>OY720184.1:8893512-10108016 GCA_963082885.1 Parascotia fuliginaria
ATTCCATAGATTTTTGATTTTGCGATGGATGAATTTTTGAATTTCTGCAGGGGTGGATTTAATTGTACTACAAACAATATTCTCGTTTGCAGCATTTCTAGCTTCATTGTCAGCCTTTTCATTACCTACTATGCCTTGATGACTAGGTATCCATATTATTTGAAATTGATAGTTATCTCGTGTAAGTTTAATCATCTTTTCTTTAATTTTTACTATCAATGGATTATTATTGTTACCGTTTTGTAACGCTGTCAAGCAAGATTTTGAGTCGGTATATAAAATATGACTAAGAGATTTTACCTCATCATGTATAATTTCTAGGGCTTTTAGTATGGCGATTGCTTCACAACTAAATATGGAAACAAAATCGTGAAGTCTGTATTTGTAACAACAATTTTCGGTGACCACTGCGCAACCCGATCTATTGTTCATAACAGATCCATCTGTGTAGTAACTTTTACCATTTATGTACTTATAATTAATTTCGTGAAATAGGTTATTATATATGTATCGAGGTGTGTCACTTTTTAAGTTTTCAGCAAGTTCGAGATTTATTGGATAAGAGAAATTTTCCCATGGGCCAATGGTAAGTAATTTCTTAGCAAAAACTGGTGGTATTTTTATGCCACATTCAGTTAGGTATTTGACAGCTCGGAGTCGAAATGGCAGCGGTAAGTTAGGTTTAAATTGATATTCAGCATCCACAGCTGTTGATTTAGTATAATAAACATAAATTGGGTTTTTAGGTAGGGATAAAATGTTTATAGCGTACGTAATAACAAGTTCTTTTCTTCTAAATGATAGTGGCATTTCGCCAGCTTCAGCCAAGATACTTTGAATAGGGCTAGTCTTAAATGCTCCAATACTTAACCGAAGAGCGGTATTTTGAATGCTCTCTAGGGAATTAGAGACACTTTCTTTTGCAGCATCATAAATAACAGATCCGTAATCTAATTTTTGCCTTATTAAAGCCCGATATGTATTTATTAAGCATATTCTGTCAGATCCCCATGATATTGATGATAAAACTTTAATAATATTTAATCTTTTATAACATTCTGATTTTAATTTATTTATATGTGTATTATAAGACATTTTTTTGTCGAAAGTTAAACCTAGAATTTTAATATTATTTACTTCTTTAATGTTTCTACCGTTTAAATTTAATTGTATATTACTTATTTTCTCTTTCTTTTTTGACATTACAATGAATTCCGTTTTAGTATTCGAAAATTTAAAGCCTGTTTTCATAGACCACTCCTGAATATTGTTCAAAGTATCTTGGATTAACTTTATTGTAGGTGGCAGCGACCTACCACTACACGTTAGGGTCAGATCGTCGGCAAAAAGAAATCCTTTTACAGGTTTTTCAACATTCAACAGAACATCGTTAATAGCTAATAAAAATAGGATCACACTGAGGACTGACCCTTGTGGGAGACCATTTTCTATTGAAACAGGATTAGATTTAGTATTGTTAATGCGTACTTTTATAAACCGGTTAGAAAGAAAATTCCTAATAAATGCAAGGGTATTTCCCGTAATATCAATAGCTTGTAGTATCTGTAAAACTCTGTGATTCCAAACCATTTCATATGCCTTCTCAATATCTAAAGATACAACTACTGTGTAATGATCATTTGCAAAACTATCAAGTATTTCACTTTCTAAACACATTAAATGATCTGTTGTAGATCTAAACTGACGGAAACCATATTGGAAGGGGGACAAATAATTTTTTGTTTCTATATACCATCTTATTCTTTTACTAATTATCTTTTCGAGGATTTTACAAAGATTACAAGACAATGAAATAGGTCTATAACTTGATTTTAAACATGATATTTTTCCTGGTTTTAGTATGGGAATAACAATTGCTTCTTTCCAATTAATGGGAAAAACCTGCTTAACCCATATATAATTATACAGATTGAGCAAATACTCAAGTCCACTTTGTGGTAGGTGTTTTATTTTTGAATTACTGGTATCTGACAAATAAATTGGCACGTGCCGCACGTGTGCTGAGTATGCATTCGAGCGTGTATGTAATAATAATGTGGAATAGTTGATTTTTAAGCGCACATTACTTTTTAATGCATAGGATTGAAGGAATCAGATCGATCGAATCGTATTTTTAAGAAGTTATATTCTAAAATATTATCTATTATTTAGGTTGGTTATAATTCAACTCCTCTTTTATTTCTTTAAGTACCTACGTAAACTGAGCCCAAATTGAGTAACACGGTGAAAATAAAACTAAGTAGACAAAATAGTATCCGGTTACTCAATAGAATTTAAACTGGAAACAACTCTAAAACCATTATTACCTGGTTAGCTGTGTTGGTCACAGTATAAAATAATAGTTGGTCATGGTTAATGTGTTTTGTCAAATAACATACGCATATGATTAATACCACAAACATTTATAAAAATAAGTGGAGGTTAAGTAGGTAACTTTAATGTCAAAGAATTTGACAGATAATTTGGCTGCAAATATGGTATGGTGATTAAAAAGTGATTAAAAATATCGACAATAGTGAGTTCGATTACCAGTTTACCACCCTAGAAACATTATGCGATTCACAAATATTTTGTCATTATCATCAAGCTTGTCAAATGGATAGGTAACCGGAGTCTCTATGGTAATATTTTACTGTTGTCTATTTTCTTCTGTGCTCTTATATCTTATATCTTTCGATACGACATCAACGAGAATAAATGGATTAGTCCCGTAATATAAACTCGAGACCACACAAATAGACCTAATATACAAATTTAAAAGGCATGATACGTATCTAAAACAATAGGATACCAATTATTTAAGAACCATGTAATCTTTACCCGTTACCAACTCATCGAACTATGACATAACATAAACAGGCTACAGAGTACGGTAACAATAGTCCATTGTTACCGACCCTATTGTCTACCGCCACTTTCTTTGCTACCTTTTAACTTGTACAGGTCTTTATGGAAAAGATCCAAGGAAGATAATAGCTTTCTATTTTGTAATAGTTCTGATAAATAGGTATTGTGTTATTTGTTTATGGAATCTATGAGAAAAGTATTAGGTATACCGTTTCAAACTTATTGCGCTCACGGAGAAGTTTGAGCTAGAACAGAGTTAACGTTTTTAAGGAGAAAGATAAAAAGTATACAATTTTTAAAGGTGAAAGTCACGTATATAAGGGCACCGCCAGAATTACTTCCAGGGAGGTGCATCTGAACAAATTTAGACAGCAACCTATAGACGTTCAATTTAAAGACTAACATAGGTACTTAATAAAAATTGGTCTCAATACTTTCTATTTCATTTCTCAACAGGGGGTGCACATGGGCACCGAAAGCATGATACAAGTGGGTGCTTGTACCATGCTATCGGCACCCATGTACTCATGTACTTTGTGTCCGTAATGTACCTACTTGGATACCCAAGTACATTATGGACACAGAGTATAATCCAATATAAAAATTCTAAAATTTTATAATGAGTGGCATAGTGCTGTTACAGACCTTACATCCAGGAAACGAAGGTGCCCATGGAGGCCAGCGAAGTCGGCGCGTGACTTAAACAAAATTAAATATTTGTCTCTGATGAGAATTACACCCAAGATACTCAGTGTAACGGTAGTGATGAAGTTTGAAGTTACTTATCAAACAACGAGTAGAAATTAAATTTATCTGTTAAATGAGGGTAAAGACTATCAAAAGCTATCAAAAACGTATCAAAAAGCTCTACATAGAACCTAAACCTATGATGTTTCTTCTCTAACCTGTACCACAGTTTCGTAACGTCGAGTCCATTGAAAGTTGTCCAAGGCTGACCCCTTATGCATTTGACATCAACAGAGGAAGTCATACAAGTGTCTCGTTAGACTGAGACCCTCTTGACTAAACGAAATACTGGCCCTGGCTTTGATTTGATAATAAATCAATGTCGTACAACCTTGTTGGCCTGTTTGGAAGAGTAAAGAGGTACTTAATTTTATTGGTATCATCAGATATGTCACTATTTCTTTATCATCAAATAGATAACTACTGGTCGTAGACTTCTGCAATGTAGCTTAGTCAAGCAGTAGCAGTAGTTAAAATAGTGCTCTCATTTAACCCCGTTTGATAAAAGATTTGTAATATTAAGCTGCCAATCAAGTAGGTACCTACACCCTAAACATCACTTTCTTAAGAACTGAGCTATCGAATGCTTAAACTGCTTCTTCATATTTGACTGGTAACTTCAGAGATCATCGCGTTCAACAAACCTCTTCAGGTTTATTATATTTTCTAAACAGAATTTATAGCAACATAATTATGTCTATATGAAGATATGGTAACAGATCACCTGTATGTATAATTAGTTACCATATTAATTAGACATATCGGATCACAAGATTATTATACATGTAAAGGTTATCAAAATGATTTGTTGTTGTAAACATACTAAGACGTAAGGTCTAGTATTAATTGGCATTGCACTAATGCAAACGAGAAGAGCAGAATAACTATAATATGTAAATGTGAGAATCAAAATATTGTATAACAACCATCACTAATGTATTAACCACATTTTAGCAAATAAATGAATTGAACTTGGTCCTGAAGACGGATTAGCAATTTCAGACGTTTTATTATTAGGCTGTTTCTTTACGATACCTATTTTCTTTCAGCAAAAAGTCAGTAATTATGACTGAAAAGTCACGTTAGTAGGTACTTTTTCGGTTTCAAGTTCACGCTTCGTGTCACTAGGTCATCACTCCGAAACATGATTATCTAACATTATGTACAAGAATAAAGACAGTTTTATCTTGGCATACTATTTTAGTACTAATTGGCATACTATTTGGCATACTATTAACATACTATAAATTCCATACGTAAATATGCATACAATGTTTTCAATGTCAACCACTTGTTCATAAAGACGTACCAACAAGTATTTATAAACAAACTTTGACCTCTACTTTCTGTTATATTAATGATGTTGCCTGTTACTTCGTATGCGTTTCGTTTTTTTTTTTATATTATAGCCTAACAAAGTGACTCCACCCCGCCTGATGGTAAGCAGTCAGTGG
Source organism: Parascotia fuliginaria (assembly GCA_963082885.1). Classification (NCBI taxonomy): domain Eukaryota; kingdom Metazoa; phylum Arthropoda; class Insecta; order Lepidoptera; family Erebidae; genus Parascotia; species Parascotia fuliginaria. The sequence continues at coordinate 8,898,582 of OY720184.1, forward strand.
AATCCAGGAGTGGCGGCCAGTATAATCCGTCTTTAATGCGAATCCCATTTACATCTATAGACTCGATATCACTAAAACTGACAAAATTTCACACAAACTTGTGACTCCTATTTTCCCACTTAATATGGGTAGATTCTGAATATAAAAACATTGGTGAATAACTATTTTTAGTAAAGAGTATTATTATGTGAGTTTTGAGTAGATTGCTTTAAAAATAAAAGATTTTCCATACAAACTTACACGCCGTACAACCCCTATTTTACACCTTTGTAAGAGTTGTTGAAAAAATAATTAACTGAAACTCAATATTTCTAAATACCTAATGAGTATTTTCTAGTAATTTGGCAATCCTACTATCAAAACTATAGAAATTCATACAAACTTTGCCACCCCTTTTTACCCCTTTCGGGAATGAATTTTGCAAAATCCCATCGTAGTGAGCACTTATGTTCTGTTCCCTAAAAGAAACCTGCATTAAAAATTTGAGACTTCTAGCACATGTAGTGTCTGAGATTTCATGATAAGTGGGTAAGTGACAGATATACAAATATATCTATAAAATTGGCCGTATGGTTTTCAGTCTATAACATAGCACATGTAATCCCATCCCATCCCATCCCAACCCATCACTCCTGTGGGTACGACACCTACGGTAGAGTTAGGAAAAAGAAATGACTAACGTATCTAATTTCAGGTAACGGACATTAACGTTACCTGTATACTGATTACCAAATAGCTGTAGTATAACATATAGAAGAAATTAATTCCTTTTGGAATTATGGATGAAAGTACACATTACACCTTAAAACAATAAATTTTAATGAAACCTTATGCAGAAAATCGTATACTTGAATTTTCAAATCATATTTTCAATGTACCGGTACAGTCTAAACCTATACAGTGTAAATAATGAGTATAAAATCGTTTTCACGCGTCGCTACGTGTTCACGCTCAAGAATAAATTGGCCTGAATTGTTAGGCATGCGCAGGCGCCGGCTGGCCGTAAATATCGCATGTCTGGAACTCACAGATTTATTCTATATTGTCCATTTGTATAAGTTTGATTACCATTTAATTAAAGCACCTTTGGTGGAAGATAGGCGGAAGATAACACGAAGGTACCTACGTTTTTATTTCGTTAAAACTGAAAATAGTTTAAAAAAAAATGTATTTTTACTTGTCGTGAAAGAATGACCAGGGTCCAAGTCATCAAAATATAGGAACAGTGAGTAAACAAGTTGTTTACTTTATTCATAACATATATTTATTAATCAATGAAAACTGCCACCTGGGACTCACCACATTGTATAAAGCGGAAGAGTTTGTATGTCTGAACGAGCTAATCTCTAGTCTAGGAACTACCAGTTGGATTTAAACAATAATTTTTGCGTATGATAGCCCAGTTCTCGAGGAGTGTGATACGTGACTTAGAAGTGTGTAACACCGAATAACACGTCCCCGTAAGTTTACGAATACGAAACACTTAAAATAAAAGTGTTTAAGTCACTTAACTCAAAAAGAACTGCTGACTTATGGGGTATTTCAACGAATCTAATTAATAATATAATATCTAGTATAGCTCCACACCTTGCCACAATATTTAATAGATGTGTGGACACAGGCGTGTTTCCTGATCTGATGAAACACAGTAAAGTAATACCTTTTTTCAAAAATGGATCAAAAAGTGACGCAACTAACTTTAGACCGATTTCCATATTGCCAGCTATTAGCAAAGTGTTTGAGAAAATAATTTTGCAGCAATTAGAAAGTCACTTTGTCTCAAATAAATTGTTACACAAAGAGCAATATGGCTTTACTAAAGGTCGTTCTACAATTGATGCAGGTATTACATTGATTAAGCATATTTATAGTGCCTGGGAAAATTCGATGGATGCTATTGGTGTCTTCTGTGACCTTTCAAAAGCCTTTGATTGCGTCGAACACAATACGCTTCTACGAAAACTCAGTCATTATGGTATTAGGGATGCTGCACTCAATCTAGTTGCCACTTACTTAAGCAATAGAATACAATATGTTGATATAAACGGAAGTAGGTCTACCGGATTACCTGTAGCTATGGGCGTGCCACAGGGTTCCATTTTAGGCCCTTTTCTTTTTCTGATTTATATCAATGATTTGCCATTCCATATTCAGAATTTTTGCGACATTGTACTGTTCGCTGATGACACATCACTTTTATTTAAAGTGGATCGTAAGGAAACTAACATTGATAAAGTGAATAGCTCACTAGTGAAAGTTCTGGACTGGTTTAGTGTGAATAACCTACTGCTTAATTCAAAGAAAACTAAATGTGTTAAATTTACTATGCCCAATACTAAAAGCCTAGCTATTAATATAAGTTTAAATAATGAAACTTTGAGCTTTGTTGAGTCTACAGTTTTTTTGGGTTTAACTTTAGATAACAAGCTTCAATGGGGTACCCAAATATCGTGTCTTGCTGGTAAACTCAGTTCCGCAGCCTTTGCGATAAGAAAGGTAAGACAGTTTACCGACATAGAAACAGCTAGACTTGTCTATTTCAGCTATTTCCATAGCGTGATGTCATACGGTATACTGCTCTGGGGCAAGTCTGCGGATATTGAGTCAATTTTTATAATTCAAAAACGAGCAGTGCGATCTATTTACAATTTGGGCCCTAGGGTTTCACTAAGAGAGATTTTTAAAGAAATAGGTATTCTGACGGTGGCGTCTCAGTATATCTTCGCCAATATTATGTTTATCAAGAAAAATATAGACTTGTATTCCAGAAACTGTGACATGCACTCTGTGAATACTCGAGGTAAACATAAATTAGTTGGTACATATTATCGCCTACATAAAGTAAACAACTCATTTGCGGGTCTAGGTGTACGTTTCTATAACAAATTACCCATTGACATTATGAATCTACCCCTACAAAAATTCAAACAAACTGTTAAAAACCGCCTTATTCTAAAGGGTTATTATACTATTAATGATTATTTAAATGATAAAGCAGCATGGGTATAGTTGCTCGTTTAATGCAAGATTAATGTTATATTGATTATTATTGTTGTAGCTTTATTGACTATTATTATCATTAAGTATATTGATATTTTTATTATTGTACTTATATTGACTATTATTATCATTCAGTATATTGATTATTATTATAGTAATTATATTGACTATTATTGTAATTATGTTGACTATTGTAGTAAAAGTTTAATGTGAAGTGGATGCTTATCATGATCATTACGAGTTCGTAAGGCATAATACATTTTATTAGGGTACTTTTACCACCCATGCCCTGCATTGTCATGCTCACTAAAATGTCATTGCTTGTGGTGTCGTATTGGCCGGGTCATCACCTTCCCTCTAATATGGCGAGGGTGATGATGGCTGGCCCGTGCGTCATGCTCGTGAACGGGTGCTACTTGGGATGACTGGTCAATCTTGGCATGGCTTACATTTAATATTCAATCCAGTATTACCTTGTCGTTCAATGTGACCAGGGGGTGCATTTACCAGTTTAATTAAAATACGTAGTCAAATTACCATACTAGTTGAAACTAAATAATTGAATTCCTTGTTTTCTTTCTTTAATCTTAGTATTATATTAATTAGTTAATTTGTAATAATTACTTTGTATGGTTCTTTGGTTGCGTTGAGTGTTTAAATTGTAACTCATTCAAATAACTGTAATTATCTGGCGATTGAAAAGAGTGGCGTGAGTTTCTTGCCAGTTCTTCTCACAGCTCTACCTCGTCAGCGAACTGGCTGTAGGTCAATTGGCTGACAAAATGTAATGTTGACTTTTCATAAGCATCATACTTTATGATCTAAATGAAATAAATGCTTTGACTTTGACTTTGACTTTGACTTTGACTTTGACTTTAACAACGAATGTACGCTACCTCGAAAAACTTAATGCCGAGGAAGGCTATGTAACATCACGCTACTGGTGACGGGAACAGAGCAGTAAGCAAAGACGCGGGAGAAACTGCGCCGTGGAATGCTAGTTAAAATATAAGCTGTATGTAAAAAGTGTATTCTACAGTACGTAAGCAACTCCTGTATATTTAAAGTTACCTATACGTTGTTTGTAAAGGCCCCTTCATAAAGAAAACGACTGAGTACCTATTGATAAAAGTGAAAACACGTTTTCATTAGATGTCACGCATCCATGCCAAGGTTCTACAGTTATCAAAACTAAACCGGTCTTGTTCGAAGGTCGCACTATGATATCGACTCTACTTCTTACAATCAATAATATGTTTATATTCAGCAAGGTGTTCTTTAAAAGATAGTTTACTAACACTTCTCTTAACTCCTGTTATAATCTATACATAATAATAAAATTGGAGTCTTTGTTTGTAATATTGAAATAACCGTTTTATACTACATGTATATGAATATATATACGGTACATACACCAAAATAACATGTTTTTACAATTTTTGTCAGTCTGTCTGTCTGTTTGTTCTGGCTAATCTCTGAAATGGCTGGACCGATTTTGACGGGACTTTTATTGGCAGGTAGCTGATGTAATAAGGAGTAACTTAGGCTACGTTTATTTTAGAAAAAATCGTTTATAAATAATAATAATATGCAATGTAACCGACCACTTTCACGGGCGGAGCTGCGGGCAACAGCTAGTTAATATATAATACCAGCCTGTTTATTGTTCCACTGCATGGCAAAAGCCTCTTTTCATATAGAGAAGGCATGAGCATTATTCACACGCTTGCTCAAGGCGGATTGGCAGTTTCAGACTTTTATGTCCAGGTTTCCTCACGATGATTTTCCTTCACCGTCAGTCAGAAATATCCAAAATAAACTTAAAAAGTAAATATGAGTAGAAAAATCACATTGGTACTTGCCCGGATTCAAACCCACTACCTCGTGTTTACGAAGCGGATCCACTGGGCCATTTCGATTTTTACCATTAAATCGTAAGTAATTAGGTAAAATACCGGTACTACTTCCATAGCTCCATCGACGTTCATTACGATGGCTATGGGTATACAATGTGCCCTTTGCCTGGACTTTGTCTGGTACAAATGCGATTGCGAGTGTCCACAGGAGTCTTTGAACGCGTACCCCATTATGCTAAAATTATTGATTCTTTGAATTAGCCTACTGCAAAATTAAATTCTCTTCTCGTACATGGAGAATACACAATAGCAATTATTAATTAATAAGTAAGTCCTAGTTACCCTGGATAAATAAATAAATAATTTTTAAAAGCTTATTTACGATCTAACAGAATGCGAATCCGAGGCATGAAACAGGACCTCGAAACCATATTCCCTAAATTTTCACAATCATCATGGATATGTTTTAGAATTCAGACCATTAGCAAGTACAATAAGTGTTTAAATACATTTTTTTTTCTAGATAAAACGCTTTTTTATAAAAGAGTTAATTAATTTGTTTTATGACATGTTATTGTTAATAATTACAACTAGGAAACAATAAAATCGATAAGCATATAATAAACATCGTGCTCCTCGAACTCATAAATTGTATACTTGTACCTTTATTATAGTATATGGGGACAGTAGAAATATGTAGAATATACTTATTCGATAGCTAATATTGTATAATGTAAAAATTGTGATTTTTATTATTTATTATGGATCTCTAAAAAATATACAAAACGACTTATTACAAATGAATAATATATATATACATATTACAATTGAATTAATCGTTGAATCCCCTCATTACTGCAGATCGCAGTTAAAACAATAAAAATATAATTATACATTAAATGAAACTGTTATTAAAGATCAGATGAAGGATAAGATTGATAAATTCGTATAGAAAAACATACGGTTGAATTGAGAAACCTTTTTTTGAAGTCGGTTAAAAATGCTTAGGAATATTATAACTAGCAGCTCTGCCTTAATAAAGTGCATATCACGTGTTTAGTGAAAAATGTTTAGTTCTCAAATCAAATACCAGAGGCGCTGATCTTCTGTCATACAAAAATGTTTCACCGATTGAGATATACTACGCTTTTAACTACTAGTTCTAATCTTAAAACGTTCGGTAGATCCCACTAAAGTGACATTCTCTAAACCTCAATACTATTTTACTGAATACTTATCTTACGTACCTATAATATCTGTATTCTTATCATCTCCTAATCCTAACTGATTTTACATAACGCAAGTAAAGTATGTACGCAAACGTTTTGCAATGTTACAGCGATATACTTTGTTGAGCTCGTATATTAGCGTAAAATAGATTTTGGTTATAAACGTCGAGATATATTATATTGTTGATCGTAACTGGTGAAATATTACGATATTTAATCGATGTTAGTTGAGCAATTTATACGGGCTAGTGGTTATACCACAAAACTGATATAATTCTGTGGATTATACTTCACCCTATTAAAGGAGTCGCTTTTTATTTATTTGTTGCATTTTGTTTAGAGCTAGCTTTACCACACAGTTCTGTATAAGACCTGTGTTCTGCAGTGGACATCAGCTATCAGCTGAAATTGTAGTAATAATGATGTTAATAGTATCGATTTTTCAAATCTATTATCTACAATGTGGCACATGACGACAATATTTTTTTAATTTCTGGTGGTGTGTCCTTAATTTGACCAAAAAGTCTCTTACCATTATCATTCATTACAGACTAATACATTATCAAATTTTTAACCAATTTCTCTATTGTCACCAGGCCTCTTCAAAGGCTCAACAACAACACTAGACGGAATCGGCTTACGGCCGATGCCAGCCGAGCGACCGAAAACGTTACGAAAACTAAAGTCTGTCTACGACGCATCCCCGACTGAAGTGCCACCGCCGGTATCCAACTTGAGCAGCAATGGACAGAGTGACAGGAATATCAACGGAGTGGAGGACGAGGTTAGGAGAAGGAGTAATACAACCAGCTCGACGCAGAGCGGGGAAAAATCGCTGTCTATTCTTAGTCCGTTTGATGAGCAGGTAAGATTATTGGAGTGCTTATTATTAACTCATTATTCTGCATTCATCATTTATGGTAAAGAAACGATAGTACCATTGGTGTTTCCTAATTATTAGGAACAACACACGGTCCTGCGTAGAGGCGCAGCCGATGCCTCGCGTAGTGACCTTGTCACTACTTGGTCCTTTTGGGCAACTTGAGTATTTTCAACAGTGAATACTACGTACTACGTAGATAGTACTTACGTAGGTAGCTTAGACATTATGTGTTAGACTGCGACGTGATCAAATTCGTACATTGGCTGGTGTAGTGTCTAGTTTTGAGTGCAATGCCGTTTTTATAAAATGTTGTCTAAGATTGCAAGGATTAAACGTTGAAATATTTCACTTATGCAATCATAACAATATTTAATCACTCGCTAACATTGTTGCATTTATAAATATTAACTGCCTAACACTTAACGATCATGTTCAATTACATTTCTTACATCAAAAGTAATTATAAAAAATATTATGCGATTAATAAATGGCCTAGAGACCGAGGCTTCTGTAGACAATAATTATAATGATTTTATATAAGTTATCTATACTATTAAAAAATACATGATAATAAGGTTTTAAGTGTGATATTTATAGGTATAGCGTGTAAGCTATGATAACTTTAACCATTACACAAAGTACACATAGGGTATATACAAACATTTATGGTTCACAAAAAGTCCTGTCCGTATCCATAAATGAATTAATTCCTCTTGCACTAAAATCGCACTCACTCCTATTGCAGTGCCGAAACAGTCAAGCGATTTAAAAAGAGGCACAGGTAACAAAAAAGCGAGCTTATAAACCGTGACAGACAGACATACGAATTACGATAACAATAGTATTTGTGTAAGGGTGACGCATACACAACAAAGGCAGGAAGCAGGGCCATTTATCTGTAACACCTTACCCCATGTGCATCATCATGCCAGTTTTATGTTTTATGTAATTTATTTATGTTTTATAAAATTATCATTTTAAATATTACTATGATGACAGCTTAGATCTATAATTCAGTTATTACATCCCTGTTGCTTGTATAATCTGTAATTAAATTGTGATTGACATTCAATCATTAGTTTTATACAACTAAGGTGACAAACAAGTCTAATGGGTAAGCAGTTACCGTAGCCAATAGATGCTTGCAACACCAGGAATATCACTAGCGCGTTGCTGACCCTGTTATAAATCTTTAAACTCCTTTATTGAAGAACTCCATGTTGTGGATAAAATTTTGAAAATCGAACTTAAGATCTCTTTCTGAAAATAATTTAAAAATTATATTCGTTTTTAAATAAAAAAATTCAAACATTTATTTCTGCCATAATATCAAATTTATGCATTTTTAATAATAATTCTGCATTTGATTTTGCTCAGTCTTCTTCAATTATTAAATACTTGAAGCACATAAGCGTGAATAATGCTGAATAAAATATGCTGAGTAAATGAAACATTAACTGGAAAAAAAAACTAAACGCAGGTATATACTTTACCATTAAAATAACTATTAACAATTATTGTAATACAAATGATTACGTTTTGTTTTGTTAATTATACTGTACTAAACTTAAGTTTAATGAAGGCGAGGTAGGGAAAGGCCACGGATAAGCTATATGAGCCAGATCAAGAAAAGTGCTACTGTCATCTATACTAATATATGAAGCGAAAGAGTTTGTTTGTTTAAACGCGCTAATCTCTGGAACTACCAGTCAGATTTGAAAATTCTTTTTGCGTATAATAGCTCAGTTCTCGGGAAAGGTTATAGGCTATGTAAAATCACGCTACTGGCGACGGGAGCTAAGCAGTAAGCAAAGACGCGGGTGAAACCGCGCCGTAGAAAGCTACTTTTGAATAAAGAAGTAAAGGAGGTTCCAGACCGAAAAAGGTGGAGGGAGTTTTATCAGTTTCACCGACATGAATCTGTTAAGTTTGTGATGATGATGAAACTTAAGTTTATGTTTTGCATTTAAAAGGTCGACAATTCTAGACGGCAAGCAAAACTAATGTTTAACAAATTCACTGTTTTAAGGATCAATTTTCTTTTTCAGCTTAAGCGTATATTTATTCGTCTAATCACAATATATAGCTTTATTATTGTGATTAGATGAATAAATTATGATTTTACGGGTATAGCAAAGAGTATGTATATCTCTAAACCGTGAAGTTTCGCCGCTAACTTCTTCTAAACCTCGCAACGGCTTTTGATATGGTTTTCACTACCGTTCAAAGAATTTCTTCGAAAAGGTTTGTATGTGTAATTCAATATAAGAAATCCGAGAATGTTATCGAAAACGACGGTCGCTAGTTATAGTAGTCACTAAATAGACATGTTTAAAGGTTACCAACTTTAATTGTGTCTATTTTGTTAGTTTGTGATAATCAGTGACATATACTAGCACAACCTGACGATATATTAGCACAATCATCCCTTCGGTCCTCTTCCTTTTCCTTCCTCATCTCCTTCTGCCGATCGGTCTTCTGGTCGGTAACGATGTCCATAAGTTACGGTTACCACTTAGCATCAAGTGGGCCGTATACCACTAAAGTTGTATAAAAAAAATATTAATTTATATTTTATTAAATCATTTGGAAATAGGTTGTATCAGGGTTCCGAGTATCTGCTGGTAACCTGAACACTCGATCCACAAATATTTTAATACTGTCGTACGTTCGTGTTGGGTTTAATAACCGGCGTTTACTTCATATACGTAGGACCACCTGACGATACAGCCTATGGATAACCAATTGCTCATTGTTGAAATTATCGAGTTACTTTATTTAATATTAGTCATCACGTTATACGGTAGTATCTACGCTGGTCTCAGCACGACTGGGCCGGATCGATCGGGGAAGTACTACTCTCTCATAGATAATCGACATAATAATAGTATCCATACTATTGCGTTGCGTTCGGTGAGTGAGAGCGTCGGAGTGGAGGCCTGATTTCCCCTTTTCCTGTTTCCTCAATTCTCTCATTTCCTTCACATAGCCCAATTCTTTTACGGTAGGCAGTGGTTTCGCAGAGTCCCTGGCATTGAAGAAGTCTATGAGCGACAGCGACTATTTAGCATCAGGTCATAAATGGTTACGGTAACCGCCGTCCAATATGCATAAGCAAAGAAAGCAACAAAAACATCGTGCAGAAACTTGGAGGTTAATATAAATTTATCTATTTCGCTAGTTGCTGCTATATTGGATGTGGGTCTCGTAACAGGGGACGAGCATTTTGCTATTTATCGGCAACTCTAGGCTTTTACTGGGAATTTTTGGACAAAAATCTTAATAAAACTTTACCTAACCCGGAGATTGAACCCATAAAATTGCAAAAATATATCATAAACGATCATAAGGGTCATAATGCCCTGGCATTGATCCAACCAATGACATAAAGATAAACACTAATGCGGGTCCTATGCCCACATTCGGTGACACATTCATTATGTAGTACTTCTCCCGATAATATAAAAGGTCGAGTAGGTAAGCAGGTGCGAGCATAGCAGATGTTTCCGTGATGGTAGTTTTATGCAAAAAAAGTTGTTTATAAATTGAAGGTGTATTCAGATACGAGTACAACGATAAAATTAAGGTTATTACTCGGTAATGTGTTTATATAGGTGTAAATTATATGTATTTTAGACCGTCGATTCTCTAGCACAAGTGTTAAGTCTGATCGTTAGATTTTCACAGCCTGTTTCCTAGTAGGTACATATTTTGTGGTGAAAGTGAAAAGTGTTATTATTTATTGTCGATGTTACTTTTTATTATTTTCTAAGTCAGTCAACACGCCGTGTGCTGGTTGGAATTGCAAGCGTCTTGGTAGTCGCTGATTAAACTTTCCCATCGAGAGAATCAAGTCCTTGTTTCAGGGATTGAATCTTATGAGTTTGTATGTACTTATGTGGTAGTGTGTGTGGGTAGGCTTCGAAACTGCTACATCTATTTGAAAAATTCTTACACCATTTGAAAGGTTATTTTGGTATACCTACTCATAATTATGCTATTTATTTATGTAGGAATAATTTAACCCGTTAAGTTGCTATAAATAAATTACCCGTTTTGACTGAATTGCCAGCCAAACTTGTAAAGGCTTGAGAGAATTTCATTCATTGTCTAATTCAAGTTCAACATCCTTTAATAAAACCTCAAATAAAAACATTTCATTTTGTTTTTTTTTTAAATCTTATGGCAGGTCCGTTAAATAAACTCATTAATCATTCAGTGTTCTTTTAACTTTGGTTTCGCTAACTCTTCTAAGATTTGTTTAGAGGTTTTTCAATTAGATATGTGATAAATTTGCAACTAGTGCGTAAATAACGTGTAACAATATTAATAGTTTTTGAAGCATCAGAATCAAATTAATTTTTATAATGGCAGACCAGCAAGAGATTCAGCTGATGGTAAGTTGTCAGCGCCGCTTATGAACCTCTTTAGCGCTTGAAATACACTTGACTATACCTTTGGTACCTTTACGCCTTCGCCTTAGAGCAAAAAAAAAAGTGTAATCAAAAATGGTCTTCGCAAACCTTTACTTAATGTTCGTATTTCCGTACTTATAAACTGATAAGTACGGAACTGCACTCATGTACAACTTTCTATACGACCCAATAATAGAGTCATTTTTCTATAAAAATGATTCAAGAAACCACCATCTTTAAAACCATACAATTAATATTCACTTGTGATTCGAAACCTTTTACGTCAACATTACTAAATTATATTCTGAATAATTTTTTTTTGTCTAACAGGAGGAGTGGGCAAAGATCTCCGAGATAATGGCTTCCTTCGGCAGCAAGTTAGTCCGGGAGTCAGTCTTCGTATCAGAGTTAGAACAGGAATTCACATCAAGACTCGGCCTCAGCTGCTCCGAGTCTAGTCTGAGTACATCCGTGGCCTCAAGTTTGGGCCTCTGGCTGGCTGGGCTTGGTCTCCACGATTACGAGAGCCTGTTCTTGGAAAGCGGCTTTGATGATATCGATTTTATTGTAAGTATTGTGCTTATAAAATATATAAGAGCTGTTCTTGCTACTTTTATGGTGGTCGACATGATAATTGCAAGGATTTGCATTGTATAGCTATTGCCGTGGCAGTGCATAGTTTAATATATTAAAATAAAATCATACGCACAATCAACGAAATGAGACCTTTGTCAGCTTAGGAAGAATATCAGCCACAGTTTACCAAAACATTATTTCGAAATTTTAATAAATTTTATTTGTAGACTAAAACTAATGCAGTTGAGTTTTAAATTGGCCGCTGTAAAAATTGCGCCTTCAGGTGCAAATATGTATACGTATTTCTTCTTAGAATGCAAGCGTGCTCGTAGAGCTTTCGGTTTTTAATTTGTGTCTGTCGCCACCACAGATTATAAGGTGGTCCACTTGTTTGTCTATCATAATAGAAAAAACTAAGAGCAGAGTAGAAAATTATTTATTGAAAAATACACCAAGTAATGACGCAGTAATAGGCAAAAAACGGCAATAAAAATGCGGTCTTGTCACTAATAGCGATATCTTCGGCATTTATTTCTCTTATATTGCGTAACTTTAACACTTTATTTTGTTACAGAACGGTATACTAAATGAAAACGACCTCCGTGAAATGGGCATCGAAGACAATGATAGACAAAAAATATTAGAATCATCTAAACAATTACCTCTTAAAATAACAGAAATAAGCAATAACTATAACAATAACAATATAAGTAAGAGTCAAAACGAATCGGTAGAGGAATGGCTAAGGAATATTAATTTAGAAATATATAACGATACGTTTAGGAAACATTTATATGTAGATATGGATAGGGTGAGAAGAATCTGGGAGGTAGAATTGACGGCTGTGCTTGAGATCCAGAAGGCTGGACATCGGAAACGTATCCTCGCTTCTGTGTCTGGAGAACACAATGGACCTGCTAATCATATGGAAGATATTAATGCTGATCTCAACACTTTGGTGAGTGAAATATAATATTTTTTAAATTTAGTGTGAGATGAATATGTGGTGTGAAGCAATAGCCATTTTAGAGTCAAGACCTAAAACAGATGGATTGTGCAAAAGATGATATAACTGAATAACAACTTTGTTGATGAGAAGTCTAAGACTAGAACTTTTTTAGAAACAACGTAGGAAAAACATTCAGAATCTTGTCAGTTTAGCGTATCTTATGCGTATACACCACATAAGGAAATGATGCAATTTATTGTAAAAAATGTCCTATTTATTTTTTAAAATTAGATATGTATTTAAAAACTTAAGTACGTGTCTACGACAATGTGATATCGACCTATTTAAGTAACAAAAGTTACTCATTTGTCTAAAAATAATTTAATCTGTTGTCTTGCATGACCAAAATTTTGGCTTTGTTTTTTAATGTGCCTACAATAAAGGCAGGTGGTCCTTCCTAATACAGATTAATTAGATCATTTAGCAATCATTAAGGCCATCAAAGATAGTAATCCTTTCGTTATATAAAATGAATGGAAGTACATACATGGCTTCACGCCTTTTACGCCAAAAGGATAAGCAGAGGTGTAACATCGACGTTTCGCCAGTTATCTTGGGTCCCAGTTGCCATTTACGAGTCACAGTATCACACTTCGGGCTATTATGAGAATTTCTCGACACAAAATCCCAATATCACTTTACCTGACCCGGGGATCGAACCTGACGCTCCTGCTACCACCGAATTACAGAGACAGTCTGAATTAGAATGAAAGTACTAAATATAATATTGTTGTACATATACTTGTGAATCACGAACCGATGTTGACACCATGCATACTAATGTATCCCATAGGCCATGGGTTGATCAACCGCAAGAGAAAGCTATTACAACACCATAATATAACTATGCTACAAGTTACGTATATTGTGAAGACGTGGTAAACATTTAATCTTGATTTATTAGTTTTAAGTAGGGTAATTTATCGTTCGATTTTCACAAGAAATGAGAGTAAAACAGTTTTTAAAACATTACACATGTCTTAGAAAGTAAGGAAGGTGCTAAGTAGTTAATTAAAAGGGACTACGTGGTGCAGTGTTCTTATTGATGTTTTTGTACTAACTGGTTTAAGTTTTTAGTTAACTGACTGAATTGGTGGTTTAGAGGTGTCGTGTATGGACTGCCACGCAATAGTCTTGGGTTCGAACTTAATGTTGAATCGACATTCGATTTTTCTGTCGAGTTCGAAATTGCACCCAGTAAATTGCAACATACTCGCCCTTTTGCTTACACCTTCGGGTAAAAAAGCCTTATGTTGTGTTATGTAATTAACGTATTAAATTGTTATTGTTGTAATTTATTTAACCTACAATTTATTAAAATCATTTACACTCCTCGTTTAGACGTGATAAGTTAATATAATCAAAAGTCTATATTATCGGCGTCTTAAAGTATACCATATAATAAAAAGACTACTTTGATAATAATAAATCTAAGCTAATATCTCCGGATGGTTCAATCTAAGCAATGAAGTGAGCAATTCTCTCAATCAAAGTGCTTGATAACGAGGATGTCCTTGTAGTAGCGACAATTGTCGCGACAAAGGGTGTTGCTATGATGATTTGAATGAAATCGTTGATGCGTTTGATGATATAGGGTTCGTGATATGTAAAATGATGTGATGTGTTACAGTATGTTCGAATCCGATTACACATTATTACGTTGTAAGTCATTACATAATCGACAAAACCTGAGTTCACCTTTGCCGATATCTTCAGAGAAATATATAATTGTACTAATTTAGTGTCTATGCAGGTCGTCTCTGTTATTTGCCTTAGTGCCGTAATTTGGTTTATCACTCGATATTTTGTAGGCTATTTGCCAGGTGTAGGAACTTTGCGTCCGTTAGATGCATTATCTAGTTTCTTTCTCTGTGCCAGCATAAGATGTCACTATGTTTTATCAATATAAAACTTAAATTGTTTGCCCCATAACTCTTGTTAATTCAAAAGACTCGTAGTTTAATCTATATGTAACCTCGACAGGTGAAAATTATTTTAAAATGACATTTAAACTTTATGTACGTATACGTTGGGTCCAGGTGTATTAAAAATATTTTATTTTGTTTCTTGACAAGTATTATAAGTATGACCACCTGCGGCAGTTGGAGGTTGTATTTCTACTGTTTAATGAAGTTAATAAGGATTATTACAGACACTATATTTAAATAACTTGTTGGTTAAGATGTTCGTTTATATATTTTTTTAAAATCCTTTTTTTAAAGAAAAATTTTCATTCATTTGTTAAACAGCAGATTGGAAGATTATAAGTAAATATGTATTTGGAAGGTACAACAGTACAACAGGCTCAGTAGCCCGTACCTTTTAAATACATAATTATTATTATTTAGAATAAGATTAGTATTTAAAAGCGATGGCATTGATTATTATTTGATCATCTTCTCGCTACCGCATCGCTACGTTAGATATGTTCGTAAATTAATTGGCACAAAAGGATAACATTTGCGTGATTTATAATTGTTAGCAAAAACTGGGCGTACTTTAAAGCAATTGCGTTTTTGTACTATATAACTGGAATATTTTTTTCTCAAATTAAAAAAGGGACGAGCTTCTTGTAGTAATTAAAGTTCCATAAAACGTACATCTGTAATAAACCTGTCGAAATGATTAAACACATACCGTTTGCCCTTTTAAGATATTATGACACCTGAGGGGTGTTGCCTGGCTACCCCCCGCCGCACGTGCGTGAACATAATTACTACAAGATGAGCAATTTAACAAGGATTAGCCATTTTAATCTCGTCTACATATAGGGTGAAGACGAGATGAGTTTTAAATATATTAAAAGGGTGTTACAGAAAATGTGTGACGTGATTGCGGTACTGATGTCGGTTACAGATAACTTTGTTAACGGTTTAATTTTGGGATCGGTGTGATCATAATAACTATAGCTATACTTGAATATTACTGAAATAATTGTGAAGGAAAACTTATACAAAATTTCTAGGCTCGAGGTGATCTGGGCTATTAATAACAGCCATGTAAATTACTTAATTTTATTCGGCTGCTTAGGGTTTCGAGAGATATACTAATCACCAGTTATGTTAACTCCATTGGGCAATGAAGCTCGTAAGAACCAAAAAGCATCAGATACAGCCTCAATAGCATCATAGAAGCAATCACAGATCTGATAGGAAATGAATCAAGAACATATTACAAAAGTTTGCAAAGAATTGCTCTTGCTTGATAAGGACGTTAAATTTAATTTTGTTATTTCAGTGTTTTTGGTTATTGGTGTTGTATATACTGTTGGCGTGTCTAAATAATTATTAAACATAAACTATATCCTGGTACCTAAGCTCATTAGTAGCACGCATTACAACTATTCAAACGAGACAGGTTATAAGTGTTATAACCAATCATACTAAAATATATAACTGGAATAATTATGTGCAATGCAAAATATATTATTATGCATTATAACTAATAGTATCGACTTCAAAACAGGTGTAACGAGTTGCTATTCCGCAGATTTGAACCTGTGTAGGCACTGTATACTAGTTCTTTTACATAAGTATTTAGCACATTCACACTATTTCATTTTATTAATTTATCAATGTTAAACTCTAAATTATTGATGTGAAAGTTCTTAAAAGTCTGAGTGCCATTATAAGTTGTGTGATTTCGTTTCTTGGCATATTTCATGGTTTTAGGTCATCGGGAAATATCCTTTAATTTTAGTTTTTTATCCGACTTCAAAAAGGAGTTTGATAACAATTGGACAGCGCTTTTTGAAAATTTTAACAAAAAGAAAATATACAAAGATGATTTTGCTTTGTTCAGCTTATATTGAGGAATTCTTCCTTTAGTTTTTGTTTAAGTTTTTTCATATAGGTGTAGTTTTAGGCCGTTTTTTTTTAAATAATTATGATTTATTTACTCGAAAATGTATGAAATGAGCAACACAAATAGCCGTATTTTCATTTCGTAGTCTTAGCAGTTTGATTATTGATTAGTTTGTTAGAAAATAATGAACATCTGAATCAAAATAGCAATGTAGGTAGTCATTAGTTACAAATTTCTATACTTACAAATTTATACTACTTACCTATGTAGGCAGTATACTTTTTAATCATTCAATTATATTTAAGTATATTATTATAACTTCTTTAGTAATATCAATGACCTATTAAAAGATTTTCAATTTACTCTAAATTTTAGAAATTTTTAAGATGGGGTGTGGAGATTCTAACATAGTATCAAAACAGCCACACGTCTAACCACATGTAGGTATACGTTGCCTAGTAGACTGCTGCCTTTTTTTTTAATTTCACACGTCGCCAACCCTGTATAGGTAATTAGTGCTCAATTCGACGTCTATTCAGGCGCCGCATTCATGCCGAGTGCCCCACTCTAATACGTACGAGGGAAAAATGCGAGCTTCGAGCCCTAACTATAATTTTTCGCATCTTTTAAAGAGAAAATATTTTATTTTTATATTATTATAGAATGAAATAAGCTCAGCCTATATTAAATATGTAGGTAGTTATGTATTACAAATGCATGCATGCATGACGACGTTTACAAGTTATGATCAAAGCTTTATTAGTCTTTTATAGGCATAGTTTATACAATTTTAAAATTATTTTATGTTAAACTAAAGCAATAATATGGTAATTACATCAATAATATGGTAGGTCCCTATGTGTATATTTTACAGTACCTATTAGATACAAATTTAGATTTTCTAACTGCGGTACACGTAAAGGCCAGTCAGGAGTCAGGAAACCAGGAGCAAGTTAATTTATTTATTGCTTCTAAAGATGATTACGGTACTCAAGTGCAGTTTTCGCCTACGCATGTTAACTGGCTTACGGATAGAATGCAATTTGTATTATGGATAATATTTATATAATAATAAGGTTTATATTAGGCAATTCTCGAATCATAAGCAGGTTTTTTAAATAGTCATCTTTCACCTTTTTGTATGTGGTACCCACTGTGTACGGACAGTCACGCAGAGGTAAAGTGAGATTGGGATTGTCTATCAAGAAATTCTTAGTAGGTACTAGCTCGGACTTTTTTTATTTATTTATTTATTTATTCTTCTTGCACAAAATACGAAGTAAATGTACAAAGGCGGACTTTGGAATAAGAAGAAGAAAAAGAACTAAAATAATGACAAAAAACTCTTCTCTTATCAGTTAAATTGGACCTAAGAAAATCGACAAAATGCTTAAGTGATATACATCTCTTTGTGTAACTACCCCTTACGGTGGTTTTTTATATAACGATCTTTATTTGAAAATCCGATGTTATGCAATGGATCTTTTAGCACTGAATCGCTCTTACAATGTATAATACATCTATCATTGACAGAGCTTTAGCGCAGAACGAAAAACCGGGTTTTCAAGAATACCAAAACATTTAAATTTTTATAGAAAGCCAGCATTAGAAGGCAACGTGATAACTTCGGCATAGATATTCAATTCAAGGTCTAACACTAAATACCTTCAATGATAAGGATATAGGATAAGTCCATTACCTTGGCTAACCTCTATAAATTTCAATGTCAGGGAATTAGTAGCTAGTAATTAAAATATGACTAATTGTTATCTATTCAATGTTTGAGGATCATCTAAGGAATTTATAGAGAAACTAAACCACGGCTTCGCCCGCGCGTAAAATATATTTTGTTGTACCTACAGAAGAAATCGAACCTTCCCAATAAGTAGTCACCTATATATCTAGATCATCTATACATATAATAAAATTGGAGTGTCTGTTTGTAATATTGAAATAACCGTTTTTTATTACATGTATATAAATATATATACGGTACATACACCAAAATAACATTTTTACAATTTTTGTCTGTCTGTCTGTCTGTCTGTCTGTCTGTTTGTTCCGGCTAATCTCTGAAATGGCTGGATCGATTTTGACGGGGCTTTTATTGGCAGGTAGCTGATGTAATAAGGAGTAACTTAGGTGTCTCCCACGGATCGGACCAGACCGATTTTCAGGATAAAATATAGCCTACGTCCGTCTAATTTGTATCGAAATCGATTCAGCCGTTTAGGCGCTAAGTGGTCACAAACACACACACATAGGTAGACATAGGTTCGCATTTATAATATTAATAGGATGCACGTAGAACCAAAAAGTTACTACGAATCCTCTAAAACAAGTTCGAAAACTAGTAGTTACACCGCAAACCCTCATTCGAGTTCGCTCACGTAACATTCTTTTCATTCGCCTCTTCAAATGATACCAAATGATATGATTCAATTATTTACTTATGTACCTTTCATTTAGTACGTTAATTAAAATTTTACGGTTATATGCAGTTTTTTAATTCCCCTCTGTGTATATTTTGCACCTGTGAAGTGTGAACTCTGTCGAGTGTCACTTAGTTTTGTTACAGTATTGTCCTTTGTTTTATCTCTTTTTTTTGTTCATTTGTTTTTTTATTTAATTGGGACCGTTTGCTCGTTTTTGTTCGTGGCAGGTGCGGGAAGGTGTTCGACGATGTTTGAAGTGGTTGAAGTGTCAAGCGTGTATACGATACTTAGTGTTGTTATTGATGATGAATGGGAAATATGAAAAGATGTGTTTTTGTACAATGTATGTTTTATTTTTTTTAGGTTTTATTGTTTGGATTTTCATAAAATAATTATCGTAGATAGATAACTACGTCAATAATTACGTGGTAAAGAATCTGAGAGATTGATTTGTATCTAACCCATCTAAGTTATTGTTTATATTAATCTAATATGATTATTATTAATCAAATTATATCATTCTGTCTAGAAGAGCAACATACAGCAACTGAAAGAAGAAATCAAAGAGAAGTTACCACCATTAGAAAACCTGAAGCCAGTGCCGCCTCCCGTTGTTCCTAACCTCGCACCCCCTGGCGGCGAGACGTTGAAGAGGAGTAAAAAGAACAGACCTGCTCCTCAACCGCCTAGACCCTCGGATTTGGAGATCAGAGCACCTTCAGAACTAATGGTAGGAGTGCCCGGAGCGTTGAAGACTCAATGGAAGCATCAGCCATTTGTTTTGGTGACGGGCGCTGTGACGTATGTGGCTAATGTAAGTTGATGATAAGTTCTTAAAGTAATATTACTTCTGAAGCCTTTGATTTTTATACAAAGTTATATTGCCGACTCTTTTTAACAAAACAGGAATACGGTAGGAGTGACAGTGAGAATCGATTAGCAACATGTTTTATGGATAATGAATGTAACAAATACGTATACTAATTACATGGTGGTAAGCGCTGACCGTGTCCTATTAACTTTTATCTTATCATTCAAAAACATAAAATAAATTTTGTTATTAAATCATATCACAAAAAGCTTGAAATGCGCCAGTATATAAGGACAGTCTCAATCTCAACCGCACCATATAGTTCTACTTTCAACCCTTCAGTAACATTAGCCTGAACGTGTGTATTAGTCAAACTCTTATCGAAGGATTAAACGTCAATTATTTTGCTCTACATTGCGCTTTTCTTCTAATGTCTTTATACGACGTGACATTGATCTTCACTTACTGTTTCATATAAATTGGACTTCTTATTATATCTTAGTTTCTATCAATATCACCATGACATTTAAAGTATATTTAAACATTTTTTGTCCACCAGTACCTAGGTTCTACTGTGGTCAAAGAGCTCCGAGGAACAGAATCCACAAAGAAGTCAATTCAGAAACTGAAGAAGTGTACCAAAGAGCCTCGCGACTCGCCCGATATTATTCTGTCTATTAGCTACAGAGGTGTCAAGTTCCTAAATACTATTACAAGGGTAAGTAACTCAATAACTCTAAGATATTTCTTCTATCATAATTATTATTGTGTTTATATAACTGTGTTGAACTTTTAAAATTGATATAAAAACACAAAGAAAACACTGTTACATTCGTAGTAAGATTTTTTTAAGTATAGCATTAAGGTGACTAACTTTCTGAGGCGCAGTTTCACCCGCGTCTGTACTTACTGCTCTGCTTCCGTCGCCAGTAACGTGATGTTATATAGCCTATTCCTCGAGAACTGGGCTATCATACGCATAAAGAATTTTGCAAATCTGACTCGTAGTTCCAGAGATTAGCGCGATCTAACAAACAAACAAACTCTTCCGCTTTGTATAATAGTATAGATTTCAGTTCTTAGAGAAGTATTAGATAGTTTTAACTTAGACTCCGTATACTTATACATTTTCTAATGTGTATTTGAAACTACTGCATACTTATTTCAGAAATAATAATTTTCTCTACCTATTCAAACAAACCTATTTTTTCTTGTCAGAAAAACGGACAACACTAGTTCGATCCTACTATTGTGTCGTCTACATTATTACCAGTTTGTAGTTTGAGTTCTTTATTCTCTCTCAACTTTAGAGTATTCAGTCTTTGAAGATCATCCGAGTGTAAGACGGCAAACATCCTTGCCGAGACAAAGGGCAATAAGGGTTGATTTTGCCCTGATTTTTAATTACGGCCCATTCTTCATACTTGATCGGACCGGTGACCAATCTTTTCTTTGTGTTTCTTCAAAAAAGGATTGTTTTTTTATCCCATCCCCTTTTTGTACAATGAATTTTTATGTTAGAACTCTTCACGGTTAGTTAAGTGGGATAATTAGTGTTTTTTTTCAATGTTATGCTTGCGAAGCACGAGTCTAATTAAATTTGGACTTGTTGTTTTTCGAACAAAAATTCAGCAAAATATTGTTCGAGACAACATTCGTTATAAATATTCGGAACGATTTTTTATTTTAATCATATATGTGAAATGACGATCTTTTGAGAATTTAATACGAAATATTTATAATATGTGAAAACTGTTTTTTAAATGTTAAACTGGTAGTCGAATCTTTATGTAGTGTAGTGGCGCCGTAACTGAGTCTGTTGTTAGTGTGAATCTATAGCATATAATTATCCCTTTTATTTAATAGTTTTTGATATAATCAGGAGTTGGTGTGTGAGCACGAGATCCGCAACATCCACTGCGCGTGCCAGGACGCGGACGACCTCACGCACTTTGCGTACATCACCAAGGACCACGCTAGCAGAAGCCACTACTGCCACGTGTTTAGAGTCGCTACCATGGTGAGCATTGTTATTATTAGGTTTTATTATATTCTTTTAATTGTTGTAAAATTTTATTTTCATTTTAACAAGCGATACTGAAAAGTGCACTCATATATAACAATAATACCAGCTTGTTACTGTCCCTGCAATTCAAAGGCCTCCTTTCATACAGAGAAGGTATGAGCAATATTCAACACGCTTGCTCAAGGTGGATTGACATTTTCAGACTTTTAAATCAAAGCATGTATAAATGCTTGGATTTAAAAAAAAACATGTGTGTTTGACGAGTTTGAGTTTTTCAAAGCCAATACAAAATGACAACAAGTACCTACAGATTTTATACCTGTTAAAATTGTTGTCATTTTTTTTTAACATTATCTACTGACCTACGGTAAAAATGCAATATGAGGTAACCTCACAAAAGAATCCGAGGGTTGTAGTGATAAGATAGTAGCTTTTCGGAACATAGTACAATGGGCAGCCTTATCGCTAAGTGGTTTTTACTACCCAATTTTTGTATGGACATACATGTTATAGCAATTTACTGGTAGTCTTTGGCGTACTTACTTTAAATTTATCTAAGAATTTATTAAACATAAATACGTAATAAATAAAAGTCCGGAAGTCCGGGGAAGTACTACCCTCTCATAGAAGATTGACTTAAGAGTAGTAGTATCCTTACTACTGCGTTTCGTTCGGTGAGTGAGAGTGCCGGAGGCCCAATTTCCCCCCTTTCCTCTTTCCTCGCCTCCCTCATTCCCTTCCCCTAACCCCATTCCCAGCCGCCATAGTGGAGGCCACCATACCAGCAGTTTAAGACGATAGCTTTTGGTATGGTGGCCACCACTTCTGAATTCCACTGACTGCTTACCATCAGGCGGGGTGGAGTCACTTTGGTAGGCTAATATATATAAAAAAAAATAGTTCAAATAATCAACTTTAATCTCAACAAACCATTCTAATTTTCAGGACCAAGCCACAGAAGTGATCTTAACCCTGGGCGAGGCTTTCGAAGTGGCCTACCAAATGGCTCTACGCGAACAGTCCAACAGGACCAGAGTCACGCAATCCTTAGCAAAGACTCCAACACACGACCCTACGACCACGACTAATAAAGAGAAACCCAACGTCACCCACGGGAGATCACATTCCATAACAGAGATTAAGCTAAACGGTCATCAGTTAAAGATAGCTCCATTACCAGCCTCATTATCTAACGAGGACTTTCAAGCCAACACCAGGAATTCTGATGGATCAAGAAGCCCACGAACCCCTCTTCTCAAAGCGCCCATAGCATCTACTGAAGAATTGTGAAAGCAAAGGTATTGTTAACTAAATGGTCTAATTTTTTATTGCTTTTCTGACAGTCGTAATGAACACAGATTTTTATAAACTTGCATATGTCAAATGCAAGTTTATAGCATCTTGCATTCTGGCATGATGTCAAGATTCGGATACATATGTAATTTTACGCAATTTTTAAAAAATACCTACCATAATGAATATGAAGTTTAATAAAAATGTTCACGGAATTGTCTTCCTGGAAGAAAATCTTCCTAAACTAGTGAAGATTCAAAATAAATAAAAATATCGATAACCACGTCAGATGTTTGAAATAATGTTAAAACCAAAAAGTAGATAAATTAAGTGTCTGTTATTCTAGCATATTTTATACTAGCATTTTTGAGCAGTCGCTAAACTAGCAGAAAATAATCGCGATGTTTTATGATATTACTCGAGTTGATAATCGATACCGTTAATCGATATTTTAAATAGGGTTGGGTGTTAGAGTTACTGTAGGTTGTAGCACATTGTTTATGAGGTATACGATTCATTTCACGTCTAAACGTTACCATAAACATATAATTTTATACATAGTAACTTTTCTATGGTGCATAGACAATATTATGGTGAATATTCATTGTGTGTCCGCAAATATATACTTGCTTTTTCCACACATATGACAAAAAGTATTTTGATATTAGTGACTGAAACACAACTAAAACCATTTTATGCGTTTTTATGTCAAAACGTATCTCAAAAATAATGTGCGTCAACCCTAGATCAACGTCAAAATTACCAAAACCATCGTTGGTCTATCGATACTATTAAGATAATTGACTATTGTATTTCAATTTCGATACTGCTTTTAAGTACCATAACCTTATTTATATGAACTATTGTATAAAATAGCTAATTAATAATTTTACTATTGAATAGTAAAATGATAGGGGCTGTTATATTTATATGTAGTAGGTTTTATTGATTGTATATTTTTGTTTGTTAGTATTATTACGCGGGTTATAAATAATACAGTTGAATAAGTGCTCTTTTTCCAAAAATGTTAAGTTTCTCTAAAAAACACAAAATGTTTTTAAAAACTTAAAAAATGTTTTTGAATATTCGAAAAAATTGGAAAAGCTTTGTATTATTTTACGCTTTTTGACATTCATATTGGATATTTGGGTAGGCCTAACTATATAATCTCGTCTAATATAACGTTACGTTACCATTTTTCGGTGTCGTATATATTGTAAATGTAAATAGTTATACTTAGATGTAAGAATTTGCATATAATTATTATGAAAATAGGTTGTTGATGCGAACACAATCTTATGAGAAGAATGAAGCGAATTCGCCTAAAATAACATATAGTACATAAAACATATCAAACTGATGTTAAATGTTATTTAAAAACCAACTTAAATAGACCTCTAGGCACCCTCTTGTTTTACGAAGTAAAGTTTTGTGATTGGCAACGTAGCGGTCTACTTAAACTGGTCGGCAGTTTGTAATTTAAAAATTGAGCTTCCGATGTTAATTTTGCACATAGTTTTATCGAGTTTTAATAAAATACATACAATAATTGTGTCTAAAAATGACGAAAAAATGTTTCTGCGAAATTATACTACATTCATGTTTTTCTTCAATTACGGTAACTGTTTGCTCAAGCCAACGGCGTTTAGCAATTGTTTAAAAAAATGTTTACTTTATTTTGGAAATGTACTGTATTTATGTTTTATGTTCGGTGTACGTCAATTTCCTAGCGTCATATTGATGTTAAATGTAACATTGAGTTGTTATTTATTACATTTAATCATGTTATTGCAACAACGTGACGTATAGGATTGACAATTTTAAGTCTGATTAATTGATTTGAGATTTGTGTAATCCATGTGATAAAAAGTAAAAAAATATACACATTATTTTCATTTCTTTTATTTAATTACCTTTCTGCT
This sequence comes from Parascotia fuliginaria, assembly GCA_963082885.1. NCBI lineage: Eukaryota > Metazoa > Arthropoda > Insecta > Lepidoptera > Erebidae > Parascotia > Parascotia fuliginaria. The sequence continues at coordinate 8,923,841 of OY720184.1, forward strand.
TTCATTTAATATTTATATGTATTTGTGAAACTGCTTTATATAAATGTTAATGTTGAAATATATTGTCATATAGCTGGATATATCTATCAATGTTCGGTTTATAAAGTAGATTATATCGATATTTATATAATAACATAATATAGATATATAAATTGTGCCAAAATGCAATATTACAGGTATAAGAGCCAATATACAAACCCCATAATCACATTAAATGAAATTGAAATTGCTCATTAGTAACACCAATTTTGAACATTTTCAGTTTTTTTACATTTTGACATTTGTTAGAACATAGCCGTCCTTTATTAAGATTCTTTTGAATCAAATTTTGAAAAGTTTTAAATTGTTTTAATCAAAACATTTTCAAGTAGATTGATTTTTATACTTTAAGTAATTATTGGCCTCTTTTATAATTAATATTTGAAATATTATCAGTAATCAAAATATCGGCAGCCTAATATTATTTATCTATTTAAATTAATCATATTAAAATGGCAAGAAATTCTTAGATATAGCTTACAATATCACTGATTGTATACCAAAGAGATATATAAAATATATATACTAGCTAAATCGATCACAACTCAATAATTTATACATTAAATTTACCTAAAATAAGTACTTGTATCTTTAATTCATGAAATATTAAATAATCTCTAAACGAGAAATTAAAGTATTATAAAATTTATTATAATGCGGAGCTTCTACTTTTATAAATTTATATGTTCTTCAATGTACATAATGGATTTCATTTAAATTCATTTCATTTAAACAACCGTGTTCATTTAATTTGAAAGCTTTTAAAACGAATAAAAATAAAATGCTTTCTAAAATACCTAACTATATCTGTGTATTGTAGGAATTTATTGGTTGTGTACCTATTTTTATTTATATTATTATGTAGAACTATGAAAATATATTGTAGTTGAGAACATTCGAATATTATTGTAAATACCTACCTATAATGATATTATATTCAAAATTCAATAAACAGTGAAAAATGGTTGGCTTGTCATTTATTGGCTTTTCTATAGATATACATAGAGTACCTACTACGATAAAATCTGCCGTTTCATTATGGTCATGCCTAGCAAACCACAAAAATGAAAAACAAGCTTACGACGAATACTATTATATAAAGCGGAAGAGTTTGTTTGTTTGTTTGAACGCGCTAATCTTTGAAACTACAAATCGTATTCGAAAAATTATTTTTGCTTATGATAGCCCAGTTCTCGAGTAAGGTTATAGGCTATGTAACATCACGCTACTGGAGACGTAAGCAGAGCTTTAAGCAAAGACGGGTGAAACCACTCCGCTGAAAGCTAGTGATATATAAGTTAATAGCGATGGAAGGGCAAAGAAAATCACTGTAGTGGCGAAGAAGCCACGCAGTTGCTAGAAAAACTAACTACCGACAGGAACGAACTACCACTCTTTTTTTAAATTTTGTTACCTGTCATGTTGTTTTTTCTGCATGTCCCTAATGGATGACTGGCAGAATATGTCTTAGGCATTATGTAAGAATGAAAATAATTTAGGAGCTTTTTTGACGAACTATTTAAAATTGGAATACGAACCGCACGTTCATATTGCCGATTACAGACAATGCCTATTTGTAGGTACCTTCCCTTTATATCGTAGTAGGTACTGTAACATCTATTCGATATGAAAAGATCTATAGGCTTGCTTGCATTTGAAGAATACGAGTAGAAACCTATTACGTAAGTATGTATATTAATTAGTACTTAAGTTTCCCAATAAATATTTTCATTTATCCTGGTAGACTGGCTAGCAACCCAACTTATGTTAAGTGGTAACCTCCACTTCAAAAACGCCAGCACTGGACAGAAGCACAATAGGCTACGCATCGGCCCCTATCTGAAAGAGGAACCATCATCAAGTAGGGAAAGAAAAGTATTATACTTACAATCATTCATTTTGTCATTTTTATTGCTTGCGTACTTGGTTCTAACGTGCCTCCTACTTATTTACTTTCTTATTGCCATAAGCCATAATCCAACTTAAAGTAACTCCTAAACCATTGAATAGATTTTGATGAAATTTGGTATTAAGACAGAATAGACCTTATGAAACAACATAGGCTATCTTTTATCGCGAAAAATGGCTTGAAGTAGTTGAAATTGGAGATGAAAATTACTATGGATAATGTGATATTCACGCGGGCGGAGCTACGGGCAACAGCTAGTCATTATATAAAGTAAAGACACACTTTCTACATGGAAATAATTCATAATTGACAAACTTCGTAGTTTCTCACTCGTTCTGCTTTCTCCTTGCGGAAGAATGGCGTGGCATAAACGTTTTACGACAAATGATTGTAGAAATAAATAGTTGACTGTTCAACAGCTGCTTGCTGGTTAGTAACTTAGAAACTCTTCAAGCGCCTGGCTTTATCCAGCCAGCAATATTTTGCTTCTACATAAAATTATCTGAACACGTTCTGCGATAATGTACTTTGGTTCAACCTGACTTACAGATAGAGGTATTGTTTTATCAACGACATTTAGACATACATTTGATTTTTATATAGACTTGTGATTATGTAATATTTAAAGGTTTTGCAATCAATTATTCCTACATGTCTAATACTAGCTTTCCGCGGCTCGGTTTCAACCGCATTTTTGCTTACAGCTCTGCCCCCGTCGCCAGTAGCGTGATGTAATATAAGCCTATAACCTTCCACGAGAACTGGGCTATCATACGAAAAATATTTTTTTAAATCCAACTAGTAGTTCCAGAGATTAGGACGTTCAAACAAACAAATACTTCCGCTTTATGTAAAAGTATAAATTAGTCAGTTGTACTACTTATTGATACTTAGCAAAAGCTAAATTTAGCTATGTACGTAGGTATACACGTAGGTACCCAATTTCCTTATGTAAGTCAACTATCGCACTTCGATAACAATATGTGGAGCATTTTAAACACAATGAATGGACCTATTCAAAATATTAATTAAAACCAGAAAATTAGTTTTGTGGATGTTGAATCGAAATGAAACCTATGATTTGGGTTACTAACATAATTATTGATCCCCAAGGGTATCAAATTCAGGGGATCAGACCAGAATAACTCGTAGTGTGATCTACCTGAAGCCAATAAAAGCTACAGTTTACAAGTTTAATTCATTTCGACCGCTTTTACCTACTTTTAAAACACCATTATTACTACTTATCTACTATACCTAAGTAAGTAAGTATAAATGCTTTGTTTATACACATGTAGGTATAAACAAAGAATTTAAAACAAAACAAAATCATAATTCATTTACACTAAATAAACAAAAAAGGAAAATCCAATAATAAATTTTAGCCGTTAGAATTGGCTATAAAAAACGGCTAATTATATTTGCCCCATTAGCTTAGCCGAAAAAAGGTTGAAATTTTAAGCGTCATTTATTAATCTTGGCTGTGAACGGACGATTAGTCGTGAGGGATGGGCCGAACTGGCCTGATCGTGCTACGTGGTTACATTTTAGATAGAAGATAAATAGCTATAGGGTATACACGATAGTGCTTCGTCATTATGTAAAGCCTTTGCCAAATGGGCCAGACGTATCTGGGCTGTAATAAAATTAAGCAGTATTTTTGATAAGAAAATCACTACCAAAAATAGCCTGCTTAGTGTCATAATTATTATCCTGCCACCTGTTTGTAAAAGTTCTTCTGTTTTATATCAGATTCTCTAATATTCGATCGTTATTCCAAAGCCATACGCTATATTTGATTTATGCAAGAAAGGAATTCTCGTATTCACCATGTATAATAGAATGTTGGTAGTTACGTTACAGTGAGGTGAAGAATTGAAAATAAAAGTGAACATGAAAATATGTTTATTCATATAGGTTATTTAAATTAACACTTATGAACGTCAAAGTTTTTAAAATGTCAGCAAAATAACCTACAGCCAGTTCGCTGACTAAGTAGAGCCATGAGAAGAACTAGCAAGAAACTCAGGCCACTCTTTTTAATCGCCAGGTTATTACAATTTTTGTAAGTTACAATTTCAAGTAGCATGCAAAGTGACACAGGCAATACACTTAACTCTATAGGGTTATTTCAATTCTCTTAAAGCTTTTAAACCGTTACAGGTAATATGTTATTTCTGTTAATTTTTTCGATTGGCTAATATTGAAACGCGCCTTTATAATGATTAGAAGGTGTAATGAGGCAGAAGGTTGATACACAATCTCACCCCGGATAGTTAATTGAAGGCCGGTAAAGGATTTTTATTTGCTTGTATTTTTCAGCAACGTTACCGAAGGCTTTAAAGTTATAATATTAGTACGTAGGTATCCTTCACATAAGTATCAAATTCAATCTACAAACTAACAAAATTCGCACTCTCCATTTATAATATTAGTATTATAATAGTCAATATTAGAATGTGTCGTCGACTTAAATGTGACTGAAAATAGTGACTATACTATTGTTATTATATAATAGTAACATAATCTCCAATTATGATGGGTACTTTTACTAATAGTTACAAGTACAATCGTTTGGACCTCGTACATTTGATGGGGTGCGTGTAATAGAGACGTACTCGTGTCAAGTACACCAGTTGTTATAAAATATTATACATTGAACAAATGTTCTGATTGTATTGTGTGCGTTTATTGTGTACATATGATATTATTTATTGAATTTTTAAACAATATGATATAACTAGATATAATAAAATAACCTTGTTACCGAAGCATGACGTAATTATGTAATACTAGTGATTGATGAAAGCGTTCTTAAAGTATTTTAGTTTAGATATACATATTTAACTGATCAGTATTTACGTAGATTTTTTTTAGCTTTCTATGAGTCAATTATGTTTTCTAGCTCTTGGTGTCTTTTGATAAAGTCCGTGAATTTTAAACGTTGAATTTCACATTACAAATTTGAAAACCTCTGCTGTTAGTTACAGGCTCTAACAAAGAAAGAAGATTGTCATTTGTCACACATAGGCATACGGACTTTTGTAACAAGATAGACATTAGATTGAAATTATTTTATTATACTCGTACTGAGAACTTATGAAATACATGTGGCAAAATTTAAATTTCAAAGTAGGACTTGAACCCGCGTCTCTGAAAGCCAGTCCTAGGGAACTGCACCAAAGAAATGTTTGTCCGATAAATGTTCGTAGTAAAGTATCAAAGTTCGTATCGTTTTTAAAGTGTTAAAATTGGTATCACACCTATAGCTTAAAATGTATATGTACCTAAATAGATTAGGAATGAAATAAAAAAATATGCGAACTACAGAAATTTCTCAACAGATTGCAATAAACATGACACAATTTTCAAACCATTACCGAATCGATTCTAGAAAATTCCAATCTATCTAAGTAAGGCAGTGCATCGCTTCTGGAGCCCATTTGCGTTGCAATTACCTTGCACCGCAATATTCCTGGTTGATCGGCTGATCGGCTGATCACACGAGCCACCGATGCGATCGGGATGAGAAATTTACCGCCCGACCAGCGCGCATTAGTCGCCTACAAATCTGCCTTTAATATATTGCAAAGCGATTTTAAGGTTTGTAGTCATTATTTGCACCCGATATTTTCTTTTTAACTGACTTCAAAAAAGGAGGCAGTTCTTTATCTTATATTTCTTTTATTCTTATCTTTTATTTTTGAATAAAATAAAGTGTATCAAAATCAAATTATACGCATGGGATTACGACATTGATCTGGTATAGTTAGGAAGAGTAGAGGGGTGTTGCATTTATGTTTCAGAACACAATTCCAAGAATATTTTTTATCAATAATAATTATTGTCTTCTAAGACATAATATACGGATTGAAAGAGTTCTATTCTATTCTATTCTAACATGCCAAATAAAAGTATTTTTTTTTTGGTTGAAGTGCTTAAATAAGATAAGAGTTTTTTTACCGTCTATGCTTTGGACTACAAAATGGCGCGTCTTATCTGCTATTAATTCAACCTAAACATATTTTGCTTATTTGAACTTACCCCTGGACATGAAAACAGCAAAAAGAATATCTTATATCTTATTAATATCTGGTACTTATAGTTCGGTTTTCCTATTTTAAGTACCAGCCGTACAAAAACTGTATTTAAATTATGTATACATAAATATTGTTGTACCTTATACTTGTAACACTCTATTGTACAAATAAATGAATAAATAAATAAATAAAAATTTATATAATATAAAAACGCAACCATGAATCTCCACTGACATAAAATACATTTTATAATTCATAATACTAAGTAATACAATTTTGAAGATGTAAAGTCAAAGGGCCTTCCCCCTAAGCTGTCTCCCTCCCTCCCCTTCCTCCCCTCCTACGGTGTCGCAATAAACTTAATTACGTTAATACGACCTCAATACGTGAAGCTTATGACTAGGGATGGTACATGTATAAGAAAATAAAAACATAGCCTAGTTGTAATGTTGAGTTTTTAAGATGTTGAGGGTTTAAAACTTTTAAGTACCAGAATGATTTCAAAATTTACTACTTTTACCAGAAACTTTTTAGTTATTATAATGCTGTCGTTGCTGTGTAACTGAGATCAAATTTCGGTTGCCTTTTGAAAAAAAAAGTATTATTAGAGAGGAACTTGCCACATATGTGATTACATACTCTTCAATATTTTTATTAACGATCTCCCTAATTTCTTCCTCTATTCTACTCCGTACTTATTCGCGGAAGACTTAAAAATAGCTCGTTTAATAGAATCCAATACCACAGTTTTGAAGACTGTGCCAATACTGACGCACTGTTACTTCAAAGTGATATTGACAGACTTATGGAATGGTGTAGCCATAACAATATGCAACTAAATGTAAAAAAATGTTCCCAAATAACTTTTACCCGTAAACTTAATAAGATCCATTATATCTATAATATAAATGGCGTTTCACTTGACCAGGTGGACACTGTCAAGGACCTAGGTATAATACTTGACTCCAAACTAACTTTTGTTCCTCACATAGATTCTGTTATAAAGAAAGCATCAAAGATGCTAGGTTTTCTTATTAGAAGTATTAAATCATTCCGATTACCTAAATCAAAATTGTACTATACAGAGTGTATACGACGGTATGACTTTAAATGCAATTACGTATAGTATGTGACATTATAAAGCGAGACAAAAAAAAATCTACTAAATATCCTCAATAGTTTAGACACAGGACAAAATTTTTAATTTCTTTAATTCTAAATTAACACTATGTAAGTACGTCAAACGGTCACTGACTTAAGTCATAGTCCACGTCGAAGGATAAACGTTGCCGTTCATTACAGTTCAGTGAACTTGTCATAATAAAATGGTGTATTACTTCGTTACTATTAAAATATTATTTATTTTGTTAGAAAATTTCAAATGTTTGTTTTTCGTCAAATTACTTTTGTGATTAATTAGAAATCATTATATGGGCTAGTAACACCTGCCTTTTCATTTAAAGCCAAACCGTCGTATACACTATGTATAATAGCCTCGTTAGGAGCATACTAGCGTACTGCGTCGTTGCTTGGCGTCCTCACTACGCTACACATAGCCTAAGAATTGAGCGAATCCAAAAGCGGTTCTTATATCATCTAGCCTACGCCAAGGGGTGTGGCTAAAACAACCAAGCTACTTGAAACGCCTCAAATATTTCAAAATTGACTCATTAGACAAACGTAGGAATTCATCTGACCTTCTATTTTTATTTAAGTTATTAAACAACAATATTGACTACCGGAATTGTTATTAAAACTTAAATTCAATATTCCTTACAGATATCCCAGAAAACCAATTTTGCTCCTGCATCCTCCTTTTCGAAAGACAGTTTTAGGTTCCAACTCCCCCGTTCCACGGCTAAGTAAGTTATACAATCTTTACAGTAAACGAATAGATATATTTGGAACGACACTTCAAAGATACAAGAGTCAAGTCCATAATCTCACTATCGATTAACCATCTGCTAACTACTGTCCTATACAGAAATTGTTTTAATTAGTGCCATTGTTTCCTCGCTACTTTTCAATTGTTATTGCTTAAATAATACTAAATTATATGCATGTGGTGTTTACCTACCTAAGTTGTGCACTTAGTTTGAGATAATACTTTGTTCTGTATTTAATTAATGTTTTAGTGTAATAACTACTGGTAAAAAATAATAAAAATAAAAATAAAATTACATCTAAATCTTATCAACAAAATCTGTTTATCGATTAACATGAATATGACATGTCTGATAAATTGCAATTGCCTATAATAGCCAATACAGTCCTTTTCGCAGGAGCAGTGATGATTATATTTAACTCGAGAGAAGTCGCGTGCCATAACTAGTATTTTTATTTACATTCAACATCACGTAAGTCGGGCAACATGCTGAGAGTAGAGAATAATTAGGTGCTAATTACTCGACGCAGCCGGCGTACGCAATTAACACGAGTACCGTCACGTAGTCGTCTTGTCGTCGTGTTGTCACGTACTACGTAGGCAACATATGATATGATATTTGAATTTGTGATTTTTTTTATTAAATGTACGAGTATAATTATGTCAAAAGTTGAAAATGATATATTTTGAATGTACAGCATTGTATACGATGCCCGTCTTTAGACGTTTAGTAGAAGCTAGTTTAATTAGTTTACTTTTTGGTTAGTAATTAATATGTCTAATTTTCTATAGACACAATTTTAATTAAAATAATTAGACTTAAAGGCTTAGCACTCATCCAAGTTAGACTGCTCTTAAGATTAAGTTAAAGTAGTATATTTCTTAATTTTTTGTCTATATTTTTCTAATACATTTTCTTATACATTGCCCAGTCCAGTTATATAGTAAAGGTTCCTCTTCTTTTCTTCGTAGTTTCTTATATCTATGTATTTAGCAAAATGTACTCATGCATAAACTATACCTACTTATTTTCAAGGCAACACTAGATTCCCAAAGCACATAACTATACTAAAGCTATTCACTTAAAATCCCATATCTCTAACAATAGATTGGCAATATTATATAACACGTAGGGTACAATGGGGAATATTGGGACCGCAGTGGATTCGTGGCCAATACGCCGTGACACCCACACGTACCTTACCTATCTTCTTTCGTTGATGGCTAAGATTTTTAGTAGATGGATATGGATGTAGAGCAATAACAACCGTTGGACAAAAATGGACGTCTACATCTGTTGTTATATCAGCATTGACGTTTAAATCAGGTATTGGGTTCAGTCGCAATTTATTATGGGTTAAGGTTATGTACTAAATAGTCAACAAGTTCGAAGCTCAAAGTATATAAGATAGGATAGCATAATTATATAGTTAGTAGAGTGCTGGAATGGTATCCCGATAGCGTTAATTTGTATTATCGGAATTTTGTCACATCTATTTTATTAATCCTATGCAAGTTTGATTGCATATTAAACATATTTTAATTTAAAGCAAAATAATTCTTTTTTTTTTCGTTTTCTTATCCACAATATCGGGTTAACAGAACGCATGAAGTCGGTGGACCCAACTGAATACAAACCACGGTGATCTCAAATCTCATTGCGGAGATCGGGAGGCGCACTCGTTCACTGAATTTTTAAAGCTACCGGTCTCTTCCTATTTTGACAGTAAAGATCGGCTATTAAAGCCAACATATTTTTAACTAGACAAACAATTTAAAAGCATATAAATTATTTTTACCTTTAGTCTTAATATACTATAAATGTAAAGAGCAAATACTCAAACGCTAGCTAACTTTAAACAAATCTTGCTATGACATTTTAAAAGTATTTATTTCTCTCTTAAGATGAAATCTAAAAAGTATTTATATAATTTCTATCACTTAAATTCATTTAAAATTGACAGAGATCGTATGAGACATAAGGGCTATATAAAACTAGATGACGTCAGAGTATGTATTTTGGCGTTATTACCAGATGAAAACTAAACTATTATTATTCAATTAAATATACTTTTTATAAAAATACCCCATCATAGAAGCTGTAAAAAATACAAATTGCATATACAGGACAAGACCGAATTTTCACATATTCTTTCATTCAGGAGCAGAACCGTAGTCCTAAGTCGCGCAGTACACAATGTGACTATTGTGTGTGGATTAAATTATATTTCTAAAAGAATATACCCACATATTGTCGTGAAGGAAATTGTTTATGACACCACTGAGGCTATAGACTTCGATAAATAAATAGTAATAAATAACAAAATGTAAGAATGCATATCTGATAGAAAATAAGTATCATAATATAAAGAAATAGTAAACGTAAAGTAATGGTATAGATGATGTGATTTGTTTGAACTATGTACGACCGGCTACGGAGGTTCTCGAGTTGGATTCTCGGGTCGGGTGTGATATTAGGTTTTCTGTGGACAATTCGCCATATTAGAACGGGGTCTAGTAGTGTGCCTGGTAAATTACAATAGGACCGCCGCCTGTAACATGAGAAAAAGCATAACAAATATCTCTTCGGGTTTTGTTATATAAAAGAATACTTGACTAATTATTATAGGCCAAATAAATAGAGGCCAAATTCAAATTTAGGCCCAATTTCCTCTTAATCATTTCACATACCCCACTCTCTTCAAGGTAGGAAACGGCTTCGCAGACTCCTTGGTATTGCAAGAGCAATGCTAGAGACTCTGAGTCGTCCATGAGCGACAGTTACCACTTACTATTACGTGGGATGTTGCTTGTTTGGCACTGTCGGCAATGGAAAAAAATTATAATATTCGACATAATCATTATATTATTAGGTATGCTGTTAGAGAACTCAGTTCTGAGTTAAGCTCGCCTTTGTACATAATTTTTATTTATATATTTCCTTGTTATGTATCTTTTTGTGTGCAATAAATAAATTTTAAAATTGTGTAACCCTGCTAATTACCAATTATATTTAGGATATAAGTTACCTAACTTACTTAAAGAATTTAAGAAAACCTTTTGTTTGCGCAAGCTAATTACGACCAAGTCCATAGCAGTCGTGGTACCACGGGTCTCTTAAGGAGAAATGAGGTTCTGATTACGTGTGGACGGTTGATTTGCTCACAATTCGGTTCACGGTACACTGGCTTTTATTTCTTTCACGTGTTGCTTCTATACATAGAAGGACTTATGTGATGGGATTTATTTAATCTATTATATGCATTATTAGTATCTATTGTTAGCGAGTATTTATATTTATAGTTTCATTCAATATCTTTTTTTTTATACGACTTTGGTGGCAAACAAGCATACGGTTCACGATGGTAAGTGGCAAATGAAACTTGTAGAGATGGTTGTATTTTCCGAACATTACGAAAGTAATACTGCTTAGAAAATACAACCAAATTGTTGCAACTACGGAGAAGAGAAGAGGAAAGAAAAGGATCAGGACCGAGTGGGTATTTGGGCTGTCGGCGCTCTCACTCACCGAGCGAAACACATTAGTATGAAAACTAATACTATTACGTCGATCTTCTATGACAAGGTAGTACTGCCCTGGACGATTTGGCCCATTCATGCTGAAACCAGCGTGGATCTAGTACCGTTAAAAATTCAGTTAATAAGGTTTTTACAATGAGAATTGGTGATTGCAGTAGCAACAATTTTGTAAAAAATGTTGTTGCCTCTCCTGTGTCACATAGTTTGACTATTATTTTGGTTGATTGATTGCGTTTGCGAAGTAGAATAACCTAATTTTCTAATATTTATATTTCCTTTTATACTCTACATTCATACATCGATATATTTTTTAAATCCTTTTTATTTGATAGATAGATATACGAAAACAAATTTCAGCGCTCACTATTATAATTAGACATGTATAAAAAGTGAATTTTTTTCGTAACCTGAGACATAGTCACATTTTACCAAAATCTAAAAAACGGGATGAATTACTAACTACGTAAAATTTAAGACTCAATGCTAAACACTAAGGGATTTTTGATAGTAAAACTTAATGCTATATTCCATCTGCCTATCAAATCTGAGACGGTAGCAAGTACGGACTACAGATTCACTGAAGTTTTTATATATAATAGGATTGGTATATAAATATAAGGTAAATGAAATGGCTAACGTAAGACACGTTCACACAGGGGCAGGGGTGGTGGAACACGTCACGGCGGGAAGTCGCTGCGTCTTCGAGGAGCGATTTGATTTTACAGTTATCTTTATAGAGATGATACAACCTGTAATTTGAATATAATAATAAATATTGTTATTGTATTCTACGAGTTCTGGCTTGACAATTTTGAAATATCTTGAATTTGAACGTGTCATGAAGTAAGAGTCTAAATATTCGCATTGACTATTGTTGTTCCAATTAAGTTTTTTAACCATGATGATGCCAAATGTGCTATACGTTATGTGAGGTCTTTTTAAAACGAATGTCTTTGGATCTCTTTGACTAATGATGCCATATAGTCCAGCATCGTGGTCGCAAACTATGACTCTTCTTAGAAGAGTTGAAAGAGCAATAAAGCAGCCTATGATAGTTGGTTTCTCTGGAACATCTCATAAGAAACAAAGAAGTCTGCACAGGAAAATGAGGTATAGCTCACAGAGTTGCTTTAATTATTTACCTTACGATACTTAACACGCAGAACAGATAACGTTGTGGCAAAAAAGTCTTTAGGTAACCGTACAAGTTTATTTAAAAGTCGTCTAACCTTTTTATTAGAATTTAACATTTGAAGTCATGTTTCTGTGCCCTGTAACAAAATTCTATTAAGGTATTATCATCTCTATACGAGGTATATGCGATGTATGCGGTATCACCCGAATGTCACTTCAGATCAGTACCTCTAGCACGAACATTCAACCATTACATCAAGTATTCGTATCGAGCTAACTATACGAATACGGAGTCGATACTATAATTTAAATCATCGGCAGCATGAACATATTTACCTTACTCACGTGTACTCGATACGAACTCGATACTATGGTTAAATAATGACATGTACACAAGACGAATTGAACGAATGATATGGAATGATGCGTTCAAAAACTAATATTGTTGTATTTAATAAATCATTTACAGTGATAAAAATGCAACTAAATGAAGGTATAACGTTACGGCCTTACGAAATAAGTAATGTAAAATAATAATCGACCTAAAAATTACAATTTTATAATTAAATTTAGCAGACATAAAAAATTTTAAGCTTCTTAATTTCTGAACGCAGCCATTTTGTAGTAAATTTAGTTGTTTAGTTTACGTAATCTATGGTTTTGACTTTTGACAGTTTGAATTTGAAGTACTGACGCGCGATGTTTGTGCTGGGTTAGTAATGTTATTATTAGTACAGCAGAATTATCAAATTATCAAAGTAAAAGAATGTCTTCAAATACTAGTTTTACGCAGTTCACAATGTTGGTAGACTTTATGGAAAAGTAAGTACTTACATATTTATTAGAGAATTGGTAAAAATAATATGATCAAGTGGTTACAATTACTAATGTTTACTTTATTTTATTTTAGGAATGGAGTTCTACCCAAGCCGACAGACATACCTAAATACAACATAAAAATAATAAACAAATATAATAAACAGACATACCTATTTAGCGGCATTTACTTTTATTTTTTATTTTTTGTACACTATATTTATCCAAATATGAACTGAAGAATCTTAATAATATTTTCATCCATAGTGATACTTACTTAAACTGTACCTACTAACAATAAAATACCAATTGATTGTTAACTTACATTAAATATCTTGTTCATACAGGTAATGAGGATTGGAATACCCTAGGCTCCAGTCAAGATGCAGGTGAATTTAGGGCTGTAAAATCATCAAGCCCAAATATTCAAATCTAGCTCCACCGAAGACTCAAAAGACTAGCTAGTTCACAACCTACCACTCAGATACATCATCACAAAAGGAAGCGCAATGTGGCTATATGAGTATTTTTCAAAAGTGAGGAGAATGATATTAAGAGAATAGTTTCAAGAAATAAATAATATAGATTATAATATATGTTGTAAACATATAATTTTATAATAAATATTTTTAAATTTTATACAGTTGCTATTTATTCATACCTAGGTACCATAAAATAAAGTGAAAGTAATGTATAGGCAAACTCATTTATTCACTTGAATAATAAATACTTAACACTTTGAACGCTATGCAACCAGACACAATAGAAAATCTATTATTACAAACATTTTCTTTTAAATAAATACAATAAAACACGAAACAACTCTTCTCGATAACGCTCTCACCTTAAAAATGTCGGTGACAAAGTTTTCGTTTAATTCGATAGCCGTTTGGCGATACTACATGTCAAAAAATGTTCGTGCTGCCGATTTCCATACATTTGCTGCGTTTATTTTACGATTACTTCTCGATAGCTTTATGTTAATTACCGCTAGATGTTCGTGCTACCAAATTTTAGTTCCAAATACGCTCACCGAGCGCTGTACAAGTTTCCATACAAAATTTTTCTATTTCGATGGCTATTCGATATGCATAAAATGTTCGTGCTAGCGGTACAGTTGAGCTGTTCACACGCCGTCGCACATCGTGGTTTTGTGTCTACCTCCCTCCACCCTCCACCATGGTATAGTTGCTGTTTTGTATAGTAACTTAAGATACGAGATCTTGAAGTGAATGTTTTACAATATATCAATTTTTTTTGTATTTTATTGGTATCATCATCATCATCAGTTATCAAATTTGATGATTTATTAGGTTAGAAAACTGCTTGCTCTTTTAACAATGTAAGTTATCCAAATTATATTTATTTACTTTGTATGTTTAACTTGACTATCTTGAAATAGCGAAACGCTGAATCGTTGTTTTCTTGTCTCTTCTTTGAAACCGAGAGAGCTAAGTTTTATTTTTATAAAAATAAAAGGCTCATACTACATTTTGTATTTATTTGAAAGCATGGCACGTACTGTATAGTGCACAACCAAATTTTCTTTACGACTAAAATATACCTACAAACTTTTAACTCCTTTATTTTAAAGTACGATAATATTTCTCTCAAATTATATTTTACATTTGAAGGAGCTAAGACTCAAAAATTAATATTAACAATTCGAGAATTTCATTAACACACAAGGAATATGGAAAATTCCAATCTGACTTTATAATCAGTCGGGAATCGAGTCGCATGCCTCGCTGCACGAAACAACAAACTTTGCATATTGCGCTATTAATAATTAGGAACTTTGTATAGCGGACAAAATGCGATTTATTCCGATTTTACAAATTTATATGCAATGTTTAGTTGTTAGATGGTTTGGATGTTTGGTGTTTGATTCCGTGTCGTCGATTCACGAATGAAATGAAGAACACTATGAGAGAATGAAGATTTCAGTATGAAAATATTATAAAGTTACAATTGTTACTATACATTAATTTTCAAAACAGATCCGGATGCAGGAGACAATTTCACAAACATCCAGACTCAGACTTTTTGATTCAAGGATATAAATAAATATGTAACACACAAACACACACACACACACACACACACACACACACACACACACACACACACACACACACACAGACACACACACACACACACACACACACTTATTATTTGCCTCTTGTTTTATTTATTATATTTAAATCTCATAGAAACCCAAAAAATAACCATTAATAATAAATTTTCACTCAAACTTAAAGTGAAGCTACCGTCTACGAGAACACCGCTACGCTGCTACATGTCTACGGAACGCTACGAGCACGGTATTTCTCGGTCGACGTCTCGTCGCGTCGAGTTCGCGAGTCGACGTAGCACGCCTCACTGCGTCCGCGCACCACCCGTAGATCGCATTATAAGATTTGTTAAAGGATTGCGTGGATTTTCTTAACAATAAGACTTTTGATTGTCTCTGTATTATATTATGGTTAAATTATAAAACAATTTTTGGCTTTTATTTTTTGTTGTATGTAATTTAACTCTATGGTAATAGAATTTGATAGATGGTATCTATAATATAAAAATGAATCGCTGAATGTGTTGCTAAGTGCAAATCTCGAGAGCAACTGAACCGATTTCGCTAATTCTTTTTTTAATAATATTGCTTGAAGTACGAAGATGGTTCTTATGGAGAGAAAAATTTAAAAATTGCCTGCAAAAAAATACACTTTTCTATATTGCCATACAAAAGTATCTTTATGTCTATGTCTATTGTGCAAAGCCGGAGCGGGGCCGCTAGTTTTTATATAATTCTTCATTATTTAGAATTATATTAATAATTCATAATTATTGTCTTTAATTCAAATTATATTAAATTTTACACGGTCCATAGTTCAAAATCTCAGATTCTTGACAAACTTTTCTAGTTTATCACGGAATGGAGAGAAATATCAAGATTGCTTTGTTTGCTGAGCCGTCGGCAACGCTGAAATCTGTGAGCTGCGTTTATCACTTATTAAGCTAAATTCTATTTCTACAACACGTACAACACACACAAATAAAAAATTGCTTTAATTACCCCTTTTTGCCATGACATAATTATTCAATAAAACCAAAGTGCTTATGACCATCGAGAGCTATCAACGCAAATCTAATCCACACTTATGGGTAAATAGCTTTCGATCAGGACAAAGGCTGTACACAAACACGAGCAGATTCGTTCAGGAACGAAGTCTGTGCGTGATCGACGTTGATTAATGTCCGACTGTCTGTCTGACGATTAAAAAAAAACTTTGTGTTTCAGTGGCACGATAAGAACATGGAGCGCAGTGGAGCAGCCATTATAATACGAATGACAAGTTTAAAAATAAAATAAAAACTTATTTTCAAATATTAGGCTAAAAACTCACCATACAGAATTATTAAAAGCGATTTAATTTAAAAACTAGTTTTATTATGAACTAGCTATCTGCGGCGCGGTTTTACCCGCGTCTTTACTTCCTACTCTGCTTCCGTCGCCAGTAGCGTTATGTTACATAGGCTTTCTCGAGAAGTGGGCTATCATACCTAAAAATATTTTCTTCTAATCCGACTGGTAGTTCTAGCGATTAACGCATTTAAACAAACTTATATGCTTTATATAATAGTATAGATAGATATGTGTGCCTAAGTCTCTAAGTCTCAGCAACTATGTCGTTGTAATTATGTTATTCTTGTAATTTACGAACAACTAGAGCATTTGACAATTTATAAAGAGTAACTGTATTGGTACAGTTCATCATTTCGATTTGGTATTTTAATTTAATAAAATTTATTTGAATAATTTTTATAATTAAAAAAGGAAATATTTTAATAAAAGCAAAAAATAATCTGGCAGTCAGTCCAATAATAGCGGTCAAAATTGTCATTCATTCATTTTATAATACGAGTAAAGGTCTCAGTGCACACTTATATATAAACCATTTGTTTCTTTTTAATAATTACCAATCAATACGTTGAATATCTGCGGTTGGCAATCTCTCCTAAATTTTTATCTTTTGTTAAAATATCTTATGCTACTTTTTTACATTCTAACATGAATTCTTCGTCTCCATTACATTAGTGTGCTAGCGACATTTGATTTCGGTGACATCTGGTGGAAGTAATGGATTTTTTCAGTTAGCTGAAGGTGAAAATTTAATCTATGGTGATAAGTGACAACCGAAAAAAAAGATTATACGGATATTCTTCGCGGGTTTCGGGACAAATTTTGAAACATCGTTTTCACATAAATTTGTTACACCGCATTTAATTGCTTGTTGTTTATGAATATTGTTTCGAGTGATATTTTGATGCAAATATATTATCATTACAACATGCATAATTACGTATTTAAAAATAGAAAAGTAATCCTAAGAAATAATAAATACATATAATTTATTTGAATTTATACATAATTAATTCGTTTAATTTAAAGACAAATTCTGTACTTGGGAACATGATGCGAACTTTATAAAACTAACAAGTACAACACATTAAGTAGTAGTAATATTTGTTAATACATAAAAATATTTGTGTTAGGTATCAATCAAATTTAAATCGTGTAATATCTTGAACATCTGTTTCATACATCAAACATTCAATTAAGTGCCAGAGAACTTGCCTCGAACAATGAGAAACTAAGTTATAGTTCAATTTACATACTGTTATGAAGTGCATTGTATGTTTGCACGTTTAAGCATATATGTAGAGACTGTGGCTATTATCAAAATTGAGTTAATTTGTACATTTCATTGTATACTTGTGTAGCTATGTTATAAATGAGTTGATCTGCGTTTGACATAATTATTTGTATCGAATAAAATAATTGTATCAAAATAGACAGTGCTCCTGGTGTTTATTTTGAGAACTTAACTTTCTTTTGAACGAATAATTTAAGTTTGTTGCAAGGTTTACAACGCGCTCACTGAATACGAATTCCCTATCGTATAGTCGAGATTTATAAGTATTTAGTAGTTTATGAAAAGTGGTAGGTAGAATGTTGGGAGACATCAAAACAATTTAAAATTTTGAATTTATGACCGAAACTAACATCATCGTATATTTCTTTGCCAAACAGTACTTAATTAAATAAATTTTGCATCTTTTGCAACTACATTCATTCATAATATCCCAAGTATTCCATAGCAAAAGACATGAGAATACAGTTCCAACTCCTCGACAAAGTTGGCGCCGGTCTGCGGAGGCGCTGCTAATGCGGCCTAACTGTTCAAGTATTTGCTAACTGCTCTTTGATGACTTGTTGTGAGCCAAACTTACACTATGCAACCTTCTGTTTGTGACGTAGTTGATAAAGAGTGGGATTTTTATAGACAATATTTTAAGACACAAGAATAAATTATAAAATGTAGTCTAGTTTTTAAAGTAACAAATATTTTCCGTCGGCCGACGGACCAGAACGCAGTGATTTAGAAACTTAAATCAAAAACTGAATCGAGTTGAAAGTAAACGAAAAAAAGGACGAAGCATGTGTGTACGTCATGATATTTAATTTTAATTGAATGATAGCGGTCAAACTACCAGATGAAAATGTCATAAGAAAATGATTCAACACAGGGTGGGCAGAGTCCTCAAACAAAACTGTCGCCATTGCGGTTCCTTAATCATCTGCTAAGCGTGGCAAATATATCATAACTCTCCAATACTATGAAAGATTTATGTCCAGCATTGGACAAATCAGAACTCATATAAAAAATCTTTTATGCCTAACTATAGTATAGTTCGACACTTGACATTTTCTTACTCAAAACATTTCATTGCCAAATCACAGTCGCAGTCAATAACCTCCTGAATCAGCAAAGCACACAGGCACTCGTGCGCAATTGCGGGAATACTTGCCTACTTTCAGCTCCAGTGCAAGTTTCAGCTTGACTGGAAGCGAGGTTCGTAAGTCGTATATAAAGGGAGCTTGAATAAAACTGATGTCAGTGCGACTTCGACATGTTTGAAGTTTGATTTGTGGAGAAAGTGAGTTTATTTTTTGTGTGTGACAGTGAAGTGCATTCTGTGAATGTAGTAAGAAGTAAGAACTGTTTCACCCCTTTCAATGTGCGGGTATCGCAACTAAGTAGAAATATTAATAAAAAAATAATATTTTTATTTTTATGCCCCGTATATAATATGTAGATATGGCAATAGGGTCGCCAGTCGGAATTTCTTTTTAGAAGATTTGAACCTTTAATTATTAATGTCTACTGCTTATCTCAGTAATTTACCAGATATACACACGTGAAGTGTATACAATTCGTTAAGTTATATTAGTATATTTTTCAGTTTCGTATTCTTAACTTTTTATATACAGAGAAATACCATGATATTGAATAAGTTCTACTACTTGTCTACTAGCTCAGTGCAAACTCTCTACACATTCAACCTAATTTATTGCTATTTTCAATCAAATATATCACAGAAATAGATGACTAAAACCTATAGAATACCTTCAAATTGCCCATTACATTAACATAATCATAATGCTATATGTACACGGAGTAGGTAGGACAGAGGCAGACGGGCTATTCATCGCGGAGTCACGTAAAGTAATGTATATTCTAATATATTTGAACTGGGAGTGACTTTTCGTGCCTACCGGCCCGTGCGGTCTGCGGTCGGTTGCTAGTGATGACCGTAATATAGTTTGTCGATAGAATTATCGATGACAGGGCATTCAAATAATTTGGTAGCTATGAAAAAAGTAAAGACTGTCATGATCCCTTTTTTGTTAATGGATGGTGATGGATGTGGATCTCAATTCTTAAGAAGCTAGCCAATTGTCCTCGGAGTCCTATTTTTGGCTCCATGCTGGCATTAAAAAAATTCCATACACTGTCTCTTTACACAGCGCTATCGAGGCACCGTATTGGAATGTGATCGGTCTCGAACCGCTTTCTGCGATCCATGCGTGACGTTTATCTGAATCATTTTTCTTAATATTAGTAATTAAAATAATCTCGATATAGTCAAACATGATAATATGATATGTTATTCAACTTATATAATATAATATTTTTGTCGAATTCAGCAAATTTCTATTCGCAAAATAATTAACATTTATAACACGACGAATATTTTGTTTAATGTGTTGTATCCAAGTGAGAAAACCTAACAAGCGGTGGTACATACGTAAGAAACTTAATTCTGAAACCATATTTCATCGACATCAATGTTCACACGTTGCCGTCTCTACGCGCTTCGTATTTACTCTGCACCTCGGCAGTTCATCTTCATTTTTTATCTCTTTCACCGGAAAAAAGGCAAAAAAAGCAGGAAACCGCTCTAGTAATGAGTGTAAAAAAACTAAACGAAAGATATTCTCCCTGTTTCGTATCGTTGTCTTTATATTTTCCTTTACCTTAAAAAATAGGGGATTTATGATTCCACAACTTACTTTATAGTTACGAGATTATATTATGTTTTATATTATTATAGCCGCCATGCAAAACACGAAATAGTTTCTCATCAAAGACTTTATAAAAGTTCAAAATACACAGCTAAGTAAATCTAAGTTGAGTCATGTTGTGGTCGATAGACTGTCACTATATCTATATCTGTAAATAGTATAAAGTCACTGTTTTTCCCTGTCTGTTTTGCCACTAACTTGTTCGCAACCACGCAACGTATTTTAATATGGTTCTCACTATTGTTTAGAATATTTTATTAAAGATTTTAAGTATATTACCTACATGCATATTATAGTACAACGAAAAGCCAACAATTTCCATTTTGCCATCGATTTGTATTAAAATCTATTAATCTACTATCTCTGGCTACGTAAGTATATAGGTAATGTATTTTGGTTCTGGCTAAAACAATACAAACCATTGCTTGCAATACCAACGTCTATAGTAAGCCGCTGATTGAAAACAAATAATAAAAGCTTTCGCTTACAAAGAAACATAATCGAAGTTTATTAATACTGAAAGTATTATGTTTCGTTTCTTTTGTGTTAAGTTAAACTGTGATAGATGATTAGATCAGCTTTCGGAATCGCTAAGAGGAATAGATGTTTCAAGTCTACATATAAAAAGAATATCGCCTCTAATAGGTGTATATAGATGTTTTTAAAATAAATTGAAACTCTTTTCTGTCTCATCCTGGCCTATTTCATATCGGCGTTAACCTATGCAGTAATAGCCAGCTCAGATACTACTCACTCCACGGATTTATCGGTTAAATTTAAGTAGGTGATTTTGTAGTGGTTTCAATATTTATCACTTAAACAATCTACCCATCATATATGATTATGATATCAACGATTATCAATGCCCATATGACAGAAGCCAACAACGCAAGTTGTTGCAAGCGTGTAATATTATACAGTAAGATTAAGCTATATCAGAACAAAGAAATGTCTAAACTAATAGTTCAAATAATTAACCAAAACGAGCAAAACAAAAGCCTATTGAAGCAACATCGAGCAAAACACATGTAATTGAATGTACCCGACAATATCCCAATATAAGACAATTTGAGGCCCTTAGCACAAATTGGTGTTCCCTTTTAACGGAATTTGTTGTAAATTGGAAGGCACCCGCCGGGGGATGACAGCCCTTAATTTGATATAAATATAGATAGACCTACTTGTTGAAAAATATATAAGGTTTTAGATTGAAGGTATTCGGTAAAATTGTATGAATAAAATAGTGTTTAGAATAGGATTTTATATAGGTGTAGTAGTATGTTTTAAGACATCACCGTGTAGATTACTGAAGTGATACAATGTATAATAATTTCTCACTAATAGAGATAACATAATTTGGTAGTCCATAGCTTAATCAGGCGCTGTAGGTAATAGCTGCTCGTATATCTATGTATTAGATGATTTTTAATAAGGTCTGGCTACATAGTTCCACTAGCTGTATATTAAGTCACATGTTATATAAAGAATGAGCTTAGAACATTCAAAGCGAGGGTATAAAAGTATCTAAACGACTCCGGACTCAAAGAGACCTAATATTTACTTTTAAACTTTCGCGTTGCATGATTTAATAGAACTAAATATACGGGAATTCACGCGATCATGCATTAGGTATTTAAAAAAAAAAGGTAAAATAAGGTATGTAAATACCTAATGCATGATCGCGTGAATTCCCGTATATTTAGATCTATTAAATCAAAGAGACCTAGTACCTACTTTTAACACTACTAAAGTATTAAACTCATGGCAATCTAATGTAATAAAAATTTACGTAATGAGTAAACAGATCTAACCGTTCATCCAAACATCATATGTAATAACTAACACATGAGTACACAACAAAACAGCCACTAACATAATTGAAAACCAATCAAATCCTAAACACAAAATTAAATCACAAATTTCAATATTTCAAATATTAACACTACAAACTAAAACGAAAACAATATACACTAAAATACGTAAATTAATTGTAAATTTGTATTATACAATATACAGTCTGTTCAGGTCACATAACATGTTGCGAGTGAGCAGTTTGAAAATTAATTAAACGGTCTAACAGGGCATGACGATTTACTGGCGGTATGTGAACATACCTGTACGGATCGCCTGACATCTAACATATTAAATTATTTAGACTCCCCTAGATACGGATTTATTTGTTACGTAAAATATTTCGGCTTGTTATATATTATTTTATATGTTTCTAAGAAATTGATTGCTATTTATTTATCTATCAACGCATTAAATAAATATACAGGCTATATAAATTAGTTTTAAATAAATATAGTGTGCTATTCATAGAGTGCTAAGATAAATGTCTTGCTTTACACTAAGCTTAAAAAGAGTTGTAACTTAGCAACTCAGAGGCCCTAGACAAATGGCATAGATTTATATTCTATTAATAGAATAGATTAAAAATGTATGGGGTTGACATAAACTATATTGTTTAATTTATTCTTTGAGAATACACATCTATGTCACTTGTTAAGTGCCCTCAGTTAAGTTAAGCGCCGTTTAATTCTATAGGGCAAATGGTAGACGGGTGCTAGCTGGTTTGGCAACTAAGGCAATAAATAGAAGAAGTTACATTCCCATGACATCAAATAAAGTACCTATTTACTGTTACATGAGGTTTGAGTGTAAAAATATTTCATTTATTTGATGCTCTTCAGACTGTTTTACGATCTTAACTTTAAGATCCACGAAGACAATTATAAATTTCTAATACAGCTTTAATAGATTTCCTGTAAAATGTGTACCAAAAGATACTAGGTATCATCATCGGCAAAATCTATAAAAAAATCTATTAATTTTCCCTAAAATTCTTCACCTCATTCCGTCTACACTACAATTAATTTAAACTTAACAGCTAAGCAATCAATCATCGATAAATGTGTTACAATATAACGTATGTTAGTTCTGTGCGAT
The DNA here is from genome assembly GCA_963082885.1 of Parascotia fuliginaria. Classification (NCBI taxonomy): domain Eukaryota; kingdom Metazoa; phylum Arthropoda; class Insecta; order Lepidoptera; family Erebidae; genus Parascotia; species Parascotia fuliginaria. Next base: position 8,947,585 of record OY720184.1, read on the forward strand.
CGACAGGGTAGGGTAGTACACAGGCAAATCGTCGGCTGCACTGAACGACAAGACATTTGCCAGCCCATGATTTATAGCGTTGTGTTATCGACATGCCGCAGCCTAGCATACCCTTCTCTTAGAAGTAGATGTAGTGTGAAGCTCAAAGACTTATCGATAGAACATTAGGGACCAGTTTTATCATGACTAACATTGCATGGCAAGTGTATGGCCTGCGTCACTTTGCATGCTACTTTAAATTGTAACTTACAAAAAAATAAATTATAACCAGTTATTTCAATTAACCCAAATAAATAAATGTATTTGACTTATGTTTTTGAACGTCTTCTTGAAGTAATTTTTGTTGCATTTATTAACTGAACTTAACTGCAGATAAAGTCAAGAATAAGATGATACTTTTTATTGATTATCTCTATAAAAGGGCTTCATAGTTTTGATCGAACAAATGTAACCTAATGTAAAAAAAATAATGTTGAAAATGAATTTACCAAAATACATTTAAACGGACCAGATCAAGTTTGACTGACTTATTAGATGTTGATTGTGTCGCGCGTTAATTGTCAAACATGTTAACCGATCTCAGCAATATAAACCGTGAAACAGTGCTATAGTGTTTCTTAACAATGAAGGTTTTGTCTACATGTACCGCATATGCTTAATCACAGCACTAAACTATCGATATCTCTCTCGCCTAAATCGCACGTCCACTAGCCCGTAAACTAAACCCCCAACGTACCGCGTGCGATTTTTTGTAAGATTTTCCGCGCGAATGCGCGGGCGCCGCGAGCTGCGACTGATTAATCGCCTATTGATTGGAACCGACGGATACGAGGGTACGTCAGTGGATATCGGTGAATTTGTCACTAACTAGGTTACGAGCTTGTAGATAGTTTTTTGAATGTGATTACTGTTTTATTAATCATACTGTCGAATAGAATATAGTATTCTTTATTGCACACTTCATTAAAAATCAAATATCAGTTCTAACACGGTTGTCAGTGTTAAAAGTTATTCTCGCATCTCCCGAAATACAACCAAAACATAATTGTAAGAAAGAAAATTGAATTATGGAAACTTAAAATGTCTTAGCCACTTTTATGGCGATAAACACAGTAAAAACATATAGGGCCTGCTGGTAACCGGTTACCTTACTATATAGACTCTTGAAAACCCAGGGCCTTCACTCATGCGTAAAACTTTTAAAAAACAGTATATAAAGATCCAGCCTATAAAGGCTTTAATGATTGTACCTATATCTAAAAAGTTTGTCGCGACTCAGGGATTATTCTTTAATAGCATTGCAGTTGTAGAAACAAGTTTATTTGTTATTATAGTATTAAACATTAGAGATTTTATATACGTGAAGTTATTAAATTAAACACCAATTCGTCCTAAATACTATTACTCACACAAGTACATTTTAAAACACAACAAACAGTAGCGGATTATTCTAAATATTGCAACTAAAATTGAATTTAGTTGGAATGCGCTCGGTGACGCGGAAAAGCGTCGTCGACACGCGTGGCGCGGCAGCGTGCATCCGTGTCAAACGCAAACGTAGCCGTGTGTTACAAGTGTGGACGCGACATTAGTGGACGGTGAAGTGATACGTGCTCATTTCATTTACAATCATCGAACTAACGTAGTTAGGTAGAATGAGTATTAATTTCATATGAACCTTTGCTCATATGAAATTAATAAAAACTACTTACTAATTATAATTATTCTACATTTGGAGTGTTTCTTATAGCTAAATACCGATTATTCTATATTTTAGCAAGTTTTATTCTAAGAGATTCCAGTCAGATTTTTTTTTAGTCTAACGCCTTTTATACCGCTACCCTACAAAAAACCTCATGAACTTCTAGATAGCGTTATTTTATATAAAAATTACAGTTTGTCTTTAGTAATTGGCTTTTAAAGCTTTTAATTTTTTTTATATTATCCTAAGAAAAAGAACATAATTGCAAACTATTTTCGACCTTATAAAAACTAACACTAATAATAATTATACAGATTTATATTTTCATAGGCGTTTTCCTTTAAAGAACACACTAAAATAAATTCTACGAAAATTGAAGTTATTCCGACACACTGTGTTCACGAAATCAGTATGTTTGACGAATACTGCCGACAGAGAGACGTGTCGACCATCGGTGTGATTGAAAATTGAAAACGATTGCACTCTTGCCAACATCATGCATCTTGTATACCAAATAGAGTACAATTTGAATTATTAATATAACAAGAGAAATATATTTAATGTTGTATTTAAGGTTATATAGGTAGACTAACGTAAACAATTATTATTACGCAGTTTATTTTTATTTTCAATAATTTAAGATGATTATCTTGGTGTCACATCGGATAATTTTAAGTTTGAATGAACCTTATGAAAATATAATTAACTTCTACTTACACTGTATAAAGGTAAATAAACCTATTATTATGACTCATAACGAATTGTAACAATCTGAAGGTAAAAGAGTATGGTGTTACTGCAACTCTTTATTAAAGTTATTGAATATTCAGTCATCTACTGATTTACTTGGTATTTACGAAACTATTCCTCCATAAATGTATCATATATATTTTGCTATATATTTCTACCATTTAATTAATCTCGTAGTCCTGACTGTATGTCATGTTACGTGTGTCTCTAGTTTTATTAAAACGTAAGTTAGAGTTAATATCTACGTAGTTTTACCACAGCGTCGTGAAATACCGACGGGTGGTTTCCACAACTGACATTAACCCAGACTAATTTTAATTAGAATTATTTTTTAGTTTAATTTTTTAGATTACTCATATTGGTATTTGTACAAATCACTTCTTTATCATTTCATCACTCTAAAGATGTCCATTATAGAACATATGTCACAAGCTGGAAGATTTGTTCAACTAATATATACTGAATATAGGTACTAGGTCTCATCCGAAGGGGAGACCTGGTCCGTTAACATACATAATATCATAATGTTGGGCTGCTCATAATAAGCTATATAGCTAAGGTATAATAAGCTGGCTAAGTAAAGATGCGGGGGACCTAAGTCCAAGAGTGAACGTCTTTCGGCTGAAGAAAATAGATATAAAATAATTTTACTCCTACTAAATAAATATTTATAAATTTATATAAATAAGACACACACAGGGCTTGTTACCAAGTGCGGGAGTTGCCTTTTTTAAATCTAAATCTCAGTTTACAATATTGTGGAACTTACCTAAACGTTATCAAATATCATCAGACTTAGTATAAATGTGACATCTTTGATCAGTTTGCGAGTCAAATTGGTGGTTACAGTGTGCCGTCACGTTTACGCTTGGATGGGAGCAACGACGGGTTAAGGCACTATATTGTTAATAGTTAGTTACACGTGGAAACTTTGTGACAAAATCTTAGTAGTTATTGGTATATTGGGTATGTTTTAGAAGTTGTATTTAATAATTTTGTTTTGTACATGAATATGACACAACTATTAAAGTATTTAATAAATGTGGATTATTTTTTGTTTATGATTAAGCTGTATTTTGAATACTATTTTTTACAATCTCGATAATCTTTTAATAAAAATGAACTTTAAAAAAACTAACACAAAGTTAATTCACACTGACGCTAAAAATATTTGTCGCAGATAAACTTGCCTTGTGGCAACTGTAACCGCTTCAAATCAGTCGTATGTCAATGTAAATGATTAACCAAAAAGTACCTAGTTTAATATTCTCAACAAAAGAGTGTTACAACCACGTTTCACTTGATAAGTCGAATTCTATGTAGAATCAAAATATTTAGGACAAAAATAATAATAATATATATAAATATCAACACAAAATATACAGAGAACAAACACAGAACTTGAAGTCAACTATCATTAAAACGCTTTTTAACGCCACTACAGCAGTTAAAAATAAAATCCGTATTAACTAAACACCATATATTCAATACCCCATACTCGCCCATAGGAACATATAAATAGCCCCAAGCTTACACAGCAATAATCCCAACTGTTTAAAAATATTTTACACGTTAGAAAAAATATTTTCAAATATAAACTGAGTAAAATTTTCCCCAGCGGGTTCGACGCAGGCTGCCGTGAAAATCATGCCCACCCGTGTATGTTGTACCTTTAGCTGTGTGGGTAACACAGGGTTATTTTTAAAGAGTTTCCAGCCAATGTTTGATATATTACTCACTAGTATAAGTTGCGTGCGGATTCTTGATGCTGTAAACTAGAAAGATTTTGTGGGTTACTCAAAAAATATACAATAAGTCAAAATATATATAAGTCATTTTATTATTAAGAATTTTTCCTTAGTTATCAAATTTTTAAGTCGTGATTGTGATTTGATTAAATTTGAGTTTTTCAGAAACTTGTAGACAATACTTAACAATAGTATCCCAAAGACTTTGTACTACATTATACAACGAACACTGGAATGTACTTCATGTATGAAGGGGTTAAAGGTCTTATAGATTGTTTTAATATTACCTAGACAAAAATATAGGTCTTTTTTACAAGTTAATCGGTGTTAAAATAATCGATTGACAATCAACATTTTTAATATTATAATTCAACTGATCTCTCGAAATCTCGATCCATTCAGCGATAAATAGATATTTTAGTATATTTCCATAGAGAACGGCGTTGATTCAAATCATACCAACGTAGCTATATATCGTAGGTAGGTATAAGTTGAGAGCCGACGTGCGGTGGCTGCCGAACGAATCATCGCTTGCATCTGTTATCATAGACTTAGGAACAGGCAAACATGACATTAGAATGTGAAGATGACAGTATGTAGAACTGGCGACCAGCCCCTGTTTTTGTTGTCGCACGAGGGTAATATTATGTTTTTTACGACATGATTGCACCCATGTTACAACAATGCTTGAAATTATTAGCTTTTTTCTAAGAAAGACTTTCCTGAATAAATTATGTGAACTATATTAATTAGACAAAAGCATTATCTGAGAGAACATGCCAGCAGTTTTGCTTCGATGGCATCTGTTATATCGACCACCACTTCTAGAGTAAAGAAGAGTCTTCAATAAATTCAATATTTCAGACATAGGCACGATTTCCATTACAACTGATACAGCTATGGACTATTTAAAGTTCGCACAAAGTTTGAAAATCAAACATCTAAAATTTGACTTGTCTGTTCTAAGAGATTTCGACGTCTAAAAGCAATCCGTTGACCATAGGACATGTGTTTTGTGGTAGCGTGCGTTTACAAGAGGCCTGTATTGTGCTGGCCAGGCTTTTGTGCAGGCTTCGAGTCAGCCACTACATGTCGCGAATAGATTACTACCCCTACTATATACGTGTAGTGAAGTTATGTAATAGCTAAGCTTTCATTTGTGAATATTAACTAGCTGTCCAGACAAAGACTTGTTAACCCTTCTGACAAACTAGACTTTATAGAGAATGTAATGTTTGGTATAAATATTATAAGTGGAAATAACGCGCAAGATTAAATAAAGATTGCTGTTTCATTGACGTCGCAGCAGACCGAATAAAAGGATGAGTTGAATTTAAAATAAATGACGACTGACACACATTGCCTACTAGACCGGAGGGTATAGAGGTCATGGAGGAGGCCTTTTCCCGAATGTAAATAAAAGAAAAATTTAACGTTACAGAGAGACTTGAAAGATTTCTTAAGAGACTTCTCTCTTAAATTAAGTTTAACTGGCGAGGTTTTCCGCCACATAGACAAAACCGCAGTGATAAAAACACTAGTAATCTCTTGTTCTTGCTGGAAAGTAAATAATTGTTTTTGATTGTTTTTAAGATAATTATTGCATTGGTGACACAAGAATTTGTACTTTCACCTGCAAGTACAATATTTCCTTTTTTACATGATGTTAAAGCCTCCAACGTCTGCTGCAATAACAAATCCTGAAATGCCAACACGTGTAACAAAAAAATATTCGCTGATATACATCCGTCCCAACAAATAATAGATACAAATTAATGCAAAATATAATCATATTTATTCAACAGCGGGTAACCTCGAAATTACTAAATCAAAACGCATACAAAATGCATGAACCTCTTTAATTGGCCATTCTCTAGTTCGGTGCGAACCAAATTATACATTCTCGCCCCAAGCGGGCCGGGTGGACATAACTAGTGTAGCTTGATACAAAGCAAACATTAGTCCAGCCATGCATTATTGTCAAGCACAGTAGCAAACTCTACTGTTTAACGTGGCCTTATATCCAAAAGAACTGTACACAAAATTCAACCTTAACGGTAAATAAATAAAGTTAAAAATCGCTTGTTTGATCTTTGACTTTTATTGTTTTTCCACACTAGGTGATTTTGTATATGCATCGAGCTAGCAAGTTGCACACGCACCGATGGTTAGAGGCGGCTATGACAAAGATTGGAAGCAACCGTAGTTGGCTTTCCACGTTTTCCGGTTGTATGAACCGTTCACGCGTTGGGGAAATGGTTGATGTGGAACTTCGATGGAAACTTAGTTTATATTTGTTTTAAATAGTTTTATAGATCACTTCAGATGTCTGAAGTTAGAAATCGTTGAGATGACAAGTGATAACTGTTTATGTTTCTGGAAGGAGGTCAGTTGACGTCTCCGCCCGTCGGAAAAGCCTATACTTTCACTTTAAAATAACAACTTTTTTCTTGTCACAATTCATTTCACGGTAGCAGCGGCTTTGCAGAGTCCGTGGTGTTGCAGGAGCAACAATTCTAGGGTCTATAAGTCGTCTATGAGCGATAGTTACAACTTAGGTACCATCACGTGGGCTGTTTTCTCGTCTGTCACGGTCGGCAATAAAAAAAATCCAGTATGTAGTGAAATTGTTTTTTTTTTTTTTTTTTTTTTTTATTTATTTATTTATTAAAACAATATAATACAAAGGTGATAGTGACATACCACACAAACCATCGAGGGTTTAACAGTGATATGTTAGCCACAACATCTCGGTACATTAAACTTAAATACTACATTTTCAAGACTAAAAACTTAATAAATATTTTTTAAACTTGTTTTTACAATTTTGTGCATTCATGCCATCACAGACTTCTACGGGAAGACTATTCATGATGCAAGGCAGCATGTATTCCCACGTCCGCATCCCGTACACATTTTTAAACTTACCCTTCTTATAGACTGGTAAGTACGATAAACTACGTAATGATTTGGATCTAGCGTTTTTTTCTACTTTTTTAATGTTATCATATTCCTCGCTCAGCACACTCACTCGCACCTTATCGAATACACTTAACAGTTTGCAGTGATTAAATAGACCATGTTCATCATCTTTAAATTTTAATTTTATTTTATTGGGCACTATTGTTTTTAAAATGGATAACTGTAACTTATAAATATTCTGTAGATAGGTTTTGTACGTGCGCCCGTAGGTACTTAGACCATAACCAATCACGGAGTCTGCTAATGCTAAATACATTGTTCTAAGAGTTTTATAAGGTAGCTTGTTTCTGAGTATATATAATTTTGACAAGACGGATCTCAGTTTGCCACATACATGATCGATATGGGGTCCCCAGTGGAACTTATTGTCTATAATTAGACCCAGGTATGTATGCTCAGAAACTGTTTGTAAAGTTAGACAACTACATGAATTTACCGATTGGTGAAGGCACAGGTGTTCATGGCCAACAATGGCTGGCACACAGGGCGATGTGAGGAGCGGCGAATGAATGTGCATTAACTTTGTTTTTTTAGAGTTAATGACAAGACCTACATCGTGAGCCCACTTACACAGCAGATCAAAATTACCTTGCATGATCCTCTGGGCCTTAAGTAGGTCTTTATGCGCCACAACTAAACATGTATCATCAGCAAACTGGTATACAGAACCCTCGGAGAATATATTACACATATCGTTTACATAAAGTAAGTATTCAGTCGGGCCAAGAATTGAACCTTGAGCCGTGCCGTTTTCAGTAGAAATCATGTTACTCAAAGAGCCAGCTATACTCACAGCCGTGTATCGATTTTTATGATAATTTTTAAACCAATTTAACAACGGGCCCCGTATACCATTTTGCTGTAATTTCATAAATAGTGTATTGTAATTTAAAATATCAAATGCTTTGCTGAAATCAATGAAGACAACAAGCACGTGTTCCCGGTTATCCAGGTGCCTGTTGACTTCATTGCTAAAGTTCAGTAAAAGTTGCGATGTATTTTTATTTTTTTGAAAACCGTATTGTCTGTCATTAATTATGCAATTGGTTGTCAAAAATTTATTAATTTCCTGGCCTATATATCTTTCAATTATTTTATCAATACAGGATAATATGGTGATTGGTCTGTAGTTATTTACGTCTGTGTGCGAACCATTTTTATAAATAGGCCTAATCAATCCGATTTTCAACTGGTCAGGATATGCGGATGTGGCAATGCATCTGTTTAACAAGTGTGTAATAACAGGGGTGATATACTTAGCGATACATTTGATATCTTTGAATCTTATGTTGTCAAAACCTGGGCATTTTTTAACATTCATATTTTTTATTATAGACAGGATAACATCATTTGTAACTGGTTGCAGCCTCATAGATAAATTACATTTTTGTACATAGGTTTCGTCATTTAATATTGGTATGTTACAATTAATACATGTATTATTAACATTATTTCTGAACTCGGTGGCAAATTTGTTTGAAAGGACACCTGGCACTAATCTAAAGTATTTTATAATAATATCGTCAATAGATTTAGTTACTTTACCACATAAATTATTAATGATTGCCCACACTTTTTTTGAATTCTGAAAGTTTGTTTGGATCTGTTTCAAAAAATAATTATTTTTTACGTTATTAATGTGTTTATTAGTTTTATTTCTATATTTATTATATAATAATCTATTTTGCATATTACTTTGGTCCTTAATCCATATATCAAGTAGCATATCACGTTTTTTACACATATATATTATTCTATCACTTTTCCATAAACATGTCTGTCTTTTACTTTGTTTTATTTGTACATTATATTTGCATTTATCATATACGAAAGAATAATTATCTAATACAAAACGCAATATATCGTCTGGGTTGTCATAATCTAAAGCTAAACTCCAATTGATTTTACACAGTTCGTTACAAATTTTAATGTTATCAAGTTTTGTCACAGTTTTATAAAGACTTGTTTTGTTTACGTAGGTATTATCGACTAATGCGCAACCGGTTATGAAGTGGTCGGCCAGTGCATTGTTTATAACAGCTGTGTGCACGTCGCGGCAGTCGACACTACGTATAAATATATGGTCTATACATGATTTTGTAATGCGATCGCCTTTCTTATCTATCCTAGTAAACTGGTTAATTCCGATTTCTAGACCCAATTCACAGAGTGAATTAGTATATAAATTAGTTATAGACGAATGTTGTTTTAAATCAATGTTTATGTCACCTATTAGTACGAAGTTATATTTATTTGGATACTGTTTTATGAGAGACACTAACTCATCTATGAATTGAGCCCTATCTAAGTTAGGTGGTCTATACAAAGCACACAAACCTGTTATAGAACCATAGTTCGTTTTCAATTCACCTATTATGCACTCAAAATTCCGTGTACTCGCTGGTTTTCTTATGAAGCAAACACTTTTATGAGTATAAACAATAACTCCTCCTCCTTTCTTGTTGTTACGTAACTGACTATGCATATCATAATCCATGAGTTCGAATAACGATTTGCTTCCCTCAGAGATATTTGCTTCGGTGATAATGATTATGTGAATAATTTTCGGGCAAGTTGTAATAATGTATTCCAATTGTGAAAATTTTTTTAACATTGACCTTATGTTGACATGTAACATAATTGTTGAGTTGTATATATGTGGTACATCGTTTGTAAACTCATTCCAGTTATAGTAATTATTTTCAAGTATGTTATCGTATGTACTATCCATTTTTATTGTAATAAAGACTTATATAAGTATAGAAAATTAAACAAATGCCACGATCTTTAGCCCGATGTACCATTGTTGTTTTTAAACTCCGTGACTAATTTATTTATGTCTTTAGTAGATCTGATAATGTGTGTTTTACCGTTTTCGTTCCTTTTTACTAAAACTTGGCCGTTCTTACACCATACATATTTACACAGAGATGTTTCTTTTAGTTCCGTCTTAGTTGCCCATAGAAGGTATGCCGTGTTAGGTGAGAGACATTCCCTGACAAAGATTTTGCTGTCCTCGTCGCATCCTATATCCTTTCCAGTGATGGTGAGTGTCTTGGCGACTTGCAACCATGTTTCTCGACACCCTTCTTTGAGGGTCACGGCGATTACAGAGGCACGTTGACTTGTCTTGTTGTCGGATCGGTTCTTCTTCTTTCTATATGATTTAACGACATCTTCTGGCTTTTGATTTAATTTTATACACAATTTTTTTATCGCACTCTCTATGTTTTCATTTTGTTTTTCGGTAATTCCACATACTTCAATACAATTTGCTAATTGGTTTTGTTCTAATGAGTTCAATTTTTGTTCTATTACATCTTGTTTAAGTTCCATATTTTTGCATTTATTTTTTAGTTCTGTGTTTTGGTTTTCTACTGTTTTTAACTTATTCTCGTACAAATGAATTTTCTCCTCGTATTCATCTATTTTGTCAGAATAATACTGGAGGGTAGATTGCAGCTCCTCTCGAATGATATCACGTACCTCTCGTCTGATATCTTTTAGAATACGCTGTGTTATGTTGTTGTCTATTAACTCCATGTCTGTATTCTCCTCTTCATCAGCATCTGGTAAGATGCAAGATAGGCGCCTGGGTTTGGCATTGCCCGTACACGAACGGCATCTCCAATCCACGGCGTCCGTTGAATGCAGCGCAGATAACTGCTCTGCAGTTATGGAAGCACATAAGGAATGTAACCACTTATTACACTTCGAACACTGTATTCCTGGGTTTTTTTTGGTAACCATTTTCGTACACTTCGCACATTTTACCATTTTACAAGAATAAGGACGGTATCCCGAATGCAATAAATATAACGCACGCGTCAAACCAGTTTCGCACCGCGTTGATGACTCTTGTAGAATCAATACCTACCAAGATAGTAGTTGCGTTCTGCCGTGATTCGGATTTATCTAGTTTAAGTAGGTACACACACACATACACAAAAAAAGAGCACATGGTTGTAAGAAAAAACTTTTTATTTAATACCTATGTACTTACCAATTTCTTTTTCCTTAATTATTCTTTATCAGTAGTTCTCTAAAATTATTTTTTTTTTGGTTATTTTAACACGGTCTCTCGTGATTCAGGCTTGACCTAGTGCAGGCACCATTGGAAACTAAGGTGTAGTAGTTAAAAGGCTTTTTGAAAATAAAGATTTTTGTATTTTGTATACTGGCTCTGAATTATTAAAATGTGATCAAAATACAAATGTTTTTATTTTAACCTAATCTTTCCTTCATCATCAAGACGTTCATTGTTGAACATAGCCTGTCCCCACTGATTCCTAAAATATTAAAATAAAAAGTTAAGTATTAATTTACCAGCTTTTTTTCTGTGAAATAAAATAAGTAAATTCTGAAAATCTGCGTATTGAAATAAACACGCGAGGGAATGTATGCCTCATATTAATTACGTAGCCTTGTTATGCGACTAAATGAAGGGTACACACCAATTATTTTATCTCATTATCAATAAAACTGCTATTACTACATTTACAGCGGTAATAACATTTTTGTGAAGTTATGAATACTTATATGTATCTTTTTTGTTTATTCTGATATCTTTAATGTGAAATAAAGTAAAATTAAAAAAAAATATTAGTTTAATAATTTTATACTTAAGACAACTACAATTTTAAAAAAAATCTGTGTAAGATACTAAAACTAAACTGAAAAAACACCTTCAGTTGCCGACGGCAGACTGAACTTACCAGTAGTTCGTCTCGTAGTAAAAAATACGCCAGTTTTCATTTTCACATTTGTAACGTTAATATAAGAAAATAAACCTAATCTATACTTTTTTTATAAAGCGGAAGAGTTTGTTTGTTGGTTTGTACCCGCTAATCTCTGAAACTAGCAGTCGGATCTGATAAATTATTTTTTCGTATGATAGCCTAGTTTTTGAGGAAGGTTATAAGCTATGTAACGACTATGTGGCGACGGGAGCAGAGAAGTAAGCAAAGACGCGGGTGAAACAATTTCGACCCCGAAGTGGGATTCGAACCCGTGCCGCACCTTTAGTATACCCTCCAGGTACACTAACAACAATGCTATCCGAGTGCTGTTTAAATTTATAAGTCTACCCAGTGCAAAGCATTTGCTAAGATATTCTAAAATAATATTAATAAAACCTAATTAGATCAAATCTATAATCGTTTTTTCATCGCAATAACAAACAGTTGATCTTATAGGTATCAACAAAAAGGACTATTAAAAGTTATATTTTTAACCGATTACATCGCAAATAGTTCGAACTGTTCCTGTTTCCCAGTGATTATTTTCCATCGGCTGGCGATCACACGGCGGTTCCCTGCGAGGCGATAAGGCGAACCAGTGAGCTACACAATTTTACTTTACGCCCATTAGGCCTATGTTGACACAGCCTTTGCACGGACGTTGACTCTCAGAGACATTTTTATAGATGCCTTGTTTAAATATAACAGAGGTTTTGTTGGAAAAATGTGTTTCAACTTTTTAGAAGTGAAATTTGTAAGCATAAAGTACTTAAATTCTAAATTTTAATAACCACATTATAATTCAGACAACAAAAAATTGAAATACGTCCACTGCTGGACACAGGCCTCCCTCAAATTTCGCCAGCTGGCCGGTCGTGTGCCGTCCTCATCCATCGGTAGCCCGCCACGTGGGATAGGTATATTAAACTTACTTCGTTGCTATTAGTTTTAGTTATAAAGTCATCGACGACCGAGTAGCGAGTAGAGTAGAGAAGCCGCAGAAGACCCACCAGGGATCTTTATGCATGACTAGTTGTTAATGTTTAGTAGGCTAGGCTAGTGATAATAATAATTTTAAAACTTGGTGTTATTAATGGGCAGTTTCCAATGACTTTAAAATTCTATTGCTACCTCAAATTGATAATAGCTAGTTTTTAGAAAGAAAACCCACTGTCTGATTAGATGTAATCAAAGAGGTCACACGCGCCAAACTTCATGGGGTTTTATAGAAGATTTCCACGAGAAAAAAGAAGTTTGTAAACTTACGATTCTTAATCAAAATGCCAACGCACGTATCTTTATAAAACTGATGAAATTATAAAAATAACAATAATGATATTCTACCACATTCACACAGCGCCATCTAGCCCCAAACTAAGCAATTATATTTGCTTGTGTTATGGGTACTAAACAACTGATAAACTACTTATATACATTTTTTTTTATAAATACGTACATATTATAGATAAATTACACCCAGACACAGAACATACAATCATGCTCATCACACAAAGGTTTGTCCTGGGTGGGAATCGAACCCACGACCTCCGGCTTAGCAGTCAGGGTCAATTTAATCTTGATAAAGTGAATCACAACATCGCTAACAAACATAAGCTACTTTAACAGAGTGATCAACAACACAATATTCTTGCGTACCAAAATTAGCAGCATCTCTCAACGCTGAATATTCAGGTACCACATCAGCATATAAATCCAATCAGCGGGTCGTGGAGACCGTCGATGTTTATACCGATGCCGTACCGTACCGTGCCGTATGTTTGTGAGCGTGCCGAGTGCAGTGATGCACTCAATGTACCGATAGGGTTGTACCGCACGACTATTTTATATATCTGTAATTTTGGAATATTCCACAAAGCGTGAAGATTAAACGAAGCGCACTAAAAGTATTTTCTGCGAAACTTGGGTGGTGTGGTGCTCTAACAAAGATTATTACTGGAGCCCTTCGTAGAATAATTTTGATAATTTTGGGTAAACGCACCAAATGTGAAGTTAGTGCGCTTTGGGGAACAGTATTAATGTGTTATGATCTGAATCTTGAATAAAAGTATGTTTCGTTTATAAAAGTCTACTTAGTCTACTTGTTATGCTAAGTGCAATATTTGTATGAAACTTACCTTTCAGTAATCTGGATAGGTTCTTTGTGACGCAGGCCTTGTACTATAGCTGTTGTTAACCGTCTTAAAAAAGGAGATTATTACATTATTGGTAGGCGAATTTTGAATACTTAAGAGGAACTTAAAACGCTTACCAAAAGCCTCAACAGTTGTTTATATTATTTTATTTGGCTTTTAACCCGCTGTTAATTTTTGACATAATCCCAAAAGAACATCATCCAAATTATGGCAACCCTAAAACACGGGTATGCACCGACCGTAGCGAAGTCATTAGCAGTAATGGTTGATCCACTTGCGTCAGTATGTGCGGTTATGTATGTTAGCACTTAATACATCTCGCACTTACATACCTATGTACTCGATATGAAGATTAGACCGGTATATTGATTAGTTATTGTACAGAGCCATTGATGCAACTGTTCCTAATAACAAACTTGGTAGCGTCTAAAAAAGGTAGTAAGTCATGTAATTATAAGATCTCGTGTACTTTACGGTAGTAACGGTAGTAGATCCACGCTGGTTTTAACATGAATGGGCCGGATCGTTCGAGTAAGTACTACCCTTTCATAGAACATCGACGTAAGAGTATTAGTATCCGTACTAACGCGTTTCGCTCGGTAAGTGAGAGCGCCAGAGGTTCAATATCTCCCTTTCCTCTTTCCTCACCTCGCTCATTCCCTTCCCCTAACCCCATTCCCAGCCGCCATAGTGGAGGCCACCATACCAGCAGTTTTAGAAGATTGTATTGTGGCCACCACTTCTAGATTCCACTGACTGCTTACCATCAGGCGAGGTGGAGTCACTTTGGTAGGCTAATATAAAAAAAAACTTATTTTTTATTTCTTGGGAGAACATATACGTAAAGTTCCTTCGGGAGGCTTTCTAAAAGAAGAATTAGAAAATTAATCTGGATTTGAAGCCAGAAAACAACAGATATAATTCGTTAAACTGCAATAATCGTAATCAAAATAATAATGCGGGTAGTTCTTTAAAACTCAAAAACAAGAGCTGTTACGAAAAAACAGAAGGTATATTTGAAATCTTTGTACAAAATTATGTAGTTAAAAAAAGTTCGAAAGTGTCACTTTTGTACCTTTTATAATTCATGTATATTCATGTTATCATTCATGTATATTCTAATAATATATGTTGTCAGTGCATTGCACTACCGCACAGCTATTACCGGTAATGATTTCAGATTGAACTAGAAAGTTAGGTGGTTATTCCATTGTTCGCTTTGTAAATTGAATGGTAGGTACTAACAATTTTTTATTTTATTACTCGTATACTTACTGATTATCTACTATGTCTTTCTAACAAATTCTACTAACTACTAATCATTTTATCACATCATCATCATGATCTTGCATTGAGACCAATGTCATGCTATGAAAGCAAGAGTGTGTAGACACACTGAGCAAAAGACTCCTCCATCATGTCCTACATCTCTCTGTTTGCTGACAACTTCATTAAGCTCTTCGAATAGGCATCCAGCAAATAGCGTTCTAAAGTCTCTGCTTACCACATATTGGGAGACAGGCGTAAAGTTATGTTTGTATGTTTAAATTTTTTCCGTAATGTTATTTATTAGGAGTAAATACATTTTCAGTTCAGAATCGACGCTGAAACCGTCGGTCCTCGCCCAATTATTGTAATTGATTTCGTATTCCAAATGCTCGGTGTACCGACCAGGTTCCAGCTTTATTATATTTACTGAATATTGAGATGGGTTTGAATGTATTGAATAGGTTACATATGTGAGGTACATTTTATTTCCATAGTTCTAGTTTACATGTAGAAAAAAAGTGATTGCATCAAATAAGATACTGGGAAAGCTTGTTATCAAATTAAAACGTCAGTAAGATAGTGGTATTTTTTATATAATTTTGGTGGCAAACCAGCATACTGTTTACCTGATGGTAAGTGATAAAGTGATAACCTTTAAATGCTTATAATTTTCAAAAATAATGCTTAAAAAACACAACCAAGCCAAGAAAGGAAAAGGGAAAAGAAGGAGGACCGAGGAGGTAATTGGACTCAAACTCAACGCGCGAAACACAATAGCATGGAAACTAATATTCTTACGTCAATATTCTATGACACTGTCGATCCGGCCCTTTTATGCTGAAACTAGGTAGGAACTACTACCGTTACCGTGGTGTGATCAATTTTGAAACCTTCTCCAAATAGCTCTAAGTAGTTTCTTTCGTTCACTCACCCAACGACAAACTAGTTTCTTTATTCTATAAAAAAATCTGTTATATATCGCCTAAAATACAAAATATCAGCATGAACCCCACTTTTAAAAACTGAAGTTAAGTACAAAAATATACCGACTTGGTGCTTTCGCGAAACAATAGAATTTAAGAGGGTTCCGATCTCCATATGGGTCCGACCCTCTCGGGGAGAGTTAGGCAACTCGGCCCATAACCGTATTTCACTCGTGTCATAAAAACTAAGAAACATTTTACCGCACAAGTATTATAATAAGATTGTACGATATTACCTACGAAACGGCGGTTAGATTTTCTTTCTTTATTTATTTTGTAAGGAAAAGTGAATTTATAAAAACAATTGGCTAAAATATGTACTCGTTTATGTACTTACCTATTGCAAGTAGATTTCATGATTACCTATACACGAAGTCGAGAGTTGGATAGGGAATGTATCAATGTAATTTGTTTTTAAATTATGTGTACTTTCTAATTTTTTTTTTTAACATTATATACATAAGGTAAAATAAACTAAGTGAGGTGACTAAACACTAGACAGACGAAGAAATGACGTAAAAGTTATATAATTATGTCCGTCAATTACACGTGTTGAGTGCTTGACGAATCCCGAAACCCTGAAACAATCGTCTACATAATTTTTGCTACCTTTTCTAAATAAATAAAAAACCTTAACATATTTACAACGAATAACGAATAACTTACTTTACTCTTAAAACAATACCAAATATTGTGTTACAGTGAAAACACACGTTAACTCATAATAGTGCTACCGGATTCAATTTGTACCGATATTGTAATGCTTCGATGCTCGCTGTTGGCATAGTTGGGAGCTCATACTTAATCCCTTGACTCCTTAATACCTACATATTATATACAACACCCGACGTTCCCCGTTTACGATCGTTATAAAGAATGTAAGACGGAATTTGTAAAGTCAAAGTTTTTATGTTCGCGAAGATTTTGAGTTTTAGAATTTGGTGATATTATATTAGCGATTGACATTATTTTTAATTTATCTATTTAACAAGAGTCAACTTATAGGCTGATGTATATTCTATCACACCATCAAAGTATTTCCATGTCATTGTAGTATACAAATAAATACAAATAATATATTATGTAGTAAACAAATAGTTTAATGCTGTGGCTTACGATATAGAATATACATCACCTTAAAGGTTGACTGTTAGAGAATGCCTTTGGCATTAAGTCCGCCTCTATACATTTTGTATGTGTAAAGAGCTTAAAATAAATAAATAATAAACATGGAACCAACTCATCTCTGCTCGTAATGTTGTACAAAGTTGTTAAACGTGGTGACTTTGCAAACTCCTACTTTCGAAAGAGGCTTACAAGCAGCAGTACATGTTTTCAGGCTATTACTATAGTTTGTACTTATACGTAATTCCTCTCTTTGAATTCAGCAGTCGGGAAAAACTAATTAAGACGATAAGTGACTGAATATTACTCTGCAGTTGCAAGAGCCTCCTTGAACAAATGCAAAATTATATAGTTGAGTTACATTCACAGTCTAGTTACCTCGGAGAATACGTCAAACTGTTAATTCAATCAATACATCAAAGGATTTTGAAAGAACGTTTTCTTTTAAAATCCTTTGATGTATTGATTAAAAATTAAGTAAGGTAAGTAAAAATTACACAGAAAAGTCGTTAGTTCACACCAGAGATCTTTTGACGTACTTATACTTAATAGATATTGAAAGAGTGTACATTGTGTCCGTCAATTGTATGTTAGTTATGACCAGTTTAAATAAATGTTACTTCAATAGGTATGTTTTAAATTGGTGAGTTTATTGCGACTGTTCCATAAAAGACATGACCAGAATGAAAGTTAATACACAAACACACAAACACTTCATTTTAACTGAGTGTTAGTTCATACAAACAGTATGTAAATCAATAACTCATAAGACCATAAAATCAAGGTAAGTATTATCGAAATGTTATTTCAGTAAAGAATAAGAGTCGTATTAAGTTTCCATATATATTCTCGTGTGACATCAATTTGTGAGTCTACCATCCAATCATAAATAACCTTCTCATTTACATAAGAACACTTTGTTAGACGTGAGTCTATGTATTCCGACATTGTCGACTTATATAATCGCCCAACTATCTTTAAGAAAAGTCGCAGCTATCCTGTTCTAATTTAGACATTCTGCACTCTTCTAACAAGTTGTGAAAATCACCGAAGCGCGCCAATGGGCGGAGCTTGAAACACAACCAACTTATCAAGAGCTATTGAAATGCGTTATGTTACTCTTTGCAGTACATTTTTATGTTGAATGGAAGAGGTGAGGAAGGTCTCAAATAGGTGGTTGTACTATATATCGCCTGAGTGCACATTGGCTGATTCAAGCCACGCCTACATGGAAAATGCATTTCCAAGATTGCTATGCAGATGGCATTCCGTAAGAATGGCGAATGTGAAAAGTTTTGCGTATGGTTTTGGATTGAAGCGGTAGTTTTTAGGGTAATAACAGACGTAGTTGTAGATACTTACGACACTGCTGTTTCGTACAAGTTGAAGTCGAGATAGTTAGAACGATATTCTTAAGAAGATTCTGAATGAGAAAGCTTTCCAAGTCTTTCATAAATTTGTTTAATTACGTCTAGCGTGCAATATTAATTGCTTTTTGCGATTAATTTAGACGCGATGACCAAGATTATTTTCTAGGCAAACAAGTGATTAGTTATTTTCTATTAGGAAGTTTACAACGCAATAAATATCGCCCTGAAAAAAGAAAAAATAGTAGTTAATATACATACATGACAAATTGTAATGTTTCGGAGACAAGTTAAAAGTTTCCCGTCTTTGAATTTGGAATGCTATTTTCAGTTCTGTAAGGTTTTCTGCACTAGTGAGTCCTCTTAAGGGCAAGGCAGACAGGCTCTTAATTAAAATGTCGTCGAATGTCATCAAGGTACAATATATTAAGCCGTAAACTAGATAGAACTAACTTGAGAGATTAGAGATTAAATATATCGTAAGTTTGTCTATGCCCATATAGGTTACGGTAATAGTTTGCTATAAAGCAAGATTAAAATAAAATTAAATGGATTTACTACCAGCTGGACTGTGACACTACTTAAATAGTGTAGGTATGGATTCTTAAGTACTGAATACTAGAAGATTTTTTCACAAGAGTCGTGTTATTTTTTGGTGGAACTCTCTTTTACTTGGTTTTTTAGTTAAGGTACCTACTCCCTAAGCAGGACGACAATACGATGTTAAAGGATCGATACTGGCAAGTACTAATATGACTTGTCAAAGACATAAGTACTTATATCGATTTTATTTTGAATGAAAACAATGCAACGGGTTTGAACTAGAAGGAATAAAGCACAAAAGCCATACCTCATTAGCGTAGGTATCTTTAACTAGGCAATATGAAATTATAGGAGGCATGAAGGAACTTCCTTAAACATATTTGTATCAATTTTAATTAATTTCTCTACATATCGCTGGTTATAAAATAAACGTTGGAGATCTAATAGAAGGCAGTCATGCGTACTGTAGTCAAATACTAAGCAAAATTACGATTTTTTTTATTTATTAAAACTATATTCAAGGTTTTCACAGAAGGAGTAGGCAAAGGTGTATTATTACTGTATTGGCCATCGTTTAAAGAGATCAATCAAAACTGCAATACTGAAACTTGGATATACATTTTACGTGCTACGCTTTAGGGAGTACCTGGAATGTATGTAATGTATTGTACAGCTTTCTTCAGGTTTCACGCACGTCTTTGCTTACCGCTCTGCTCCCGTCACCTGTAGCGTGATATTAAATAACCTATAACCTTCCTCAAGAACTAGACTACCAAACGCAAATAGAATTATTCAAATCCAACTGGTAGTACCAAAGATTAGCGCGTTCAAACATACAAACTCTTCCGCTTTTTATAATAGTATAAATAGATATAGATTAAAATATATCTATCTATCTAAACTTTTACTGCAAGACATCATTTTATAAATGATAGTGAACATAGTCATAGTTAAAATCAATTGCGTGGCTTAGATAGTTTAGGAAAATACCTAATCTTTTTTGTATTAGTAGATTTTATTCCACTCTGACGTAGATGCGTGTAAAACCTAGTTTCAGTACAGTAGATACATACATATAATAATAATTGCCGTACCAAACATACACAATCTTCAAACAACAATAGCAGAAAAGTAAACTAGATACATAGAACTAAAAGATGAAATTAGTCGACTTTGGCACCTAGAAAAAGTAGTAATCGTTTCCATAGTTCTCTCTGCAACAGGAGTTATACCTAAACAGTTACACCAATCTCTCAAAACTCTTAACTTTTCACCCAAAACCTAACACCTTCTACAAAAAGCAGTAATACTGAACACACAAATTTTCTGACTAATCTATGTAGATTAGTGCAAAATTTTTACAGTGCATTGCGGTCCACACATCCATACACTTATACACACCAACACTACACGATACAACCATTAACCTAACACAAACCATTGATACTGATATACACATGGTTTAGGCCCGTGCCATTAGTTTTACCGGTTAGCCGAGATAAATAAAAACAAAATAATAATAATCATTTATTTCAGGCATCTAGGACCCATAACATACCAATACATAAATAATATTACCTACATCTATTTGCTTTTAATAATACAAGTAAAATTTAATATCATGCTTAAAATCGCTAACTAACAGCTCTCTGTAAATATTTTAAAATTAAAATGCATATAGACATTAGCAACAGACTGAAATTGAAGAAAAATATATAAACTTAAACCTCTCCGAAGACGGCATTAATCTTTAACCAAGAAAAAAATTATCGAGAAATCTTTTCATTTAGCTTCGCTGTCGGGATGTGAATGGGGGTAAAAACCCAGGGCGATGGGATTGAAACCCATTGGTGCGAACAACCCGTGAGCATTGTGCTGTAGACTATTGTGGTATTGTTATTAAAATTGATGTTCAGATTAAATAAGGACATATGCAGTGTGGAAGTGATTTGGAAGCTTTTTATTATACCTACTATTGAATGATAACTCTTACTATAAAATTCTGTATTGGAAAGTAAGAAATCTGAATGTTGACTAGCAAAGCCAAAGGTAGTGTAGTAATTGTATAAGAGGTGTTATTGAACTGACATGTGAGGTTCAGATGAATTACCTCAAATATAAAAAAGTCCCGTTGTAATGGATCCAAATCCTTCAGTAAAAATTTGGCGTTTAATATGATTATGAGAAGCATTTATTCCTTTAATTCCTATTTTCATACCTTGAGTAACTATATAACTTCAATTCTATATTTTGAGTTACTCTGAGTTTAAAGCTGTATTGAAAAATAAATACTTATACTTTGATTGATTATAGTTATTTTGTTTGATTGCGTTGCGTTACGTTTTAAACATATTTGTATTTCAAAAACAATAGGGACACTAGGCCATCCCAACTCCCACTTTATATATAAATTTAGTAGATTAGCTGTAGCACCCTTTTGCTCCATCTGCCTATTCACATGTAAATAACTTTTTAAAATAGCCGCGGTGTTTAGCTTTGGGTTATAAAAATGATAGAATATACAATTTTTTTATCTCTATACTACTCATAATTCGCTTTTATTATTAACATTAAAATCTATTTTACCAAAAACAATTTCTCAACACAATTTTCCGCCTCACATGAATAATTCTTGCAACCAAATTCGTAGTAACTATTTTACATACACGTTGCATATTATGTTGTATATTACATATAAAGCTGACCCGTTACGATACAAGCCACAGAAGTCAGAACAGCAATGTAGAAATAAATGTTTATTATATGTGGTGTTACATCGTGAGAAACCTGGATTTAAAAGTCTGAAATTGCCAATTCGCCTTGAGCAAGCGTTGTGATCAATGCCTTTTCTGTATGAAAAGAGGCCTATGCCCTGCAGTGGGATAGTAAACAGGCTGGTATTATTATTATTTTCATGTAGTGTGTACATTATCGGTAATAGATTCTTGCTGTGGCTTGGATTACCCTCGCATAGAAAATCGTCGTTCTCTTCTCTCTACTCAGTCTACAAAATACTTGTTACGTTGTGTATTCTTAGCAATGTTTTGTGCAATTCTTAAACAAATCAGGCATGTTCCTAAGTAAATTGCGGTTACCACTCACGTAAGTACCAGCGATTGATATGCACGCTTGTTTGCCACTATAGTTGTAAACAAAATGTATTTTTATTACCGATACAAATACAACCAAGCAACCAGAGACACATGCAAGTGAGTAATAGAATCACCTCGTTATTTGTGGTCAGTGCAGGTAAAGTTTAGTAACAGTTTCCTAAAATTCATCGGAGTTCCTTGTGTACGAACTGCCACGCAGAGGTCGCGAGTTTGATTCCCGCTCTGTACAAATATTCGTGTGCATGAACATGTATATTTGCATTTGTGTGGGTGTTTCTATGTATAAATGAATGTATTTTATCACTCATAATACCAGCTTGTCTTACTTTGGGTCTAGATGGCGTTGTGTGTAGTTGTTGTAATATTGTTATATTGTTATTGTTCCTTCTTCCTACTATTATATATCATAGTTACGAGTAGTAAAACGCTAAGAAATCTGACTATAACTTTAATTTAGATTTCTATGTAACAAATAATACGTACAGCTATTACTAGTGAAGTTCATAAGCCGCTGAACAGATGTGCACGCACAGTACAATGGACTGATACGATTTGTGTCCACACTTCGTTACTCAGCCAGTAAGCCCCTTATTGATATATCTATGTAACATTATATTTTATCGTTTCGATATCTTGTGGTTATTAAAAACATCAAGAACATGTATGCTTTTTAAGTAATTTTTTAAACTGTCGTCCCGTAATTAAAAGGCAGCTTTAATTTGCTTTGTCCTGGAGTCCTGAAATACAGGGTTGCCCTAGTTTAGACTCCAGTCCACCTCGCATTCATATATTAGTAATAAGTACACTTTTTATTAAGTACTTTTCTGTTTTAATAATTAAGTTTGTGTGATCTCACTGTATCCTGTGGTGGTAAATAAACTTATTTTTATTTATTTATTTATTTATTACTGTGGAGCTGTTGATGTTAAAATTATATTTTGTCTTTTATATTGGTTATCAAAAACATCAGAAGAAATCAATAATATTTCTGCTTGTGAAGAGTGACACTTACCTTGTCAAATGGATATTCACCGACTATCCGAACTTAGGATGTACTCGACAGTGCTGTTTTACAAACAATATCGTATCCTGTGGGTCTAAACACTTGCAGCTTGCAGGAATTGACTAATGCTGTTTAGCTGATAGAGCGACATTTGTAGCCGAGTTCAACACAAAGTTGACTATCAAGAAATTGAGAAAAACCACTAGTAGTTTCATGTGTATATTTTCCTTTATACCCAAATAAAAGCTACAAAATTACATAGGTATATTATAATCAAATTCTTTCTTACGATATAACTCATGCAAAATTAGTAACAGAATGTACCCTCGGCAGTAACCCTTGTGTATGGGTCATCCCCACACACCCCACTCGTGCTGATGACGTGCATTACATCCAGCCAGTTTGTTGTAATGAGCAATACGTTTCATTTAACTCTAGTTATTCATATTTAAACATGCTGCGTTTAGTTATAAGATTGTTTTGTGAGTACCTATTTAAAGACTTGTTAAAAAGAATATCTATGAGTATGAGATTTAGGGTTCCAAAATGGGCAAGTAATAAAGTTAAAGACATATTTATATACTTTCCAAGTTTACCCTAAATATTATTAGGGGTTAATGTTCAAACAACCTTAACATTAAATAAGCTCTAAAAGCAGGGCACGTGGATGTGACGCCGACGTGAAATTAAAAAATAAAAGAATAAAAAATATTTATTGACCTGCTATAGATCCTTATTGCAAATAAAGGTACACCGATTTATAAGACAAACAATTAACATTATTAAAAAATTGAGCCAGAAAAGGCACCTTTCTCAGAAATGAGATATGGTTTTGTACGATATAAATATCAATTAATAAACTTTATTTAATAATAAATTACATGTATTACAGTAAAGGTGTTTTCCTTTGGCCACAAACTAAGCTAGTGCTTGTGCCTTGAGAACCATAAAATTAAGGCGGCTAAGATTTGGACAAAAATGAAAAATAGATAGTTGTGGACCTAAATTATTATCATGTGGTACCCTGAGAAAGGAATAGGCATCGCGGGAGACCAAGAAAAAGATGGCGAGACGAATTGGACAAAATAAATAGATTATGGTCCACACTTGCTATTGATCGAGGAGAATGGAAGTCATGGAAAGAGGCGTTTGCACAGCTGTGGGATAATTTAGGCTGACGGTAACAGTAGCATCCTATTGCTGAGCGTAAGCACTTCAGCTTATTATGATGGGCAAGGTTGAGGGGAAGAGACGGGAGTGGGCTGTAACTACCACCGTTGAAAGACTGTTCCATCTCGGACTGGACAGAGACACATTCAAAGAGCTGACGGCCAACCTTTAATAATGAAGAGGCACATTTATCTCAAGCAACCTGACTTGAGCAGCATCCACTTTATTTCTTTCGTAATTTAAATGTATATTTTCAATCTGTATGTCTAATTACCATAAAACATCAATAGATTTGAACCAATGTAACGGTAGTTTTATGCAGCAATTGTAAAATATTTTAAAGTAGACACGTGCCGACTCGGAAACAGCGTGCCGTTACGACGGGCGTTCAGTATTACATGCTTGTATCGTACATTATAATCTACAGTTCATAGGGTTTTTACTAAGGGAGGCCAAAAACAACGTTTTACGACTAAGTAGAGGAAACGTGGTGAAAGGTCAAGAGTACAAAGCCAGCGGGTTTTTAGGGATTATGAGAATAGCTAAAGCGTAAGAAGTGTGTCTGGACCAAATATGGATGTCTGTGGTCTCTGTCTATCAGTAGGCAGAGGCGGCAAAGTTTGGTGTTGTTCTAATGTCCTATATTGAGTTTTCAGTTTTTAATATCGTAAGTGTGTTTGAAAATAGTTAATGATATAATAATAATTTATTGTTCAAAAAAAAGGTATAGATGGGTGTAAAAAACATAGGTTTTACAGTGTAACTTTGTTGTATGATTTAA
Source organism: Parascotia fuliginaria (assembly GCA_963082885.1). Classification (NCBI taxonomy): domain Eukaryota; kingdom Metazoa; phylum Arthropoda; class Insecta; order Lepidoptera; family Erebidae; genus Parascotia; species Parascotia fuliginaria. The sequence continues at coordinate 8,973,013 of OY720184.1, forward strand.
ATCAGTACAGTAAAAGTAATCCTGCCTCTCAAACTAGGGTAACCTGTATCTTGAGAGACAGTCTTCAGCCTTGTGAGTATATTAAGTTCTATTCCATATTACAAAATTAGAAATCACAGGTTGTTTTTGTTTTCAGTGTGTAACTGTTACCACTCCTTTTCTTTCCCGTAATGTCGTATGACAACTAGGGGAATACCAACTAATGGACAGCAGCATTTATTTATACATACGTATATGATCACCAACCTGCTAACCAAGCAATAAGCATAGCAAACCGTTAATATTTGTTGTAAGTATAAAGTAAGATTGAGCTTAGTTTACCACAGGAGTTCACAATGTAACCTCTATTTAACAAATCACATTTTATAAGAATTTTAACAATACAAGGTATCTATTTAATAAATATGTTAAAATGTATCAATTAATTTATGTGAAAAATGTATTTATAAAATTAAGTCAATCGTATAAATAATAATTTTATAAATTGTCATTCATAGAATAATTACAAAATATCTCAATAAAATATGCCGTCATTAAAATTTATGAATAACATTAAAAGTAATTAACAACCCTATGGTAGACAGGTAGAGAATGCCACAGGCATTAAGTCCGACATAACATAATTATTGTTGTATGAAGTTGATAAATAATTTACTCTGCCGTCAAACGAGCATCCAATGAAGACTTGATTTTGTAATGAATACTGAACTTATCAGTGTTCCTTACAAAACTCCCTTAAAAACAGTATAAAGAAACTGACGTTTTAGTAAAAAGTTCCGCGCATAAAAATTTTAAAGTTGTAAAATAAATTGTAAAAGTAGGGTACTTTATGTCCCTTTTCCACATTGGAATGGCAATCCTATTGTCATTTAAATCCACGGCGCGGGCATCCCGATATGCCATGGCGAATTTAAATCACGGGGAATATTATAAGTATTTTCTTTTTATGTGAAATGTTCGTAGTAAAATGTTCTTAGGAAAATCGATAATGATAAGTATGAATAATTATGAGAGTTAATACTACCTATTTCAATGATTTGTATAGACTTTGGTTTAGAATATTGAACCACTCTATCTTCTCCCGAGGCGACCGAGGGAACCAGTAGTATAAGAAAAGTGGCATTGATTTCTATCCTATTTATAGAATACATAAAAACATGGATGGGATTGACATAAACTAACGACAATGCCATATTTTTGATAATCTATTCTTTGAATAAAATAGAAATCTATGCCACTTATCTAGGGCCTCAGCTATTAGAAAAAGTGTTATCTGTGCACTGATCCGCTTGCACAGCGTATGTACTATGCACACTTGCACAATTTTTTCTTTGGACCTGTACCGGCTGATTTGTACCTAATGCAAAAACATTCAAAATTGTATTTTAAATGGAATGTTTATTTGAAAGAAATACATTTAGTATGGCTTTGAGTGTACTTGTATATGGCACTAATGTTTTTTATCGAATAAGCGATGTCTTCACAAATGTAAAGACATCAAGAAATATGTTAAGTTTGATCAAAGTTGACCTTGTAATATAACTAGAAATGTTACTAGTGTTACGTCTCATTTAAGACATTATTATCAAAAAAAAGAACCTACATAACATTTAATTTTAAAATAATTCTATTCAATTTTTAAGGCACATATTAAACAAGATAATCGTAAACGATACTGTGTTCAAAAGTTTTTATCACCATATTAATATTTATAACACTTTAAAATACAATAAAAAGTGCAGAATGCACCCCTTCAAGTTAGAAGGGGCACAATTCAAAATATGTATTTTGTATCACTATGACTGATATGACACTTTGAAGGCGTTGCGAATTATTATAGTTTATATTTACAAAATTTTATTTGCTATCGCAAAATTTAACCGTCAACCTTATTGACATAAACTTTAAGCTCAATTTTGATCAGTTATTTGATTACTGGATGAGATGTAGTTATGGTTGTTGCGTATTATATCTTATTGTGTTTTTAACACTTGGCTCTCACTGCAGTGGGGTGTAAACTGGGGTAGTTTGCACCCTCGTTGATTAGCGTCCTTAATCTATGGGGGATTTTGGATGGTGTTCATTAGAAATGAAGTAGGTATTTAAAGGAAACAATCCCACTGCAACATTGCATAGTATTTTATAAATATCATAAAAATCTCTTAAAAATATGTCTAATATTTATTGTTAATATATTTCTAAGTAATTTTTCACGAGTCGCTATCTACACATTAAAAATGCATTTTTAAGCCTTTCTACTTTGGATGGATCTAAGCCCCAATTATCGGTTACTATATATTTAGGTTATCTGTTCGTATAGTTGACCTATACACGCTGTATGTATCAGTCGTTTGGTCGGACAGAACTTTTCAGACTCAATAAGATATATTTTTGCTACTTTAATATAGCAATGTGTATAATTGGTTTATTCCCATCTTCCCCCGAATGCCTTCCCCGAATGGGGGAAAATGGGAATTATAAAACTTACATCTGCCGTCTAGCATAGCACCATCCAGTTATCCAATAATATTTCGTATGTTTATTTAACATCTTAAACTGTTGGTTAATGAACTGCAGTTACGGGTAAGCCTGTTTCGCAACATGTCTCTCCACATGTGTAAATAGTGTTAGATTGTGTTGAGTAAACAAACACTGTTTGTTGTATTTAGAATAGATAGATGTTATAAGATTATAATTACGATGTCATCGTTATTAGAGTTGTAGAGCTGTTTTGGATAATCTCGAAAACGAAAACTGGCGATAGTGTTAGATACTGTTTTTGTCTAAATAATTGTAAAATAGTGTATAAAGCGAGAGAAACAAGTAATCCTTTTATTATTCCTTGTGTAAATATTTACGGTTTACGCTAAATTTATACATTAGTACAATGTCGTAAGAAAGGCCTCTCCTCATACAGAGAAGGTATATGAGCATTAATCGCCACGCTTGCTCAAGGCGGATTGGCGGTTTCCTCACAAATTTTTCGTTCATCGTCAGTCAGTAATGTGGAGGCGTTTCAACAGATGAGGGGAGTGATAAAATAGTAAGTCTTCTGAAATTATCCATTGCTACAGGTATGCCAGAACGCTATACTGTATCTAGGTCGTTTAATTTTTCTGATTTACAAGAATGATTTGCTATTCTATGTGTAGAAGCATCCGCTTTGTAAATACGAGGTCGGGTGTTCGAATCCGGGTACCAATGTGATTTTCAAATCGTATGTATACTTTCTAAGTTTATTTATAGCTATAGCACTAAACGCTACAAGAACGCGTGCAGTAAGAAATTTTGAGTTTCTGCTCAGCTCCATGTGGCGTGCTAGGGCAGTTATGTTAAAATTGTAGGTACTTTTTATTGCTAGTTTTGGTTTTTAATTTTTATTTGTTTTCTGTTTCTCTTGATTTTAATCGAATTTAATAAGGAGGAGGTTCTCAATTGGGTCGTATTTTATGTCGTCTCTGGGCAGAAAATAAATATTTTTCTTTTTTCTTCCTAAGATCGAGTTCTGTACCTGCTTTTGTTATATTTAGGTTTATTGTATTGAGATCGTAATAGCTTCGCCATTAACAATTGCATCCTTACAGGGGGTACAGTCATAAAATTCTCGTGATAATCACCCATAACAGTTGCAGAATCAAAGTCATTAACCGCAATATTATCCGAAGCAGTGGTAAATTGCATTCGGATATATCCGCGACATTAGTTCTGGCGGAAGCGGTGGCGGATGCGGCGCCCATCTATTGTGCCGTGACGTAGCTTCCGTCTCGAAGCTGCATGACGTCGTTACTAGCTCTGTGTATGTTTGTAGATAATTTCTTTGATAATTTACTGTAGATGCACATGCAATGATTCAATATCAAGCAAAAAAGTGTTTGAAAATGGTTTATTTTTAAAAACAATGTGTATGCTTTCTACTTAATAAATAACTGATTTCAGAGGGCATTATTGTTGTCGTCGTCGTAGGATTGGCGCAAAATAAAGCTAAAACATATTTAATTAACAACAAGATTTACTTGCCTCAACTGACAAACCGAAGAAAGAGACTATAGAATAAGATGTTCAATAAGCTAAATTATTATAATCTTAAATATTATTACTTACTTGTCATGTCATAATACGAATATCTCATAGTTATTAAAGACAAAATGTACTTAATAGTAGACAAATAAATATGCCTATTGTAGAACTTGACAATAAGACCTTGTTCGCTACGGATATCGTTAAATCCTATAATGCGAAATTGTTAAAACCGCGGATTCGTCACACACCGATCGCATTCGAACATTTCGAACCCACGACAAGTGCAACAATAACCTCATTACTAACTGTTCTATATGCTTTATTTTGTAGGGGATAAGGTTGAGAATAAATTAGAATATCCCTTGATTTAGTACAGTGTATGAATTTAAAAATAATAATACGTCATCGTTCAGTCCCTCTGTCTTTTGGAGGCAGCGTTGCGTGAGGCACGTTACGGTCGTATGTTGATTTTGATGGGTAGGTAGCTGTACTGTAAGAAGACATTGTTGGTTACGACACGAGAATAAATTGCGAATTTGTTTGTAATGTTGCAAACTGTTTTTATCATCTTTATTATATGATTGAGGCTCTTCTTTATTAGCAAATGCATTTACTTAATACACCGGCGCCGTTGGAACCTTTGATGTGTGTTTTTCTTATAATCCAGATATCTTCACGAGGTTTCTTTTACCGTGTGTCAATAAAGTCAAAGATAAAATTAAAATTAAAAGTACGTGTCAGTCTGGTTATTTTTTATAGATTTTATTATTAAACTGTTAAACTATCATGACAAAACGCAAAAAAATAGTCTGATTTTTAGGCCGACGATTAGTCACTATCGAAAATACTTCTATCGTACCACGTACGAATACCGTAACAACAATGGACATGTACATTAAAACCCAATAGCTACATTTGCGCGTGAATTTAAATCTCGCCCGGGGTGTTAGGACCCGGTGATTTGTGGTTATTTACCTCGGTTGTTAAGTTTCCATTTTCGCGGACAACTCGTGCGGAACCCGCGACGATTTCGATACGAATTTCGTTTTTAATTTTCCAGAATAGGCACGCGAATGTATTGTGTGTGCCTAAATAATAGATGCATATTACACACGTTGGTGAATCCGAATTTGTAGCATTGTGTTCCAAATTTTAATTTTACTTTTTATTTTTTAGCTTCAGTTGGCGTTTTGTTAATGTTACAATTTGTAGGCACATACTGGTTGATCATAAATAATAATTCCTAATGTCGGCTTTTCAACCAATATGTTAATATTAAACGATGTCAGTTATGGATAAAAAGAGCTAAGTAAAAAAACTGATAATATTTCTAAAATATGTTTTATATGCAAGTCGAATTATTATGTGAAAGCTAGTAAAATATAAAACGATGAAAAATCCTAACAAAACACTGAGTTATTCAACAAACATTTTACACTTTATATTCCAAAATTCGATTATTACAAACCTTATTAATTTTAACCCCTCAAATTTCAAAATCAAGTACATAATCTAATCAAGAAAATGGTGAAATTCGAAGTAAGAAAATCTGTTGAATTTTCCGTGACGGGGGCAAAAACCCTTTTGTCCAAACAAGCCGGTGGCTCGAGCAAATGTCACCGAGTAAAAGGCTGTGACATCCTCATTGAAAATTCAGTTGGTACCCGCACTCGAGATACGCACTACGACTACGCTTTTAATTAAACTAGGTGGCAAAATAATGTGTTTGCCATGTTGTGATTGTTACTTAAGTAGGTACTTTAATTATTTATTTAAAGAACACAGAGAGGATGAGCTCAATAAAAAGAGGAATGAGTTGAATGCTTGACTTCCTACAGCCATCATTTATAATTATGTAAACGGAGTCCTGACATGTAACTTGTGCACACGCGTTTTTATTAACAAAATTGGCTATTGCAGTCACATGAGAGCTCATAAAAGGGCTAGCCTAAACTCAAAAAATAGCAATAGCCATTGCTAAAACTGGCAGAAAAAATATATATACTAATAATTTATATTAATATTTCCGCAAATAAATATTAATATACTACACTATTTTTAAATTAATTTCAATTCAAACATTAAATAAATAAAATAAATTTATAAACGCTACGGTTTTATTGATGAGTGGGTAAACAAGACAAATTTGCATAGCGCGCCCCAAGAAGCTGGCAGACTTTAAATCTACTAAATTTACTAAATCTAGGCTTGAACTGATTTAACGTTAGTCCCAGACGGCCCTCGTTACCAAAGACTACGAAACTGTAGACAAGTCTTTTTAATAAGTTGTGAATTCCCGTATACCTATTTAGTTTTACTAAGTCTTTATAAGTCTTATCGGTATTAGTAGCGTAGTGACACATACTTAGGCATAAAAATGTTGGAAATACGTGTAGGTAGTTACTGTGGAGCATTATTATTAAAATGCGACGTACAGAAATTTAGGCGTTAACTAACAGAAGTAAATTCGTGATCCAAATTCTTGGATTTTTTTTAAAGACAACTTTCGCTCTAGGGAGCAAGCCCTGTGTTGCGGGGGACTTTACAAAACATACAACCAATTTATCGGAAAGAAAGTACTCCCAATTCGGAAAAAATATTTATGGATCATACAAAGTTTTTTGTGCCATGTGGAGATCGAACCTACGACATCATGCACAGCAGTCGCTTGCGCTCCCACTGCACCACGGAGGCAGTCGAAATATATTATTTTACGTAGTATTACCTACATAATATTTGAGAGTTTACTATTAATTAACTACTGTAAGTAGTTTAGTGCATGCATTACTTACTTCACTAATGGGCGGTGGAGACGTGAATTTTTGAAGCTGTTTTATGTGTTTAATTATCCATTAGGAGTCCATTGTTGCTGTTTGCTTTTTCCTAAGTATCGCCACGAATTTTTTTTCAAAAATATAATGAGGTATATAGTTTATTTATTTTATGATGATCAACAACATGAAGAAGATATCTATTTCAAATTCAGTTGAACATATTTTACTATGTTTTTTGTTGTTCTTTGTAATCTTTTCAACATTTTACCTGAATATTTGCTCAGTGCGGCTGTAGACAAATTGATTCCGGGATTCGATTTGTGTTTGATGAGAGGCAACTGCTCTATCAATAGTTGTTGTTAGAATTTTATATTGTCGTCATGGATTTATTTCTGTTTGCGTACATCATTTTCAGTTTTTGGTAAATGCTTCTCTTATTTAGAGGCCTAGAATGTAGTCTACCAGTTTCGACAAAAGTTTCTGTGAGATCTAATTAAATTTTTCAATTTATTTTATAAATATATATTACATTTTATTCCAAATAGATAGTTTTCCTTTGTTTCCAAACTAAGCTAGTACTTGAAACTTGGGTACCATCGGGATTACAATTTATCAATTATATCTTACAATCATACATACGATATAATATAGTCATACTACACACCATTTAAATAAAAGCTAATCAATAATACCTTAATTATTGCTAAGGTTGACTTTTCTAACGAAGTGTAAGTGAAATCGGCTTTGTAGTTTCATGACGGTCAAATAAAGTTCAATCGTAGGATGATAGACTACATTTTTGGCTGACTGTACAACTGGATCTAACAATGAGTTTATTTATTCTCACTTTGGAACTTAAAGCAAATACTTGTGTGATCCACAAAATTTAAGAGTATCGGTATCGTGTCTAATAGTAAGTCTTTGTAAAGTCTTCCGCAATGTAGAGATTACATCACCAGAACTACACGCTATTTAGACCCAAAGTAAAGTAGTAGTAGATTGTTAGCCGAATCTTAAAAAGTCTTGTCTTAAAAGTAAGAATGACTTAAAACTGTGTACGTAAATATAAATACTTGTCTCCCAATTCAATTTTAAGTTTTTTTTTTTTTGGTTTCAGCATATATTTTAAAGTTTACTCTAAACTAACAATATGGCTATATTGCCTATACTGATAAGCATTTGATAGAATTTTAAAGCAAGATCTTTATATCCGTTGCAGATAACAATAGTTGTTATGACTAGCTGATTTAACTTAACTGACTTCAAGTAATACTTTCTAGACTACTGCTATTACCATGAGAACCTTTTTTATATAAGTTTTATAATTAATCTTATCTCTGAATAATTCTATTGCGTTTGATAGCCCTGTTCTTGAGGAAGGTTAAAAGCTATATAACATTACGCTATCGGCGACGGGAGCAGAGCAGTAACCAATAATAATAATAATAATACCAGCCTGTTTACTGTCCCACTGCAGGGCAAAGGCCTCTTCTCATATAGAGAAGGAATGAGCATTAATCACCACGCTTGATCAAGGCGAATTGGCAATTTCAGACTTTTACGTCCAGGTTTCGTCACGATGTTTTCCTTCACCGTCAGTCAGAAATGTCCAAGATAATCTTAGAAAATACATATGATTTGAAAAATCACATTGGTACTTGCCCGGATTCGAACCCGCTACCTCGTGTTTACGAATCGGGTGCCTTATCCACAGGGCCATTTCGACTATGTAACCAATAATGTAACTTAATGCAGGTAAAATTGAATTTTCTACCTTGTGAGACTAAGGCAATGCTTGTGCAGACTTTCCTTTGATTGACTATGGTGACGTGTGTTATTTTGACCTGAATGCAGATCTTCTCAACAAATTGGACCGTCTTCTCAATAACTGCATTCGATTCGTTTTTTGTCTTCGCAAGTATGACCATGTGTCTACCTATAGATCCCAATTGAACTGGCTTCCCATTCGTCAGCGTCGTAGTCTGCGCGCACTCTCTACACTTTATTCCATCCTTGCTAATCCTAATGCTCCCACATATTTGACCTCCCAATTTAAATACCTCTGCTCTTTACACGAAAGGCCTCTTCGCTCCTCCAACAATCTCCTCCTTGCCTGTCCTTCTCATAAATCCGGTTTCATCCACTCCTCTTTTCCTGTCCAATCAATATTACTCTGGAATGCCCTCCCTCTGGAAATCAGGATGGCAACTAACCGAAGCACGTTTAAGATAAAGGTTCGGACACTTCTCATGGATAAATTGGCAAAATCAACCCAATAGTTTACATTTATTGTTTTATATATAAATATATATACATATATATTTATGTGTAATAATGTAGTACTAGTACTATATGTATGATTTTTATGTATGTTTATCATTATATTTATACGTACGTATGTGTATTGTTATGGTCTTATTTAGTAAAATATTCAACATTAGTATTAACAATTTACTACATTTACTATCTGCTATCATGCACCTACTGTGGTTCAACTCTGCATTACCCGGTTGACTGGTAGAGAATGCCGTTGGCATTAAGTCCGCCGTTATACATTCTGTGTGTAAGAAGCTTAAATAAATAAAATTAATAAATAAAAATTGCACTGCGAGAAGCTAGTTTGTAGTATAAAGGCTAACGAGAATGCCAACCATTACTTGTACCTAAATCAGTTATCAGAATATCAATATTAGTGGCAAATAATAAAAAACATGCATAATGCTTCAGATTAACATTACATATTCGTTTGAAAACGTTAAATATAATCTTTAGTTATGTAGTTAATTTACTTTTACGACAAGTGATTCTTATGTTTCATCATCCCATAACAAACGCCACAAATCCTGTCACACTCGTAGTATATGTCAACCAAAATTATTTAAATTACCAACATTCAACTCTTCAGTGACGTATTACATTCGAAAAAGAAAACGGCACTCCAAAGCTTTTAGATATCACGTACAACCAAATTAATTTGTGTATTTTTCATAGCGAAACACCACACAAATATGTACAAAAGCCTTTTTATATACACGGGAAAACCTTCCCTATTTAATGTGTTATTAAGGTTTTTCTTCTGTGAGTATGTTGAATGATGTTTTCAAAAGAAATGTGTAGGAGTCGGAGTGTCGCTCAAAGGTTTGTTTGTTGTTTTTAAATAACAAAGAAAGGTCGTGTTTGTTACGTATGTGATTTGTTTGCTGAATTATAATTTTTCATTTGTATATTACTTTGTGTTTGTCCTTTGAACTTGGTTATCATTAATTTGAATGGGTAATAACGAGATGTCTATGGGCCTTGTTTGAATGTGGAACTGATAAAAAATCGAATATGTAGGTATACCCTCGATATTCTAAAGTTAGTGTAAATTTTTAAATTAAAATATCTGTATAATGCCGCGTTTATAATCAATAGTAACTTCTTCAAAGAATACTTATGGGAAAGGTCGAAAATAAAAGCCTCAGAGGAACTTTAACGTAGAAAAGAGATCATGGCTTACCGATCCGTTAAGAAGTGAACAAATATCTCTGTCAAACAACTTCTTCAAGACCAAGATGCACTAAAACAAGAATATCGTGGGCTTACAAGTGTCTTCATTCTTCTTAGGAATACAAATCTTCTTTTTAGATTAAGTATTAACTGATACTGATTATTTGCGCCTTAACTAACGGGGTAAAACTATTACTTATCCGTTCAACCGGTTTTTTAATATACTGTAATACCTATATTAAGGAAAACCTTTAATTAGCCTTACTTTTTAGTTATACTTACAAGTTGTTAATTTATTGTAACACTGTTGGTTTTTTTTCAATATATAAGTAAATACCCGTTAGGTGTTTGTCCAGTCGAACTATGTTTCTCTAGCAATTCTACATAATACAGGATTTGTCGAAGAAAAATTATTGAATTTTTAAAACCGATTTTTAGTAACCAATAGCTAGCACGAACAAAAATAAAGTTCAGTAAGTAAGAGTATTAAAAATCTTGGGTATAATCTGTTGTGTAGTTAAAAAAAGCGTCGAAACAGACTGAAGATCAGTAACTTTATTTGTACGATTTAGAGATTTCTTCAATTTAAATAGAGATAATATGTAATCGAAATAAATCCCCATAAAACAATTACAGAAACTTACAACACAAAAAGCCACATACAGCGCCTGAGGGACAATCAGACGACAATGAGATCAAAATAAAAATCAAATTAAGGAGACGCAGTTATTGCATAAAGGCAACAAGCTACCCTTCAACCCAAGCCTTATTGTGTTACTTATGGAGGGGTAACTACTAATTATAATCGCCTCTATGTATCGCAGTCTTATATTTATGTATCTTATTAGGGCTGTGAGGGAATCGTGATTGTAAAAAAATTTTCATGGAAAACATTTAATTTTTATCTTGGCTATAAATGTTTAGGAGGGTCTACGCATCATGAGTATCAACGTCGCAATTTAGAGTCATATTTCTTGATTTTCAATTTTTAACATTTAATTAAGAATATGTTCTGTTAACATGCTAAAATTAGGTGAAACCTGTTAAAAAGTACGTAACGATAATACAGTTATTTTACTATGAAAATAACGCAACTTAACAAATTGGCATATAAATAGAACTTTAAACGCAATGATTTCTTACTTTTTATACAGCTTTCATCTAATTCTAGCAAGTTAACAAAATATATTTTTATAATATAGCTTCGATTAAAATTTAAAACTACAAAATATAACAGGAAATTGCGACGTTGTCACTCATGACGTGTACAAACGCTCAGTATCGAGTATCAAAACCCTAGAATATATAGGTATAATGTTAGTACTTACATCAAATTGATAAAAGGCTAATTTAAAGGTTATTTGATGGTTAGGTATCTGTGCGATTAAAAGAGTAAGTTTTTGATTCAAAATGACTTGATTGATTATTTTGTTTAATGTTGATATCGAAACATTACAGTGGTTAATAAAAGTTATCTAATATAGAAGTAGTATGAACAGTAGCTTTACAAAAGAATACTATTAGCGCCATCTAGGGTCAAATTATATAACTAACGACGGGTATTTTTACACTTTTTCTTTTTTACTCTTGTAATTGAGTACTTTAGAGTAGTGCAGATAATGCTTTTTTAATAAAAGTTTAGCCAAATTTTTAACCTTGTAAACGCATACTTATAAATAACTACTTCAATCATCAATTGATCTAGAACAAAATAGCAATCAATTTGTTCAGTGGCAGTGAGATAAATATTGTAAAATTAATATTAAACACAATAACTATAAAATCTGTATTAATGATCATAATCAGTAATAGAAATGAACCTTCCACCCTCCGGTTCACTATCAAAAAACGAAATGAAGTTTGTAGTCGAACCGCAACCAAATTGTATTACAGAAAAGGCATTGTGGTCCTATTGAAATATAATGAATTTATACAGAAATTTGATGGTTTATGGGTGGTCTGCATATAGAACTAGTGAACCTAGAATGGACTAGGATAGTGGAGTGATTCCGGTCTCTAACTTTTTAAACTTATGAAATGCATTGAGGAGACCTGCGGTTGGCCACTATTAATTTAAAATATCTCAAGAATAGGTTAATGTATTAAACTTCCTTACTTACATTTTCGTATATTGTTGTAGTATATTTTGATCGAAATTATTATACCTTTAAATTACCCATTAGTTGCAGATTAACTCTTTATATGTAGATAGATTGTCTAATTTAGTTGACATTTTATCATGCCGTTTTAACTGTCGCTAGGCAGCCTTCATAAGGCTACTTTTTATCCCTAACGTAAATTATGATCTACGTAGGTATATATTTATAGGTTATTTTCTTAACTATCACTGCAAACAGCACAATTGTTTTAAAAGAGCTATATCAAAACGCTTCTAGTAATTGTACACGACCAGTCCACTCCACAGTGGGTGGTAAGGGGAGGTAAAGACAATGTGGAACTAGCTGTAGTAATCAGTTTAGCGAACAATTTGCGTCTCTAGCGATGCGTGGTATATTCCAGCGTAATCTGCCCGCTCTCCCCACCCCATTGCCATCTGTATGCTATTGTTTTAAAACTCTCTACGATAGATTTTTCCAATACAAATTGTAGTGCTGAAAGGTTTTCTGTGTTATTCTTTGAGCTTTTAGTTTCGATGCGTATCTAAATTTTGTTGCGGAAGATGATCATGAAGATGTTTATCAATGTAGGTACGTGTGTTGAAATTATACTTCGTTTGCGATTGGTTAGAAAGAAAACAAATTTGAAACTTAGCTGTTTTAGTTTTCTTTAGTTTTCTGATCTTAGAAATATGTATCTGGTTTAAGACACTAAGATATGTAATGAGCAGCCATTACCAGATTTATTATGCTTTTAAGGGTAAGTACATCCTTAGTCTTACTTACCATCACCTCGCTGAAGGTGACAGATCCCGACGACGTACCTGCATTCTTGGCGAAGGAACTGCATAAGCTACCTCCCGTCACATTCGATCATGTCGACGTCACCAGGCTGCTAAGGGATATCACCAACCTGAAAGCGAGCATGGCCGAGCTACAACACAAGTGGGAAGTGTCGGAAAATACCATTTGTGAATTACGTAGTGAAGTAGCTTTATTACGTAGCGCTATTCCGACAAGTAAGTCACCCGACACCTTAAAAGTGAATATTCGACGCGGGGCACACAATGCGTCCATCAGCAGTTTTGAGTCACCTAGTGCAATTGCATCACCGGCCGCTAATATCGCCGTCCCTGCCTCGACAAGTGTCGATGCAGCGAATCGTGTAGGTACGAATACTTCGACCCCTACACGTGCCTACGCGGATATTGCTGCTATCAGCAAACCTACGCCACAACCAAGACGCCGAGGAGTCACACTCTTACAGAAGGATCAGATAAAATCGGCTCCAGAGAAGGACACGGACAAAGACGGCTTCATTAAGGTCGAAAAGAAGAAAAGAAGCATACTTGTAAAAATCAGTGCGGAACCGCGCTGACAGGATCAAATATGCTCTGTGTCCTGCAACACCATCAACGCAGTTGTACGTGTCCCGATTACATCACTCCACGAAGGTTGAGGAGGTCGTGGAGTACATCAGAATAAAAACCAACTTTATTCTGAGAGTCGAGAAGTTGGAAGCACGTCATACTACGAATTTTAATTCGTTTGTGGTGCGCGTGCCGTCTAGCCATATGGAAACATTCCATATAGAAGAGTTTTGGCCGAAAGGTGTTGTGTATCGTCGTTTTCGTGGAACTTTATACAACACAGCTCAGCGTAACACGACGCCGATACAGAAATAGTGTATTATTTTATATTTTATATGTATTTTAGGTTAAGGTATTTATTATAAGGGCCTTGATGCCTGAAATAAATGAATTATTATTATATTATTATTATTAGCACTACTCTTACATCGTCAGGATAGTCTCTTCAAAAAATAATTAATCTTACCCAATAACTGTCACTAACAATAACTAATCTTTGTCATAGCTCATTACAGAGCAAATCTCGATTGAGTCGTCATCAGACTCGTGACCAATCCTGTTGATCCGTCGCACGTGATCGCCACGTGTCGCGCGACTGTTGCGCGACTGGCAATGACGCGACATCGTCTCACACGAACAGTTTTACTGCTTATTTGAGAAATTGTTGAGTAATTGTTGCCGTTTTGTGAACAGATTTATTGTTACACTGTGGTTAATGATGTACTTACTTGTGTAACAAAACGAGTGTGAATTGTTACGAGTAAGCTCGGTTCTTTATACTTTTTTTTTACATTAAGTTGCCTGATAAGCTGCTATACAAAACAATTATTCCCTGTGTCACGAAGGTATCACAGACATATAAAGTACATCTGGACCCAAATAAATATTTATGAAACACTTAAGATATAACGGCTTGATGACGGAAACGTTATCAATTCTCATATTTTCTCTGCATGAGAATAGGGTTTATCACTGCAGACCAACTATGGTCTTGTGATAAACATAAAGTTTTGCCCCATTAGAGCATTCAACTTTTTACACAATGGTTATGCTATTTAGGTCACTGAGATAGACTCGCAACTATAGTTTATGTAAGTATCAAATCCTCAATCCCTTACACAGCTTAGTCGTACCGTACCCACTCCCACCACACCACCGACTTAAAAGAAAATGGTAATTTCATTTTTCTGTTTTTATAGAACTTGTACGAAGTACCTACGAATCATGAAAGATATTAAATTGCACACATTGCTTTTGCAAATATTATACCTACGACTAGCTACAAGCTGTTGGAGCGGTTACTTTTTTTGTTGAAGCGTCGCGGTTAACTCTACGAACTTTTTGTGTTTTAGATATTTTTATTGTAGTCCAGGTTAACTCACTATGTTTCCTCTCACTGTATGTCAACAGAGTCCAAGATAAACTTGGAAAGTACATATTTGCTTTAAAACAGTCACATGATCTATTAGCAATAATACAAACAATTTTACTATTCATAAAAAACAACATTAACAATATAACAAAGATATTATACGTATGAAATATCGTATAATGTCGGCACGCGACTTTTAATGGGTTAATATGTGTATTAACGCACAATAGACATAAAAAACCCTGCGACTGCGAGTGGGTGACATTGATATCATAATCAAAATATGAAATAATATTTGTAGGGGACGTTTGGGACGATTGTACCCTTGAGAGAGATTAGGCTATTATTTTGTTTGTTTTAATGATATTTCGTGAAATTGATAGTTTATTGTAAGAATTAAAGGAGTTACAGATTTATTTTATGAATTGTTAGTGTGCATGGATTTCAAATTGTTTTAAAATTATATTAGTGTAAAGATTAAGTTTAAAGATGCTGGAAATTAAATCAATATTTTTAATCATGGTGTATTATAAATAATTAACCTATATCTACTTATTACAAAATGTTGCTTATTATCGTAAATTTCGTGAATAGATAAATCTAATGAGACAAAAAGACAATTAAAAACTTGGTAAGTCGCGGATAATTCAGATAAATTAGGAATCTGGTAAAAAGTCAGTGGCAGTGAAATCTTAGAGATAAGTAGCCATAATTATTGTAAAAAAAACATATTTTTAGTTTCATTTTACCTATTTACAACGCAGCTTTTTTATTTAAAACCCTTCCGAACGTGAAAACATTGAACATCATCCTCAATATCACGAATGTCACGACCAGACTTTGGCATCTTAACTATTCCCAGACTTACTTCACACAATGCGGTACCCAATAGTACCCCTGGTACTCATTGTGAGGCAGTCCACACCAGGCCACGGTTCGCACGAAAATACTCGATAAAAAACGAACAACGCCACGTGCCGACGCATTATACGATAACCGGCGGAGGCGGTATTAGGCATTGGGGTAACCCTTATGTTAATAAAGATTAGAACATACTGAATTCATCCTTAACTAATTGACATAAGACTCATTTTTCAATAATGTTGATTGAAAAGGATATAGAAAACTTAACAAAGAAATGTCGACTTTAAACGATTGAGTTAAGGTTGCGTTTAGTTTGTATTAAATAATAGGTTTTCTAGCAGGGTTGTCAGAAGATTTCTCTATTTATTGGTGGGAAAGGCCGCGTGTCAGTTCTAACACCAGTTTTAATATTTTAGGTCGCGTGGCTGCCACGCGTTCGGCTTTGGTAAAAAACTGGACGTTCGTAATTCGCGTTTTATTGGAACATTCTTCTTGTTAAATGTTATAGCGATTCTTTTGTCGGATTGACGACTTTTTTGTCTGATTGTACGTTTTTTGCGGTCGGACGTCGGTCTGTGATGTCATTAGCTAAATTGACTGGTCCCCAATACAGTTAAATTTTAAATAGTTAGTTTCATAGTTGGATGAGTTTAAAATGATGAACTATTCTAATGGTAATGTAAATTGTAATAATAGATCACAATGGCTTAATTAGCCGAGAGAAATGTATTGACAAATTGAAGGCTTTCCAACGTTTCCTAACCATTTCTTAGTGTAGTCTATCTTACCTGAATATTCTGTAACCCTTAAAGCATAATTTTATTTTCTGAAAAATTAATTAGTTATACCAAGCCTCAAAGTCAAATTTTGTTCACGAATAATTTTTACCGATTTCTGAGCCCTTACCTTTCACGCCTTATTCTCGGGGTAAGCAGAGATTAGAGAAGATCCGTTTCCTTTTCGATTAATTCAATAAATTTATTCTAACATGGTGTTTTAATTATTTAACCTTTATACTGTATGTATAGGCAGGTAGATATTTATGTTAACAAAACATAAGATCAGGATAACTTCCTTTGCCATGGACAAAGTCCAGTGAATATTTTATCTATCTACAGAATAGATATAAATCTGTATAATTTTTCAGCAATAATATTAGAGCAGAAACCCCACAGGCAGTTATTAAACTAGTAATAGGTAGGTAAGTAGCTAGATACATAACACTGGGCTTTGGTAGGGGCAGACTCCGTCTAAAGTTCATGTACAGGCATCTAACATTTTTTTTACGTACTTGGTTACATTAGAATTCTTCTTATTATAATAAACTGGCTTTCCCCTGTGAGGTTTCCTCTGTGTCTTTGCTTACTGCTCTTCTCCCGTCGCCAGTAGTGTGATGTTACATAGCCTATAACCTTTCTCGAGAACTTGGCTATCTAAGCAAAAATAATTTTTAAAATGCGACTCCAGACGACTAGTTCCAGAGATTAGCGCGTTCAAACAAACAAAGATACAAACTCTACCGCTTTATTTAATAGTATAGAATGTAAATAATAATAATGTATTGTAAATAAAGTCGAGACAATTGCGTCATTGATGCAAACTTTGAAGTAAGATACTGCGAGCGCCATCTATCTTGTGAACTACGAAATTAAATTTTATTTTAGGTTATTTTTTGATTATCGCTCAATGTTCACTACATATACTGCAATGTAGAGATAACATATTAGAGAGATAATTCGAAATTTACATACCTACTAATTTCTTAATTTCGACTTTACATTTTCAATCAGTTGTGAACGCAGGATAATTCAAAAGCTAAAATTAAATTAAAGTTTTGAAGAATAAAAATTCTAGGAAATTCTGATTGTCGTTCTGGGACTTATTATCTAGTATGTGTAAGCAACTTTGCAGCTGAAATTATTTATTTATTTACTTATAAGTATTGTACAGAAGCACTTTTTAGACAGTAAGTATTTACTTACCTACAATATTTTTTTTTATTATAATAATAATTTTAATATATTATTATATTATAATATGTGCACATTATAATTAATTAATTAATTATAATATGTGGACACTATTACACACCGTCATCTAGTCCCTTTTTTGTCAAAATTAGTAGGTATATCATTCTAGTCTATTCTCCTGAAAAGTAAAACATTAGAAAGAAGTGATATAAACAAATCTTTTAGGTAAGTACCTAGGTAACATCATACTTTAGTCCAACTAAATTAAAGTATGATTTTACAATATTTATAATTGTACTGTAGGTATGTACACACACAGGTGTTTTTTTCGTTCATAAATATGTATTTCTTAATGTCTGCTGACAAATATTTTAAATAATTTGAATTAACAGATATCCTACAATAATAATAACTATCTATTATATACCTACGTGCACGGTAGGTACGGTTGTAAAATACGCCAACAAAAACAAATAGAACAGAACAAATTTTAAAATAAAACACAAAAAATAATTGTACTCATAATAGTTTAAACAGCATCGAAATAAAATCTTACAATTTCTGTACGGATGGTTTTTAGAGCAAAAACATGTAACGCCATCTATCGCCAGTTTTCCACACTAAACCCTAGGGCGTATTCCGCAAAGGGCTTATTTCCGTCCACGTGGCGACAACAATGCGAGACGACGACGATATTGAAGCGATATAATACACATCATCGCTACGTCATAATGTCCCGGATTATTTACATTGACGACAGGAAATTGCCTTTTTTAGCCCCAGTATTGTATAGGCATTATTGTTAGATAATATTTTGTTGGTAAAATGAATGTTCTAAAATTCAGTGATCATTATTTAGATAAGTTATTTGGACGTGTATCATATTGTTAAATACGAGTACGTAGGCATTTCTTGTTACTGTTCCGACAGGGAGCGTAATGCAGGTACCTAGCTAATGTAAGTACCTACTAGACTAATAGCAATAAAACCTTGTTATCTAAGTTAGCTACGTGTAAATTTGAAGATAGATATTGTATTATTTGCAACACAAATTTGGTTCCTTAGAGATCCACAATTAAGGCATAGTACTTACGGTAGTCAAGCTGGTTTCAGCATGAATGGGCTGGATCGTCCGGGGAAATACTACCCTCTCATAGAAGATCGACGTAAGAGTAGTAGTATTCCTACTACTGCGTTTCGTTCGGTGAGTGAGAGTGCCGGTGGCCCAATTTCCGCCCTTTCCTATTTCCTCACTTCCCTCACTCCCTTCCCCTAACCCCATTCCCAGCCGCCATAGTGGAGGTCACCGTACCAGCAGTTTAAAACGATGGCTGTATCACGAGGAACGACCCTTCGAATTTACCCTTTACTTGCGTTAGGACACACATATGAGTAAATTGTCAAAAAGACAAGGAAAAAGTTAGTGTTTAGGAAAATTTTCGTCATCTGTCTTTCAAAAAGCGCTTGACAGCTAGACCTGATGCATCGGTGCTACTACCTTGTGGGCGCCATTCTCAGCAATTTTCTTAGCACGTGAATTATCCATTTTGTAAATTAAACATTAAAATTGCCGAAATGAGTACTAAAATATTTGTTTTAATAGCGCTGCCAAAATGGAGGACCTTTTACCAAGGTGGCGCCAACTGATGGCGAAAATTTTCCTAAACACTCTTAACGGAACAGAGTGGAAAATACAAGTGATAAACCTGCTTATCCTGTTTGTTACACTGGTGTTACAACCTCGTGTGATTCTGATTACAAGTCCGCAATGCCTTATTTTGAAGACTGCGATTTTTTAAGAATATATTACTACCTACTCGTAGCAGCAATAAAAAAAGCAAAAATAAAGATGTATCTACGTGTGTTGTGAAAGCTCATTTTTAAAAGTTAATTATATTTTTACAAAATCAACAATGGATAAGGAGAATAAATAATGTCGATTACAGTTAAAATAAAACAATTACAAACATTGAAAACCTGGTAATCTTTAGTGATAACATTTTCACAATTTCGGATATGGCTTCCGTTTGCATATAAGTTCGGGTTAAGTGAATAAACTAAAATATGTCACACTCAAACGGGACGTTGAGAAGAAAGTATTTGTTTTATTTCCTCTTTACCTATTATGTTTTTCATCAAGGTTTTTCTTTCACAAATTGACCTTGAATTATACTCTTATAATAGAGTAACAATTGTATATGTATGACAGACATCCAAGACTTGGTCCCTTCATCTTGACGCACACAGATGCTCAACTTTCTCACCATAATTTCACATTTTTTTTATCTTCACCATTAAGTTTTCATAATTATTTCCTTAATCTTTTATTGATTTTGTAAAAATATAATTAACTTTGAAAATTGAGCTCTCACACCACACGTACATAAAATAAAGTTACTTTGTCACAAGAAAATTGATAAAGTCCAATTTGTGCCAATCTGAGAAAGTAGTCATTACATTATGGGAAGTGGTCATTTTAGGAAGTAGGCGACCTAGGAAGTAGTCGTTTTCGAAATAGTCATTATGGGAATTGGTAGTTTTGGGAATAGTCGTTTTAGGAAGGTCATTATAGGAAGTGGACATTATGGTCCTAAGCGGTGCTGACAACTCCCGACCATTGTTTTATATAAAAACTGCAAGGATGAATGCAAGATAATTTTCCTCTTGGGATCTTCGATTCATTTACGAGGGGTATACCTAAATAGAGCCCCTTCTTTACCATTAAATTTGTGGAAATTGGTCAAATTAAGACATTTAGGGACAATCATAAACTTCTACGAGTACATTACAACAATAAAACCATTCCTGTACAAATAAGAATATATTAAAACATAAAACTATTTTCACTTAAAACTAAATCAAACCCTCATTCTTGTAACATGCAAACTTAAAAAAAAAACCACCGAAGTACATACAAATAAAATACAATATTGTACAATCTTTAGCTCGTTCAGTCCGAATCGGATAGTGGGATGCTCTCCTGAAATAGATTATGAATTGAGGGTTATTTTATTGTTATGTAAGTAACCTAGTTAGATTTAAAAAAGTGAGATTATTTTTATTCTTTATTATCTCGTTTTTTGTAACTATCACGGGTGGTGCAGTTCTAGTAAGTCGAACTATCATTGCAATAAAAGTGCGTGAAGAAATGTCAAAAAGGAAGCTTTTCAGAAATAATGATGATGATTAAGTCGTAGTAATGTGTGTATGCTGTTACTTGTGTGTTTGTATCAGTCTGTATTATCATACGTATAGGTATACCTCGAATTCTCCAATAAATATATCAGAATCGTCAGACGGAGGTGGTTGATCGATGTTTTCCACTGCAGTTATTTGAGGACCTGCAAAATTAAAGAAACTGACAAAAGATAGTAGTAATTTCTGAATAGCTTCGTAAGTCTCTCGGCATACCACTGTGCTGGTTTATTTCATTAGATTCAGGGTTAAATTAACTTTCCCACATCATAGTTTGACCACCTCTGTGCAAAATCTGACCTGCGTAGTTGTCTAGACTCAGCTAAAATACACGAAGCACTATTATAGTTATAGACCACAAAATCATTGTAAATTCTAAACTTACCAAGCGGTATACACTCCATAGGTTCGAACAGATCCAGAGAGATGAGGTCGAGAGGTGGAGACGGAGCGGGTGGCGGCAATGCACACGTTGACGATACTCTTGTCCCTGGTTTACACAAGGGAACAGAATTAAAAGAACATCATATTATATAACTCAGGAGGTAAATAAGAATGCGGTCTACAAGTAGCTGATAGTGAGCACACAATGCAATCGAGGAGACTTATAATGGCTTTCTTTTGTGGCGGAAAAGAACTAGCATTCCTTTACATAAACATTAAAAGTTTCAGACAAACCTCATCAAATTAATTTTGTGTAATTAATGTGAAGCTTATTTTGCGGAGCGAAAGTGATAAATGCATAAGCTTCTACCTAAAGTTATTTGCATCGTAGCTTTTGCGATACGGTAGTGAGAATTTTCTAACGTCAAAAATAATCAGAAAATATTTATTGCAGGCTATTGGAAGTCAACGAGCTGGTAAATGAACAAGTGTGACTCAGTTTCGGCTAACCTAAAACTACTTGAAAGATGAGAAGTTCTTTGGTTGAAATACTAATGACAGTCGTAACCAAATCTTGGGAGAAGAATACCTTTACCACTTGATATGGCACAAAAAACGCGTGATACTTCTATACACTAGAATCGACGACGACTAATATTCACTAGTAGAGATCTCCACACATCCACAAAAACGCTGTAGTGAAGGCTACCATACAAGCAGTTTTAGACGATGGTTTTTCGAATGGTGGCCATTACTTCTGGATTTCATTAAATGGTCACTTTGGTGAGCTTATATAAAAAAAAATAGTTTCTTTAAACTTACCACTACGTAATCCATCTTCAAAGCTATTGCAAGCATCTAATCTTGGCGGTTCAGTTCGCAGCGCAGCGTTCGAAGGTCCCGGCTGCGGATCACCTCGGATAGTGCAAGGCTCCACGTTTACTTCACCTGCTTTGAAATTTAGTGTGGTTTGAAGATGCTCAATATTGCAGTGGTTTAAGTAAACTGGGTAGCCAAACTTGCGTAAATTTATGAATATGCGGCTGGATAAATACATCTAGACAACTGGGTGGATATTATTTTCTTTACATGCATAAATTACGGGGCAACCGCAGGATGAATGTGGCTCATTTATACTCGTTTATTAGCTTTTCATGCGTTAAAAGGTACGGTGACAGGCAGGGATGGATATGAGCGGCTCAAAAGTGGATATGCATTAAAAATACCTATTTAACGTGCAGTGGTCATCTTTCTGCTTAAATTGAAGTGAAGTAAAAAGTTAATAAAAGAAAACGAACAATATAGAAGAAAATCAAAGAAAAAACAAATTAAATAGTTAAAAGCTGGATCGTCAACTTTCATGCGATTCTTTTGAAACCAGGCAATATTATAATGTGTGTATTTTTGCTGTCATATAATTAAATCTTAATTACCACCAGCAGACAAAGCAGTGTGGTACACATGATGCGGTTCTTCGACGGTTAATTGCAACCTTCCTCCAGGCTTGATCCGTGGTACTACAGTTGCGACCACGGGCACTCTGATCTGTACCGCGTTGTTCGGTTCGACACTTGGCTCTACGTAGCCCACCTGATTAGAATTTAAAGTATTTAGTGGATTAGAATAGGATTATGTTCGAGAACAATTTGATAGTTGAAAAATTGATTATTATTAGTTTCTTGAAACATATATTATATTCAGAAATTGATGCCATCAATACAAATGAATATCATAATAGTGCTTTCTGATGGTCTTTGGAAAAAACGATGCAGGTACTTCATGCACACTACGCCGTTTTCCTAACGTGACATTTTGCGAACGTGACATTGTGCGCCGGGAGGAATAAATTCTCGTTTGCCCAAGATTTAGCTACAGGAGTTCTAAGTGATTTCACAAAATAATAGTAAAACGACTACGTAGTAGCATTCTAATTACAACATTAATATGTTAAGATTCTATCAAGGTGAGTCTATCTAATGGAAGTAGTGTTAATTATGTGTTACCTGGGACGTAGAATCACTAGCTTCATTCTTCATTACAATTTTACCTCCCACCCGAAGATCTTCGGCGGTAGCTGGGACCAACATCTGAAAGAAGAATCAGTATGCCTGTCCGTTAGTCTGAGCTAAAGATATTGAGTATACCTCGAAGCCCGTTAACTTTCCATTATTAAAGTGATAGCCTCTTGGAACAGTAAGGTTCTAGACCACAAATGGAATCACGCAGCGTGGGCAGACTCTTCACAAAACGACTTGATAAGGGTGGCGGGCAACCGATGTATATGGGCACGACCGAACAAGGTGGAAAAAATTGGTTAAGGGACGTCTTTCAAAAGACGTCCCATATCCAGTTTTATTATCATCAGATGATTATGATAGATTTCATACAGAGAAAAGATACACAATGCTATGCTTATGTTTAAACAAAACCTGGACTCATGAAGATCCATCAATCCAGGTTTCTTCAAGTTTTTTCTTTACCATAAGTTTTGGTTTCTTCACGATGTTTCCCTTCGTCACAAATCTGGGTTTCATGATTTAGTTTCTGTTCATCATAAATCACGCATTTGAACCAGACATAATTTGGCATCAAGATCTGGTTAGCCTAACCACTATATACGACTGGGTTGGCTATATATAAGTAATTACGCAGTAAAATTTTAAATTTCACTTACCTGTTTCCCTCCAGGCAGTTTCGTATCAACCACTTTCACTAGTACTGGTGTTCCAATATCAGGTTTCAGCAAAGCGAAAGGAGTCTGCCTAGTAGCTAAAGCAACGCTCATATGATACGTTTTTATGGGGTCTACGATCACCCCGTTACTCATAGACCCCCATTGGCCGTCATTCCAAATGTCTCCAGATTCATGTTTGGGAATTTCCCATGGTTCAGGCTTGGGTTTCCAGTTGGACGACGAAGGGCCTTCAACTGACGGTAAATATGGTCCAACTGATGATGACACTTCGCAGTGCTCCGACTGAGGTCTGAGAATAGATGAGATAAATTACATTTTACAGAGTATATTTTCTTCCCACAGAAGTAAACAATGCATGATTGCGATAGAAAAATTATAACAGTTACTATTTCGGGTTTTGGCATTTTGATAGCTCTGAATAACTTATGAAGCTGTGAGCATTAATCACCACGCTTGCTCAAGACGGATTAGCATGTTCAAATTGTAAGTCCAGATATCTTCTCGATGTTTTCCTTTACCGAAGTTAGTAATCTCCAAGATAAATTTGAAACTAAAGAAAAAGTGGCATTGGTACTTGAAGGATTCGAACCCACAAAACCTCGTGCAAACGATGCAAGAGCCTTAATTTCTTCGCCTTATTGACTGTATAAAGTTATATGGTTATACCAGAAAATTACCTAGTTGAATCGGGTTGCGTTTCAGTCGATGGCCGTGTAAGTATAGTAGTGCTTATACTGGTCACTGGTGAGCATGCATTGTCAGGATGAGACTGTCGACAAACAACAGAAATACTTATTAACAATTTTGTAACCTATGAGCCCGAGGATAATGAAGCAGCTCAGTCCGCGTGAATATCGGTTATCACATCAAATATTATTTATACATATTTAGACATATATTTATACATTGTACATTTTTCATACAAACTTTCATCCCCTTTGTTCCCCAAGGTCTAATCTATCTGGTGGTTTAGGCGTGAAAGCGTAACAAACATACATATAGATACTTTCGCATTTATAATATAATTATGGACAATACAAATTCATACAGACCTTGTTTTTATGGCACACTAAGTTGGACTGCTGGTTAAAGCCCTTCAGGCAAATATTGCAGCGATAAGGACGCTCGTTGGTGTGAGTAAACAGATGATTGCGGAGATTTCCTAGAAAAGAAAAAGAATTTAGGTATCATTTCCTAAATTATATTTACAGACATTCTGTGTATTATGTAGTACTACAATAGATCACAGAGAATGACTGCTTTGGAGTTTTCCGAGACCATCTCACGTTGGATCGGGATCATTGATTAAACGCGTAATTCTTTATTGTTTTGGACAGTCAGATCATAGAAAGGTATTTGTACTGTATACGAGTATAGACCATATCAGTATTTATTTTATACCTAAGTATTCTGATTAATATTTATACAATAATATACAGAGTGTATACGACGGTTTGATATTAAATGAAAAGGCAGCTGTTACTAGTCCGTCTACTGATTTCAAATTAATCACAAAAATGATTAGACGAAAAACAAAAATTTTAAATTTTCTAATAAAATAAATTATATTTTAGTAGTAGCAAAGTAGGTAATACACCATTTATTATGACAAGTTCACTGACCTGGAATGAGCGGCAATGTTTATCCTTCGATGTGGATTATGACCTAAGTCAGTGACCGTTTGACGTACATACAGACTGTTTAGAATTAAAGAAATTAAAAAAGTAGTCCTGTGTCTAAACTATTGAAGATATTTAGTTGTTTTTTTGTCTCGCTTTATAATGTCACATACTATACGTAGATAATTGTATGTAATATCATACCGTCGTATACACTCTATATTTATTCGCATTAAGGAAAGAGCAGGATCTAAATAATGTACACAAACAAAGGTAAGTTAAATGCAAAGTAACCTTTTTGATGGAATCCTTTAGGACATAGATGGCACTTGTAAGGTTTCTCAAAGTTGTGAGTCTTGCGGTGAGAGATCAGAGTGGAGACGCGATTGAACGTCTTATTACATAGCTGGAAGGAACAGATTTGTGTATGAACAAACTGTTGAATGATCTGCTCAGATGAATATAAACAATAATAATAATAGTAGTTCTAGTTCTATTGAATACAAAGTAAAAATAATATCGATTTTATAATTCATTAGCTTGCCGCGGCGCGTTTTATCCGCGTCTTTGCGTACTGCTCTGCTCCCGTCGCCAGTAACGTGATTTTAAATAGCCTATATCCTTCCTCAGGAACTGGGCTATTATACGCAAAATTACTTACTCAAATTCGACTGGTAGTTTCAGAGATTAGCACGTTCAAACAAACGAACAAACCCTGCCGCTTTATTAGTATAGACTAGAGTCCCGCTTCGCTTCGCATCGGTAGGTATTCATTCATTAAGTTGCTGTTTCTCGGCTTGGTTTACTTTTATCGTTGCAAGTTGTATTGTGTTGTTACAGATAAATGTCTCAGAATAAAAATCAAGTTAAAAAATTATATTCTAATCCATTGAGCGGTTCTCTAGATAAGCGATTTCAAACAGACAGATGATTACGATATTATAATAACTAAGAAATACCTCACAAGCATAGGGTCTTTCAGCAGAATGTATAGCACGATGCTGGCTCAAGGTAGACAATTGCCTGAAACTTTTCCCACAAGCCACGCAATGGAAGTTCCTTTCATCCGTATGCGTTGGAAGATGGCGCATTAAAGTGTATTGGTGTTGGAATTCACGACTACCTGCAATGTAGGAATAGCATTAAGGCCGTTTCAAGCTAGCGGATTTTCTGTTCACGAGCTTATACCGGTGTGTCAGTGACAGTGCGTCTTTTGCGACTCGGTTTATACGACCTTATAAGCGCGTCAACGTCGCTCGGTGAGATTTGCGTGAGGCAAATAGCGCGCCTTTATGGGCCTATACGCGCGTATAAAACGCTAGTTTAAAACCGCACTTAGCCTCTTTCTTCATGCCAGTCAGAAGCGACGTGAAAGGCTGTGATTTGCATAGTCACTACTCTAAACGGATAGGTTGGTCTATGACCTCAACAAGGTAATATATGCTAATAACATTGCTAATCATTTTGGAAATTGAGTCGCCACTTACGACACCTCCCACTGAAATAACATTTTATATCCTAGACTGACGTCAACAAAACAGGAGATAAATATACTTTATAGTCAAGCAAGAGCTAAAAAGAACTGTTACCTACACTTTACGCTTACTAAATAAAAAGGTACTAACAAATACCGCACTCCCAGAGCTTAACAGTCCGCCCATGCCTCTTCACATACTTAACATAGTGAAAACGCGAGCGTGGGTCAGTCTTGTCCACTTTATATGAGCCAAGACTTTTACTTCGTTCACCTGCAGAATATGATTCATATTACCATAACCTTACGTACTTAAATAAAATTGCAAGTCCTTGAACGGTCAGGTATCTAAGAAATTTTAAACCTGGGTCAGGAAAGTAAATAAAAGTCCATTCTAATTAAAGGCTTGTTGACCCATTTCTAGGCCATTCATGCGATGTAGGTAGATGAAATGTAAAGAAGTTCGTATTCGAAGTGACTTGCTGCTATTCTTAAGGGATTGATAAGCTTTTACCTTAACTATTATAGTTTCACAGACTATAAATTTTGCTTAGCTGTGATAAAATAGAATTGTGTGCCATATACCATAATATAGACTCTTGGTGTATTCGACCTGTATCATGCCCTCTGCAGCAGAAGGACAAACACGCAAAATCCCGGTATAGTAAAATCCCAGATTAGCATAAAGAAAAAAAAAATTAAGTCTGTTACTTTGGCCAAACGTATCAAACAATCTATTGCAGAAATTGTGTCGTTAAATAAACTCGTGATAACTTAATAAATTTTTCTATCCTCAAGTGTAGTAAAGTAAAATAAGAACGTTTATAAAGAAAAAAAAATATTAGTCTTTGTTACTTTGGCCAAACGTATCAAACAATCTATTGCAGAAATTTTGTCGTTGAATAAACACGTGATAACTTGATCAATTTTTTTATCCTCGAGTGTAGTGATAAGAACGTTTTTGTGGTTTAATATTGCCGGTCAACTTCCGATCTTGAAAATATTATGCTTCTTTTTTAGATGTATAAAGAAATAGGTCACAAACTGATGAGTTTATTTGTTACGAAACTATCTAGACTAGGTCTCATTCTCAACTATGAGAACAGGAAGCAGAGCTCAGTACCTTCTCTTTAGTATGTATTCTAAAAGTAACGACTTACCAAAATTGCCTGTAGAAGTGGATGACACAAGCTGTTGTTCATTAAAAACCTTTTTACTAAACGTGAGGTCGTTTCTACTCGTAGACAGAAGCGATGAACTTGAAGTATCTGCCTCCTAAAATATTCAAGATAATGAACGATCTGGTCATCTGCTTATTGCGCTCTGGCCGCATGGTCCGACTGCTTCGTCCGACTCATCGGAGAACGCGGCCTTATTTTTTCGGTTCGTTCTTAGTATGTACATAATGCAGAGGCGGACTAAGGCTACTAAAGGCCCGTGGCGGTAAAACAAAATGAGGCCCGAAGCAATAAAACTAATGAGGCCTCATTCAGTTTTCTTAAGAAAATAAATTGTATTTTTAAGTGACAGAAGCCAAAAAGAAATACGATATTTTGTGAGAAGTATTTGATTTACTTATCGATGCAATAGACAAATAAATTATATTATTTTTCTTTGCATGTAAGCTAATACCTTCATTTCGCATTTAATCGCTGCGTCCAAATCTTTTCCAAACGTAGTTTGTCCAGTAGTGCCAAAGCCTGATTCAGAGACGAACGAGGCGATGTTGCCATCCTCCTCTGTCCATGCGAAACGTGCCTGTTGCTGCTCCAAGCCGTCAGCGAAAAAGCCATCACGAAATAGAGAACGGGTTACATCTAACTGAAAGGGTAAACATGATTAAATATTCGGTACATTTTCGGTTTATGATGTCTAAACTTCAACAAAATACATTTTGACTGAACTTCAACATTTGCGCGCAAGTGTCAACCTTAGACGAAAATTATAATAATATAATATTTCAACAACTACACCCATATTATATGCCTGTATTACGGGTTCTAGAATACGGATAAACATACTTAAATACTTTTATTTTTGTAAATACATACATATTATACATAGAAACACCCAGACCAATGCAAATAGACATGTTTATTCTACAAATATTTGCACTGAGCGGGAAACGAACCCGCGACCTCTGCGTGGCAGTCCTTACACAGTACCACCGAACCACAGAAGTAGTCATGAAGAAAATGTCAATAGACCTGTCAAAATATAAAGTTGCCATGCAACCTAAAAACTAAACTGACAGTATAATCACACGTTACCATAGTACCTACTAATCATCGCTTCTACCAAAGAGAATAATAGCACCATTACGATTTAGACCCTAGTCGCATTACGAAACAATGACATTATAGACCGATTTTCATTAGTGAATTCCTTTATTTACGGCTAAGATAATGACGAAACTGTCTGAAAGCTAGTTATGAATTGTCTTTGCCCAGAATTATGATGGGAATGGAGAAACGTAATCGCACTTTGCATCGTATTCACAAGTCAACATCGTCTTCTTTGACGGAGATTCCAGCGTTCGCGGGAAAATTTAGTAAGGTTTGCCCGCGAACGCTTAAATCTCCATTCAATTTAATATCGCTTCAAAATATAACAAAAACATAAAAACAATGCATAATTTCACATATTACGTACGTCGTTTCGGCTGGAATTCGGCAGAAACGGCTCGCCGTTAAATTCTAAATCCTTTTTTTCAAATTTGTCAACTAAACACACCTCCCGTATGCTGCAAGAAAAATATTTAGCTTGATGAAACAAAACAAAAATAAAACAAATCAACATGGTCGCGCTTCACCTTTTCACTCAAAAAAAAATCGAAGATCGCACCTTATTATCTCATCGCCAGGCGTCATGAAACCTGTCTCCGGTATGTCTTTTATTTCCTCGTCCGAAAACATCATTTATTTTTCGCAATATTCAATTATTTTTAGACAAAAAACAACACGGAACAAACGTCAAACAGTCTGTTTTTTCGCAATGTTATTTTTGTTTCTATGATACTCTGCGTTCTGAGTTCAAAAGTGTTTCTTTTTTATTTTTTTATAAGTTGCGTGTGTTAGTCCAGCCATAATATATATTCGAAACTCTCATTGGTTGCTCTGTGACCTTTTTCGAACTTTTTAAGGTCAATGTTCGCGGTTTATAGTCTGTATAATAATATTAACAAAAATTTTTACAATTTTATTCTTATTTAAAATAAAAAGCTTAATTATCTATTTATTAAATATTGTACTCGAATTTCCAATCAAAATTAAGTAATAAAATTTAAAAAATTTATTTGTGTACTATAACAATATTTTTATTTAAGTACCTACCTAATATTTTTTTATCTATAATTTGTTTTCCTGGAAATATTTGATTTCCCAAATTGGTGACTGCAGTCAGAGTAGGTAAACGCTGCTGCCCGTCACCTCTTCTTTAGACACGTATGGGTCTTAACGAAATCCTAGCTTTTATTACGTTTTTAACTTCTAATAAATGTAATAGTAGGTACTTACCTATACATTTTCTTCATTACAAAATATTCTGAACAAAATTATTCAGCGTCTCCTCTCGAGTGGATTGTAACAACGTCTAAGTACTGCTCATTTCGTTACTGAGCCCACTCGAATGCCTCAAAAATGCTCGTGAACATACTTAATGTTTGTGAAAAGAATATAATAATCTTTTGAATGAAGAATAATTTATGTTTTAGATATCCATCGTAGGTATACCTGCACATCTATATTTATACTTACTAATCTTACTATTTTATAAAGCAGAAGAGTTTGTTTGTTTGACCGCGCTAATCTCTGGAACTACCAGTCTGATTTGAAATTTTCGTTTTGCGTATGATAGTCCAGTGCTCAAGAAAGGTTCCTTATTGGCTATCTTACATCACGCTACTGGCGACGGGAGCAGAGCAGTAAGCAAAAACGCGGGTCAAACCGCACCGCGGGAAGCTTTTTGAAAGGCAATGTTTATCAAGCTCGTAGTAGCTAGTATTTCTTGATCAAAACGGAGACTAATTAGCTAATTACATACGGGATATGAACTAGTTTTTCGGGTCGCACAGTTTCTTTCACAGGATTTTTATGCGTTTTGTTTTATGTGTCAGTGAAGTATAAAGTACTGTATAGTAAGTACGTACTTATTTTTTTTACTTGGCGTGATCGATATCTACGTAGAAATGGCTTACTTTATTATGAGAAAAGTATAATGTGCTATAGCCTGTAACAGTAGGCGTCTGTAGGCGCCTGTTAATCTTGCGCCTGAATTAATGATAGATAGTTAAGAAATGCAAGTCATTACGAGGTTTTTTTTTTGCAATTGAGAAGACAGTGCCCATGATCTTGTGTAACCCTGCCTTAGGAATCAAGTCCTGGATCATTCTCTGATCACGGATCGTTGGAAATGAAACTACCGTCGCTAAGACAGCTCTTATATTGCGCCGTTTAATTTGATTGGAATGCTTTCCCTACGTTACCT
This sequence comes from Parascotia fuliginaria, assembly GCA_963082885.1. Taxonomy (NCBI): domain Eukaryota; kingdom Metazoa; phylum Arthropoda; class Insecta; order Lepidoptera; family Erebidae; genus Parascotia; species Parascotia fuliginaria. The sequence goes on from OY720184.1 coordinate 9,004,841, forward strand.
ACGTATGTTTGTCTGACTTTGGAATATAAACACATAATTATCGTAGGTACTTATGTAATAGTTATAAAGGCACCTACTATCCCTAAACTAATATGACAGGTGTTGCATTTATGTAGTAACCTAAGAGAACGAATTGCTGGACGTGCACTGACTGGCTTCATCCACTGTTAGATGTGCAGGGGTAAAAAAATTAAGAGATAATACCTACCAATTTGAACCTTGATCAATAACAACGTAGACGGTTTAAAAAAGTAGCGACCTCTTTTCTCTTTCTTTTTGAATAGTAACAAATTTTATTACTTACTTAATGCGAAAAAAGTTGGTAAGTAGATAAGTAGCTAAAGTCGCACATTATGTTGATAAAGCCAAAACAATAATACTGATTAAATCTGTGTTAATAGTATCTTTTATCTTGTATATGCCTAATAGTCTATTTCTATTAAACAATTTTAGCCAAAGTATAAATAAAAAAACATTACCCTCTTTGACTTTGGCAGTCGGACAATAAAAGTATAATGATAAGAAAATAAATAATGTTTTTAGAGTCATCTTTTACATCAACGCAGAACTTATAAAAAATGGCATTAAGCAATACAAAGCTCAAGTCTAGTGTTAATTCAACTTCAAACTAGATGGCGCTGCATAATGCTCAAGTAGTGCGCCATCTATTAGAAATATTAAAAACTAATATGATTGATGACGGCTCTAACTGTGGAAACGTAACTAGTTTTAGAGTTACTCGCTAGGTGGCGCAATACTTAAAAACATAATGTAAAATAAAAAGGTCCGTTTTGAAACTTTAAAGTAATCTAAAACTATTTTCTCAATTTATTTTTTATTTTAATTATTATATTATTGCTAAGCGTTTTTGTTTTATTTTTCTTAGTTAAAGTATTAAGTATTCTATTAAGAAAAACCTTCTATTATACTTACTTGCCTAGGTATTCTAGGTAATCTACCTTAGGACACTATTTTTAATAATTAATTATTTGCTTTACTTAGGTATCATTTTTAACAACAATTTCTATCAAAATTAAAGAATTAAATCAATAGACATCAATATGTAAGTACTGAAGTAACTTGGAAGCAAAAATAGACATTATTGTTTTGTGTTAAAGTAAACGACATTTACTCTAAGGGTGGTAAAGCCATTTTGTGGTCGACTATACTTACTTAAGTAATATTTGAACGTCATACAGACCTATCTACTTAATTATCAACTTAAGTACCTACTTACCTAACTATGGAATTTTTCATTTAATATTAAATTTAGCTTTATTTTACAGTTTGGGTTACTAAAGCAGTTTGGCTTATTCTTACTTACCTAATACCTAATACAATATTAGATTAGTTCGACACAGTATTGTGGCATACTATAAGGCAATATTCTATCAAAGAGTACCTACTATTTACTTTAAACTGTCCTAGTCGATTCAGCCCATCGATGCTGTAACCAGCAAAATCCACTAGCTACTACCTACCATAAGTATCTACCTATGTGTACATAATAAAAGTAATAATTATAAACAGTTTATTACTTCACCTTTGTAAAAGACAAACCTACATAATGAAAGAACGCCGTAAGTGCGTAACATAAGTTTCCGGAAAAAGTCTTTTAATTCGTTGCAAAAACACACATTTTCCCAACAAATTCTCCAATGCAGTAATGACGTTTAATATTCTAAATAACGCTGTATCTCATCATAGTCATCATTAATACCTCAAAGCACTCGATCATATTCTATTTGACAAGATAGCATGGCTACATCATATCTACTGTTCGTACAGATTGTGCACATAGATAACAAGTTGCACTATCATCTTAGCTTTGTATAAATACGTTTATTTACAATGAAGAACCTTTTTTTTTTTAATTTATTTTGGTAAACAAACAGATTTACCACATATTACTTTTGGAAATTAACATAACATGGAATTATTATTGAGAACTAATCTATAGGTTCTTATAACTACTACTAAGGTACTAAAATATAGACCTGACGGATTTAAGAAGTTGTTTACTGATCGATATGAGTGTAGAGTTATTTGTTATATAGTAATACTAGTGTATGTTAATGACACAATGCAGGGCAAAGGTCTCTTCTCACCTAAAGGACATTATCATCGATCACCATGCGTGCAATTATTGCAAGATAAACTTAGAAATTATTACAAACTAGCTGACCCGGCGAACTTCGTTCCGCCTATCAGTCGATCAACATTTCTTTATTTTTATAAAATAAAAGAATTTTTCTAAAGTTACTCCTTATTACATCAGCTACCTGCCAATAAAAGTCCCTTCAAAATCGGTCTAGCCATTTCAGAGATTAGCCAGAACAAACAGACAGACAGACAAAGATTGTAAAATATTTTATTTTGGTGTATGTACCGTAAGTACCTATATATATTCCTTTACATGTAGTAAAAAATGGTTATTTTAATATTACAAACAGACACTTCAATTCAGTTTCGAACCCACTACCCACTGCGGATTCCCTATTTACAAATTCTTGTAAACATTGGTCATAAATGAATAAACAGAGTAAATACACAATTGTATGCTTTTTTTTAGGCTTTTGCTATCAGCTGTAGCTGAAATTGTCATGTCACTATACTCAACAATATCGACTGCAGTAGGTACCTACATGTAGCAAAATTGTTTGTGCTCGTAGTCGTTTCAGCTCATAGACTACAGACTAGAGTCCATCTTAACTGCTATACCAATAAAATAAAGTGGCCTCGAACCTTCGAGGACACATAAAGATGGACTGCATGTAGATATGTATCTACAGGATTCTTTACATGGTAACAGTGGTAGCTAGAGGCGTTGAGGTAATTCCTACTCAACAGTCCTAGCTCTACGAAATTCCCGATGTATTTTATGGCGGCCCTTCTTTGCAAATAGAATAGATTTGCCACTTAGTCAATCTATATCTGAGTTAAGACCAAGTAGTCTTCATCTGAATCGGAAATAAAAAAAAATAAGGAAGTCCTAAAAGAGTTTCATAAAATAGTTGAATATTTATACGTCTTCGTTTCCCATACTTCGATGATCAAATCATTTGACAAATCAGTTATAGAGGTAAGTTGCACAAAATGGCATGTGATGACGTCACGGAGCAATAATGCCTGCGATTGGTTCGCACGTGACGTTCGGTTATATAAGTACAAGTCAGTGCAGAAAAATGTACCAAATTTTTCCTTTTTATTGAATCTATTTAAGATCTAAAATATAATTCTCAACAAAAATAAAGAGAAGAATCTCTTTAAATTGTTGGAAACAAAATGTAAGCACAGAGTATCAATACAACGAGATCGCTTATTTAAAATGAGGTGGTTTGTATTTTTGTCCATATTAACATCACATATTCCGAGTATTGAAGTCAGTCAGAAGTTAGCTGCTAACAATTAGGTATAGATAAGGCGAACTTCCTAATAAATCTCATATTTTATGTTTAATCAATATCGGTAGGTAATTAGTAGATCCGTGCTTGTTTCAGCTTAAATCGGCAAAATCGTGAAGTACTATGTTCCTACTGAACGTGGGTTAAATTGTTAGTAAGTAGTAGATCCGTGCTTGTTTCAGTTTAAATTGGCAAAATCGCATGTGAAGTAGAAGTACTATGTACCCACTGAACGTGGACAAAATTGTTAGTTTCTATCGCTTCGTCCTTTGAATGAAAGTGCTAGTAGCTCATTTACTATACTGACTACATGTTCTCGAAGTTTATATCATATACTTAAGCTACAAAAGACTTAAAATTGCTTGATCATACAATCTGATTTTGCGTCACTTTTCTACTGACAATACAATATCTTACTATACGTAATTAGTAATTACATTTCCAAACATAGTGTATTATTTAGACGACAATTCCTTCGCTACATTGTGTCTGCACTTTACGATATCCTTATTTATTCTGACCGGTATTTACGTTCGCTGACAGTTTAAAAGCAAATCTGAATATACCTAGTTATGTTTTATCAAACTGGAGTAACCACAGATTACTTAATAAAACAAGTGAAGGCGGTGGGCTCAATAAAAAGTCATGTATTTATTTTATATTACCAAAGAGAAATGAATGCCATAGGACTAGAGCTGAACGTTTTTTTTATCTGACTTAGTTGCTCTTTCCTTAATACTAAAAAAATATACTACAAAGAAAGAAAGAATACTATAAAGAAAATACAATATACACACATAGACAATAGAGGCAAATGTTTGTGAATTACCCAATAAAAGTCTTAGATGGGAATCTAACAATCGACTCTGGCTAGTCTAACGAGCACCGCAAGAACAATTAAATAAAATCAATAAATGCATTTTTCACATAAATATATAATTTTGTCCTCAAGTGTACATGTGCAGATTGTACCTGCGGCTATGAGAAAGCGTCACATCCATTCTGAGCGGCTGACAATAATACCGTATCGCACACGACAAGCCATTTTCTGAATTTGTCTCCGCTTGTCATGTTGGACGGTATTATGTGAGAAGTGTGAAGTATAAAAGGGATTTATTAATGAATTATAAATTTACTGTTATATGACACTTACAAGGCGTATTGAACGTACTAAATCATATTTTTAATTATAAATTTTTACTGTAGAGGGCATGCGCATGGTAAAGTGTGGAACGCGTCACCAGATATTTTTCGCAAAATGTAAGGAATTGAATAGTGTGCTACTTAATTAATAAGTATTTGTATTTGTTACCATTTTGGTGACATAAATGCACACGGTCCATCTGATGTCAAGTGGTAGTTAATCGTAACCTATGGACATGACTGTAAATACAACCAAGCTATGCTTGACCATGTAGGGACAGGAGCATGAAAAAAGAAAAGGAATTATTGCTTATAGAAATACTAGCAACCCGCCCCGGCTTCGCTCGTGTATGTATTATACATAGGTATAAAGCTTCAGAAAGAAATTCTCTGAATGGTGATGAAAATTCCATCAAAATTCGTTGCGTAGATTAGAAGATCTAAGCGTTTTATATTATGTGTGGATTACGATTTTACAGCCAAAAATCTCAATGAGATATGCATAAGCAGGACGTCTTATTAGTCGTAGTTATTATATTAATTTCAAGACGTCCACTACTGGACACAGATAAGTCTCTCCATCACTGCGCTTGGTTAAGCGGATTAGCGAACTCAACGGCGCTGCGGCAGTGTCAACACAGGACGTTGATACGCGTTCCATGGTGTATGTTTTTTTTGCCACCGTCCAGTCTCATGCGATGGTTGAGTTCTATTATTAGGTAAACTAGTCGTTAATAATGAATGCTGTTAATAATATTTTTAGTACACATGCATAAAGTAGGTACCTATTCATGCTAGTGTACCAAATATACTATTTGAATCTACGAAGTAAAAAATCTACAAATATTACAATGCAACGTATATCAAACTGAAAACTCAAACTCATTTAGATATTCATTTGAATCACAGCAACCAAGCGCTATGACATATACTTCTTCAAACGAGCTTTAAAGAGAGCATTAAAATCACGGTAGGCAGCGGCTTCGCAGAGCCCCTGGCATTGCAGAAGTCTATGAGCGACAGATACCGCTTACCATCAGGTGGGTTGTTGGCTCTTCTGCCACGGTAGGCAATAAAAAAAAAACATGAGTGACACTTATGTCAATTGTCAAGCAATGTCAGCCATGTAACCTACACTCAGTTCGCTGACTAGGTAGAAGCATGAGAAGAAATTGCAAAGAACTCAGGCCACTTTTACCCATTCTTTTATCGTGCTTGGTTTCTTACCACATAATGTACTCCAATAGCAATCCAATCTAGTTACGACAATGATTGTGATATGATTATCCCTCGGTCTCGCAGAACACAGCACTTAGGTAGGTAGGTACTGATCTGATGAGCGTCAAATGATACGTGACTTCGTAGACATCGACACAGAGTGTTCAAAACTATTGTATACGTGTTATATTGAGAAATTTCAGTTTATTGTTATCTCGATATGCGTATACATAGGTATGTAAGTCATGGTAACTATGATAACTATAAGCTTGAGGTTTAGTGCCCGAAACTTGAGCAAAAATTTTTTTTTTTTTAATCTGCCTATTTTATTGTTTAATTTGAACTTTACTGTCATGCATTTTGATAATAATAATAAATAGTACCTACTTAAATAAAACTTTGAGGGTCGAACTGCATGCATACCTGTTTTTAAATTACGAAAAAGGTAGTCAAGCTAAGCTTGAAATCCACTTGAGAGTAAGCAGTTTTCGTAGTTTAAAGATACAGTTGGACACAGCAATGAGTGGTTCAAAACAGGACAAGTGCCAATGTAATTTTTTCAAATTCCTATGTAGGTAGGTGTTCTGTGAGTTTAACGTAGACATAAGGTATAGGTACCTACTTAAAAGAATACATCGTGAGGAATATAGACGAACTTATTATATAAATAGTATATCAATTAATTTCCACAACTCGTTTCAATTACTAACATAATCTCATCTTAGTTGAAAGATGTTCAGTAATAGACAAAGGCAGTAGTAGATACAAAAAACTATCCATCTATCAAATATATACAGGTACATAGATAATAGATACGCTAAAGAAGTAGTGAAATATTAATTTTATTTGTTCTATGACACTTAACAAGCATACAATTACATATCATCATATAGCAACAATTATAATACACCACGTTCTAAGAGCGCGAGTTTTACACACAATTTAGTATAACAAATTATATTTCGGGGTTTCTGCTATAAGAGATGAGCGGTTTAGAAGACGATTACTATAAGCTGCTTAAAAATTTAACAACAATAAAATTTTCAAGACATTTAAGTTCGCCCATGGCGATAAGTCCGAGAATGGAAGACTGTTTCTTTAATAATCCATCGTGTATATCGTCCTTAAGAATTGTTAAAGACAATTGTTATGGAGAGTCAGAAGGCTGAGATGGGATTTATGGGATACGATATGTAAAAATGTGTTGATCATTTTTAATAACAGCAGAAAATTGAACCAACATTATTATTTGGTAATAAGTTTGATTAAAACCAAAGTGGAAAACTGTCACTAAATAATCAATACTGGTGTCGATAATTTGCGATACTGGTTATAGAATCTAGGTATATCGTAATATCTATCAGTGCGAAGTAATAATTATTTTTTTTGAGAAAATCAATATTGCTACCGCCCATCAATTACACTACACTATTAGACGGCTCGCAAGCCTAGCCCAGCGGGGCGCGATCTCTGACAGTAACAGACACACGGTTAACCTTTAGATTGAGATGTGAACCGAAATATAATAGCTTCGGCAATGTAAGGTGGTCATACAAAACGTGCAACTTGTACAGTTGTGACAATCATGCTGGTCAGACTATCTCAGTATCATGATTCATGATACATACAAACAAGTCATTCAACGTGTTTAACTAGATTTGTACTGTGAGAAAATTGTCATGTAATGGATTTATAAGCGAGGGCAATAAGAATCTAATATCGTTCCTCGGCAACACTCTGAAAATGAAGACACACTTGCCGAATGCCACGCAATGGAAAGAAAACACAACATTGCCGACAGTGAAAAGAGGGTTTGAGAGAAAAATAAGACAGGGTAGGGGTAAGCTTTTATCTTCCTACAGTAGATTTAAGGTTTCCTTAAACATATATTTGTACAGTAAGGTTTCAAAGAACCTTTCTCCTATGTAACATACATAGGTCTTGAAATGAAATCCTCGTCAAAGTTTTTTCCGAGGGACTACAGCACGAGGTTAATCAAGGAAAGAGTTATGAGTTTTTACAAGGTCGACAGCGTATGCGCCGGTTTCATGCCTCCATGGGCTACGACAACTGTTGACCATCAAGCAGGCCGTATCTATGCTTGATAACCACTTTAGTTGTATAAAAAAACATCCATAAATAGTGACCAGGGCGTTCGAAGACTTGATCATAAATTTGTATTAAAGAGCCATTCCATGTTTCTTTAAATAACAATTCGACATCTGGTATTTTATAATTAAAATTGAATATAAGAAAGCTTAAACAATAAGATTGTCATAAAATGATTGATCTTGTAAACTTGTAAAGGCTTGACCTAAATAATTAGACCGAACTCATAAGTAAATAATTTCTCGAAATATTTATGAAGGTACGCAATCGGGTGGGCTGATGCTAAGGTAGTTATCCAGTGGACAAAGTAAGCTATGATATGACTATAAATTATGTTCTGATGATGTTCAGGAGCTCCTAAGCTACAACTTTAAGAATTTTACAATAGGAGGTTCAAATCCTTAAAATTTCTTAGGTTCTTTAATATCATATTAATTGTCAACGCTTAAGGTCTTCGTAAGTTTCTTTCCACAAGCCCATCAGGCTGGTAAGCTCTTACTGTGTATTTCTACATTTTTATACTATTATATTTTCTCTACTATTTTAAGATTTGGTGGTAGAAAATTTGCTATGATAACCATATCAAAGTTTCATCACAATATCATTAAAGATTTCGCATAGAGGAAAAACAACATACAATCCTTGATTTTTATTTGTAGATAGAATATGTTATATTTTGTATGCATATTAAAGAAGGACATTATTTTAAAGCACTGTGCGCTGTCCTAAAAAGGCAGGTAGTGTTAATTTAAAGCTATCCGCTAGGCCGCCGATAAACCTGTTGTATATAAGCCGGTAAATACCGCAATTACCTATATGTATCACAATTGTTTTAACTATGAGGGATAAGGCTATTTGTTTGAAGCGACATTTTGAGCAATATGGAATTACATACATATTCGGATTCAGCAATTCGAAAGAGCCGAGAGTTTCATACATTTCTGAGAACTTTTTTAGCGTTTAAGACAATGCAATTTTAGCACATAACTCCCAAATATGATGTATGATCTGACATCAAGCCGCATTTTTTTTGGATTTCCTTTAAGGTGTGCACAAAAAATATATATCTTTAGTCTAGCTCCATACAAAAAACCTTCGTTTCTTTGTGACGTGAAAATAGTAAAAACAAAATCAAACACAGACTTAACCTACTAATATTATAAATGCAAAAGTTTGTATCTGTGTGTATGTTTGTTACCACTCTGCCTCTGCCTAAAAGACTAAACCTAAAAGTTTAGTTAAAAAAGTGGGCTTTTAATACATAAAAAAGTTTAGTTTATGTATTAAAAGTTTGTTAAAAACAAAGTCCAATAATATCAATGTAGGCATTATGAACCGTTTGTTGGACAAATGCTCGAAGCGATGCATACAGTAGAGTTCACATTAAAAATCGCCTCGAAAGAGTATTTGTTTTAAAGATAAATAAATAAACGTAACGATGTCGATAACAAGTCAAAATTACGAGACCACTGTTGTGTACTCACACCCTAAATCAAGTGGCGTGAAGTTAAAGAAGGTTTAGATGAGGCAGCAAATATTATTATAAATTGTATTAAAGAAGACATTCATCATACGTATTTTCTAGTGTTTTTAAATTTCAAAATTTAATACTTACTTCGGTGACAGGTAGAATTTTATTTTACGTGGTGGTAACAGCAGGCTTCGGCGCCAATATCATCACGTAGTAACGTCACGCAGACAGTAAATCAAAAAACTATTTTACATTTTATTGAAATTCATAATTCACAATTTACAACTAATTGTTTTAATAGATATACTAACAGTTTATAGCATTCTGCTAGTTGAACGAACTGTTAGTATAACTGTTTAAAGTTTTCTACGTCTTCATAAAAGTGATTGAATAAAGAATAAAGTTTTAGCAGTCGGACTGGTTCACATTATTATCTATAGGTATAATATGTTCTTTAAACTTCCAAATAGACTTTCTCCTTTTTGCCATGCTCTGTGTTGATTTCGAGTAATGAATCTGTCATTAATGATGTTATTAGTACCGTTAAAGTCCACGGGCGCGCTAGTTCACAACGCGGCACAATAATTGAATTTTCTCCATAGAATTCCTTAAATAATTATCTTCTTAGTAACAGTACTTATACATTGTAAGAGTTTACTACATTGTATTAATACGACACTAGTTCAGTAATAATGACAATGTAAGGATGTGAGGTGTCATTTATAGTGGTCATAAATTGTTAATTTGATTGTCGCCTAAAGAACTTATTTTGAACATATTGTGATCGTAAAATTAGTAACGGTGATAAATAAAATATTTTAGTTTTGAACAGTTTGAAATTGGTACTTGAAATGTTGTTAATACATGAATAGACTGTTTGAGGCTTAGTCTTAATAAGGAGGAAAAAGACATTATAAGTAACAGATTGATTACTCATAAGAGATTTCATTTTTACATTAAAACAGACTGTTTGTAGAAGTGCGAACAACAGAAGACTCTGCATATACTAAGAAATAAAGACGATTTCGTTCTATTAGACAGATAGTGTTGTGCGACTAATATGTTGTGTTTCCATTGTTTCTTAAGAAAATTTTGAACCAATAAATCAATTTATTTCATAAATATAAAAAAAAACATACGACCCGAATTAATAACCTCCTCCTTTTTGAAGTTGGTTAATTACATTTTATTACAAATAAGTAGATTCCCTTTGGTCCCAAACTAAGCTAGTGCTTGTATCTTGGGTACCTTATTTTACTTATATCATAATTAATAAATAAGAATATAAGTATACATATATATTATTAGTATATATATTTATTATTATTTATTATATATTAAATCATATTATTTATTAAGGTAAGCCAACAACTACCGCTATAATCCTGTACACATATTACCATCCAAAGGTTGCCTGGAAGAAATCGCTCTTAGCGTTAAGGCCGCCCATTGTACTATGTATTGTGTTGTGAGATCTTTACCATATTTGTATGTTTGGTGTATGTACAATAAAGTGTAACACACAACAGTGTGTGTGTGTTTTTTTATTATCAACTACAAACTTATACTAGGAATGGGATAATGCCGACCCGATTTACTGAAATTTTTTTGTTAGTAAACCGAATATTATTTTTAGCCTATACTAAACATTCATAACTCTACATATTAAGGCGTTGTATGCAAATGAGTTGGCTGTAAGAAAACTTACGACATGTGGATGGCTCGCAAATACTTCTGTCTGTCAGTTCATCCTCGTTTAATGATCAATTTGACCGAATATACATACCCTATGCAGTAGACATACGAGTCTGTATGCTGATTGGTGAAAACAAATATCAAGAACAATGCTTTAACATATAGGTACTACAACAAAGTTGTTGTATCTATATGTTACAGCGTAGTTGTTGCCTTAATATATATTAATGAGACAATAATTATCTATGGTAATATTAATAAAGTAGGAGTTTGTAATCGCCGCATCTACTTAAATATAAAGAATATTTAACTAAGGGAATCTGAAACAACATAAGCTTCACTGTATGGACATAGGCTACTATTATGTATTGTTTAGGTCGGACGCAGTCGGGGTGGGCCACTCGTATAGATAGTTATAGAGCATAAAACTTATTGTTTACATGTCATAATGGCCCTCAGTTGTAAAGATATCCTCAACACGAGGATAAGGTGATATTTTAAAGTTCTTATCTATTTTCTAAGTTTGCTTTGGACATTACTGACGTTTGGCAAATAATAACATTCTAATGAAAATTGCACATTTATAGTGCAATTTTCCTGCACTACACTAAGTACCCAGCATGAGCAATGAGCATTGATTGCCACGCTTGCTCAAGGCGAATTGGAAATTTGCGACTTTTTTGTTTGCGATACTTTAACTGTTACTTTTTTGTACTAAGTGTCTGTTAATTGTTTCTATATTTTTAAGAAACCTCGCGACTTAGGGCTTCCCAAGAGAGAGAGTTGTCAAAAAAACAATCCGTTACACACATTTTAGGTCATTATTGACATAGTAGGTAGCCTAGACTGTGACATTTCAAAAGCCTTAAACAAAGCCATCGTATGAATCTAACAGTCAATATCCAAGCTTGTCAATCACAACGAGAATTCAACGGAAATTCTTTAATAGGCAACTGATTGTGGCTTCAAAGAGGAAATCGAGTACCGCTCCTCACTGTTACCTCCTACAATTGAGGTATTTATCGGTAATGGTAGGGGTAGGGGTACATTATTGTGTTACGGCTTATTTTGCGTAAAGGTATTTTGGGTTTGATAAGGGTTGTTAATGAAGTGGCAATGGTTTTTGTGAAAGTTGCGTGATTTCACGCCAGTCAATGTTAGCCTGAAAGTATTCTTGCAAATAACATCATACTTACCTACTCCACATAGACAAATCTTTGTGTAACAATTTTATTCAGTTGCAGTACTTTATTACTTACAACCTTACTGTAAACTCTATTGTTCATATATTTTCTTCTTACTTGGCGCAAAATGTTTTATCTTCCATTCTCTCCTATCAGCCACCGTATAAATAAAAACAAAAAAATAAAAACTGCAAATTTGTTCTGTCTTTTTAAGAAACTGCGAATATGTTCTGTTTTTTTATTATACTTCTATGATTATTATAAAACTGCTTTAAAATCAATCTTGTAAAGTCTGTGCAGTACTACAGGTCTATATTATCATATCCAGTTACAAAACTCAGTAGATTTATCAGCAGTACAATTATCTAGTATTTGCTAATCAATGTACCGTTCCATCCATATTATGATTACCATCGGATGAAGGCTGGTATTACGTGTGCTGTAATGTGGAATAGCAGAAACAACATGATTCCGTCATCGCGAGTTAATTCTAGATGTAATCGTGAGTAGGATGACCAACTACAATCTATAAATAGTATATGAAGACTTGTGTATCTCATGGTGGCAGAGGGCACTTAAAATTGTCTCTAAGTGTTGTATAAGCATAGCATAGCATAGTTAATTAGCTGGATCAGCTGCCACAAATTTTCACACAATTAAAAGGTCGCTAATAGGTACTTGATACATATATCTATACTATTATATAAAGCGGAAGAGTTTGTTTGTTTGTTTGTTTGAACGCGCTAATCTCCAGAACTACCAATTGGATTTAAATAAATCTTTTTGCGTATGATAGCCCAGTTCTCGAGGAAGGTTATAAGCTATGTAATATCACGCTACTAGCGACGGGAGCAGAGCAGTAACCAAAGACGCGGGTGAAACCGAGCTGCGGAAAGCTAGTATTTAATATGGAATAAACATTATCATATACATTGAGCAAACGTGGCGATCTATATGAGAAGAAGAAGAGTGCTTTTGCTCTACGTTGGGACAGTAACATTAATAAACATTAATTTAGGCAGGTTTGTGCTACTCTTTACTATAAAAACATTTGATATTTCAAAATTGATACATGACGGTTAAGAGACTAAACCTAGGTCTGTAGACAAGCAAAAAATGTAGAGATTTCCATGTTTTAAAAAAAACGATTACCTATCTTTAAAATAACTACTCTAAACTCGCATATTGATCGATTCGCGCGACTGTTACCGCATTAAGTTTTCAGGACGCTTTTGTTTAAAGTTTAACGCAGCAGTAAACTCTATAATATCTTTAGCACAATGATACATAGATACTTATAAAGCTTTCTGCTTTATAAGAAAGTATGGGTTTCCTACTTTTGTAGGAACAATAACTATAATAAGTTTTTACCATACACATTAGCTTAGGGGCAGGATAAATCAGCAGCGACTGGTTGCCAATGGGATAACGGCTTTCGACCACGGTGCTGCGTTCAAACGAACTTGAACAAATCAAACCATGGAAGCTGCTAATTAAAGTTACTTTGATAAGTCCAAGATTATTGAAGAACTGCCGTCAGTATATTTTTTATTTCTTCTACATGATATGAAATTTCAGAAGTAATAGCTGTAAAACAGTGGCGAAGAGTCCATATAATCCGATTCCTACCGGCTTCCCTTTGAGATAAATCACAAAGACTATAATATCTATTAAAGTGTAGAAAATTTTCTTCAAGGTAATCCAATTTTGCGCCGGCTTCCCTCTTACAAAACGTCACTCTTCGCCACTATTGTAAAAAGCTTTTTTTTTATTGTTGGAGATTTTGTATAAGGCTGTAATATTTTAAGGGCCATCTATGAAGTTACCAATGAACTCAAATGATTGCTTATAATCAGGCATAGGGTTTTTTGGTATGGATAAAGTATTTTTAACAATTTTGTTAGAAGTACCTATTATATTATAAATAGGAGGCATAATATAGTTAAACTTTTATGATTAAATTCATGTTCTACCTTATAATAATAATAATTCGAGTTCTATCATACTCGCCCAAACCACTTTCCTCTTTTAATCAAGTTCGCAAGCTATTCAAACGAGGCTCTCGCTTAAGTAACCCAGTCGATGATGAGGCAAGCTTAAGTTATTGTTAAGTTAATGCCCTGCACATGTGTCCTGACGTCCAGGCGCAAAGCGGCTTACGCATTGTACTTACTTGTGATAAGTTACCATGCAACGCATTAAGTTATTGTGAATGTTTTGACGGCTCTGTATAAATGTTGATGATATTCAGATATTATTTATTGGGATGGTAAATAAAACTTGTTCGACTGAGGACATGGTAAGAGAACTGTCGTATGTTCAAGACCTGTAGAGATGCTCAGTAGAGGTTGCTGTTCAACAGAGGCAGTACATCGGTAGAAATAATAATGATTTCAAAAGAAAATTTGTTATAAATATATAGGCTAAATACATAGCTTGATGAATTAAGTTGAAACGTATCTCAGTTACGTTGCGTCAATTACGGCTTGTCTCATGTAATGTCGGTCAAGGCTATAATATATAGGAAGTTATATTCAGGTAGGTAGGTTTAAGTTCATTATCGAGAAGATTTTATAAAATATACAATGCACAAAGTAAACTCAGTATCTTACAATTCACAATAAAAAACTGCACACAAATTATAGGTATACAAACCTAAAGATTTAACCTAGGTCTTGATAACCATCAGTTTATAGTTTATACTAATGACCAATTTAATGCACATTAAAGATTATAGATTTCTAAGATTGTATAAGCATAAAGCAGGTAGTACCCACAATAGTTATTTCCGTCACCCTAACTCAATAGAATTGCGAGATGACATGCGATTAGACAAAATGTCAAAGCCACTTGTTTTGCACTTTCTATTCTTAGCCATTGAGGCTTTGTCACAAGGATATCTTGTTTCTCTAAGTTATTAATTATAATAACTCTCGTCATTTATCAAAGTAACGTATACAAGAGCCTATGCTTTGCGTTTGAGTATTGTTCATCTCTGCAATTTTTTTCGATTATGTTGCAACGGTAATAGTTCTATAGGTGAGTGACCTTGCTACCACAGTTTCCCGCTGTTATTAAAGAACTAACTCTCCGCGGCGCGGTTTCCCCCACGTATTTGCTTAATGCTCTGCTCCCATCGCCAGTAGCGTGATGTTACATAGCCTATAACCTTCCTCAAGAACTGGGCTATCATACGCAAAAGAATTATTCAAATCTGACTGGTAGTTCCAGAGATTAGCGCGTTCAAACAAACAAACTTTCGCTTTATATAATAGTATAGATAAACTTCTAAATAGCAAATTTCAACTGTTACCAAAAATAGGATCAACAGGAACAAAAAACGATACCTGCTTAGTTAATGTCACCTACCGAATACCAATCTGTGAAGCGTGATGATAATGGATACTCATCTTTTTGGGAGATTCCCAGGTCCAGCAGACATCACTAGGCTGATCACGTTGGTATGGCAAGTACCTGTTCTAGAGTGAGCAAGGAATCACTTCACTTAGCTCAATTTCTTTTCGGCAATGGTGACGAAAATTGGGCAAGGTCTTTCGGTATGATGATGTTGATGTCTAACATTTGTCAAGTTCAGAAAGTCACGTGTAAAACCATTACTGCCTCAAAATGTAAAATGTAAAATTATTACTGCCTCAAAAGTGGCAAAATAAAATCGTTTTCACAGTATCAATACCTATTACAGTGCCTCTCAACAATCGCACTCTCATATCCGTTGTAAAATTGTCGAAGTGGGGACGGAACGGGAAATTAACAATATTTTGTGATTCTGATTGACAGCCGATGTTTATTGACGCGATTGTTTTTATTTTATTATAACTCCAAAAATAATACGTGTGATTGAATATTAAGACATTTTATTTATACGTTTGTAAAAGAGGAAGTTTAATGCCGACAAACATACTAAGTTTATTATGGTACTACCTTATAACAATATGTTAAAAAAATTCTATTATCTATACATGTATTTTATAGGTATATAAACTTGCCAGAGAAATTCTCTGAACGATGTGAAAACCGTAATAAAATCCTTAAGCAATAATAAACTTCAGGCTAATTGTCACAAGGTGAAAATTGGCCTACATTAGGCAGGGTGTTTATTATTTTAGGTATTCATACGAAACACTTTAATAACGAATGCATTTAACACCTGTTGATGCTTTACATCGTGGTAGGTAAGATGGTTAATATAATTACTATTTATCGACTTTTAGCGCTAAAACTTAATACGTATAGAAATTTCATTCCAAGTAAAAAACTGGTTAATTTCTCGAACTAGTATTGTTGTAATGCTTCGTTTACAATGTTGCATTGGACTTGTTAAGTAAGTAAAGAAGAAATATGTTCAAACAGTTTAATAAAAAAATCGAGCGATCAACAGATGTGTAGGTAAGGGTGGTGTTCATCTGCTCCAAGAGAGTTTGTGGTATTAACTGAATATTTTAGCCCAAAACAAGTTCTACATTTTTAATTGTTAATTTTTATTCCTTGGGCACTGTAAATACGATCGTATATCTGTGTTTGTTTGGGTCGACCCGGGGAAGTACTACCCTATTAAAAGACCGACGTAAGAGTAGTTGTATCCGTACAGTTACGTTTCGTTCGGTGATTGAGAGCGCCGGAGGCAAAGACCCAATTTTACCCTTTCCTCACGTCCCTCATTCTCTTCACCTACACCATTCCCAGCAGCCATGTGCAGGTCACCATCTTGAGACGATAGCTTTTGGAATGGTAGCCACCACTTTTGGATTCCATGCAGAGTGGAGTCACTTTAAAAAACACTGTTAATAGTCTCTATCTTCAAGGCTGCATGTAGGTTAAATCACTTTCCTGACAACTAATTAGTATCTAATTCTTCTGATACTTATAAGTAAGACTAATAGTTTACCATTGGTTATAGACCTTTTTCGCGAAACATTGTTATGCTTCAAAGTTAACTATTAGCAAAAGAACAAATACTTTTTAAATATCGTTTAATAATTTTAATAAAAGAAGGCTTGGCGTTTCGACTGAAATTATGTTAAAGTTAAAGAAGTATCACAACTTTTTTGTGCGTTTAAATATAGGAAAGGCACCAGTAATGGACACTTTAAGCACAAATATCAATGATATTCTATTTAACAGATATGTTATACACTCACAAAACCCGTTGCACACATAGACCTTTTTCATTCATTTCACATTTCACTACATGTCAAAATGATAGAAAAGGATGACTTGAGAAAACAAATATGAAAAAAAGTGACAGCTAGTGTTGTCAATTGCGTATGAATTTGAACAAACATTACTCTAGTTACCAATCACCGCATGCTGTATCATAGACTAACAAAGAAGAGAAGGTACAAAATTTGTACCGCAGTTTCTACCTATAACAACTACTTAAGGTAGAAAAATAAAACATGTGAAAGAAAATAAATATTTATTTACAGAAAAATTAAAACATTTTTAATAAAAACTGTGATAGGCATAATTACAAGCTTTTTTGTACGTAACTATATTTATAACGGGTGGAATCATGCAACTCAATTTTTGGCCGATTGAACTGAAACTTTTTACACATCTTATGGTCTGTTGACAATGCAATTATATATAATTAATATTATTTAAATCTAAAATAGCGAACCTAATATGGGTTACATTCTGTAACCCAAATTTTAAAATACGATAAACTAAGATATCGGAAATGGTTATAATGTACCATTTCTGTCTTAGTGTCTTATCTTAGTTTATCCTTAATTTAAAATATTTAAGGTAGTAGATCCTAGCTATTACGGTCGTAGATAGAACTGCGAAGAACGATGACTTTTCTGCCTACGATTTTCGCATCTGTATTTTCATTCTATGTCCGGGATGCACGCGTCCTTGTCACACGCACCACAAAAATGTATTTTCCATTTCTTTCTTTTTTCTAACCTCCAAATATTCGAATTATTAGGAAAATAATTGAAATATGTTATTAAATCAAAGAGTATTGCGTACTTACATATGGTATGAGATTCCTTGTGTTTTATTTAATTTTGTATCATAATTGGTGCACTTACGGAACACACAAGATGGCATTTTTAAATTTGAAAATTGCGTCAATAGTGTACCTACTCGTTGCTGTGCGTAACGCAGACTAAAGACAATACGTCCCAATTAGGACGTTTTCAGGTCTTCACGATTACGCGTTCATAACATATCTGTTAAATAGAATATCATTGACAAATATGTAGTATTTTTGCAATTTCACTACATAAAGTGATTGTTTCAATACAATACATATTAAAAATTGAATGTCCTGGGTTTTTTCTACATTTCTGCTGTATTTTTTGGTTACACTGCAATTACGTTTAATTTTATTAATAAATAAAATCTGCATTTTTTTAGCACAAGTGATGGACAGATAAGATGAAAACACACTGTATTGTTAAGACGGTATGTTTTCATCTTTATTTCATGCGTAACCCAAGCACTATAAACATTCTGGTTTATATAAAGCTATATTAAAATGAAAGACTAACTTCTACCTACCTCACTAACAATTTTCGTAACAACAGCCGCAAATATAATTTTTCTATACCACGAGTCTCTTATGCCTCCTGCTAAATTAAATCCAAATACAGAATTAAAAAAAAAACTTTAAACTTTTATAGCTCGATGACTTTTGTTTATGCTCAAATATTGGTAACATGTAAAAACTCATTCCTAATCTTATTCTACAAGATATGCCCATCACTGGTTCCTTGATTATCCGGACTAGGCGGTCTATTACTGGTGCAGTTACCCTATGCCAAATATTTAAAATACAGAAAAAAGCGTGACTTTAAAATCACGCCTTTACATTTGCACGTACGACAGGCCATCATCCTAATTGGTATTGAAAAACTAAAATGGCCCGCTACTTTAAATGGCATTATTTTATAATATATTTTTCACGTTCCTTTGTCACAGCTGTGTGTTGTGGTCGATTATCTGCTCTACTAAGGCAAAAAACCGTAAGTGCATGGCACAAGTTATGGAAAAACTAATTCTAATATGCTTAAGTTAAGATTTATTTTTCCAAAACTGTACTTTAACGATACGGTGATCTTGATTAGAAGAACAGTGGTAAACTTATTAATGACCCTAGTGCGAGTACATTCATAAATATTGCGAGCTTGGGGAACAAAAACAAGATGGCGAAATTGACAGTCGCCACTAGTAGATTAGGGATGTGCGCAGATAATTTTTTTTTAATTTTTTTACTGAGTATTAATAACAGTTTGTTGGTTTAAACATGACTAAAAACTACAGAAGCCTTTTATTTAGCCAGACTATTTTTGAACTAAAGTTGTCAGCAAATAAGAATTCGTCCTTATTTTAAAGAATGAAGATAGCATAAGAATGCCTACAAAGCAGAAGTAGCAGAACACTTCAACTTTCCATAAAATTTCATACCATGAGACGCTCTTCCAGAACAGCATATTATTTATTCCAAATTTTCACCGATTTCTATTCCATATAATTATACCAAAATGTAGGAGACTAACAATGCTAACTTTTTTACATAAAATAAATAAAACTTTTAGCACAACCCTGCACATCAAGCGGCTGCAATTAAAACTAGTTTAAAATCTCGTTTCAGTGACAAATTGCAATAAATAAGAATACTTAAATCTAAACTGCCAGTACTTTAGACACGGTAATCTCTACTTACACACTTCATTCACATGTCATTAAAATAGTCTTTATAATGTAGCGCATAGATATGATATTTGTGTAGCAAGATAAAGTAATGTTAAACTGGTTTAGTGAAATGCAAATTATAGGAAAATTAAAAAGTTGATATCATTCGAAACTGAGGCAGATAATACAGTAGCGGTTGTAAGAGATATGGGACTATTGCGTGTACACGTAGATCGGGACTATACATAAACTCTTATAGCAGTCCTATTATACCCTTACTGTCTATCCTTGTTTTTAACGGAACAAAAGAAAAAGACAAAACACAAAGTAACATTAAAATAATACTGCTTTAAGAGGTGGTAGGCCTCCAGTTACTTTTGTTTAACTTTACTTATACATTTGCAATGATGTTCTGAAGAGAGAACGACATACAGGAGATAAGTTACTAGAAAATCGCTTATACAGTGGAAACTAAAGTGTTGTTGAAGTAGCATCTCACAAGAAAGACTTGGTTGTGTTTTCTAAGCATTATTTAAGAATAAATATTTAAAACATAGCAACTCGTATGTCTATTCGCCTACCATCAGGTGGACCGAATGCTTGTTGGCATCTAAAATCGCATATTTTATAAAAAAAATGTCTTTTGAAGCAATACAATATGCCTTAGTGTTAACATCATTAGGTGTTAAGGAGTTTCTAAATATACTGAATTTTATTTATGTATTTTGTAAGAGGGAAGGAAGAAAAATAAAAATAAATATATTTACGTCTTAGTATTATATAATTGGTTATTGTCAACGTCAGACAATGACATCGAATTCAGTCTTTTGATAATTAATACACAACTTAAATTATACGTTAAGCTTTGCCTAATTCAAGTGGTGCAAGCAAGTTGCAGTTACAGCTAATGATATGTTGCCTTGTTATAATTATATTGAGATAGATAAGTATCTATAATTACAATGAATTCTATTTAACTAGACCTACAATATCTAAGTCATTATTATTTCTAAGCATAATAAAATCAATTTGGCTTAGTAAATCAGTAGGTTAGGTAGGTATTTCTATGAGCGATTGTTATTTGATCTCTGGAACGCAAGAAAACCTGCATTTGCTCTATCGAGATATTTCTTTTGCACATAAGTCTCATCATTATAATAGGTAGGTCCCTACTTAATATTACAAATATGAAAGTAACTCTGTCTGTCTGTCTGCTACGCTTTCACGCCTTACAACCACTGAACTGATTTTGATGAAATAACCGATTTTGGTGTAGAGATAGATTAGACCTAGAGGAATAATATAGGCTTTCTTTTATCACGAAAAATAGCTTAAAGTAGTTGAAATAATTATTGAAAGTTTGTATGAAAACTCGTCAATGTATAAACAGAAATATAACCGATTTCACGTGGGCGAAGCTACGGGCAACAGTTAATATATACTAATATCATCAACATCATACCAGCCCGATACTACCCCACTGCAGGAAAAGGCGTCTTCTCTTAGAGAAGCCATGAGCATAGATCGCCACGCTTGCTCAATGCCATAAATAATTACATTAAAGCTATGACTATAGTTTTAGGCATGTTATAGCTCCTTAGTATACGTCACACTGCAAGATATCATTTTTTTTTTTTTTTTTTTATATTATAGCCCACCAAAGTGACTCCACTCCGCCTGATGGTAAGCAGTCAGTGGAATCCAGAAGTGGCGGCCACTGTACCAAAAGCCATCGTCTTAACTGCTGGTATGGCCTCCACTATGGCGGCTGGGAATGGGGATAGGGGAACGGAATGAGGGAGGTGAGGAAAGAGGAAGGGGGAAATTGGGCCTCCGGCGCTCTCACTCACCGAACGAAACGCAGTAATACGGATACTACTACTCTTAAGTCGATCTTCTATGAGAGGGTAGTACTTCCCCGGACGATTCGGCCCATTCATGCTGAAATCAGCGTGGATCTACTACCGTAAAGAATATTGATAAGAAATATGACAGAAAATTGCAGAGGATGTCTTGGTTATAGCATGTGTATTAAGAAGGTATGCGATGGATAACCTGAGGTCAACAATCTATACAAATATATAAAGTGGCAGAGTTTGTTTGTTTAAACTTAAAACAAACAAACAAATAACAGGCGCGGGTGAAACCGCACCGCGGAAAAGCTATGATTAATTATTAAAGAAGTTGTAAAACTCAACCTGACAATTGAGCTATTGACTTTTTTTACATAATTAAATTACTTAATTGTACTATATAACGTAAATTTACTTTTGTAACCTTCATACAAGCATTTACAATAAATTCGCCAAATTTAAAATGTTAAGCGTCATTATTCAAAAATACATTACTTACCTCATCAATTCAAGTTACATTGTTGTGAAAATAAAAACAGTATTCGACGAGAAACTGTATCAAAACGTAAATAAATCAAATTGACCTCAAAAATTCGTTCGCGTTCACCAAAATTCGGCCCATATTGGTACAGTTCGGTGCAAAAAAAGCAATTGAGGCCACGATTTCGGTGTAGTTTTTTCTTTCAAGTCCCGTAAGAAAGTCTTGTTGATTGTAATTGTTGCACTCATTGTTCTCTTAAAGATAAAGCCGAAACAAGCTTTTGTGTTTAATTAAAATTTTGTTTCGCTCGCGGGGAATTTCGTCGGTGCATAATGATATACTTTACGTATTTTTTGAAAGTGCAACCAACGGTTCTTGTAAAGATAATGGGTATTTTAGACCTGTTTTTAACTTTAGCGTGTTCTGTTTACGAGCTGTGAGGATAGTTTAATGGAAAACTGAAAAGTAATATTTCTATAAGGAATCTGCTGAAAGCTGTAAAAATTATATTAATATTCACACTACTCTTCTTTTCCTTTTTCTCTCTAATTTTCTGCCCGTACCTTGTCACTTTCACCAGTAAAGTGTAAACCACAGCTTGGTTGTAAGAGGCCTTGATAGCTGCTTCGAATTCGGCCGATATCGGCCGGCGACATCGGCCTCTTATTATCGGGTGATTATCCCACTGCAAGGAAAGGCCTCTTTTAATACAGAGAAAACTTAGATCAATTTCAATCGATTTCAGACTTTTATTGTAAGCCCAGATTTCCTCACGATGATTTTATTTACTGTCATTCTTTTAATTATGAAAGCAATTTAGCCGCATTCTGCACTAGCACAACTTTGGTTACTATCGAAACGCTACGTAGCCCAAATAAATTAAACAATAAATAAGCTTAGTTGTTGGTATCATAAGAGTTAAACAATAGCATAGCAGCCGTGCAAAATATAACAGTAAATAAATTAGCTTAACAAAAACAAGTCGGTAAAACAGGTTGGCAAGATACATAAGCCTTCATTAAAATACTCGACAAATCATATATGGGGACATACAGTGACGTAATTGTAGCAAGACGAGTGCCCAGGGCGACTAAGGGGCGGCTCCGCACCGGGACACTGAGAAATTCTATGAATAAATTAGCTTAGCTCAGTGTGGAAATTACCTATCTTAACTAATAAATCTGGGTGCAGTTAGAGCCCTGATGTTATAATAATTGTTTTGAACTGTAAGGAAAACTAACTATTTTATGTGTTGGCATCACCTGCTTCCAAAGTTTGTAGATTTCTTGTGCAATTTAGACTGCAAACAACCATACGAATCTGACGGTATGTGTTTCTTTAGTCTAAATAAATGGCTGTATTTTCTAAGTGTTACTGATTTAATACAAGGAACAATCGAAACTTTGGTAGAACAGAGAGTTGAAAAAGAAATAAAAGGGCGAAGAAAAAAGGTGAAATCGAGTCTTTGAGCCTTTCTGTTCGAGTTCTATGTTCAAAATCTAATAAAAATTATACAATAATTTAATACAAAAGAATACTTATTTCAGGATAAATGAATAATGAAGAGGGAAGAGGCTGGACGGGCTGACTCTGGTACCTTGGAAGAATGGCAAGTGCCTAATTTGGGAAACCACATGTGTCAGCACCGTTGCCGCCAGCCACCTGAGTCGGACCGTCTGCTCTACGTCAGCCGTTGTGGAAGACGCCTCTAAAAAAGATGCTTAAGTATTCGGCATTAGAGCTTATATACAATTTCGTACCCATAGCAGTAGACCATGGGCAGTTGGGGCACGGACGCAAAGAACTTCATTCGCGAATTAGGGCGAAGACTGAATGATGTGTGTGGTGACTCCCGCTCTGGGTGTTGCCGTTCCTGGTGCAAAGGTTGGCCATTGCCATTCAGCGTGGCAACGTGGCAAGTGTTATGAGCAACTTTGCACCAGGAGCAACCAGGGGACGGCTATTTCATTAAAATTGTATTTTAGTGGCTATATTTTGATTAATAAAATTAAATATATTAAAAAAATTAATAAGATTTTATGTCAAAGGATAAATTTAATAATTTCCGGTGCATATATTTTTTTAGCATACATATAAGGTATTGGAATCAAATTACATAGAACTTTCCTTAAAACTCAATAAATGAAATCAGAGGTCATACCTTTTGTCATTGAGTCAAGATGTTTCAAGTGTTTGCAAGAATTTCTATTATTTAACTTACTTTAAATAAGTAACATTTTCTTGCATCTCAATTCATATGGTTATTGCCTGATTGGTATCTAACTTTTATAAAATTAGACAATTTTTCTGTCAAAATACTAAATTAATAAAAATTGGCATTTAAAAAAAAAAGTAAGACAAAGTAAAGAATGTTAACTCGCAAATTATTATATCATTTAAAGAACCTGTCATTCTCAATCATTAATTTTACTAACACAGGGAGGAAGTTCTTAAATTTATTAGCGACACAACGTTTCAATCATGACATGTATTCATCAATCACAACACATCCTTAATGACTATCACTTACAAACCAATTTACTAATAGGATAATAAGACACCATTACAAATCATTTTTCTATTTACTAAAATAAATTATTTTCTCTACAACAGCGGTAGACGGTAGCAGTGGCAGTCGCCTGGAGCTGCGTACGCGCAGAGTAATTACCGACCACAGCCGAGTTGAGCCGACTGGGCCCGAACACGCCCGAGGCATTACAACGTGATAGACATTAATTGTTCATGAGATATTAAAGCTACAGTAATTATCTTAAAGTTATTGTACATTTTATTACGTAAAAGGCCATTTTAATGCTCGCTACTGTTGTGCTATTAATTTGTTTTTATTGGTTTTTGATTTTGTGGTTAAACGTGATATTATATGATAATTGTTGAAATGACCTAAGGGTTGCGGTACTTGCTTTTTACGCTGGAGGTTGGAAAACTGGACAGGAACTCTTTTCAAATTTAACTTGTAATTGTTGCCATGAAGACAATCGTGTCAAAATCTAAACTATAACAGTAATATACCTATACGAGTAAGTATTTCGTGCAAACAGGTGCACTAGATAACGTAGAATAAAGTGCTCTGACTTATTAAGAATAGCCTTAATTCTGAGATATGGAAACTTATATGATCGTTTCAAAACGTGGTATTTTGACTAGGTAGTGGAGTAATAAATCCGGTAAGTATAATTATTAAAAATGTCATTATGTCTTAAAACTTTAAAAAGGATATACATACGATAAAATAAGATAAGATGTACGGTTGTAGATCCACGCTGGTTTCAGCATGAATGGGATCGACCGGGGATGTATATCTTACCCTCTCATAAGATCGACCTAATAGTAGTAGTATCCACTATTTGTGTTTCGTTCGGTGAATGAAAGCGCTGCAGGTCCAGTTTCTCCCTTTCCTTTTTCATCGCTGCCCTCAATCCCTTCACCTACCGTACTCCCTTCACGGTAGGCAGCGGCTTTCGCAAGTGCAACGCAGGAGCAATGCAAGAGACACAGTTGTCTATGAGCGACAGTTACCACTTACCATCACGTGGGCTTCTCCTCCTTCTGTCGGCAATAAAAAAAACTGAATATTTGTTTGACTGTACACATACAGCCAAAGACAATAGTAAACACCGCATGCATTATAATAATTTATATTATAATTAATTTAATGCATGCGTATAATAATTAATTTATTTAGTAGATTTGAACTAATATAATTTTATCCAAATGGTTTTTTGAACCAAAATGAGTCAATTCTACTAATAATAATAATAAAACTAACATTAGACAAGCTAAACGTAAGTTTCTAGCAGTCAGTTAGTCAGTTTAATTTGAATTTTAGTCATAACAACATTTTTAAGTAATTTACAGATAACTAGCGTTTTAATATTAAGTCAAAGTTTTATCTCACTTCAGACCAAGATATGGGTTTTTAGCGTTGTCCATTCGTTTATTTATTTATTTTATTTTTTATTGCACACACACAGAAATATACATAGGAGAGAAGATACATATTATTATATAGAAAGCATGTACAAAGGCAAGCTTAACTCAGAGCTGAGTTCTCTAACAGCATTCGTTGATACAGGAACCATATTCCATATACATAATTATACATAAACTAAGCAAATATAATATGCGATGAACATCTAACATTACTACAGTCGTAAAAATAAATAATAAACCGAACTACATCGAGAGAATGCACTATAAAATTACAATTGAAATAAAATGAAAATTGTCCGCGGTACCGACAGAGGTTGCTGTAAAAAACTCATTTTATTTGTATGTTCGACAGTTATACCTATTTCATAGGGACGATTAAGTTCCAAGTACTTGAAAGTACCGCCTCGAAGTACTATTTTTAGTTTTATGGTACCTTATAGACCGGGAGTAGAGAGATAAGAGTAAAGAGGAAAGCACTTTTGTTGTAATTTCTTTATAATCGAAAATGTAATTATTTTTAAAACTGTTTTAAATCGTGACAAATTAATTCAATAATGTGACAAATTAATATTTATTTTACAGTGTTTTTTAATGTGTATTATTAAGTGCTAATGTAAATACATGCAATATATGTGTTTTAGTAGGTACACTACAATTTTTTTTTTATCTTTTTCAAAGTCAGATTGACAGACTTGAAACCTACCGAGACACTGTAACTTCTAGCTTGTATGAAGATCTACTGTTAAATTACGGACCTTTTAAATATGTAACGATTTGATTAAAACAATTATAATTTAACTATTTTAAACCTGCTCTGGCTTAAAGCAAAGCCAGAGCATGTTTTATGGTAAGTAGGAATATGTAAAAAATAGAAAAACTCTTTATTTGCAATCCAGTATACAATTATTCAGGAAACTTAATAGTTCTTAAAATTATTGCTGACGTTTTTAACTCCTTTCTTGAAAATAGTGGTTATTGCGTTTACATTTTTCAAAATTTAAATATATTATCTATGTATATTAAGTATAATAATTGACTAATTCCATTCTCAATTGCCATTCAAATAAAGCGATAATTCGCCAAAGAAGGCGATTGATTTAATATCCCAGGCGATATCTTGTCAGTAAGCTCTTGGCCTACAAAGAGCGTATTGTTAAAAGTTAAAGTCCTACTAATTATCGATAAAATTTTCTTATTCAAGTTATAAAGAGGTGACATAAGAACCCTATTCTTGTAAGCACAAGTTTTACGATTTTACAAGAATTTGTTCATTTGCGAGTTAGTTATTAAAATATTTATTTTATAGCAGTATTATTTGTGGCTTGTTTCTTACTAAAATATGTAGACAGATTCTATAACATTATTTTATTAGGGGACTAGCGGCCCGCCCCGGTTTCGCGCGGGTGGACATTTTCTTAAACATTTTGTAATAAATAAAGTTACTTTTGTATGTGAATATAGAAAAGTGTTTTTTTAATCATTTTTAAAATTTTTCTCTCCGTAAAAACCATCCTCGTACTTTAAGGAATATTATAAAAAAAGAATTAGTGAAATCGGTTGAGCTGCTCTCGAGATTTGCGCTTAGCAACACATTCAGCGATTTATTTTTCTATTAAAGATATCATAAAAAGTTTATAAGATAAAACAAAAAGTTAATTGCGATTTGTAAAAAGTTTGTAATTATGTAGGTCTGTATATGGTTTGTCAAAGGCGCGGCGACGCCGGCGGTGGCTAGAAAATCATCGCCTGACTCGACTGCCGTCACTGCCATCAATAAATTCGCCTACCGAGCGTCGTAATTAAGGCAAAATTTTCTAATACGGATCTGTTCTATATTATGTTAAATTAAGTTTTTAATCTATTTTGCCTACCTACAGTTAGTCTGTTGATCTCCACCTCACTAACGTTCTAACGCTGACGAAAAATTATAAAAAAAATATAACCTCTTTTTCTGTTACAGTATACATTTTTCTACAAAACAAAAGTACAAACAAGCTAATGAATAAAATGATGGACCCATGTATTCCGAGTGGCGGTGACACGGAACTCGCGGGCAACAGTTACCCGCTCGCTACCCACAATGGCATCTAGCTTCGTATAAAAATATCAAGTTGCCTCAACAAGCCTTATATGCAGTACAATAGTGGACGTGGTTTGCGGGACAACAGCTTCAGAACGTAAACTGTTGCTGTTCGACAATAGATATATTTGTTTAGAAATAGTGTACCTACCTTTATACCGATAAAATTAATAGTATGCTTTTTCTGAGACATAAAGTCTCATGTTTTACATAGATTTTTTATTGTTTACAGTACCATTTAAAACGAATCATCATTTTCATACTAGACCGTTTTTATTTCACTCTAGGGAAATGATTCTTCTCTTAGAAAAGGCATAAGCATTGATCGCCACGCTCGCTCAATGCGGATTGGCGATTTCAGACTTTATTTATAAGTTCCGGTTTCCTTACGACGTTTTTCCTTCACTGAGGTAAGCCTAAAATGTCCGAAACAGTATTGCATAATTTGCACATTATTATGTGTGTTATACGACGTATATCACATCATCAGCCAGAAGCAATAGACAGAAGTCTCTACCAAACTAACGTTGCTTATATCTCTACATTTTGGCTTCAAGCAGAAAGGTTAGATGGAACCGTACTAAGTTCATTTTTAATACACTAGAGAGATGGACACAGAGTAGTTGTAAACGTTGTGACCACGGCCGGTGTAACCTGGTCGAAACGTCAAGCAAAATAAGGTATGTAAATACCTAATGTATGACCGCGTGAATTCCCGTATATTTAGATTTATTATAGTGGTCAACGTTTTTATTAGTTTTATTACAGGTTACATTTTGCTATCGGTCAACTGGACACTAGCACAATGTTTGAGGTAAAAGTGGTGTTATGATAGAGCGATCCGATAGTCTCTCTGAAACCTTTGTATGTAAGTTTATGCTAGCTTCTAACGATGGTTGATGCAATAAGTGGGTTGTTTTGTTGTGGTCAAATTTTAAACCAAATTTATCCAACGAACGAAATTACATCCTATATCAATGCGTGGTTCAGTAGAAATGCGAAAATCACTATTTATTGTCTAAGTGACGAGCCATAAATCGATGACTTGGCTACCAGACGGCAGCCATTGTAGTTCTCCGTCTTTTATTGTGCTTATTGAATTACCTAGCGATTGTGATGGAAAATATTTCTATATTATATTGTTACTTTGTTCGTGTAGAATGGAAAATTATTTACAATTTATGTCGCGAGGCACTTTGAAATGACAATGTTTCACTTTACGGGTCAGGTGTTTTATTATGTTTAACATTGTGTACGTCGTTTTTGCTCGCTGGTTGGTTTTGTTTTTTATTACTTAAAGTGCGAGCAAATAGTCTATCTCGTGTTAAGTGTTCAGAAGTGACATATTAACAACAGTAACTGGCTATACCTCCTAAATCACCTTTTCTATTTCTGTTATTGATTTAGAGGCATCGCTAGCAGACACTAATCAGTAATGTAGCAATGATTTATTCTTCAAGGTTAAACCATTTTGTCTAGTGAGCTGCTTAAAAATAAATGAAAAAGCTTTGATAAATCTTGCTGCACATCATTACAAACTTCTTGACGCTTATAACAAGCGTTGATCAATGCTACCTAGAAACAGTTTTGTAATCAATTTTTTGTTAAACTAGTGTCTTACTGCCCTAACATAAATATATTAAATCCGTGTATTTTATAGCGAAGTTACAAAGCAAGATAAAACATATCGATTCTACTTTAGCTTTATAATTCAAAACTCGATATATCGCGCAAATATGCACACGATACCCTTTGTGTATGCTAAACTGAACCATTGATATCTTCTGACGATCCAGCATTTACACGATAATAGCTATTATAATATCCATAACCATTCCCCTACCACGATAGATATCGATTGCACCTGTAGTATAAAGTTTTGCACCTGTTTTGAACTGTAACGCACAAATTCTTCAGTATACCTAGATATTTTTTATGAACAATATTACACACTCGACGACAAATAACACTGCAGTAGTCTAAGAGGACTTTACATACACCTAACGGACTTCGAAATCACTTTAATACTCGCACAATAAATAATAGTTATCTATATTATCATGTGATTGCAAGAATTTAATAAATTTCATTAAAATAAAGTCTTATCAGTAAACAGAGGAGTCCCTTTGTGAAAAAAAAGTGACATACTATGAAATTATAAATGGACTAGACTATTCTTTTAACGCCAAAACCAATAGTAGCGGTTGAATCTCTAGTTAGAAATATAAAATTCTCAAAGCCGCTGTAATAGACGTTGTTCCATACTCTTAGCCCCAATGTTAGAGTATTTCATATTAACAATATGGACCATCCGACAGATGCGTTAACATATATATTAATAGTTTACTGATATATATTTTGTGTGGACACGCAAACTTAGATA
Source organism: Parascotia fuliginaria (assembly GCA_963082885.1). Lineage (NCBI taxonomy): Eukaryota > Metazoa > Arthropoda > Insecta > Lepidoptera > Erebidae > Parascotia > Parascotia fuliginaria. Next base: position 9,035,478 of record OY720184.1, read on the forward strand.
AAGCTGGGGTTTAACTGTCAGCGAGAATTTAATAAAATTTCCAAATTTAAAAGTTATTCTGACGATCTAATAATTTACTTGACAAATTGAATAATGTTTATATTGTTAGTTTAGTTTAGGAGGCAAAGTGAAATGGGTCGTAATCTGATCAATGGGACAAAATCCCGAGACCACCAAACATAGATTTTTTTTATGGTTTGTACAGCCGAATGCTCTTTTTTATGAAAAATGTCTGTAAAATATAAAACAAATAAGAAAAATTAAAAATATATATAAAATATAAAAAAAGGTAAAAAAACAAAAAATGCAAGCAACTAGAATTTGTGCTACTTATAATACTTAATAATTATTTCAAAATTAATGCAAAATCGGGAAGTAAATAATTATAGTATTCTTCTGTTGAATAATACGCTAAACTCGGCTTAGCTTGAAAAACCGCTAGTAAGCAAGAGGACTGTTTTCGTACCAAATTATAACGTCATGATTTTTAGCTAAATCAAAAATAAATTTAATCTTGCTTATCAAAATCCTAAATCAATTTTACCACAATGGATATAAAATCGCTAATCGCTTATAATGCGAACACGCACTTATACTATTTCGCCATTGAGTGCTTAGTTCTTTAAGTCAAACGCGATTGTTCTGTTATTTATCCCACTCATTTGCGTGGAATACTCAACTAAGTAAAATAAGGAAGACAGTGCTCTTTAATTGACTAATTAATGAATGGATTGAAGAATTGTACCTGCCTTTAATGATAGCCTTTATTTTAATTGAAAGGCCCGCGTTTCAATTAATCAAGTACTACTGCGTAAACTAAGAACTTGGTCAACAATTTCTCATGAGTAACGAGGGACAGAAATTTTTTAATCGTCGGGGTTGAGCTAACGACAATGTTGGCGTTAGCTTTATGTCAATCCCATAATTTTTAAATCTATTCTATTCTATCATGTAGTATTTATGCCACTTGTCTAGCCCTCTTTACTGGCAATATACGTCTCCATCTATCTACTTTTGATCTTCAATTGAAATATTTTTGTCTATCAGCCTAAAGAAGTCTTCTACTGGATTGGTGACGGCACGGTCACTCACTGGCAGTTTTGCTGCCCACCCATTACATGGTTATTTCCTTAGACGTCTGTTAGGATAACTATGAAGCTGGGGTTCCGTGTTTTATATCGAAATATTAAAACGTCAGACTCGAAACTAACCAAAGTGGATATAGGGGTAGATGTTATATACGATGGTGATGCAATCTTGATACATGAAAGTTATTCTTAATGAGAATAAAGTTTCTAAAACCCGAAATCTTTTAGTGATTAGATTTCTATCCAGATGTTTTCATTGACCAGGTCAAAGATAGAACCTTATTTAGCGTGCTCACACTCATTGGTCTGACACACTATAAATAATTTATAATTGATTAGAAATCGTAATTAAGTAGAAGCTTACGTTTAATTACAATTTTAAATAGGAAATTGAATTAAATACCTCCTCCGTTAGCTTTTTAATTAGATTGTAATTATATTTAGTGTATGTGATGATGTTTTCTTTGTATTTCCCACGCGTTTTCGCTTCCTCTAACTTAAATAATCAGCGTTCACGGTTATTTTAAAGTATTGGAAAGTAAATAATAGACAAGATATTTAACGTAATTATATAAACTATTTTCGTATATTCAGTATATGAAGGCGTCGAAGTGACGACTCGCCGCACTGTTTAGTGAAGTACCTAAACTCGCTAGGAATTAACCAACTGATGGAGGGCATACTACATGAGAAAACGGCAAATAATTTTTTCAACACACAAACACGGACTCGGTTCTCTTATCACGCTATTCCTTACTCTAATTAATAGTTTATTGATATTATTTTATTTTCCCAATGATATTTAGTACTTGGTTGCTTAGAGAGAATAGATACTTATTTAAGAGTGGCTACCTTTTGAATATTGACGACTAACCATATAGAGTTTATACCTTAAAGCGTGATAAGAAAACGTAAAAAGTCTATAACTATATAAACTGTTGTTCTACTTAATTTTACCTTTATTGCTTTAGCAATATGGTCTTTTTAGGCTTTAGTTTTTATATATAGGTAGTTTAATTACTATTATTTCCCAGTCTATAGTGGATAAAATAGAAGAGTTAAACTCTCAATGTTATAGATAAAAACAATTATCTAACTGTTTAAAAGTGACGATACTACTCACTAGCAAAGTAAATACAATCTAGTAAACGTATTTTACTAGTGCAATTGGTAAAGCTAAACAATGACGCCTCCATCATATATGAAGAGTTAATAGTATAATTCAATACGAGACTGGTAGTAGCTTTCCGTGATATGACTGCCGTTTTGATCCTCTATTACAGTGAATCAGAACGAAATAGAACATAATTATCCCCTAGAAGATCAGATACAGGGGATCCGACCGGAATAGCTCGTCACTAAGATCTGCTGCTATAACAAAAACCCATCAAACATGTTACTTGAAAGAGTCCTTTGATCAGCAGTAAGTGTTTTACGGCTGAAATTATGTTTATGAATATGAACTTTATCCGTATAAAAATAAGTATCTAATTCCAAAGTTCTTATTGATAGTTAATTATTATCCCAGTAACAATAGCGTCCTATTACATTACGTAACTGAGCCTTTATAACACCACAAGGAAAAAAACGTAGGACTATGAAAAGCGAGCGACTAACAAATCAGTGGTATGTAATTAACATTTAACGTGTTGTACAACACTAGCTACGTATAGTACTTCGATAACAACACTAGTACGCGAATAATGTCACTGTACAAGTAAATAACAGTAATTCTAGTTCGGATGTGTTACTCTTGTGTGTGTCCTCATTATATTTTACATGAGCATAGCACCAGCAATACCATTTAATTTTTTTACAGATATATTATATTAGTCAGCTATGACCATAGGGGGTGGTCGTTCTAATTTATCAAAATAGTATCTGGGAGTTTCTATTCTATTATGATAAATTGGTACAATAGCCTTGTGAGATACTGTTTGCATTTGCTTTTTCACCATTAAATTGTTAATTTTAAATTATTACTACTTGCGAAATAAATATTTAATTCAATATAAAATAATTAACTATAATTTGTGGCTAATATTAATTTGAGATGTACTTAATTATTAGTTTTTAATTATATACTACTGAGACCTGCACCGGCTTAGCAATATACATGTATAAACTCGCTGCTTCCTTTTGTCCGAATTTTACTATTATATATTATATATTATACTTATTTCTTCCAATTTTAGAAACACAGCGAATTTTTTTTTGCTATTTAGTGATTTTTTAATTATTAATTTATGACTATGACATTGCAAAGACTCGATTAATATGCCTCATTACGAATGAGTCACAGCCAGAGTCTTTTCTAATTCCAAATTCAACCAGTCAGATTCAGTGATTAACACTTCTGTCGTATCTCTTTATAGTACAACGGCAAGTATGAGCGGCGTTGCAAAAGGCACAGCACATAATGCAACTTAACTCCAGTGTTAATTTGTTAAGGCTTGCCGTATGACAGCGGTCCATGCGAAACAACAAAACATATGTAGTAAATATATGGATAAGACGATGATGCGACATGTTCTTTACAGAACTGTATTTAATTTAATATGTAATGATGATGAATACACATTAAATTAAATTAAATGACACAACAAAAGAATTTTAGATATGTCGATTCAATCGAATGCTCATAGGATTCTACCAAGCATTTTTTTTTTGACCGTTGTCATTTACCATCTTCCATAAGTGTTGCTTACCAAATAATTCATTCTTATATTATATGATTACGAGTGACGTCATAATATGCTGTGATATTTTTGATAATTGTGTAAATAAACTGCATAGCATTCAACCTTGCATACCTGCTGGTTCTCACAGACTTACAAGTCCTTGAAGCGTAAGTTTAATAAAACAAAAAAGATTTAGTCAAATACTTTGATAATAAATTATTGATATGCAGTCTTAATTTTTATCAAGGTTATTATCCTCGTTAACTTTTTCGATAATTTTATGCATTCCGTAGTCTCATCCACTCGAATCGTACGTCAGATCGACATGCGTGCGACGGACTATAATAGTCTTGATATTTTCTTTATCTCGGGCCTTCTCAGTTCCCATTGCCTGGATAGTATTACCTGTTTGCGGATTATTCGCAAATATTACGATAGAGCATTATGTTAGACATGTACTAGCTTTCATACACTGTAGGCTGGTACATACTGTGTCCCTTTTGTTCGAAAGTCTACCGGATAATTAATAGTTCGTTTTGTGTAAGGTGTTTCAATATCGTATGTTGTTTATGGAAATTAAATGGAAATTAAAGTAGGAAATGGACTGTGTCCTTGTCTGACTACTGATTTAGTATTTAACACGTTGAATGTTATGCAGCTTTAAAGCATTGTTGGTGGTATTTGTAACTGTTGTATTCATAAAATTAATTGACCGTACGGGCGATACGGTATTGTAGGCTTCTATTGCGTTTGTGACTTTGTGATTATGTTTATCTTGTATGAGAAGGGATTACATTGTTTTTTTTATTGGACGAATTATGTTATTATAATTCTCAAAGATATTATTGCATCTTCTGCAGTGCAAGATTGAAATTTAGAGAATCCTTGTAAATTTGGTTAAATTGTAAATAGATTATGCATTTGATTTCTAGGACAGTGTTTCCTTTTTTACATACTGTAAGCGATAGACGGAGTAGACGGGGATGCAGTCAATTTTGATTCTGACATTTCTGAGGTCCATTACCACTGTTTACAATTTAATATCAGTTGTGTCATGATTGCTTTAACCGTTGGAATCAACGCTTAAACTTATAAACTCGATGTCTAAAACTAAGATTTTTATTCAAAATGAAGATCTCATAGGTATTTGATGGCATTTGTAAAAAAGTGTTTTCGAATCTGTACCTAAATTACGATGCGCTACCTTTTGAGCGGTTAAGAACAAGACAGTAGGTGGTCCTGCATTTACTAAAATAAGTAAAAAACTAGTACATATTCATTTCGCAAGTGTACGCTAACCTTTAATCCGCCACTTTGTCCGAGCACATCACAAAGATAGAGTAAAGTGTGCGATTTCATTTGTCCCTTTTATTATCATTTCAAATGTAATCCTTTTGTATTTGTTTTACCAAGAAAATTCCGATGTGGACGGGTTATTTTTATCTTTTTTAATACATTAAAGATACGGGGCGAGCATTTCATTCCAAACTAAGGACTTTAGGACCAGGTTGAAGTTGTGAGTGTTAATTGGTACTACTGCGATTTCATATGTATAGTCAACCACTAAGTAGTTGTAAATAATGTATATAGCAAAATCTATGCATCCCGCATTAGCTGATTAGGTAAAGGCAATCACCCTTTAGATCCCAACGTTCCAATGCAGAGCAAGAATGCTGAGCAAAGTTCTTTCACTACACGTTTCACTTCACGTGTCTGTCTTTTCTTAATGCTGCCCTTGAAAGTAATTTAGAACATGAACACTATCTTCACAGAAGCTTCATTCTGTCATGATTAGCAAGCTTGTTCTGGTATCCAAAGCTGAATCATTTTTAAATGCAGTTGTCCAACGGCGGCTGATATAACATGCCATATCCTTATATTTAGGCTGTATTTAAAAAAAGTGTAAGTACAATATGTGTTGTAAATTGCAATCAATATATTGCTTTACGTCTATTTCTCACTAATATTGATACCTTTGATAAACAAAATAATCAGTGTATAACTCCTAAGCATCAACATTACAAAGTCACAGGTTATAAGGCAATAAGCATGTAAAGTTACTGATTAATAGTAAGGAGTATGACATGAGGTTAATTGCATGACTGTACTTATTAAGATAAATTATTGTAGTAGGTATAGGATTGTTTATAAACAAACAGATAACAGAAAATCCTTGGTAAACAAATCTTTATAATCATCATTATTTTAGATAAAAGCTGTCGACTGTTTAGACCTCCTTCGGCAGAAATGATGAGAAAATGTATCTTTTGAGCATTCTAACTTATTTCATCTGTTTTGCACTGCATTGACAGCATTAAAACACATTTGCAGAAAAAGCACGAGCGCCTCTAGTATTTGCATTAAAATCTAAATTTTGACGCACCCGTCAAAGTTATTATTATAACAATTAAAAATTAGTAAAAATAAAGTAATTATTAAAATAAAGTTGAACCGCCCCGGTTGTTGGTGATTTATGATTTCATTTCTAGAGATTTTTTAGTTTACGTTTGGGGACAAATATTTTTGAGTATTGGTAACTCCGTTGTTGACATTTCATTTAAAGTTCATTATTTACAAATACTAAAGCACTAATTTGTTTGTTTTTGTTTTAATTCTATAATAAAGTATCTCGAAATATAGTTTGTGTAGGGTAGCGTTTGTGTAACGTGTACTGTAAAAGAGTGAACAAAATAAATTTTGTTTAGTAAATAGTTCTAAGCGTATATAGACTTTAATTATAATATTATGAAAGTAACAAGTAGAAAGTAATTTAGTGAAGATGTTTACTCAGAAGGTAATCTACATACAAAGTGCGCTAAGCAACGCACCTTCATGCATGGACACGATATCTCGGAGTTATTGGAAAATATTGGGAATACCTAGTAAGTAGGTACGAGCGCAGCGCAAGTGCCGCCCGCTTGAGACACGCATGAATAATGTAAGTTGAAAACATGTTTTTTTATTTGTGTAGATATTGTATTGTTTTAGTGTCATTTGATAGGTTTAGGTCTATAACAGATAGGGCAAAAGAAATTATTTAAATAGGGTAATCCATTTAGAAGTTATTATTAATTTTCGATAGGTAGTAAAAATTTACAAATTTAAATTTTTTGTTCTGTACCTAAACTTTTTTATTGTAGTAGTATGTTTAATGTTTTGTTTTAATATTGTAGAATAAGTTTTCTACTATGCGTGGTATTACTGTGGGTTTGGACTAGTTTGGAGTAGCCCGCCTCAGTTGACGTCCTTAGCGTGACCGGCGCCGGCGGGAGCTGCGCCGAGCTTAGAGCGTATTATGATTCTGATTTCTGTGTCTACGACGCTAGTACCATTAAATTGTTGTCTGAATTATTTATTATCTTAGAAAACACGTTTCTCAAAGTTAATTTTTGAAAACAAAAAACATGTATTTTAGAACGATCGTGCTCGCCTAGATATGATAATAACTTAAAAGAAATCTCTTTTTACGATAAAAAATTAATATCTATTAAAGTATAGAAATAGACCATACGTCGCGCTTCAAGCTAAGCAATTTTTGACCCGGCTTCTCTCTGACAAAAAGTCAACCTTCGCCACTGCTAGCCTGTTAAAGTTTGATGTCCCACTGCAGGGCAAAGGCTTTCTTTTAAAGAGAAGGCATGATCATTAATCACCACCACGGTGGCTAAAGGCGGATTGGCAATATCAGACTTTTGAGTCCAGGTTTCCACCACGATGTTTTCCTTCACCGTCAGTCAGAAATGTCCAAGATAACTTCAGAAAGTACATACGATTTGAAAAATCACATTGGTACTTGCCTGGATAGAACTCACTACCTCGTGTTTACGTATCGGGTGCCTTATCTACTGGGCCATATCGACTTTTGAAAGTTATTAATGATAATTAATCGTTATGAAAAACATGAACAATGCCTAGGGACTAGGTTATTTATTAATTGTGAAAACTAAATGTTACATATTTGCTACTGGAGACAAATTAGTCACTGATATCTCAACAGTTAACTCATGCAGTCTTATAATAGTTCTGTCTACTGATGCAAAAAACACTTGTCCTTCCTAGACGTGCATGAGCTACGATCAGAGATAAGCAATACTTAGTTCTTATCACTTTAAACTATTATTTAAAATGGCGGTCATTGTCGTAGAGACGTAATACATAATCTGCTTCCCGTACATAGTATAATCAGTTGATAATAACTAAAGATCGAGTTCGTGATGCATTAATCCGAACCGAGACTACGACGCTAGTGACGTCAGTCAGTAGGGTTGGCAGAGAAAAGTACTAATAATATATTTGTTTTAGTTTTACCTTTTTTATTTTATTGCTACAAATAATGTACAGATCGATTCGTTAATAAAATACTGACCGTAAAGAAATAGCGTATACAATTCGATAAAGACAACTAAAGAGCCTTTATACGTATTCTGTAATTCTGTACATATAAATAAATAAATAAATAAAGGATAATGGCAGTTGGAACAGACTAAACATAGATTGCTTTTTGGAACTCAAGGGGAATACCTATATTAAGCAATGAACGTCTTAACGCTAAGATAATGATAATTGAGATAAACTCATAATTAAAGCATATTGGTAGAAAAATGTTGCAATCAAATGCTCTAAACTCATTTTTACCGATTTTTTTTGGCATCATGTAATATGTTTTTATTGTCATTGGCGACAAAAAAAGTAGTGATCCAAAATGGTGAGTGATGACCACCACTTATGAACTGCGATCTTGTGCGTTGGCTATAATTTAATTAAAATGAATTATCTATAAAATGACATAATTTTTATGTATAATTTTGTCTATAGGTATGTAATAGAAATTACAATATCTATAGTCATAAAAAATAATCGGTCTAATTATACGTAAATAAAATTCAGCTCTAAAAAGTGTTATAAAAATATATTATGGTCATTTATTTGAAAATATTATTTCTCAAGATAAATTACTACATACATAAAACTAGATGTCAAAAAATAATCAGTGTGGTCTTAAAAAATATAATTATAATTTTTCAGAAAACTTTTTTGCTGTCGGTATCTAAGCAAGTTTTAGTACGATATCAACCAATAAACATCTCTCAAACGTAGTAAATATCAAGTAAATGAATAAAAGTCTTCATTATAATATAAAAGAATATATATTAATCATTCGAGCTAATCAATTCGTGGTTAACTTTTAATTGAATGAACTTTAAGAGAAAATGTAATATAAAATATTATAATTTACTTGTAATTGATAATTAAATAAATAAACGAATCGTGAGAGAAAGAATTGCGAAACTAATTTGATGTACTTGGTAATTAGTAAAATAAATGTGTGGTCTCCGGTCTGAACTATGGGAACATGCCATCTCCTCTCACTAGCACTGTAGGTATTTACAACATAAGAGATTTGCCATTATCGTTTAGATAAATCATGGCAGCGGCAGTCAGATCTATCCGAATTTTCCTCGGTGGCGCAGAATAGAGTGCGACTGCTGTACGAGAGGTTTCTGGTTCAAAGCTTCGAACGAACATCATGGGACAAAACTTTGTGCGAACTGTAACAATTTATTTTGACTATTTCAAGTATGGTCTGAATACTCGAAACAGACTTTAATACAACATTTTCTTAGAAAAAAAATAGTAATTGCTTGGTTACAAGTACAGTTTTTGTTACACAATTAATAATTACAAATTATTATTCATTATTATAATGTTATGCAGTATATTCGTTTTTTAGTTTTTATATAATAGAGATCATTACATTCATAATTGGACTTCCAGCTGGGCAGGTGATTGAAAAATCTTCAATTTGAAATAGAGTTAATACTATTTGTTTAAACCTTTTTAGTTATTTGTTATTGTTAAGCTTTTGTTGCTTTTTGTTATTTGTATTTATAATTTCAAAAGTGATTTAAGTTATCAGTTCTCATGCTGGGATTTTGTCTTTGATTGGATTTAATTTGGAAATGGTTATTTGAAAGCGTTTATGTAATGACGTCACTTTGTTTTTGTATTAAGAAAATTATTTCGTCATCGTCTTAAACTGCTGGTATGGTGGTCTCCACTATGGCGGCTGGGAAAGGGGTTAGGGGAAGGGAATGAAAGGTGAGGAAAGAGGAAAGGGGGGCAATTGGGCTTCCGGCGCTCTCACTCACCGAACGAAACACAGTAGTACGGATACTACTACTCTTAAGTCGATCTTCTATGAGAGGGTAGTACTTCGATCCGGCCCATTCATGCTGAAATCAGCGTGGATCTACTACCTTAATAATCTCTAATTTAAAGACGCTCTAAAACCTCTCTCATACGAGTATTTAAAACTCATTGTACTAGTATAACTTGCTAAGACATCCAGCCAATACATTACTCGCCAGTCTATTTCTAACTCATTCCTAAGTTTAATATGCAAACAAATAAAATAAGGACGCCGCATGCAAGTCGTTTACAACAATACATTGCGTCGCATCACGCACACTGTGTAAGAATACATAAATAAATAAACGAAGACTTGGCCGGCAGGTGGAGTCAGTGATTCTTTGCAGATAATTTGCCTAACTGGTTCTTAGTCTGACACTTTACAACACTACTAAACTGCAATTACAACGTCACAAAACACAACTTTAAACTCCATTGCTGCTATTGCTAAGCGTGCTTGATAATCTTGATGAACATACACGTTAGTGTTAGTTGAATGTAGTGGTAATACACTTATGTTTGCAAAATTAAGTAGTGAAGTATAGTGGTCAGTAGCATCATCTCGCCGCCGGCTGATAACACGCTCATTGCGACATTTAATTATTATGATTATGTATATGTTTCAAAGAAGAACGGTCGGGTTTTGCAAAAGCTTTTGTGTCACTGGAAGCTATTAATTTTTTGTTGTTTCAGTCCTTCGTTGTCCAGTGAATAATGCGTAATCGTTTGCGATCTCTAGATCTAAGATATGTTAGATTATATAAAGTTCTCTTGACTGAAAGGGCATCTGGTCGAAGTTACGGTTTATAGTTTTATGTAATAGCTGTAATTGCAATGATATGCACGTTTTCTGTTGGTTTGTTTTGTACTAAGATCTCTAAATGTAAAATATCTTACATTTGTGTGTTCATCAAAATATTGATTTTATTAATCCCAGTAGGTAACTTGAAAAAATTATGTTGCTATTACGACTACCTTGATTGTACAATGAGAATGTACTTCCATGTGTCTGCTGTGAAAATGTTTGTGAATTAGATTCTCACACGGGAACAATCTTTCTGTGATTCTTATATTATATTTGTTTTAAGTCCAGCTGTACTTTGTTCGTTAATAATATAATTGTATAGTTTTAAAGTACCCTGCGACATAAACATACTTACATTATGTAAAGTGTTAAGCATAAAATCATATATAATGTCTTTATTTTTATTATTCATATTATTATCCATAATAATCGACTAATATCGACTAACATACTCGTATTATTTAAAAACAAAAATTACCGAATACTTAAAATTCAGTAACTTCAACAACTCAATCGCTATCTAAACGGTGGGGCTTCTCACGAGTCTGATAAGGTAGGCAAAAAACAATTGGCTATAGTTAACCGTGGGCCGAGGGCATCATATTGCCGGACAATGGCCAATTAACGCTACACGCAATTAAATCAGGCTGGACCTCTACAAAGGCTCCTTTAAGTGGTCTCTACAGAGAGGATGGTACGGAATTTGATTTCATTAATAATGTCTGGGTAAAAGTCTGTGATAGTACTGAGGTGTTCACAGGTGGTTTAATTGTTGGTGTATTTTGCTTTTTATTAGAAAGGTTATGAAAGCAAATTTTAATCCAGTATGCTATTTGTTAACGTCACAAAAGTTAGTTTGTGAAGAGCGTAAAATAGATTTATGAGAATGAAAATGAACTGCGCCTCTAGAATTCACTTCGAGAACTAAATTAAAAATGTCACCGAAGAGTTGCAGTATTCTATCTCTCCGGTAAAATAAATTAAATTTCTTAATTACTTACATTATTGTGTGCAATGGTCTTTGATTGTGAATATGAAGCGATCTTCTTCCGTGGGCATCATAAGAGTCAAACGGACAACAGGTCAGCGTTAGCTGAGTGTCAATTTTACTAACTACCCTTTTACAAAATCCCTGTCTTTGAGCGACGTCTTTTTTCAGCATTGGAGGTCGTCTGGTTAATAATATAAAATGTAATTAACACGTTCACTGACAGTAACCACTTACTTGAATCCCACAATATGACAGTAGAATTTTCCATACTAAATGATAAACGTGTCACGACGTAGTGACATGATGCCCCTGTGTTTGTCTGCTTAAATACGACACTACGTCGTACAACGTGAACGTCCCTCGACGTAGTGCCAAATTGAACACAGTTTGTCTGTCTAAATGCGACACTACGTCGAGCGACGTTGACGTCTGTCGACGTACTGTAATATTAAACATATATTAATCAGCTTAAATGCGGCACTACGTCGAGAGACGTTGACGTCTGTCGACGTACTGTAATATTTAATATATATTAATCTGCCTTAACAAGACACTACGTCGAGAGACGTTGACGTCTGTCGACGTACTGTAATAGTAAACATATATTAATCTGCTTTAACAAGACACTACGTCGAGAGACGTCGACGTCTGTCGACGTACTGTAATAGTAAGTATATATTAATTTGCCTCAACAAGACACTACGTCGAGCGACGTTCATGTACATCGACGTAGTATCATGTGAAACATTATATTCGTCGGAAATGTGACACAACGTCGACAGATTTCAAGTTTTCTAGGGACTAAAAATAAAAGATATATTTATAAAACAATCATCTATTCTCAAAAACAACTGTTCATCGACTACCTACATAATTCACTTATGAAGAAGATCTTATAATTATTTTTCTTTTTAATTATACAACAAAAAAAAATTAACAATCTCTTATTTATTAACAATCATTATTATTATCTCTCATTACTTATGTAATGTTTATAACAGTACTCATAAGAGAACAAATTCTTAATTATTCATCTTATAAAATGATGTTTATGGCAAGTTAGTATAAATCAGTCTCAGTACTATTTAAATAAACTACAATCAGTCGTTCAAAACTTAATTAAAATATCAAAGTAAATTAAAAAATAAAATGCTTTATATATATTTAAAATATTTGGCTTATGCAATTAGGAACATTTAAAGTAATTTAATTATTATAATAAATTGAGATCAATCATGAGTTTTAGTGAAACAACAATGTAGAAAGATCTCTGTTTTGACTTTTCTGACTCTTTACAGTAAGAAGAGTCACCACAAAGATCTTAAAGAAAAGAATATCAATTAATATTCATTTACCATAGAATTTTCAAAATCACGTTTTAAATGCTTAGTAGAAAGTAGAAAAATAAAAATACTCAAAAATTAACATTTCTGCAAAAATACTCAAACAAGGACTCTTATTCTTGTTGTTCAAGAAGTTGGTGATAATCTTGGAAACATTCAGGACATAGCGAAGGTAGTCCCGGGCAACCAATGCACCTGTAACTGCTTTCGACTCTCTTCTTGTTCTTGGAACACACTTTACACATTAGAAATGAATATTTCTTTTTCGAATTTGACGGTGCAGGCTGGCGTTTGGGCCAGTGACCCCAAAATTTTCGTTCTTTATCTGCATCTACAATATTTACTTGAGGGTTATTGTATTTTCTGCTATTGTGTTTTCTTAGACTTGATACTAAATCTTTGCCCTTACAATTTTCTGGCAAATCTATTAATTTTTTTATCAACTGCTCTCGGTATGTACAAAACTCATATTTAGGATTTTTAAGTACAAATTTTTTGTATAAGTAATACGAGTTCCAAACTGCAGTGTCCAATAGATGAAAAAATACTTTTTTATACCAGCGTATTGTTTTTCTTGGCGAAGAGTAGTAACTTATCATCTGGTCAGATCTATCTACGCCGGACATGTACTTATTGTATGTTGAAACTTCTATAGGTTTCTTAACCATTTTTCCGAATCTGTTTGTTGTTTCTATCATACGGGGGTGCTCTCTGGTGGTCAACATAACTACTGGTCGCTTATCAACCCATTTACTGACGTATACTTTATTTTTTCTTACCCAAACATGTTCACCTTTTTTTAATTTTCTGTTTACCACTTCCTTTGGATTATCTTTTCTATTTACACGGAGGGTACCGTTTGTATGTGTCTTTAAATCTAGTAATTTCTCGGAAAGAGTCACTGAATTATAATAGTTGTCCATGAAGAGATGATGCCCCTTCAATAAAAATGGTCTCATTAATCGCATTACCAACCGCTCTAGTTTTTGACCCATTGCACCTGATAATTGCACGTTCTCGTCTTTTCCGCTGTACATTATTATATTCAAGACGTAGCCATCAGCCGTTGCCAAGACGTAGAATTTAATGCCATATCTTGCCTTTTTGGATTTAATATACTGCCGAAAGTGAAGCCTACCTCGGTACAAAAGCAATGATTCATCTAAACTAAGCTCTTTATGCGGTTTGTATATTTGTCTAAAGTTCAAAGTCAACATGTCAGTAAATTTATTAGTCTTTTCTGCACCTTTAGCGCCCAGCTCTGAACAACACATACATCGAAGAATCTGCTCATAACGTCGCGAAGACATTACATAAGAGAACACCGGGTGGTAATATAGTGGGTCATCATGAGTAAATAACTTCTGTTGCTTGGGCGTGCGAATATGTCCATGTAATAATGAAAGTCCAAGAAACTTTTTCATTTCTTCAACGGTAGTATGGCGAAAATTTTGAGAGCGGGAATGTCTCGTAGATGGTTTATTTGAATTGCACAAAGCTGTGCCATAATTATTGGTACAATGAACAACATACTCAATTAATTCTTTCGTAAAAACTTTATTGAAAACTTGCTCAACGCTAGTCTGAGAGCTAAACTCGAATTGTATGCCTTGTGAATCTGCATCGAATTCAAAATCAGGAATTTCATATATTGTATGTGCCCACGGCTGTTCTTCTGGATCTGGGGATCTTTGGCGAGTCTGCTCTCGTGCTGAATCTATATTATTATCGGGCTCATCTGTAAGGAGGGACGGAGAGTGGTCCCTTGATTCTGATATAGGTTCAGTACGTTCAGTAGGTCTATCGTCCCGTTCAAAATCATAACTTTCATTTGAAAGGTCAGACTTACTTGTATCTGATGAAGCGACGGGGCCTCCAGACGTGCGTCGACGAGGCCTCAATGAAAATATCTCTTCTGACGAACTAGAGGCGCCGCCATCTTCGTCTATTTGCTGTGGTTCATAGTTGGTGTCAGAACCAAAATCACCATCATTGTCCTCGAACGGATCGGGATCCGGCTCCGTTTCGGAGTTAGATGACAAATCATCAAACAAACGTATTCTTGGACGTTTCTTAGATTGCTTTCCAGACATCTACAACAATAATAAAAGTTATTGAGAGGTAAATTTCACGTTTATAACCTTGCAATAATAATATTATTTTAACCAGTCACTCAATGAATTCACATTATTTATAATAGGTACAGAAATAACTAAGTATTAAAATATTACAAAATTGTAAAAATGCACACTAATCGTCACAATCATACAACAAATAACAAGCAAAATCTATGTTTCGTAAAATTTACTTACGTTTGGAGCGGCGTAAATACGTGGTGTTCACAGAATAGCACCGGGCGCACTAATTGTTCTAGAAACTACGCGCGCGCTCACGCCGGTCGACGTAGTACTCATGTGTGAGCGGTTTGCGTGTGTGTGTGTGCGCGACTGAGATGGCAGTAAGAAACTTAACATAAAATACTTGTGTTACGGCAGTATAAAATATGAGTTCTTCACAATACGACAGTGGGTACTAATCTCTTTATTACTTATATCAAAACTTCTCGTCGAACGACGTAGTATCGGTATTCCTTAAATACAATAGCCCGTCACTCGACGTACTGCAGTAATGCATGATTTTAATTTCCCGCCTAACGACGCACTGTCAGCGAACGTGTTAAGGTTCACCATAGCCTTTCATTAAACTCTAAAATTGCAACACAAAACCTCCTGATTTAAAACAAGTACACTTTCATCTCGCTACAGTTCCCACTAGGCTGATAGTATCCACCGCCCACTCGTCTCTCAGCGTATTGTTCGGCTCAATCGACTCAAGTTATTATTGCAGATAATAGTTTATTTATAACGAACACTGGCCTTGTTCGAGAACAATGAGTTGATACACGTCATGCTTTACAACGTTCGCTTGACAAGTGTGTCGACTTTAGGGCTGTATAGATTTGTTTGAAAGCCTTCAAAGCTTTTGTTACATTAATAAGCCGTTAGCCCAAAGGTGTTCACTGTTAGACCTAACGACGGTAGCAATTTGATTATTATCAAAATTTTCCATTAAAAAAACTGGATTAAACTCTCGAGTTTAATCCAGTTTTTTAAATGGAAACTGCATGTGTAGTTTCACAGAAGAGTCTCGACTCTTCTGTGAAACTACACATGCAGTTGACGCTTGATACTATAAGTGTATATTTTACTTCAGGAGAACTTATTAACAGAAAATTTCCAGGTAAAATTGTAAAAATAACATGGAAAAATGAGCAAATTTTCCATTTAAAAAACTGGATTAAACTATGCTAAGGTTTTTTTTGTTAAACAAATTTCTTCTTTTTTTGTGTGTTCGTCAAGTTTTCATACATATTTACTTAGCCCAATAAATCGCCACATTGACCACAGTGTCCACCGTAGTGTTCATAAGTTAAATAAACTGAGATAGTAAAACAATAATTTAACAATTATACAAAATTCACGATTATATAAATTTAACAATTACTTATATAAATTTCAGAATTATATATATTTAACAATTACTAGAAATTTAACAACTATATAAATTCAACAATTAAATAAATTTGCAGCCTGTCAGGGTTAAGGGTCTTCGGTCTATGCATGTCGTACAAGAAGACTAAGGATGATCATCAAAATATATTAGCCGAAATACGCCAACTGCTGGGAAATATAAGGCCACTTTATCGACCGTTGACCGGAGGCGTTAAATATTATGTTACAAGTCATGACATTGATTTAAAACGACATGTGAAATAATGCTTACAAAATTACTATTTGCGTTTATCAGAAGCTTGGTCCTTCTGAAAACTCTACCTTGTAGTGGATTCAGAATTTGTTTGTGTTCAAAACATTAAACTTTCTATAGATAAATAGATTATTTACCATTCAAAGACTTTTAAAGTTTAAAGTTTTCGGCCACAACGAACTACAAAAACATTTTAGATCAACCACACACCGACAAAAACCAAATCAGGGTTAAAAGTAACACTATAGTGTTAAATTAGCATAGAAAGTATTACAAAGTTGACTTAACCCCTCACACAGCCTTGGGAAGCGACGTAAAATGTGAAATTCGATCAGGCAATTTTAAATCTTATATCAATCAGCGAAAGAAAAATGTTTTGAAAGGAAATATTTCGTCATAAGCCTGTTTTCTACTAAAGATGCGTTTTGTACGTTTGTACCCCGTCGCAACAAAATACACAGTCATAATTATCTCTTGGTATAACATTACAACTTCGTACCGGATCCCATACAAGTTAATAGTGAGAAAGCTGACCTTTTAAGTACCTAGTTGTGTTTAGTGTTGGGATGACCGCGTAATAGAATTTAGATTGTATCATGAGATAAATGTTGAGCCCTGCTTATTTACGGTAAGTGACAAGAAAGTGAGTATGGCTGTCTGTATAATGATATTTTGTGTCTCTATGTTTTTGTTAATTCCAAATAGCTCAGTGGTTAAAACACCCGCTTTATAAACACATTTTCAAATCCGGGCACGTACTAATGAGATTTTAAAATCGTATGTACTTTCTAAGTCTATCTTCGACATTTCTGACTGACGGTGAAGGAAAAAATTGTGAGAAAAGCTGGAGTCTGAAATTGCCAATCCACCTTAGTGGTGATTAATGCTCATGCCTTCTCTTTATGAGAATAGAGGCCTTTGCCCTGCAGTGGGACAGTAAAACAGGCTAGTATTATTATGTTTTGTTTTTGTGTTTTTTTTTGGTATTTTTGCATATTATTATTATTTTGTTAAAGACTATACACTAAAATCCTACTAAATTAATAAATACGAAAGTTTTGTGTATGTGTGTGTTTGTTTCTACTAAGCGCCTTAACGGATAAACCGATTTTGATAAAAATTGGTATGTAGATAGATTTGGTGCCGGAGAGCTATAGGCTATTAGCCCGAAAATCAGTCTGGTATCCGAGGAAGATAAAAAACATTTTAGGCGTGGAAAAGCCGTGGGGCATCTAGTTATACATATTTTACAACCAGTATATATCGTCATAACCAGAATATTCTTGAGATTTTTGTATTATATTTTGTCACGGGATTGATTTTTGTATTATGTTTTGTTAAGGTTTGCTCGTGATGTTTTTATACTACAAAGTCAAAGTCAAGTCAAGTCAAAGCATTTATTTCATTTAGATCATAAAGTATGATGCTTATGAAAAGTCAACATTACATTTTGTCAGCCAATTGACCTACAGCCAGTTCGCTGACGAGGTAGAGCTGTGAGAAGAACTGGCAAGAAACTCACGCCACTCTTTTCAATCGCCAGATAATTACAGTTATTTGAATGAGTTACAATTTAAACACTCAACGCAACCAAAGAACCATACAAAGTAATTATTACAAATTAACTAATTAATATAATACTAAGATTTAAGAAAGAAAACGAGGATTTCAATTATTTAGTTTCAACTAGTATGGTAATTTGACTACGTATTTTAATTAAACTGGTAAATGCACCCCCTGCTCACATTTAACGACAAGGCAATACTGGATTGAATATTAAATGTAAGCCATGCCAAGATTGACCAGTCATCCCAAGTAGCACCCGTTCACGAGCATGACGCACGGGCGTATATTATTATTATTATTATTATTATTATTACTGTTGACACCAATTTTTCCTTGGGCTAACTTAACCTTCAAGTCATCACAACCTTCTTGATTCTCAATGTTTCTAATAATAAATACCTATGCTATATTTTAGCTTTGACGACCAGTGTCTTATCTGTTAAACCTGCTCGTTGAAGAACATGAGGATGACATCAGATTTGCTTCCCGAAACTTGAAACATTTGACTGCAGAAAAAGGCTTAATTACCATTATATTTCAATAAAATGTACAAACGTAAAACAGAAAGGTAAGAATCTACCGGTACAACAAGACACATGTGAAGTGGAAATCTCTATTTAGTATTGATATCAGTAGTATCAAGTTAGACTGGAGGCCGATCCCAAAGTACTCCGTGGATAACGGCGTGATAAATATAATACTAATTTTGTAATACCTCCGGAGGTCTTCGATGATTCAGTATATAAGTACTCCATCTCCTTCAGTGGTACTTGAGGGAATAGGTTATTGATAGCTGCGTCACCTGCATTGGATAAATACCAGCTTATTGTGGTTTAGGACATATTGTGAGGTACTACACTTTCTCCGCGCACCATGCGCCTATTTACTATAAATAATTCACAATATGTGTGTTTGAGCACAGCACGTAATATTCAAGCTCGCTAGTACCTCTATCTTTAATTTATATGCATTTCTGATTCAATATCTCTCACCGGAAATTCGTGTAAGAAAAAGTCGTTTTTAACGTTAATACCAGGAACGCTGGCAATTTAACCATACAAATATTTTACGCTGCCACCAGTGCCACAAAAGCATGTTAATTTTTAATTAGAAATACAGAATTACAAATTTAGTAATAATACGTTTAGAAAAGTAGAATAATTAAATCATTTATTCCAGAAACGTATTACTATTAAGTTTGTGCCATTTCTAGAAACCTTACGATTATATCGAAGTTGCGGCTTCCGGTGGAAGCTAGATAATATTTAATTGGCGTGAAAACTCAATAATTGGAGATAAAAATCAGCTGCGGAGCAAACCAATTATAGCTGGCGGTGTGGCGGCCGCGAGCGCTTAAGTGTAGTGTTGTGATGAATTTATCGATAGAATTTTTTGTTTTTGTAATGTTAGATGCAAGTGTGATGATTAAAACTAACCATGTAATTGTGAGAGTTATCTTACTATAACACATCCAAAAATTAGATTTTAAACTACCTTAAGAATTCATTTAGTTTAATTAAATTCAAGCAACTTCTGAAAATTATACAGATACCGGTCAACAATATTAGGTTCCGTTTTAATGTTACCGAATTATTTAATTGATGCAACAATTCTTTTCACACTGGCATAAAAATCGGTATTTTAATCAAACCGTTGTCAGCAAGTGACAAATTTCGTTCAAAGTATTTATAGGTACCGTAAGCAACTTACAATTTATCAGTTCTTTAATTGAAATCAGCTTGATGCAATAATTACTACTATTGGCAAATATACTATAATAAATACCCATAGCTTAAACTGAATACATAAACTATAAAAAAAATCACTTAATGAAAACAATGGAGAATTAGTTACCAAATCACTACATCTATCAATTTAAAAAATATAAAGCCTAATTTTAAAATTTACCAATTTATGATAAAAATGTTGCAATTTTTGTAATTTCCGACAGCTTATGAATAGAGCGCGCTTGGTTAACGCTATCGATATGCCTATCGATAACAATTTGTTCCCATTACTATTTCGTCGCATGTGGGTATGCCGCGGCTGTACCTAACAACTCATTAGCCGCGCTATCACCGCCACATTTGTGGCTACTGTGGTCGCGTATACTTTGATTGTTCTAATTCAACCGCGCGCCGTTTCACAATACAATAATAACATGTACAGTAACTAATAATATTTTCGCAATAATTAAATAATTTTCGCAATATTTTTATCTTTTGCTTGTGAGCTGTTACTAATGCTAGCATTGCAACCTTGGGGTGTTAATGTTTTATATTGGTTATAGTTCAGGTTTCTTTTAAATTAACATTTTCTGGTCAATTGTTTAATGTTACAAATGAAAAGTTGATATGACTTTTGAAAAATAATGAAATCTACGGTCAAACGAAACGTAATAGTACAAATGTTCATTCTATTAATAGGTCAATTTTCTATATGTGTTGGGTATTTAGGTTGGTCTGAACCGTCCATACTGAAACTAGGCCGGATCTACTGACTTGCAATTGCCTTTAATAATTTTTCAGGCATATTTCCATTCTTCTCTCACACCAAGAAGAATCCACTAAAATAAACGTGCCTTTCAAAGTATAACATTCGGTTATTTAAACGATGCAACAATTTTCTTTATGTCGATACAAAAATCGGTATTTTAATCGAACCGTTGTCTGCAAGTGACAAGCTTCGTTCAAAGCGTAAAATATTCTCCGTCGTGTATCGATATGATCGTGCAAATACACCGAATATCGAGTTTGAATCTTATACCACTACTAACGATTCACGATTTGGAATTGCAAAATTTTCTAAAACATCAAAATATTATTTTCCAAGACTCAGGCCACATGTCTGCAAAAATACTTTATTGTTTTGTAAATCTTATTATATTGGTATACTTTTGCCAGTTATATCTACCAATAGTTGAGATTTAGGACTAAGATTGGGCTTTTTTTGATGGGAAAATGTTTGTGTGGACGTGTGGACTTTTTATTTGAGCAGATGCAGACGTTTATATCAAGAATCTGAATATGTAAGTAATCATTACACTAGTACTAGAGCGTGATAGTCACTAAACATAGTAATGCTTGAAGATACGGTTGTCGAAAGGAAATTTGTGAACGCAAATAATAACTATTATTTTGGTTTACTTTACTACATTAAAACAAATGAATTTATTATTCGATAATAATTCGAGATTCAGTAGTACGGAATAAAACGTCGCCTAACATTCGAAGCTCGCGTGAACGATGCCATCGACTCGGTCTGGAATCGAATACATTATCTCGAATGAAAGAATCCACAGTCGCATAATTTGTACCAATATTCCTTGAAAATGCCCGCCGTGCGATATGGTAACGCGGCCGATTTAGATCCGTTGGACAATACAAAAGGCATTGGCTTTTAAATTGCAGATTATCCCTAAGTAATTTTATACATTCTTGAAGGAAACTTTCTTGTAAGAGAAAATGTCTGCTCACATAGTTTCAGACAATACTGTAGATAAACAAACCATTGAATTACCATACGTTGAAGAAGTATATCGTGAGACACCCTAAAAAAGTATAGTACAGAAATCCCAGCGGCCGAAGTACAAAGAAATCGCAACCATAGCATATTTTTAGGTGTTAAACCAGGGTCATCATACATCATACAGATTTTAAATCACTATTATCTTCATCTTGAGGTCATTTGCTGATGAACATTATGCCTTCTCCAAGGACTTAAGCAGGAACCAATCGAGAGCGGTCAGCTTGCAAAAGGATATCTTTTACCTTGAATAAGCGATTGTCTATTTTGTGGACAGCCATCCTACACAGAGTCCTTCACCTTGTGCTCAAAAACGCCCATAAGTAATCTGAATTAACAATAGGCACATTGTAGTCGGTAATTATCATATTATGAAAAATTAAAATATAAGTTTTATAACCTCGTACTCGCGGCACCTTGAGTATGCCGAAAATAGTCTGTCCAATCTGTTTCCTAACTGTTAATGATACTAAAGTAATTATGTACATCTATATAAAGATAATATAGCAACAAAAATTTAAATCACTCGTGAATAACATGTGTATTTTGTACCGGTGTCAGTGTAAAATATATTATTATTATATATGTAAAAACTACTTGGTATAAATTTACACTACGAACAAAATTTTCTTATACAAATATATTATGTTGTCACAGTGACTACAAAGTTTTTAAGTGATGGTAGAGTTGCTGTATATTAAATAAAATATAGAGAGAAAGCCTAAACCTAGCTACAAATATAAGTATGATTAAAATTGGTAATATTGCTAACACATAAATAATTCCTAGAAACACTAATAGCATTTTGTTACTCTTTTTCTTTTTCAATACTTGTAATTTTTCAAAGCCATTTCTCATGGCATACCATTGATAGATACTGAGTTTAATCCATTGGCCCCATTCGTATATCGAATTCTTATTACAGTACCTATGTAACATCACTATGCTTTTATGATTTCCTATTCCACACACTAAGTGCGTTTATTCATACAAAGCCTTAGTGCTTGCCGATTTCAATATCAATTCTTCGTATTCGTAAGAATCGATTCAAGTTTACGATTATGCATTCGATATTCAATCAAGGAATGGACAAAGGGTGTCTACGGGTGGCACTGTTAGGTTTCGATGACAAATTTGTATTTGCTGTTCAAAATGTGAAAATTTTATTTGAAATGTGATGTAGCTCTTTAGTAATAACGCGTTTCGTAAGTAGTTATTGAGTTATCAAATTATTTTTGTTTTAGTTTATTGCGATGTTTCTAAAAAGGGCTATGTCAAAGCGGCTCTCCGTTAGATAGGTTATAATAGTCTCGAGTACTTCTATGTAGTACAATAACATTTATATTATAATTGCAAATGGCCATTGTCAAAGCGTTTTCCTGGACATTACGAAGGACTGTCGACTGATGATCGAAAAGGATTTATTGCACATTTATTAAAAGATTTATGAGTATTACTTATATAATAAAACTGTAATTGGCTTCTGTTATATCATTTGAATCGCTCTGTTTTCTGCTTCTAACAGGCTTGCGCATCCTAATCTTAAATGGTAATAAAAGTAAACTGAGGCATAATAATTATTATTCTTAGTTTGATTTCACAGTAACGTTTGCCGCTGAACTGTTACATACCTACAGTCCTTTTAAGTATATTTATTTAATTTTAGATGAAAATGTGTTATTTTCATTACCATGAAAGTAAACCCTTTAACGTGAGTACACTGCAACACGTTAAATATGAAATGCAAGTAATTGATAGTGTAAAACTAGGAATAACAGGTTTTAATGCAAGACTCATTCTATATTTCTCCTTTATTATTATTGTCATAACAGATTGTACTAGGATTACGGATTAAATCTTATTGTTAATGATAGTCACAGACACTATCAGATTTCAAGTTTAAAGAGAAATAGACAGTGACATTTACGAACTATGATAATCTGGGGAATTTACTAACGCCATAGCGGTAAACTGCAAAACTAATTTTGACATTGTTTGGGCTCCGCAATTTTGTAAATCAAATTTATTGTAAATAGCCTAGAAAAAGTGTTTCTCATTACCATCACAGACATATTATTTAAAATTTGTGGCTTAAGATTTATAGGTAACAACTGCACGAGTTCTGTTTACAAGACAACTAAACTTAGTAATAAATTGGCAGTGTCTCTAAAACAGACTTTTGAATTACTAGTAAAAATGTTAAATGATGGCTCTTAGTTATTAGATAGCTCTTATTAATTCTTCAGCTTTGCAATATACTACGGCACAGGTAATTTGCGACCGAAATAATACAAATTTAAAATAACATAGTAAGCGGAGAGAAACTAAGTAGGTATATTGAATTTCGGACAATCAACTTTCAAATAAGTATCAACTGTAACACACTCGTAATTTAAGTCTTTTATAGATACATAAACTACTCGAAAAAATTACGCCATAAAACAGTCAGTGGTTTCAAGAAAGCACATTGTTTATAAAATTCATTATCACATCAACACCTGCTACCATGAAATCTAATCTTTTATCAACCGCTTTACTCCACGACGATACGATCTTAACCAATTATCTTAATGTAAATCGAAATACCTTGAAAACACTTTTGTATCAATTTAAAGCATCAACATTTCCAATCCAATACGAAGTTTGTTAGACTAAGTTAATATTGTCAGGGACTTTATCAGTAATGGTGTTGTTCTTTTTAAATATATTACATTTATTAGAAATAATACAGTTAATTTAAATGATAATTATTGTGAAAGCAGAACACTATTTAAACAAAAATCTTCAAGGCTTGAAAAATGTTAAGCGTATTCAGAATCTTGAGAAATTTTAAAGAATCTCATTTTTGTACTGTTCTTTGATTAGATTAAATTCTATGTAAGATTAATTGTAAGTGGGCTCTGAGGAGAATATTATGCAACACACTAGATTGAAGGCAATTTCGATGCAAATTTTAGGGCAACATTATCATTTGGTGCAACTTAAGATAACCTAATGAGTAAACATGACATCACCGAAGTTTATATTAATGTGGAATGTTATTGTCAAGAAGTTTTTGAATTGATTATTGTTAGCGACAATAGTTAACGAGATAGGCATTGATAGAATAAACTTTAACGACCAAATCAAGTACATTACACTTTGAATTATACAGACTATAAAATAGATAAATGATAAGCTTGACACACTTGATATTGTTTTCGTTGATTTTGCGTGTTAGGTTCGATGAAATGAGTGATTTACTAAATTTATCATGTGGTTTATTATCTGTGTTATTTTTATGCTATGTTACTAAAATATTCACCGAATAATTGTATGAGCCTCGACTCAAAATTGACATCATTGTATGGTGAAAATTACATAATATACCATTAAAACATAACAATATTTTCATAACATCCGAGAAGTTATTTTTGGGCCATCGCTGTAGTGGATTTTATCTCTTTGAAGATATGAGAGGTCTTCAGAGACTGATGGTATGGGTGAATCAGACTTTATGTGTTTTCATTTTCATCTAGGTCATATTTAAAATAAGTTTAATCAGAACTATTGAGAGAGTGACTACATACAATAAGAAATGTATATAGGTACTGCTTGCTTATATGGCATAACTTTCCCATCATTTAAAAATATTTTTATTCATGTGTAGGTATTGTAATTTTCAACATCTTAATTTGCCTAATTGAATTAAAAACATCAAGCACAAAACTGTTCTGTGATTCTTTATTAACTTTATAATCCAAATATTTACATTTGTAAAATTTATTTAGCATTTTAATATTTATGTCGCGAGGTCATCCATATCATGTCTACGATACTCAAATAACTTTTTACTGTGAACATCTACGTTAATTATCATTTACATAATGTCATTGCATGTAATCACCAATCACAGTACGTGGGAAAAGCGAGAACAGATACGTCTACGGCAGATGCATTGAATTAACATACATAAGAAGGCATTGATATCTCATGTTGACGGTAATAACTTTTTATTTGCCCCTTACGTATTCTAGTAAAAGTCGGACAAGTCTAATAATGTATCGTGTAACATATTTTTCTCAAAAGATTACAATAAATTCAATATATTTAATCAACGTGTGTGTCACATATTATTATGTTTATTAAGATATATTTTAGAGTGAACATACGATCGAACCATTAGAGATACTGCAGTTTTAAGATTTTATGTTCTACTAGTTAAAATTTGATAAGTGTGAAAATTAAGAAGTTTTCACTTAATTAACATGTAAATTAGAGATTATGGAATAAGATTTTTCGTTAATATACATAATATCATCTTGATATAAACTTTAATTAGATTTTAAAATATAAAATGTATTAAATAAGAAAGTAGAAAATAGAAAAGTGATGTATGCTTTTTCTTTTCTCGATGTTAATATATAATATCGTTTCATGTTTATATACAGTACATAGGTACTATTAATTATTTAAGCCAAGAAAATTTAACATACATAGTAAATTTAATAGTTAAAGTAAAAGCTTAATTGTGTGTTCTTATGCAATTCTTAAAGAACATATCCATCGGCTGAGGTCTCCAGCATGAGTCTTTAATGCCTGATTTAAGATCTTAGTTGTTCTTGTAACAAACTAATAAAAGATGTCGTAGAATTTATTTTTAAGAAAACCTCATATGTTTAAAGCTCAATAAACTTACCGACTGAAGAAAGCTACAATTATAAGATTATAGATGCCATGAATATAAACTTAATTAAATAAACTGTAATAGGAAGATAAACCAGGAGAAATAAAATTAACATATAGTTTTTATATGGTTTTTTATTTTTTTTTAATGTTTTATGGTGCAAATGTCTAATTTAAATAAGCTGTAAAGTTGATTTTATTTCAAAGAATAATATTGTAAGTATCAGATAAGATAGAAATGTGTTTGTAAAGTTTTAACGATTTGATTTGTAATAAAAAAATAATATAAAAGTATTTTTATTTTGTGTTTTGGTTGTAAAAATCGTAAAAGTAATTCGAATCACTTATACTCTGTTGTTGGTAGTATATAAGTTTACAATGCATTTCGGAGATAAGCAGTGTTAGTTACGAGTATATTGATCTGTTTGTTACCGGGTCTTCATTATTGTGCAATGTAACCAACATGATGCGAGCGTGAGAACAGAACTGTATACTGTATAAAACTTACATTTATCACTAGACGTAATTATTAAAAAATCAGAGTGGTTTACCGTCTTAAAATGTAATAAGTTTTGTAGCAAATGTATCAATAATGTTTATTATAAAATTAGTCTAGTTAATATTACAAGCAATTTTGCAGGTTAATTTTTTATTACTATGTCAAATGTTTTGAATTTCATTAATTCTAACAAAATATTATTAATGGTTATCGACTGGTCAGATTTTTAAATCACTAGATCTTAAAAACGCAGTTTTAAGTACAGCCGTTGGTTTTATCAAAAATACTACAAATAACAGATAAAATATGTATTAAATTACAGTGCAGTTGCGTTTCTTCAAAATGTATTATTTATTAATACTTACCACTTCAAAAATAAAGATGTAGATAATCTTATAAATGTGTTTTATTCATTTTAAAAAGATACTTGAACTCAAATGTATACGTTTCTTTCACTATTTAATATATTTTCTATTTAAATAATCTATAACTTTGTAAAAACGGTCCATAAAATATTCTAAGTACTATCCGCAGAAGATACCCGTTCAATCTTGTTCAGTGATTGATGACCGAGAACGAATGGATGACCGAATGGAATCGATTTAGTGAGCAATAGCCACCATTTGCATATGTATAGTGGGTAAAATGAGACTCTTTATACACATGATATGTGTAACTTTTGTACATTAAACGTTGCATTTTAAATAAGATATCCTATGATAAGAGGGGTAAATATAAAGGTCTACTGTATTTAAATTGGCATATGAGTAGATGATGTTAGCTTTTTGGCTTAAATAAAATTATGTTTCATAGAATAATTTAAAGATTTTATAGTTGAAGTTATCATATAAATATTAAATAGTATAAAAATAAAACTGTCATTGTGATTTATAGTAAGTATATCAATCTATCAATAAAATGACGTAGTCCGTCAGAGCGCATATTAGAAGAGCACCTGCGCGTTGAGCATCTAGACTAGTCCGCGTTGAGCACCTAGACTAGTCCGCGTTGAGCACCTATCAAGGCTAGGTGCTCAATGCGCAAGTGCTCGTCCGACGAGTGTTCTATGAGGACTACGTCAGTAAAATTATTTCAAAATTAGTAACAAAGAGTTTTCGTACCTAATGGTTAAAACTAGGCTAATTATTCTTTTATTATAGTAGAACATCACGACAGCTTTTGTTTAGTAACTTTAGGCTATTTGTATTATTAAATGTAAATTATTATTGGACTTTACTGACGAGACATATCAATATCGCCTTGACACCGACGAGAAGATATGAGATGCAATAACCACCCCATTCGTACTGAATTTTTGGACCGAAGACCAAACCTTCAGTTACTATATATACTATACTAGTCCAATGCTCTTAAAATACCTACATTGTCTATTAATCATTACATATATATTTTGAACCGGATAACTAACGGCCTTCATACAAAATCACAGCATTTAAGCATGTAGCGTAAGAAATAAGATCAAAACGGCAGATATACAATTGATAGTACAAACGATAGGTTTCGAAGTGTACGCAGTAATATTGGACGCGCCCGCCGGCTGCCGACGAACGGACTAATGATCGCTTTCTAACACGTTCGACTTATTATTGATATAGTCTATTTTATTATTTACATATGCGTCAACGACTTATAGTAATAATAATAATAATAAATCATTTATTTCGGGTTGCATAAACTCATAGATAAATACCTCATAGACTAACATATATAATATATAATATAAACTTACAAACTACACTTCATATGCACTAAGTCACTGTGCGTTCGTGTGGCACTTGTCCGCGGAAGCGACGGAACACGACACCTTGCGGCCAAAAGGTTTCTTCCATGACGAGGTGCAGATAACACGTTGATACTCACCACAAACGCCTTAAACTGACGTCGCAACGCGACTCTAACGGCTTCACTCTCGGCCTGTACTTCATCTTTTGGAGCACGTACTCCTCAATGTCCTCTGCCTTTGTAGACGAGAGATGTACACCGGGGTATTCGGTGCTCATGTAGCATAAGCACGCAGCTTCATGTAGCATCCGCCGGTGCTATACCGCAACAGTTCTTGATGATTCGCTGGCGGCGCTTCCTCTTCTGTAACGTCACAAACCGCAAACTGGTATATGCATTTAAGAAATTAAGATATATTGCAGATTCTAAATTAATAAGGCAAATTTATTTTGCTATATGTCAATCAGTACTAACTTATTGTATCACTACATGGGGGGGGGGGAGTGGGTAAAACACTGTTACTAACAGTCGAGAGAGCTCAGAGAGCGATTTTGAAGGTGTCCACCTTCCGTCCTTTCCTTTTTCCCACTAACCTGCTTTACAAACAATGTACGGTTTTACCAGTTCGCCAATTATTCATCATGAATACAGTATTGAAACAGCACACAGCTCTTCCCTTTAGCTCTGATGTGACTAACAAAAGAAGGAAAGATATAGTTTGCTTTAAATCAATAGTAACCAAACACGCCTTTGCATGTAGATTCTACTTATTCCTTGGACCACTTCTCTACAATAGAATTAATGCAATTACAACAATCTATCCCCTGACGTACAAAAACTGTATAAGATCCATTCAAGAAGCCCTTCAAAACATGTCATATGAAGATACAGAAAAATTAATAGTTGTGATAAAATAAATAATTATGATCTCCACATCTACCAACCCCTCTGGGAAACTAACGTAAATTTAAGCATACACGTTTAATAAATTACTTTTAGTTTTATTGATATAATTACTAAGAAAGTTCATAAATACACTTATGCTCTGTTTTAGATAAGCTAACATAATCTGCTTTTATTTTATTTAAGTAATATTCATTAAGTTTGGCTATATTGTATAATACCTATACTTATAATCTGTACCCTTAATATGATAAATATGAGATTATCTAAGAATAAAGATTATGTAAATTTTTTGCCTGAAACACAGGATTACCAAGTTCAGGCACAGACGCTGTTTAGATTACTTTTACCTAATTTAAGACTCTGTATTTGTTATTTTAATATGTATCTATGGTTTCTGAATAAATTATTACTATTATTATTATTATTTACAAAACCATCGTCGTCAGCCTGGGTCGTTGCCTTTTCAGGCATGGGCTTGGCCGGAGCAACACGAATGCTCAGCTTAACTTGTGAGTCAGCTTGTAGACTCGGTCGCGCGGCGATGCGAAGAGGGGCCGCTTATGGGACTATGATGATTGTGGTCGTTATGATTCAGTCATTGAGGGCCGCTTTTTAAGTGAGAGGCTGTAATATCGAAACCAAGTCAGTATTAAATATCAATATTACTTTTAAATCATAATTATATATTTATTAAGCTTACCATAAAAAACTGGTTTCTGGCGAGAATTGGAAAAATGGCAAGCTTATATCTATTAAGGAACTGTCATGCGCTGACAAATAAAAACATTGTGAGTCAACTTGAGTTCCAATATAAATCTGAAAATCCTTGGAAATCCTGGTGGTCATTGCTTGTTTGCCTTTTTTTTATAATTAGAATTCCAAAGTGACTTCACTCTGTCTGATGGTAAGCAGTCAGTGGATGGAATCCAGAAGTGGTGGTATGCTGGTATAGTGGCCTCCACTATGGCGGCTTAGTGAGATGCTTTTTCACGCGCCGCTTAAAAGACCCAGGATCATAATTAGACGGAAACACATGCGCTGGTAAAGAGTTCCAGGCTTTAATTGAGCGACCAAAGTATGAAGTGCTGAACCGTTTGGTTCGAGACCCTTTAGATTTCACTTCTCTGCATAAGAAGATGATTTTTTACACATTAGAATACTAGACTAAAATAACAAAAATTAGATACAAGGCTATAATAAAACTAGAGCATCCACACAAATCTTACGTACTTTAAAGATTGGTGCGTAATTCAGTCGCGTACGACGTTAGACCGTACAAACATGCAATCACAGACAGGTGCGTAGACAATAGCCAGTTGCGACCACTCACGTGCGTGGTAATCACCCAGTATTACCGGTATAACTGACATTACAACCAGTGCACTGAAGCCAATGTCGGCTTTTGTTATAAAAGCTAAATTTCTTGTTTGTTTTTGTCGATTGTTTGTCTATTGAAGCAAACAATGACTTTGTTGAGATTAACAAATTTGTTGAGATGAACGATTAACACGGGACAGCACGGGACTTTATATCCGTTAATTGTATGTTTGTAAAACATAATAACATTTTATTATGGTTCTTTTTACTACCCATGCCTTGCATTGTCATACTCACTAAAATGTCATGACTTGTGGTGTCGTATTGGCCGGGTCATCACCTTCCCTCTAATATGGCGAAGGTGATGATGGCTAGTCTGTGCGTCATGATCGTGAACGGGTGCTACCTGGAATGACTGGTCAATCTTGGCATGGCATACATTTAATACTTAATCCAATTAAATATGACCGGTTCAATATGACCGGGAAATGCATTTACTTTTTTTAATTTTATTACCATACTAGATAAAACTAAATAATTGAAATTCTCTATTTTCTTGCCTTTTCTTGTTTTTAATCTTAGTTATGAAATTAATTAGTTGTTTTGTAATAACTACTTTATATGGTTCTTTGGTTGCGTTGATGTGTTAAAATTGTTAACTCATACAAAAAACTGTAATTATCTGGCGATTGAAACAAGTGGCGTGAGTTTCTTGCCAGTTCTTTTCACAGCTCTACCTCGTCAGCGAACTGGCTGTAGGTTAATTAGCTGACTTCATGTAATTTTGACTTTTCATAAGCATCATACTTTATGATCAAAACTAGCTGACCCGGCGAACTTCGTTCCGCCTAAAAGTCGATCAACATTACTTTATTTTTCTAAAATAAAATAATTTTTCTAAAATAAACGTAGCCTAAGTTACTCCTTATTACATCAGCTACCTGCCAATAAAAGTCCCGTCAAAATCGGTCCAGCCATTCCAGAGTTTAGCCAGAACAAACAGACAGACAGACAGACAGACAAAAATTGTAAAAAATGTTATTTTGATGTATGTACCGTATACATTTTCATATACATGTAGAAAAAAAGGGTTATTTCAATATCACACACGGACACTCCAATTTTATTATATGTATAGATGAAATAAATGCTTTGACTTTGACTTTGACCGCGACACAGGGCTTGCTCCCTATATTGCGGGAATTGCCTTTTTCCAATTTACCTACAGTAAATAG
Source organism: Parascotia fuliginaria (assembly GCA_963082885.1). Taxonomy (NCBI): domain Eukaryota; kingdom Metazoa; phylum Arthropoda; class Insecta; order Lepidoptera; family Erebidae; genus Parascotia; species Parascotia fuliginaria. The sequence goes on from OY720184.1 coordinate 9,067,796, forward strand.
GTAGGTACCTAGAGGCTGTATGTTCTTCACTAGCGCAATCTATCAACTGAATAATCACCATAACATAAGGCGGCAGGAAGTCATCCAATAGTAATGTCCTGTGATAAGATTGCAGCCATTGTGATCACCACTCTGCTTGGGTAACGTGGCGTTTGTAAAAAAAAACAGAATCGTTGTATTTCAGCTGAATTTTAACCAAATCTAGGCACTGTATTGAACTAATGGATCACTTTGTTAATAGTGAACCGCATGTTTGCAAAGCACGAAGAGAACGTTACCCGACTCTTAAGTGTGAAATTAAGTTAAGTGATTTATCTGACTTTAAATACCTCATAATAATATTTATTGTTTATTTATCTACAACACAGGGAATCCTAGTGTGGGATCTAGGGCTACAACCCATGTAATTATTATTTTTTGAAACAATAAATATATATTACATTTTGATTAGATTTTTGATTAAAGTAAACTTGGTAAGTATATACTTACGTATAGATTAAAAATCATTAAATTCGCATCATCATCATATTACTATCAGCCAATAGACTACTGCTGGACTTAGGTATCTCAAATTTCAAAACACATTTTTCAAAAATTTGCAAGTATTATTAAAAATTGTGACAAGAAAACAGGGCTAGAAAGCCCCAAAAGCAGTTTTATTAATTATAATAACACAATTTTATTTTAGAAACATACTAACTCAATTTTTAGTACAGTCTAAATACTGAAATACTTTGGTTAAATTAAATTATATAAAAACCAACTATGATCGTATTCGGGCCAGTTGCATAACCAAAGCAGTAACCGTTAATGTGAAATTATAATAAAGAAAGTATACAAGAAAACTCGTCGATAATTGCTGGACACACTTAAGCGCCGGAGTGGACGTTGTTTATCGCTATAAGTAGCGTTTCTTAACCGCCATTCGAATGAAACAGGTCTCTGCGACACTTGTCTATTGACAATCTAATTGCGAACTGGCATATATAGAGTTGTTAATTCATGTTATTTGTCAGCTTTATTTTAATGATACAGGTATATTATCTTGGTTTGTGACCCTGCGAGATAAACCTGATGGTGTTGATTACGTTTTTTTTAATGTAGAAATATTGTTAATAGTAAGTATGTAAGAACACCTAGACTTATAATTTGTACTGTTTAGCATTGAAACTCACGATCTACTGAGATGGCTAGAAGTGAAACTTAGAAGCTGGATGCACGAGCACCAAGCTTCAAAATTTCATAGTGGAGACAATTCCAAAATTGCAATTATCAAGCTTTAAAAGTGAATTTATAAGATAATTTTCTTGCCCTCTTTAAAAGATGCAGAATCAAGATTAAAACAAAAATACATGCAATACAGAATTTCAGGATTTATTATGACGCTTTAGCTGTAACAGCGGTATCATCAGCTCCATATACGGAGAAAATAGTGTACAATGTACACGCAAGCAGCGATTATTGTGCGACCGGTTGCCTGACAAATACAAGATCCTGTTGTTACGCAATTTATTATTTTCCATACAAATCCTGTTCCTTGTATACAAGAAAATAACCGTCTACGAGCTTAAGACGTTTTGTTAACGACATACGTTGCATTTTATTTAGTAACATCATTTACTAGAATTGTTATGCATACTTTAAAAGGACTTATATGAAGTAAGTTGTTGTAAGCCTCCAGCGCTAAATTAGAGAGAATTATGTTTTAAGCATTTGTAGCAAACAATGATTATTTAAAAACAGGTGCTTTTTGTTTCTTTAAACATTAGCGATACTAAAGAAAAATTTAAAGTTAAATTACAAAATACCAGCCCATTATTGTCCCGTTGCAGGGAACACACCACTCTTATACGCCAAATCATTGCTCATTGATTGCTATAGGCTTTCTTATTTGATGTCTAAAAAAGTACATATGATTTTGAAAATAATATAATAATAATATTACCAGCCTGTTTATTGTTCCACTGCAGTGTACAGGCCTCTTCTCATATAGAAAAGGCAAATCACCACGCTTGCTCAAGGCGGGTTGGGAATTTAAGACTTTTAATCTTCTTGATGTTTTATTTTACCGTCAGTCAGAAATGACTAAGATAAACTTTGAAAGTACATATATGATTTGAAAAATCACATTGTTACTTGCCTGGGTTCGAGCTCACTACCTCACGTTTATGAAGCGGGTGTCTTATCCACTGGGCCATTTCGACACAAATGTTTTTTTTTAAATCATGTACTTTTCAAAACCTTTGAGTTTTGAACCCACAATTTCATGTTCAGATCACTACACCTTTACGATTAAAAATTCTGACCAATAGTTTATAGGTTACACATGTCATATTATTCTGACTTATTAGGAAGACCTTATTTCATCTGCCCAGAGATTTTGCTCTCAGTCTAGTTTGATATCTCCTGATAATATTTACGAGATAACTGTCATCTGACCTCCATGACCTCAGTGACAGGATACTTAACCTAAACAAGTTAATAATAATTCATCGCAATGCTCAGTATTCATTGAGCTCTGTAAAGATTTATAAACTTGACTTGAAAGACGGTCATCTTACCGTTTTGTTGATACCAAGGACTAAAGAACTAAATAAATGTACAAATTAATGATCTGATTAATTTAATAAAAAAAAAAATACTAATTACTCCCTAATACGTTTTTTTTTATAGTAGCCCACTAAAGTGACTCCACCCTGTCTGATGGAAAGCAGTCAGTGGAATCCAGAAGAGGTGGTCACTATTTCAAAAGCTTAAACTGCAGGTATGGTGGCCTCCACTATGACGTCTGGGAATGGGATAGGAGAAGGAAATGAGGGAGGTGAGGAAAGAGGAAAGGGGTTATGAGAGGGTAGTAGTACCCTGGTCGATCAGGCTCATTCATGCTGAAACCAGCGTGGATCTAGTACCGTTAAAACTGGTTGAATACTGTGAAGCGAGAAAGGAAAAGGCAAACGCAGAAGACCTATCTGCATTGACCCATTAAATTCTTTACGCGGATATTCTGCGAGAGACCCATATGTTCCTGGCTAATCCGGTCTACTAATGATGCATTATACGCTTTTATTCCAACGAGTAGACAGAGTTTTGTTGTTATGCTACGCCAGCTACGAGTATGTCAATTCTACGAGGTGCTTATTGATCTCTCGGACATAAATTATACGCAAAATTTTCATACTTTTGTGCACCACGAAACTTCAACGAGGTAGTAGTATGCACTGTAAAATGTTATTTCTACGCCAAAAAATTATTTTTAATTTTCTTTACTTTACTACGTTAGCAGAAATAAAATTATCTAATAAGCTTCGTAAAAACTTGTTTACATACTTCAGTCTCAAAAGTTAATTTCGCGGTTAGAAATATATGGCAAAAATCTTCATTTTGTTATACGAGTAGGTACTAATAATGTCATAATGGTATTAACAACTCTATGTAATTATTTCTATTACAAAACTGCAGCGCATGCAAAAATATGAAATATCATTTAATGCAGATAAGAAACATGCAAAATAAAACCATATCATATAATTATTCAGCAGTTACAACAGCTCTATGGAGTTATTTGTCACAGTGTAGTCTAATAACTCAACTTCTACCTAGATTATATTGTTGCTTAGACAAAGGCGGCATGATCATTGTAATCTAAGCTCCATGTTTTCTTGTATAATTATGTTTATTAACTAGGTTGTGTAAGTATGAGATTGAGGGTTTGATACCGAGTATCCAATCTTGAAAGCTAAATAATGATTTTGAAAATGTCACATTGCGTTAGTAAGGCTTTTGGTATTGGTAAGCTTTCATTTTACCAATGTTAACCATATTGTGTGTAAGGAATAAAGACTAGAAGCGAAACGTGCACTTGAATTTAACGTGAATTTTATTCTGCAATAACGACCTTGTTTTATGAACTAAACACTAAGAAATTCCTTTTCAACAAACAGATTTACTCAATTAAGAGCATTATTGAAGAAAGAAATTCATATTTTAACTACGTAAACTATTTCTCAGATTGTACGATTTTTAAGAGGTGTTATCATCTCTACAGCTTCAGAAGATTATGCAGATGATTATCTATTAAACTTTTCATTTAGTGAGTAGCAATCACCAGTCATAAACGAAGGCGGTATCATCCATCCACTCTGTATTACGTCCACAACTTATTATTATACCTATCAATATTTAATGGTGGTTAGGCAGAAACACTAGTAAAAGCCAAGACCCGTCAAATAGTTAAGTTGAAGGTATTAATAATTATAAAAGCTCCGTGTTATCCCAATGCAGAGTAATCTTCATACAGAGAAGGCACCCTTGTTCAAGGCAGTTCAAATTTATTTTGAAAGTTTTTTTTACAATAGCTTACCAAAATGACACTTGACTCTATTATGCATTGGTCTTGGTGTTTCTATGTATAATATTGTATGTATTTACAAAAAAGTATTGATGTATGTACATATACATTCTAGAACCCATAACACAAGCTATAGTATATGCTTACTTTGGGTCTAGATGACGTTGTGTGTAGTTTTTGTGATATTATAAAATGAAAAAAAAAAACAATCTGTCAGAAAGCAAGCAGTCAGTGGGATCGAGGGCTGGTAGAAATCATTCAAAAATCATCGACTGAAACTATTGTCAGTTTTGTGAGATACTTTTTCAAGACCCGGATTCAAAATTGCACTAGTAAAGAGTGTCAGGTTTTATTAGAGCGCAAAGTCCAAGTTTCCTCAAAACGTCAGTCAAAGTCACATTGTTACTTACCCAGCTATGCTCGTGTGCAAGCCTCAATTTGTCATCGCTCCTCGCAGGTATTATCAACTCTATACAATAAGTATTATCATCTCTATAAGTGTCCAACAAGTTGTCACGCGGTTAGCCGGCTCTAGTGAACAGTAGTCCGTTGTTATTACATGCCACATACCTACGACGACGGGTGCGTTGACTCCTTTTAATAGTATATTGCGTACTCGCTGATGTATATAACGGTTTACATGGGACCGGTCAATGGTTAGTGCAGCTATCTAACATTAGGTGCATATATGTTCTTCGTTATTAATTAGATAATATTTCATTTCCTTGGAATACTTGTTTTATTTAATAAAAAGAAGAAATGAGAGATAAGAACCCTATTCTGTAACTAATAATATTTGTATTCAACCATACTTTTTTGAAGCTAGAAATTGACGGCTCCACTAGTGATTATACTGATGATGAACTCAAACAGAACAAACAAAAGAATCTGATGCAGGCTGCAGCTGCTACGTTCGTTAATCCCGCGGGGAAGGAAGCTGTATGCTAACCATGCTCGTAGGTATATGTAAGGTAAATGCTTACCACTGTTAGGTTACCTAAGAGCAATAAAAAAAGCTTATGCTTCTAGTTTAGAAACTGAACGAGCTAGTCATTAAACTAGATTTGCCCTCAATGACATTTGATCTAAATATGAAAGTTACCTAAACACCTACCGCAATTGCACCTACCTGGAAATGAAAGCACCAAACTGGTTCCATCTCTGCATCACCCAAAGGTTAGCTGGTAGAGAATGACTTTGGCATTAAGCTCGCATTTTGTACATTGTTTTGTGCATAAGACATAAATAAATAAATTGTGAACAGTTCGACTGAATTTTGCTTGTTAATAGAATTAGAAGCAGGGGTAATTTCTTGGTAGTCCAAGTAGCATGTAAGCCTAGATTATTAAAGGAAAGATTGGCACATCGCGGCTACCGTTGCTCGGGGCGCCCGCCTTACGTAATAGCTCTTATTATGTATGTATTAACTTAAGGCTTTGCTATTAGATTAGCACATAAGTGCCCTGTTAGGCGGCCTAGAGTTTTTGTTGACTACTCTATTCATTTTAGTGTTTGCTTACGATTTATATTTATAGCCGAATGTTTGACTGGTGAGTCAGTTTTAGGGTGGATATAAATTTGGTGATTCTTTCAATTTACGCCATAGAAAAATTAGAGTATAAGTGAACGCCAGAAATGCTGAACATTTTTAAATGAAGAGCTTTTTCAATAACTTATTCAGTTGATTATCTCTCCTTCCTTCCTGTCCAAATGTCATATACAAGACTTAAGTAAATGTCAATACTTTGCAGTAAATTCAAACAGTTCAGTATCTAAAAATTTGACAGAAATCAGATATATTATTAGGATAATTTATTTTAATATAAAACCAAAATGTTTGGCACCATTGTTATCATAATACTATGAGTGTTAGCAACACGCAGGCGATGTTTGTAGTCATCAATAGTCATTATATATACTTAAACCGCTAACCATAAGATACCATTAAAATCATAACTGTTAATTCTTTGAAAAATAAAGCCTGGCGTCTACTATGCTTGTATATTTTACGATGTACTGTCATATAATAAAGGCATTCTTGCAATACGGCTGGCCACTAATACTAGTCAGGTATAATCACCACGGTGGATACAACACCATTACTATAATCGTATTCTATTATCTACTTAGATTAAGTTAACGGTGGATATTACTTTGTTGTAAGGTAGTCATAGAAATATGTAGCAGTTGTAAGTTTACAGAAAACGGTAAAAATAAAAATCACTTTCAAGTTTACAAGAAAAAAATATCTCGATTTCATAAAAATAGCTAAACCAAGGCAATTGCAATACAATATTCTCAATAATATACAAGAATAATAATATATTGCTACTATACTATTAATACAAATTTTCATTGAAAAGTAAGAAATGTGTTTCATATAAACACAAACAACTACTTTTCTTCATTCAGTTCAGAATAAAAGTCATAAAAGTTCAGAACGATACACAGATTTTATAACATGTCAAACTTAAAAAGTTTTATCTCTGCATCACCCAAAGATTGACTGGTAGAGTATGGCTGTGGCTTGTTTTACATTATGTTGTGCAAAAGTTTTAAATAATTAAATAAATAAAAAGTTAACAATCTGAAGATGTGTGTACATGGAATACAATACTACAGAATAACTTTTTAGTTGTTATTTTATGCTGTAACTGTACCATAGCCACTTAAAGACCGCGGCAGGACAGTCAGCTACACGTTGGGCAATGGCACTCGACTGCATCGAAGTGACAGTAAAATTTCTTCTAGTCCCTAGAAAATAATTGTTAACTTGAAAGGAATGCGGCTTCTACTGGGTACACTTACCCCTGCTTTTAATATTCAATTATTGTAGTAGATATAATATATTTTCTAGACAATATAAAATATCACTAGAAATAATTTTTATTTGATATCCACTCCAAGAAATCTAAGTTCCGTTATGTCTACTTCCTCATAGATGCCTATCTGTAGGTGATTTTCTATTGAAACTAATCTACATACAAATGAATTCTGACAGCGTAACTTTTTACTAGTAATGGCGTAGTTAATTGATGGTTAGAGCTTAATTTGACCGAGATTGAAGAAAATCCTTATAGGCCATTCTGTAAAACGTTTATAGGGCTCAAACTTATTATTAAGAACGGGTATGTTTAAATGGATATTATAAAATATTCAGCTGTTTGTTTAAATATAAATATAATCGTAAACAACGGGTCAAACTAGAACGTTATGGAAACAGGTGTTCCTTAAAGAAGTGTTTTAGTTCTTGCTTTCTTTTTTCATAATGTCTTCTACGTCATACGTTTTATCTAAATTGTATTTTTTTTTTAAGTATATAATAAGAATAATGCTTATCAACAGCGGTACTACTAGGTACAACTTTTCAATATAAATACAATCAAAACTAATGTTACTTTTTCGTTTTTATTTTTTGTAGTATCTAAGGTAATGCGCACGACAGCTGTGCTACTTGATGATATGAACTATGATACTTAACATTGGTGTTAAAAAAATGTTTTTAAACGACCTCCACTGCTTAGAATAAGGTTAGTATATAATTTTAAGAATTTACAGATACATGTATCTTCATAAAACTTACTTAAATTAGCAACAATTACATAATTTACATGTAATATTATCCTATACCAACTTCTACTAAATCAATGAATCATCGTCATTCAGCCGAAAAATGCCCACTGCTGAATTTAGACCTTCCCCAGTTTGTCCCACCCTGGACGATCATAAGCTTTCCCTCAACCATTGGTGGCGGTACCCGAATAATGAACATTATTACATTAAATCATACCTCACATTAATATGTTTGTTTGCTACAAGTGGGTCTATACCTAACACTAGTATCATACAAAATCGGCATAGCATTCGCTAAATGATAACCAGCTTCATAAATAAGGTTCATGTTAATAGCCTGTAAATATATTGAGGCGTTAAAACAGCTGGGAGCTACTGGGTACTAATATTGAGTGTGATTTACTACCAACTGTGCTGTTTTATTAATGAAAAACAAGCTAACTTCAGGATGTATTATTGAAAAATGTATCTAATCGAGTTAATATTAGGGTGTTTTCTTCATAGTTTTCCGTGTTGCATTTATGACATTCTTTTTTGCTGAAGTAGTGAGGCTTAGTGGAGATTAGAAACTGTATTGGCATCAGTACTAAATAGTGATTGCAATCCGATAACATATGTAAGTTCATCATAATCAGTTTGTTAATGATTTAGTTGAAGGTGAAAAGTTAATGACAAGACATCGCTTCAAGTCTAGACATGGAGAAGACAGAGGTTTTACTAAGTTTTACGCGCAAAGAGTATATTTGGTTTGTTGTAGATGAAAATTGGCATAAGTATAATCTAAATTTAAATGTATTTTTTCAATAGAAAAATCATTTTTCGAATTATATTTTTTGTCTTGTTGTTTTGTTTACGTAGCTGCTGACTGGATATAAGAATTTAAATGATTTGAGTGTAACAAGTCCTTTTACAGAACCGACTATTTTGATGTCATAAAACTGGATTAAACAGAGTGAACCTTGTTTCATCAAACTATTTAAGATGTAGTTAACATGAAATCATAATATAATAATACTTTGAAGATTGTATTTTATTATTTAGGGCAAATAATAACTCTTGTCTTGTCTGTTAAAGATGCTTGATATTGTAATTAGTTTGACAAAATCATAAAAACTTTTTAAATAAAAGTAAGAATGAATTGTATTTTGACTTTTTAACTTGACTACTTTGATAAACAAACTAAACTAAATTTTATAATATAAGTCACAGAGTTTATTTACAAACAATAACAATACAGACAACAAACAACAACAAACAGTAGAAACAACATTGGTTTCTTATTATTATTACAAAAAGGTAAACCTTATTTGATGATGTTAACTAAACCTACCAGTTACCAAGTAAAATCATATAAAAGCATAATACTAATAAAAACGACGATATCAAAGTTGCGTTAGGGCTAAATAACCCGAGCCGGTTACACCTTATTCCCAACAAGAAGTTTAAAAGAACATAAAGATAGTCAAATCTTAGTTAGTTATAGTTAAATCTGTTCAAAACACGAGCACTGGGCGAATAAAACAGAATACAACTCAATTTGAATTTTATCGACGTAAAAGCCTTAAACATAGGAATATGGTCAGACTGATTCCTTTCATTTCAAAGAAAACTCGTAGATTGTAAATGGTAATGATCGGTAGGAAGTTGTGTAATGAAAAATTTGTGTGCTGACATAATTTAAAATTTTTAATTTGTAACATAACAGTAACTGGTACACCAGGGAGCTTACCATCACCTCTAATAGCAGTATTAGGTATTATAATGTTACTTTGTATTTTGTCTTTTTCTTTTGTACCATTAAATATAAGGATGAAGACAAAGTAAGGTTATAATAGGATTATTATAAGAGGTTATAGCCCTTGATAATCTAGCCACTGTAACAGTCTCACTGTCTTCTCAGCTTCAAATACAACGTCTTCAGAAAGATTGGGAGTTATTACACATCAGCGGGAACACAGAAATACATTATGGTAGGTACAGATTAAAATAATCTGCCCAATGTTTTGAATTTTTAATTATCTATTTTTTCTTTTTAAAGTTTCATTATCAACAAGTTTGACATGTTAAATTGTAGCTTAGAAATTAAAACTACAAACACACCACAACAATAAGTCCAAATTAAGATAATTTTTCTTAAAGTTGCAAAAATTGACATTGTTCAATAAATATACAGAATGAATAACAGTGTGTACGAGGTTTTATCACGACAAGTACCGACAATGCCTGGAGAAATGCCGCCGTATTGCAACTTCCCGTTCAACATTGGTAACAAAATCTAATAAATGCTCTGCTATGCAAATCAATCGGTGCAGGCGCACGCCTTTGTTACACTACAGACAATTGTTAATGCAGGGTTGTCAAAAGACATTAATATTTAATAAAATAAAGAAGCGAAACACATCACCGTGTTTCGCTAGGTAAGTGAATAAAAAGTGTCTAACAATCCGGTAAAGATTATGGACAGATTATATCCGGTGGACATTATTCAGTAGAAATAATCATGATGAATTTATTTTATAGGAACAAGGTACTCAAAGCGTTCACGTAAGTTAGTCGGAGAATTAGGATTACTTCGTAATCCTAATTCTCCTGGAGATGGAGAAAAGAAGAGAAAGAATGTGAGTATCACAACGCTGCCAGATCGGTAACCACTTCAATGAAAATGCAGCGAATCGCCAAATTCTGCAGCCTCTCGAGCTTATTAAGATGTTCCTCCTTAGCGTCAAGAAAACAGACATCAGCATAGTCTAAAAGTGGTAGAAGAAGGGATTGTGCAAGAGTAACATTAGTTTGAAATGGTAAGAATTTTGCAAACGTTTAAGTGTTTGAAAAGAGCAGTACACCCTCCTGCTTATCTCTGCAATGTGGTTGTCCCAGGAGAGATGAGTGTCCATAAGCACACCCAGGTTCTTTACAGCTTTAGAAAATAATATAAGCACGGAATCATAAACAATTTGAGGAAGAGACTGAGCATCTACAGAGTTAAGCATATACCTACCACCAATAATGAGAGCTTGAGACTTTGTCGGGTTGACCAATAATCCAAAAGATTGAGATCACGTACATATTTTGGCAAGATCATTATTGATGGAATCAATAGCCTCAGTCAACTCTGCAACTGTAGAATGCCGATACAGCTGCAAGTCATCTGCATATAGATGATAATGTGAAGTAATAACTTTCGTGATGGCGTTGATAAAAACGGAGAAGAGAAGAGGAGAAAGGACGCCACCCTGAGGAACGCCCGCAGTCAAATCACATCATACGGAGGAATTCGCCTCAGAGTGGACTGACTGCGAACGGCCCCGAAGATAGGAATTGAACCACGCAATCGCGGATGTTCAGACATTAAGAGAGGATAGGATGCCTAGAAGTATGTCATGATCAACTGAGTTAAAAGCGCTACTGAAGTCTAATAGTACCAGTACTGTTACACATTTATTCTCCATAGCCAGTCGAATGTCATCATTAATTTTGACAAGTGCAGTGGTAGTACTATGGCCAGGGCGAAACCCAGACTGGAACGGACTTAGCAGGCTATAAGAGGATAGGTAGTCGGACAGTTGTTTATGGACAATGCTCTCAAGGACTTTAGATAAGATTGGTAAAATGGATATGGGGCGAAACTGGGAAAACGAAGTAGGAGTAGGGGTTTTGGGGAGAGGCAATACATAAGCTTTTTTCCAAGGCGTAGGAAAAAAACTCAGGCACAAGGAGAAATTAACGATATGGGTAATGACGGGCACAATATCGTCCAAAATAAGTTGAAGCCCGTCATCACCCGCTACTTTAGTAGTGATAGATTGAAGGGATTTCTTAATATCTGATTCCGCGACTGCGTAGAAAAAGAAAGAAGTATTTATCGGCAAAGAAAGAGATGAGAGATGTCGTAATGTATAAAATTTAACATTGTTGTCTATAGTGATTGGTGACCTGGCAAAGTGAGCATTTAGGGCATTAAGATCGATGTCATTATGACCCTTATCCGAAATCTTACCAATACCTATAGACCTTAGAAATTGCCATACTTGTGCTGTATTGAGATTTTAAATGGAAGTATGAATGTGGCGTCGTTTAGCATCTCTACACATCCGACTGCAGCGATTTCGCAGCTTTTTATAGAGAGCCCAGTTCTCTTCCGTAGGCGTTTTTTTATATTTCCGCTTCGCCTTGTCCCGCTTTACCATGAACGTCTTAATAGTTTGAGACAACCATGGTGCTGGCATATGTTTGAGTTTTATTTTTTTAAGTGGCGTGTGTTTATTATATAAGTCTTAAAAAAGACACTTTGTGAACGTACATATTTTTGTATCTAAGTAATTGCAGCAGTAAACAAGAGACCAATCAATACTACTCGCATCCATCCTCAAACGCTCCAAATTGACATTTTTAAAGCAACGAAGAAGGACTTCGTTGCTTCGGACTTTTGCACTTCGGAGGACGAATTTTGTAGGATAAATATATAAGGTCGTGATACGTTAAAGACGCAGAAAGCTGCCCATGTGTAGCTACTTTACTACGGTCAGAAACTAAAATGAGATCTACGAGAGAAGGAGTACAATAAGGAGCCCTGTGGGTAGCATTTAGCGGAAGGATATGCATGTTGACAGAAGAGACAAGAGATTGAAGTTTACGGCTACGCGAGTTATCCTTGAATAGGCATGTGTTAAAGTCTCCGAGATTAGTCGTATGATCGTATAGAGGAGAGAATAGTTCTAATTTGGTTTCAAAAGAAGAGAAGTAATCAATTTGACAAGATGGACTATAGTACACACCAAGTAAAAATTTGGAGTCTCTAAAATTTATTTCCAAGAAAAGATGCTCTGCAAATTTGGTATATGGGCTCGGGGACTTAAAATGTGACATTATGTAATTTCAAAAATATAGCACTATATACTTAAAGGCCACAATACGTGACAATAAAACAGTGTTTATTATGAGAACTAAACTGGCTTTAATTGACGCTGTCACTGTAAACAAAGTTAGAAAACAGTACTTATTATACAGTGATTTGCAAGACACATATCTACCCCTACTAATATCATAAACGCGAAAGTTTGTATGGATGGATTTGTGGATGTTTATTACTCTTTAAACTACGGAATGGGTTTAAAGGTTCATGCATCAGAATATTCACATAAACTATACTTAATAAAGATATAGTTTATACTGATTATAATTTAATAATTGGCACTCGAAGACCGCGTAGACGAAGTCGCGGGCAGAAGCATAAAAGCGGGCCTTTTTATTCGTTTCAAAAATATTTTCCCACACCATATTATATTTTCACAGCTATCTAATAGCATAGTTCATCAACAACTTTATAACTGCAACGGGTATTTAATGGCCTCTCATTTATTTTGGATACATCGATCAACATGCAAATGTACCAATTGTGGTTATAATGAAACATTTAGTCTTAATATTATGCCAGAAGAAACTAAATTTGACTGCGTATTTAGTGGTGGTCGCTTTATCATTAATGTTGCGAAGAGTGTCTTAGATTACTTTCACACTTGAGACAACGCACAAGGCTTAGAGTAAAAGCTCTGATGGGATTTAAAATTAGTGACTTTTAAAAGAGTAAAAGTAACAGTCTCTTTACAAGTTTACACTATTCACAATAATATTTTAAATTCGTATTTAAAGTAATAAAATAAAAAGAATTAGAAACTTTCTCTTTCGATGTCATAGTGGGGAGCTACCATGGTAACTGATTGCTTCTATCTTTTTGCTATCCCACTGATTGCGTCATTAATCAGACAAAGAATGGATCATGGAATCATATAAAAACAAGAGCTAGTCTAGCACGGTTCGTTTCCAGCGTTCATTCCTCCCACGTACGTGCAGGCTCTTGAACGAACTGCCAGCTGTGGTGTTTCCCGAGCGCTATGACATGTCCTTCTTCAAACGAGGTTTAAAGAGAGCAATAATATCACGGTAGGCAGTGCCTTCGCGTAGCCCCTGGCATTGCAGAAGTCTATGAGCAACAATTACCACTTACCATCAGGTTGGCTGTTGGCTCGTCTGCCACTGTAGGCAATAAAAAGCAAGGCAAGTACTTAAATTCAGATTTATAAAAATTTTAAAAGGTTTCTTTTCTTGTAGAAAACGTACTCACTACTGTTTTACTTACTATACAGTTGTATTGTGATACATCAAGCAACCTTTTATAAAAATATTCAAATGTCTTCGAACGCATAATTTAGATTCGACATAAACTACAGCACTCATCAACACAGTACATAAAGAAATAAATTCTCTACCTCATACATCTTTCGTCATTATAGAAATCAGAAGGCAAACCCTGACTGTAAAGTATGTCAGACAGAGATGGAAAGATAGCGAATGATTCTGAACAAGAACGCTACCAGGTAATAACTCAACGGCTATTCTCCTTGCGGCTAAGATTTTATGTTGATTCTATTGTATAAATAAATTTACAAAGAACTTAGTATGTGAAGGTGGTAGTAGTTTTTACTGTAATGGTGAGGGTGGTCAAAATTGAACTATACAAAATATATTGCTGATGATTACTAAGTAAACAATATTGATACTGTTAATTACCCTTCGGTATAAAAGAAAGTATCTATCCTTTTTCTTGTCCTTCCTCTTCTCGATTCTTTCCTTTTCGGTTGGCAATATCTTGCCATGCTTTCTTAGGATTATTACAAAGCCTTCCCATTATTAACCAATACTGTGTCCCATACATTTTCATACTGTCTTTTCCGATGGTTTTTCATTAAAATCCTCACAGAGTGTCTAAATTGTCATGCCATCGTTATCACAACCTGCATTAGGAACAGTAGGTAGGCTAGGTCTCCGATCAAGAAGGGAAGCTCCTAAAACTCTGTAGATAGTACCTATCAATTCCAATTGAAAATATGCCAATCATAACTTGGGTACGAATTGTTAAATATAACGTCAAAAAAATATACAGTCGAGTTGAGAAACCTCCTCCTTTTTTGAAGTCTTTTAAAAATGGAAGTCGATGTCTGTATCTTATAACTATGCTAATAAATTACCATACGCAATAAATAGTTAGATATACTTACTTTAAGTAATAGTTATAATTACAACACCGACACTAAGTTACACTACACTGAATTACTTCCAAGTAATCACTTCCAGAATTCTGCTAAATGATCGCATTAAATATATACAAACAAAAATAAGTTTAACGACTAACAAAATAGGGTTGATATTATATTAGTAGTAATTACAGAAGAAAAGACAAGTAAATGAAACGGGTTGCAGCGTTTGTAGCTCGAGGCATCGTTTAGTATTGAGTGTAGGCTCTACAAATTTATGTGACATTAGTTTTACGTTCAAAACGTTCTCCTTTGTTATGACTAACACATAAATATATAATATAACTTATGATTGTTGGTTACGGAACTAGTTCATGTAAATATTTTATTACTAGACACTTGCTTAATAGAAGAGATCATATCTCGCACTAGTACATTTTGATATTTGAAACATGATTTCGTAGTCTTGTAGTCAATATTTAATTTAAATGAAGACAGATTTTCATAATAGGTTTCATTTCTTATTTATTTATTGGAACTGCATATGAAATTTTAATAATAACGCTAACAAATAGTACTGGGTCTAATTGTGCTGAGGCCTTCAATTTGATATCTGAGTCAAGCAAAAATTGAAATTGAATTTTATGTCAATTTTTTTTAGTAATTATTGACATAAAGTCTGAAATTGTACCTAGTCTTGTATATTCAATGATACATATCAAAATGTTTATGTTAAGATAAGTATTATTTTCATAAACATTTCGGTATGTCTAAGCAATTTTTAAATGTGTAACCAAATAAGTTTGAGCGTTGAACAGAATAGGTATTTGTTTTATCATATCGTTTTATATATCATATTTTATCATTACGTTAAGACTTTAGATTATGGTGTCATAAATGCTGTTAATTATATAAAAGTATTTAGTAAAATGTCTCTCCTTTAATAATAATTAGCTATTTTGTGATCTTTGTCAAAAATAGTTTGATTTTTGTTTAAAACTAGTTAATAAAGTAGCTAATTTTACTTTTATAGGATTATTCCCAAAGTACAATTTAGGGTAAGGGGTTATTCATTCTTTTTTTCGTATTATTATCTTATATCTTAATATTCCTATTATACAGGACTTTATGTCTTGATCTGATTCCTATGCTTTACTTACCCTATCACCGAGATACTTGTATTGTCGTACTCGCTCAAGTTGTAAGAATTAAAGACTGATATTTTTCTATTGTGGCTAAATTCATTTATATGGAATGTTCTATAATTTGAATAACTATCATCGATGCCTATATAATGACAACTAAGATCGATTGGAAACTTAACCAGATTCTCTCTTTCTTGCTTTACGTTCTATGGCAACTCTGCGTAACAGCGGGCAAAAAATAAACGCTACGTGAAAAGTTCTATACTCGATTTGTCTTTTTTTAAATCTATCTTCTCTATATTATTTTCTTATGATATAGTTATGATACCATGTTATTGTGGACAGATATAATGCTTGTCAGCAGCAGAGCAGCGATTGCAGTGATGACTGGATCTGCTTTATCAAAAGTGAAGTTGTTCGATTTTCAGTTACGAATATATTTGTTATTTGATAAAACTATATCGTGTGATACATAATATTAGATAATGAAGAATATTATTTTCACCAGAACCTAGTCGTTGGTGTGATGACGAAAAGTCAGTCAATCTTTCCCAATCCATACTAATATTATAAATGAAAGTAACTCTCTCTCTGTCTATCTGTCTTTCATGCCTAAACC
The DNA here is from genome assembly GCA_963082885.1 of Parascotia fuliginaria. Taxonomy (NCBI): domain Eukaryota; kingdom Metazoa; phylum Arthropoda; class Insecta; order Lepidoptera; family Erebidae; genus Parascotia; species Parascotia fuliginaria. The sequence goes on from OY720184.1 coordinate 9,084,512, forward strand.
ACTGAACCGATTTTGATGAAATTTAATAGAGATTAGACCTCGAGAAAGAACATAGGCAAATTATAATTATAACATAGCTTTATAGGGCTAAAATAGGCGATGAAAGTTTGTATGAAAAATTATTAATGTAAAAACAGAGATAAAACCGACATTCACGCGGGCGGAGCTGTGGGCAAAAGTTAGTTTGAAATAAACCATAATGTACCTTGTAGTACTTCAAATATGGACGGCAATTGATAGGCGGGTTGGTGATCGCAGTAAAGTAACTTGGTCTTTGCATATCAAAAAAACAGACCTACGAATCAAACTCGAGAATTAATTGTAAAATATGACGATTATGCGGAATAAATGAATGAACACATAATTAAATGGTACAATATTCACGTGTCTACTTATCGTTCTGAACTAAAATGGTTACCGATTCGCCAACGTCGTAGTATGCGTGCTCTCACTATTCTCTTTTCCATTCTTGACTCACCTTCTCCTCCTGCCTATTTAACTCCCTACTTTCAATTCTTGTGTTCCATTCATGACAGAAACCTACGTTCTTTTAATAATCTTCTTCTTTCGTGTCATTTCCATACAACTGGATTTGTTCATTCCTCTTTTCTTATCCAGACTGTTCTTCCTTGGAATGAACTTGAGTTGAGGTCAGGATGGCCACTAACCGTTTTGTGTTTAAACTTAAGGTTCGAGCTCTCCTCTTTGAGAAATTGTCGGAGTTGTCACGTTAATTTCTCTAAATTCTATTCTAAGTATAGTTTATTTATGTATATATATGTATGTTTCCCTTGATATCTATATATATATTGTATTATAAAATTATTCATTTATTTACCGTTTATTTCCTATATTATGGTTACCTTAAATCACAATCTTAGCTTTTTTTTTCTGCTTTATTAACTGCACCTACTTTGTTTATCTCTGTATCACCTAAGGTTGACTGGTAGAGAATGCTTGAAGTTTAATAAATAAAATATAAATAAATAAAATATTATATACAATAGAAAGGTTTTATTGAATTCTATTTCTAAGCATCAATTATTCATTGACCCAGACAATTATAACTGTATTATTAAATATTTGGTGAATGGCAATAATGTCAATGTAAATTATATTGGCAGTAGCGATTTATTGTCTTGTTCTGTGGTTTTACTGCTCACCTAATATCCGAAAAAAATGTGCAATACTTTTTGTATGTCGGTTTATCTACCTACCACTTTGAAAGGATGAGGAACGTGAATATTTTAGATCAGCCTGAAAATATGTAGGTAGAGCAGGATAGTTTTTGCTAAAGCGAGAAGATTTGTGATCATAATCATAGTAAGCTCTTAATAATAATAATAATAGTAATTCGTTATAACGTAATTACGTAATTTACGAAAATATGGCATGATTTTATTCTACTCTGGTTATCAAATTAATTAACGTAAGAACTATATTTTTTGCACAAGGCCTTTTTATAAAATTTAAGACAGATACCTTCGATCAAATATATTATGGTATATTTGATCGAAGACAGATACACATTATTTGTTGCGTATGACTCTAAGTATAAGTACCTACAGACAAACCCATATGCACAAGCTAGTGATAGTCTCACATAAATATCAGTTCTTATCTTTTAATCTTTATTTAAATATATTATTACCGTTTTAAATACAACGTCATAAATTGTCATGATATTGTCATCCGAAGACAATAAAATTAAAAAAACGTTTGCTGACCTTTTCTTTTAATAAATTGCCAATATTTTACAGTTTTTAAATAATTATTTTGTAAAAAAACTATCTACAACTATCGATAACGACAAAGTAGCTTGTATAAAGTGGATGAAATATTTTTTTGATATATTTATTAAGCAGTCACTCGGGCTCACAGTAGAGTAGAGTAGGTAAAGCTAGTCATGCCAAGAGGAAACTAATGCTCATAATAGGTATAATTAAGACTTGGCTAGAGGTACTACCCAGAAGAATATTCTTCTCTTCTCTAGAATATTCGAAAATATTACCCAAACTTAAAACAACTACATACTCGTATTTGTAAAAAATAAAATATTTGACTCGTCCGGTTATTCACAAGTTTCAAATTACCTATCTTCAAATTTCAAATGAGTTTTATGTACGTCCCTTTCACGTCATTATTTTTATCAATACTCATCTGGGTATAGGCTAAATATTAATAAACAAGTCGAAAGCCCAGCAAAACTCGATAACGACCTCACATTCTCTCCAATTATGAGTTAATGCAGAAATAACTGTTTTTGCTTAAAAAAGCCACTTTTTCGAAAATTGCACGCAGTTTAAACACTTAAAAACATCATCGATGGTATTATTCGTAATTATTTAGTGAACTGGAGCCATGGCACCTGTATTTTAAATCATGCCAGTGTATGAGACCATTACATTCAGAATAGGTAATTTATAATGTGGTACTAAGTATTCTCGATTAGTTTGCATAGTGAGATGAAAATGAGTAGATATCGAGTTGGAGGATATTTTGAACAAAATTTAAATAAATGTTATTTGTATTACATATCAAATAGATACTTACAAAATATTATGCTTCTTCTCTGTAGCGGTCGAATTGTATGCGGTAGATTATGTTTGGCAAACTTGATTAGCTTTCATGTCTATTGTTATATGTAAAATTAAGAATAATTATACTAAGTATTCTTAATTTTACATGGTAAAATTAAGAATTTTAATGTTTTTAAGGATTTTAACACTTAGTAAGTTAAAATGCTTTAAATGCACTTATCTACATAAATATCCGATTTGTTTATTATTAGACTGATTACAAATTATACAGTATTGAACGAATGCTACACTATGATAATCAGATAGGCTACTTTTTATCATAGATAGATAGATAGATAGAATATTCTTTATTGCACACCACATATTACAAAACAAATGATATAATAACATTAAAAACATTAATGGGTGATAGGCACTGTATACGTATAAAGTGCCTTCTTTGAATATCAAAATCATCTGAAATAATACTAGTAAAATCTCGAAAGCAACTCGAACGAAAACAAGTAGTACCTCAACAATTTGGGTTGAATCGCCTGAGGTCCAGATACGAAATAACAATTATTTAGTAAATTTATTCAGATGATCGCCCCTTTGTTCCTCGGTGGACTGTAATGAGCGGTTGAGGTTCCAAATTTAAAATGCTATTACTTTAGTGATTCGACTGTATGAGAGATGTCCGATTATTCGATTATTTGCATCATATCGATTACGTGTTATAAATTGGTATGCATGTGTTTTAATTCTTATAATTGGAATGACTTTTTATGATTCAATTTTATTAGTTTATTACGCCAACCAAAAAAATCGTGACGTGTGATATGAAGAGAAAATTAAAGGTTTTGTAATAAATGTATTTACTTACTTTTCAACTTCTTGCTTTCTCGTTCAACATCAGGTAGAACTGTACTAGGCTCAATTTTATTCTCTTAACACTGAAACTAAATCATACTTTTTGCAGGATCCTAAAAACCTAAAATCGTAGAATGCCCTTCACACTATTAGTATTCTACTAAATTAATTTTGCATTTTGGAATTTAATTTTATTTTTCATATTTTCTTATCGGACATGTCAGCAACATTTGCAGTTGCCAATCGCATAACAAAAATATAGCATCCGTGGGAAACTCAAAAACATGACCATAGAGTAGGTACATACGACGTTGTTCATGACGAACAATGGCAGCAACATTGTAACTGCATTGTTAAGGCAGGCAGTGAATAATTTTCAAGTCAATCCTTCATCTTGCCTCTGATTAAATTCGTTACGGGTAACAAAATGTAATAGTAGGTTTGGTTTTGCCCGGAATGTTCGAGTACGATATCAGTAAGCGATATATTTTTACATTTTATTTACTTATTACTAATCCTTCCAGAGTTCGCATGAGGGTACAAAGTATGCTTTTTACGAAATTCGCGGCTTTTATTTACAGTATATACAGTACATATAGTATGCATGTATACATTAGTATAAACCTGCCAGAAGAAATTCTTTAAACGATAACTAAAACAGTATCAAAGTCAGTTGATAAAGAATGTGATTAAGAAGAAGCTAAGTATCTGAAAAGTTAACTGCAAAAACAAGCTACTTTGAATTATACTGTGAAAGTATTACCTATTTATTTAATTCTGTGGAGTTGTTGCTTAGCAAGTGCTAAAATATTTTTTGGCAATTACCCATATTATGTACTTTATATTTTATGTTAGACATTACTAAAGGATACGTAAAAGTCAGAGTAGAGATGTTTGGAAGAGGCCTATGTTCAGCATTTCTTCTAAAATGGTAATAACTGTTGTCCTGAAACACAGGCCTTGAGCCTAGCTTAGACTCCAGGTCATATAATTATGTATCTACCAATAAAATGTAATAATTACAATGTTGTGGTGGAAAAATAAATATTATCTTTAACTGACAAACAATGAAGGGTAACGTAACATGAAGTCAAGCTTAATAATAAGCTTGGTAATCAATGTTTCAAATTTATATTTTTAACGGGTACAGTAGTAGGCAACGGCCTACTTGATGGTAAGAAATAAGTTCTGGGGTCCCATTGCAGAAGATGTAGACTTCTCCAGTAGTGGGATCGCAGCTAACTAGGTAACTGCTTACTAAGAAAGTCCTGTGAAGCTTTGATTGACTAATGACTCTCTTTAATTACAATTTACTTTTCAAGTCTTTATGCATTCATTTTTGTATTTTATCTTTTATTAGAGCACCAAAACCAGTCATATTTTTTGACTACGGATTGGTTTGAAAACAAAAAGAAACTGAATTTAAATTAAATTGGTAGATTAATCGACGGTGATTATTATTTTAATCAAAATGTACATTATTAAATCTAGTATAATAATAATGTCTCAACTAACTATATAAAACTTAACTATCAATAAAATTATACCAATATAAAACAAAGATTTACGCAAGCCCAAAATTTCTAGAGATTATCTGTATAATGTACACGGTACACCCGAGGCCTGGTCAGCGTATGAGTTGCATACAAATGTTTATTATAGAAGGGAAAAAGTAGCCGCCATTGTGGCCGGCCCCGGGCTAAACCACTGAAGGAGTTGCCTCCGTGAAATGTTGGACCGGCTTAAGAGAACTATAGAGTTGAACATTATTTGTTTTATTTTGATTTATTTAATTTGTAAATAAATGTCTGTAGTGGGTAAAGTGGTTAAAGCGGTTGCTGTAAGTTCAGTATTTAAATAAACACTGATATACATTAAAATATAATTATTATGTATTTGTACTACCAAGTAAACCTTTTAATAATTTTATTCTCAAATACATTTTAATTTTCAGTATAAAAATTATTAATGAAAGACCAAGTATCACGTCTAGACAAAAACTAATCTATACTTTCAAAAAATAACGTATATGCAACAATTCTATTTATATAATACTGTTCCACTTATTATAGTGGACAATTAACAAGACTCACAATAAAAGTTTTAAAATATCGTTAGCTTGTCCACGCATCCCCTTGTTCATCTGTCGTCTCCGTGCTTTGGGCGCGCATTGTCCGCGGTACAAATGTGATCAAATTATAAAGAGTGGCGGCTTGCTCGAGGCGGTCCCTGTTTGGACGACAGAGGCGCGAATAATCGCAACACCAGCGTATTATAAACGTATTATCTTATAAGCAAGCCTGGAGAGTATAGTGTGACGTGGCGTGCTCTAGAAACGTAAATATGTGATTTAGATAAACTGACAAAATTGGAAGTATGTACATAGGTATTATCATCACTGTATAAGCCGTTAGACGTTTACTGCTGTCCACATCGATTTCTAAACAGGCGTATTGGACAGAACTTCAGCTATCTATCTAAATACTAGGTAAAGTTACGAAAGAGTAGTCATTCCAAAGCAAATTCCAAAGTGTCGTCCTAATAGTAAAAATAGCGTTAGTTCTTTCGTCTTAATGTTAGCTAAATCCAATTTGAATCTGCCTAACTAAACTAACCTGCACATAATACTATAAAAATTTTAATAATAATAATGCTACAAAACTTTAATGAATTTATTATGGATCACCGAATTATCAAAATATATAATCGTCTAGTATCCTACCTAGTTAACATATTTTTTGCGTCTACCTTACAATTCCGTGTAAGAAAAAAATATATACTTATTTTTCGTTTATTTTTTTGCTCTTCTGCAGCCGCGATAGATAAGGTGGACTCAATTTGTGTAATCCTATACCTATCGCGCACGAAAGGTTTTGTACTTTAAAAACAGCAAAAAAATCATGTCTGTTGTATAAGAGTTAAATAATTATTTTATTCTGTTTTTTAGTATTTGTTGCTATAGAAGAATACATCATCTGTTCAAATGTCAACTACCTAACTATCACGGTTCATGAGACACAGCCTGGTGACAAACGAACAGATAGACAGACGGACGGATAGTGGCATAGGGTCTACTAGCATAGGGTCTGACACCAGTAAAACGTCAGTTTATCCAAAATACAATGCACTTTTAAATAATATTAGATTTTATAATAAAAATGAATTCATAACAGAAACATAATGTTAAAATATAGTTACAGGGTCCCGTTTTACTTTTTGGGTACGGCACTCTAATCAAATCACCGATCGTGTAGGGAAGTGATGAGAAATTAAAAGGTAGAGAACAGTGGGGTTAGGTACTAGAGTTCAGACACTTCTAAAACCTTTCTCTCTTTTCCTAAGTACAAGTACAAGTTTTTTTACGTATTTTTATCTATAGCTACAAAGTCTTAAGGTCAGCTCGTTCAAAAAACTGTTAGTAATTTATTACAAACATTTCAAAGCTACATATTATATAGGTACTTGTAGTGACAGTTACTGTAGTAGCGACTTTTGGTTTGATTGCCATCGCAGCCAAATATTTGTGTCATTTAAGAACTTTATTTTAGTTTTGGTTTGATTGTGGTAATGTTTATTATGTTTTTGTAATGTCACAAGTCTTCTATTTTCTTGGGTATTAAGTATGACCAAAATATTTAATGTTAAATTTATGCGACATAAATCATTTCAATCTTTTGAAATAATATTAATTTAATTACTTAACTAACTTTTAATAGACTTTAACTTACATATCGTAATATGCCCAATATTTTTCAATCTAATTTTTAATAAAGTCATATAAAAACTATTTAATATGTTTAAAAAAATAATTGTGAAATTTCTTTTACACCATAACTAATCAAAAATACATGCTCAATAAATTATCGATAGGTAGCACACAAACTGACTAATCACCGCATTAATCATGACTATACTATACTGTTAATAATAGTGTTGGACCAAATCGATTAAATCAAACCCGTCAAAGTAATTAGTCGATTTAGTCCTATATTACTGACACTTATAAAGCCAATTTATTATTGGAAGCTTGAGAACTGTAGGTAATATTATGATTAGGTAAATGACAGAGAAAAATAATAATATTTGCATCGTTAGACCAGGTAACTGTTTATTCTTTATTTTTTATGAACTGTCATTTGATGTCACGTACATTTTTTCATTTAATCAACTAAAATTTTACATATGTGATTAATGCATTTCGCGCTGACAAAAACAGACAGACGTCAGCCTAGTTGCTATTATTAAAAGGAAAAGGTTTTTTTACAATTATCTAAATGCGCAACCTTTCGTAAATAATTTTTGTGACGCCGTGTTGCCAGTGTAAAACATATTAAAATTTATTATTGTCCATTATAATGTATGTATTAGTGATTTTCTGCTCACCTTTAAATTTTTTATTGAGAAAATGTTTTTGTGTCTGATCATGTTTTGAGTAGAGTCTCGCACCGGTTATGCATTAGTAAGGTACATTATATCAGCCGAAAGACGTCCACTCCTGGACATAAGTCTACCCCAATTATCGCCACCTTGGCTGGTAGTGCGCCGCCCTCATCCATCGGTTGCCCGTCACCTTTACAAGGTTGTCGGTTCACGTTATTTTCATGTTATATTAATTATATTAATTGGTAAAATCTCTAAATAATAGTGAAAACCGTATCACAATTCGTTGTGTGGTTTAGAAGAAATAGAAATAGAAAAAAAACAGTAGCTTTGTTTTACACGATTTAGATCTTTGTTAGTCTTAACTTTTAGCCAAACAGTGTTTTGTAGACAAATTATTTCTAAAACACTTTAATTAATGAGTGAATCTGTAAATTTCTAAAACCGAAATCGGAAAACCCGAAACGATTTCATTGAACTTTTACCCACAATGTTCAATTCAACTAAAATTCTCAACATTTATCAATCGACTAATAATGATTGACTTTCGAATAACATAATTAGTCGATTTGCATCATATTACAGTTGGTCATCCCATCACTAGCTTGTTTCCCACCGTATAGTAATAAATTTTATTATTTAACTACACTGAGATATGGCGGCTATGGGAAGTATGGGAAATAGCCATGGCATTCAGAAGCGGGTTTGCATTAAATATGCATTTTGATAGTAAGCTATTCTGAATTTGTAACTGTACTTGGTCATCTGATCTATTATTAGTTCTGCCTCATGGAAGAGTTTTGATAGTATGGATGGTGTTGAATTCCATAGCTTTCTATAAAAACTCTACTTGATAGATATGTAAAATATTTGCAAATATAGTTATTACTTAGTTCGACCACTTATTGTATTTTCTACATTTTGAAAAAAAACTTCACAACCCAGTTTATCTTTTCTCGATGATGTTGTATGTTATACAAAACCTTAAGCCTCGGTCAACATGCGAAGATCTATAATTGATATATTACAAGTCAGCAGTTTAAAGTATTCATTAAACAAGTTAACTTAAACTTAATAATGTTATGTAAAGTTATATTTAAGTAAGCTTGTTATTAACTAGGCTATCTTTTGCTTCGTCACTTTGTGTATATGTGTACTCTTATCGTTGCTGTATCTCGTCTCCGAGACATATAATATAGGTATATTTTTTTATTTAGAATATGAAATAGTATTCAGTCGCTTAAACATAATTATAAAAATTAAAAACATGATACATATTCAAATCTGTTTTGTAATTAAATTTACCCGCAAAAAAGATTGCGCTAAAAATTATATTTATATTCCCATAAAGTAGAACATAAAATACTCTACTTTTATAAAGCTTAGTTGTAACCAGTGAGTGAACTTTCCCACTGTCAGGTAGAGTATAATCTGTTGGTTGACAATGATGTATTGTATCGTCGAGTCAAAGGTTCGAATCTATTAGCATTTTGTAATTTGTTTATCCGCTTACTACGGACTGGCAAACGTTGGTTCAAATGTTTGGTGTTTTACTTTTATAGTAGTGATGGTGTTTCTCTATATTTTTCTCAGTTAAAACAAAGTATTTATTTTATAAAAGTATGGAATTCCTTGCTCCCTTCTGGCGAAAAGTTTTTAGAAATATTGGTAAAAAAAGAAACACTGTTCTACTTTATGCCCTTACTCCAATTATAACGTTATTTTAAGAATATTCAGCTTAATTTAATATTAATTTAAATTATATATAATAATAATAAAATATATATTTTAACACCTAAGTTACTAAAACAGAGTCATATTTATAACATTACATTTGATAATTCGCGTTATATGACTAATAAAACCACTCAAGGAATTATTTCGCGATGACAGACGGATGCTTGACATAATTACCACATTTGGTTACTGGATACTCGTTCAATCGTGAGTCACCTAATTACGTCATCATTCCAGGAAGTAACAGTGATATTATATTAAACTTTATGGTAATTCTAATTCACTTATCGCTATTGAAAAATCGATGACAGATAGAAAGGAATAGGACCAAGCGACATTTTTCATAGTAGATAATATTTTTATAAAAGACATAGACAAATTTATAGAAGACTGCAGTCAATATAACACTATCAAGTTAATTTTGTTTAGTATACTAACAGTTTCCATTGCTTTAAAAGAAAGCACTGTAAAGGCGGGTAGAAGGTATTATACAGGTTTAAAATATAGTGTTTTCTTTTTGTTATATAATTGAAATAAGCTAGGAGGGGTATAATGTTAGTAATATAATGCAGTTCCTATAGATTCACATATTGAGACACACGCGACACTTTTCACTACGTCTGTCCATATAGTCTCCTATTAAAGATAATCTTTCGACCTCATCAATCATCTGTTTAATAATACTTTCAAATGTAAAACTGCGTTGTCTCGTCTTAAATTGAATAAAAAAATACTTATGATAGATTTGTTATTGCAGTAGCTGTCAAACTACAGCAAAATATTGTAACCTTTGACCGGATCGTAGTGATGTGCAAATAGTTAATAATGGTAGCACATATCCATCATATTGCCAAATGTACGCTACGTTTTAAAATTCACTGAGTCCCAGACATTGCAAGCTTATAAATCTCGCCAGCCTAATCTATCAACAAAAAGTTCCAATACATGATACGTCTATTTACCTATAACAATTACTGAACTTTTAACAATAAGACCAACATTGGTCATGTTATATTGAGAAAGAGAATCGACAAACTCATTAGCCCAAACATTTGTCCAACAGCACAGAACATAATCAATTTGTCAAATCGATACATGTTGTAGCATCAGTTATTTCTATTTATCGTACAACGGCCATTTTGACACGACATTACAACAAGTTCTAATGTAATTCATAAATTATGACCGAAATGTTTATTTTTAAGTCGATATAAATTATAGTAGTCGATTTTTTATACGAGAGTTAAGATTTGGTTTACGCGAATACGTTGAAAGCTGAATAATGCTAAATTATATTTGTAGATATTTTTTGTGATAGAAAATTAATTGGGCTTATGTGGTCATCAGTTATTGATTTACTAATACTTTAGTAGCTTCTAACTGTCAGATGATGTGCCTACTTGGTATTTTAGTAGATTATTTAATATTTCTTTAATTGTTTTACTACCAATAAAATAGTAATTGAGCTCATCAGATAACCGCCGTTCATAGATCTTGGAAGCATGAGAAACTTTAGCTTTGTCGTCTCCACATGCCGCTGCCGCTTGGTTTTCTATTTAGCATGCAAACAGAAAAACATTTGTAGGTACTTGCTTAAAACAGAATTTTGTATGCTGTTAATATATTGTTGAAGAGTACTCAAAAATATATATTATTTTTATACAACTTTGTTGGCAAACAAACATACTGAGTTACCTGATGGTAAATAGTAACCGTAGCCTATAGACATGGCTGTGTTTTCTAAGCATCGCTAAAGTAAAAATGCTTAGAAAACATGACCAAGCCGTTGCCGACCACGGAGAAAGGGATGAGGAAGGAAAAACGAAACAGAAGAGGATCGAGAGGGTATTTGGGCTGCCGACGCTCATACTCACCGAACGAAACACATTAGCATGAAAACTAATTTTAAGAATAGTAAGCAGGCAAACAAATTTAATATTTATTTTGAAGGTGTACGATGAGTTCATATTTAGTAAAGTTCACCATCAAACTTCTTCTTTTCGTCATAAAAAGCGACACATTTATATAAGTAATCGTCAGCACACAATCCTAATCGATTTAAACTTTAATTCATTTAGTGTGAAATTCAAACCACGCCGTTATAGAAACTACACACACGCCGTCACTATTCTATGCAAGTAAGTACAATTACAAATGGAAGAAAACAGAAAATAAATGATAACCGTACCATATGTGGTAGCAAGCAGTATAAATATATCACCTCATTACATACACAAACAGGAACCTGTATACACAGTAGCAATAATGAATGTTGCTACAAAGCTTTGGCAACAAACATTCGTTAAATATAAACCCATTTAATAAAGACATCAAGTGGCGGCACACATGAAACGGTGAGCGGAACAAAAAATAATCGTTCTAGAATCGATACGAGATCGAGAGCTTAATCGATTCAGCAAAACAATTTAATCGAGTCGCATGCGAGTTGCGAATGCAGATGAATTTCTCACATTCATTTGTTAGATCTACCTCTTACTTTGTTGTGTGTTCATTTTTTGAAAGGAGATTAAATGTTTTAATTACTTTTTCTTTATGTAGTGTTGTATTTATGTCTTGATAATGGTTTATGTAGTGTTCTTAATTTGAAATGCCAGTGAGGCTGAGCAACGGTTACGCGTCAACCTTTTTAATTCATTGTGGCTAACGTTAATTGTGTTGGAAAATTCTTTAGTTTATACTTATAATTACGCTCAAACAAACGAGAATCCACTATCATAAATCACTTATCACCTACTTATTTTAAATGTTTTTGACATAAACAGTAACTGACTGACAAAAAATGTTCTATTAAATTATTATAATTATTATAATTGAATTAATATTATTGAATTGAATTAAAAATTACTTCGACGTATTTTAGTCGAGTGGTGAGTAATTAAGTATCTAAGTATCGACTAAAATTTTATTGAATGGTATCAACATTTTCAAGTGACAGATGAATTAGTACCTAGTTAGTAAATTACTTGAGACTTCGGTGTAAACTTCGACTTCACTATCACTTCACTATATTTTACATAGTATTATACATATAGTAGTTATTTTTGCCTAGAAATATATAAATTAACATAGATATTGCTTCGTTATTTATTATTCAAGTCCCGCCGTAACAATTCCATTCGAAGCAAAAGGAATCATCACCATTTCAGTGGTGATAGTGCCACTAGTTACATATAGGATATTTCTAAAAGCAGTGAGTTTACCCAGCATCTTTCATACACAATTATAAAGTAGTCTGTCGATCTTACTGAACGTGGAACGATTTAACAGAGTACAACTTTGAAGAGACTTGTGTATAGAATTGGACATCTTCGGGCTGATATCAATGAAAATTTACAGTTAGACATATCGTTGCGCATTATATTTTTTTATTGACGACAGTAGCAGACGAGAAATTAGCTCACGTGGTTGTAACTGTCGCTCATGGACGACTCCTGCAATGCCAGGGACTCGATGCCGCTGCTAGCCGTGAAGTGCGTGGGGTGAAGATATCATATCAGTAAACGCTATGTGACTTTGGTGAATGACCGTGAATTCGTCATAACATTTTGTAGTTTTGTTCAACGTACCTATTATGATCATTATGTACTTCAGCCAAAATACATTTATAGCTGGAAATGGGCCTACTCCCTCCAGTTTCTAAAAGGCTGATAAACGAAAAATTTACTTATTTCCTGTTATATCTCACGTGAAGTACCAGTTGGGTTGCTAAAAGCATCCATACTTTTAGCATGCTTTTAGGTACCTACTTCACATGAGATTTAACAGGTGATAGTAATGTTTTTGCTTTCAGAAACTGGAGAGTATCGCTAGTTTAACTGATCGCGATCCGTCGGCGCCGTCATCCATTGGTTATGACTTTGGTAAATTGGTTGATATAGTTATTGGTTACGCTTTAGTAGATCGTCGGTACACTGTAATTTTTTTGCTATTACAATTATAATAATAATAATAATAATAATAATATTTTTATTTATCTCCACAAATTACACTAGTCTTAATATCTAGGTTGACACAAAGTTTGGCTTATTTCGTAATTTGTGGGCGATCTGGAGTCTAAACTAAGCCTTGGCCTGTATTTTAGATCTCCAGGCCTCCCATTATTAAAGTTACTGTAGTCAACGTGTTGAGTTTATGAGTAGGAAATTATGTGTGCATGCTCTATATGTGTATATATGTGTGTGTGTGTGTGTGTGTGTGTGTGTGTGTGTGTGTGTGTGTGTGTGTGTGTGTGTGTGTGTGTGTGTGTTGTGTGTGGGTGTGTATGTGAGTGTGAGTGTGAGTTACGCTGCTACCTTTAGAAAGTTTTCTGTTTTTGCATAGTCTAGATTGAGTAGTAGTTTTTGTACTTTAGTTTTGCATTCTACCTTTGAACAGTTTGCTATGGGTATTAATTTATTTATTTTATTAAATAACTTAGACCCTCGGAACATGCTAAATCTTTGTGCAAATGTAGTGTTAGTAGGTGTTGACTCACATATTGCATAGTTTCTCCGAGTGTGGGCAACGCGTTGCATTCTATCTGGAGATAAGTTTGAGTGTGTGTGAAGGACGGTTAACAGTATATATAGTTGTCGTACATTCAGTACTTGACATTCTTCATACAGTTTGGTAGTAGGGAACAATCGAGGTTTAGATGTACTAACTTTTAATATCATCCTCTGAGCTCTCTCAAGGATTATCATGTTGGATTTACACACACCTCCCCATGTCGTAATACAAAAGCTCAGAATAGATTGCACCATAGCGTCGTAGACCATTCTTATGGTCTGTTTATCTGCTACATCACGTAGCTCTTTAAAAATATACGCTAGTTTACGTATCCTCTGGGATAATGTACGTATATGGGTTGCGAAAGTTAAGTTAGCGTCAATTTCGATACCAAGGTATTTTAGACAGGAAGTGGGATTGATGAAGGGACAGTTACATGTAGCTGTAGGAGGGAAGTTACATTTATGTGCAAAAATATTGTGGTTGTGTATTGGTATATTGATTGTGTTATGTATAGAGAAGGTTATGTATTTAGTTTTTTTTTCATTAAGGGTAAGTGAGTTTGATAATAGCCAGTGACATACAGTGTTAAATCCTGTTTGAGCTATTTTAAAAACTTCATCCCATGAATCGGCGAAAAACGTAAGGGCTGTGTCATCTGCATATGTTGATATACGGCAGTTTTTTATGTTCAAATTACTGAGCTCATTGATGTAACAGAGAAAGAGAGTTGGACCCATAATGCTGCCTTGCGGCACCCCAAAATCATTTGGCAGTACGTCACTGACATGGTCTCCTATTTTTACACATTGGGTTCTTTTGTTTAAGTAGTCAGATATCAATGCTGCAGGTGTGCCTCTAATACCAAAATCCTCCAGCTTTTGTACTAGGTGGGGAACAGAGACGGTGTCAAAGGCCTTGGCAAGGTCAAGAAATATGGTTAGGCATTTACTCCTATTGTCTAATTTACCAACGAGATAGTTAACAAGGTCAAAAACTGCATTTTCGGTAGAGCGGCCACTTCTAAAGCCATATTGTTGAGATGATAGTAGATTGTATTGTTCTAAATAATGAGTTAGTCTTTTATTAATAATACGCTCAAATAACTTTGACATCGTTGTCAATATAGCAATTGGCCTATAGTTACTGATACTGCTTCTGTCACCCACCTTATGTATAGGATGTACCACGGCTTTCTTAAATGCGTCAGGGAATACCCCCTCCTCGAAGCAACGATTTAATAAATTTGTGAGTACAGGTGTTATAGATTCAGATATTAGTTTTAAAATCTCTGCATTGATCTGATCCCACCCAGGAGCACAATCACTTTTCAATAGCTTAATCGTTTTCTCAACTTCTTCGTTGTCGGTGGGTAAGAGAACAAACGAATTAAGCGGAGATTGTGACGTTTTTCTGAAATCAGGTAGATGTGACGGTATTAGGTCTGACAGTTGTTTACCTACCTTTGAGAAATAGTCATTTATTTTGTTGACTGAGGACTTGGGATCTTTTTCAGTTAGTAGTTGAAATGGTAGTTGATTTGTTTTATTGTTATAAGTAATTGTTTTGATGGTAGACCATAGTTTTTTTGTATTATTTTTTGATGTTATAAGTTGATCCCTGAAGAATTGTTTTTTAAGTTTTTTGATTAGATTGTTACAGTGATTTCGGTATCTTAAATACGTTGTTTTCAGTATTGCATTATCCTTATCTGATTTTATTTTATTGTGCATTCTGTCTCTTGTTCGAATACAGCGGAGGACGCCAAGAGTAATCCAGGGTTTGATTATATACTTACTTCTAGGAATCAATCGTTTTATCGAGTTATTTGCAATAAGTTGTTGTAATATATTAATGAAATTGTAAGTAGCAGTGTTCAAATTTGTTTCCTGATAAATTTTGTGAAAGTTATAAGTAAGGCAGTCTGATTTTAATTTTTCTCTGTCAATTTGAAACCTGATATTTATTCTTGTTGGTTTTAACTTCGTTACATCAGTTTTAATACAAAACAGTATAGCTTCGTGATCGGTGATACTGGTACCCAATGAAAAAGTTGTAACAAAAATGCAAATAATATACTACCTATACCTCTTTATCAAAAAACCTAAATAATGTTTACACTGCTACTATTAATTATAATTACGTTACCTACATCGAGAAAATTAAACCATTAGGTACTTAAAAACAAGTTCATTTCAAGTTCCTTATAATTATCAGTATCACCCAGTAAGATGGCAATTTCACGCTTGCGCTGCATTTATGATTAGCGCCATCTATTGGTAAGATAAGATCAATATCGGGTACCATGCATGAGGACTTACGGTAGCAAGCGTTTAATTGGCCACCTATATTTATTGTTGAAATGAACATATCACGGCAGGATGGGGACATAACTCAGACCTTCTGTACATCGTGATTCTCCATTTTGTATCGGAGTGTGCGATAAGTGGAATAGAGATGGTGTGGAGAGACGTTAAATTTTTGTGCGTAATAATAAGACACTTTTTAAATAGCCGACCGTAGCAGATGAGCAAACAGCTCACGTGATGGTAAGTTGTAACTGTCGCTCATAGATGACTCAGAGATTGCAGAAACAATGCCAGGGACACAGAGAAAGAGGGAAAATTGGGCCTCCGGGGCTCTCACTCACGAACGAAACGCAATAGTATAAATACTAATACTCTTAAACGATCCTTCGCAAACCAATTATTAAAAGCAGTAGCCACAGTTGTCAGGATTCTAAAATAATTATTCCGAGTATAAATAAAATTGCCAGAATATGACGAAACCCGATGCCGACGTCATAATGTGCCTTCTGAAGCACATTATATAAACCGCGATGTTTTTAATAAACCAGTCATCAAACCACGCGTTGGCGCGATGGCTTTAACAGCATTTTACCTCACAGACTTATCGGTACACACAATTAACATAGCTTTAAGCTCAACTTAAACACAAACAAAAAATATAATACAAAGTATACTCTACCCCATAACAAAACAAGAGATAGCAATTTAACGAACCGGCATCAGCAACGTCTTCATTTATTCAATACAAAACAAAAACAACAGCGAATGGATTACAATATCAATTTAGGAAAGTGAATCAAGTGATTTATAGTTTTGTATCATGTAAATATTGCTTCGGGCTGAGACCGCTTACGACTCTTGACGCTAATTACTTACTCTCATGATGAAACTATTTATCAATTTAGACAGATTATGTCATGTTTATTTCTTTATAGTATGTATATTCATGTACTGAGTAAAAGTCCACTTTGCAAATTGTATATAAATTACAAATTTTACTTATATATATTTTGTGGTAGACATTAATTGCTGATAGTAGCTGTAATGTGTATCATAATTCTAAGAGACGCGAAGTGAAATATTTGGTCAAATTGAATAAGAATTATTGTTTTCAGTTAACACCTTAGCTAAGTGAAAACGATAATAATTAAATGTACAGCAGAGGAAAAGCTCTTTCGCACGCCTATCCCACTCTTTTCGTGGTAGATAGCGGCTTACCGGACTCCCAGGCACAGCATTGGCATCCCTGGCATTGGGTTGGCAATGCCAGAGGTTCGGAGTCGTCCGTGAGCGGCAGTTACCACTTACCTTCCAGGTGGGCTGTTTGTCGTCTGCCACTAGCGGCAATAAAAAAATTATATATATAATAAAAAACGAGAAATTAAAATTTTAAAAGTCATCTGTTTCTCCCCAATTTTAAATAAGTTTAATTGTTAGCCACTTGCTAAATTAAACTGTAATCAAGTGTAATTAAAAACATTAATAAAAATTAAATGACAATCATAATTAATTTATCTATTTACGACACAATAAGTAAACAAACAAAATTTCCTAATAGGTTTTCACTTTAGACAAAAATAATAATTCAATTTGCTTCAAATCTCATAGATTTTTTGTAAATTAAACTCTAAAATCAAAATCTGAATGTAATATGATAAAGCTAACAATGACGCTAAACTAATTAGCTTATCTACAAATAAACAAACAAAAAGAAAAATGGTTGACAATCTAAGCCCCGAAATTTGCTCACCATTTCAAAATGAACCTATTGTTCTACAGAGAGCTATTGAAACATCAATCAGCGGGGTCACAAACAATTTGCCGTGTTTCAATACATCGCTGCATCAATAGCGAATGATTCAAACTATTTTTGTGCATAGACGCCGTGAATGCGCTACTGGTTTTTGTGCGGTGCAAATTGTGAGATGCTGGCGATTTTTTTTTGTTTGCAAAATTTTCTATCGCTGTATAAGGCGAACAAATGGGCGTGACTAAAAGTCGGTTTTATTATGGTTGTGAAAGAGCACGTATCATTATTTTGTGTATACACAACTGATGCCAGTCTACCTTAAAACGAAATTATAACTAACAAGAAACGTAATAACCTGGAGATTAAAAAGAGTGGCCTAAGTTTCTTGCCAGTTCTTCTCATGGCCCTACCATACGTCAGCGTACTGGCTATAGGTTAAGGTTCATAAGTTAACACTTAACATTAAACTAACCCAAATAAATAAATATATTTATCTTTGGCTTTGATAAACAGTGCTTGCGATTAAACTACCAGTTGGCACTCCAAAGATGAACTCCAGAGCCATTTGTTGCTATGTAGTAGAATTCAAAGATTTTGAAATACAATAATTTAGTACAAGTACAAGTGAACTTAAACTCTCAAAATGCAATAATAAAAATTCTATTTTTTAAAATCTCAAATTGCTGTCAATACTACACATTATTTTGGAGTACTATACTATATAGTACAGCAGCCAGCACTTTTAGATAAAGTCTTAAGCTCTATTAGAGCAACTAGCTAAACGCAAATGTGGCCTTCTGAAGACACATCGCTGTTTTATTTGCACATAAGGGTTCCCTTAAAAATATAATAATAAAATGTGCACTAACATCTCATAAATTTAACCGTACGCCGTAACAACTAACAAGTACTCTGTCATCACTTAGAGCAGGTTGCCGGTATGCGGGTCATTCACCGTCGTTTGGAAATACGCGACAGTTCACAGACTAGCCTCCCAATCTAATTGGTGGACAATCTAGATTATGTTACATCATTTGAAGCAGCCGTTGTTTTTGTTACTTACTTTTGTTTTCGTACAGCAGGTTAAAAGCAACAAAATCTAATTTAAGGCGTTTCGATATAGAAAAAAGAAAAGTTGTGTACATATTGTTTCTTTTTTAGTCTATCAAAATTACCTCAATTTGCTTAATCGTAAGCCCAAGCAGTCAGTGGGATCCAAAGGTGGCGGACTTTATCCTAAAAGCCATCCATCATGGCATCTTGCTGATGCACTTTCAAACCCCGTTTAAATAAAACATACTCAGGTAAACAGTTTCAGGTTTTAAGTTAGCGATATAAGAAGAACGTACTAAATCGTTTGGTTCTAGATTATAATATTTCCTAGGATCTATTAGATCTATTAAACCATACCGGTTTAGCAGAACCATCCTTACTTCAATTTTATTTTAATTGAGAATCTGTGATTAATATGTTTAGTTTAGGTATATTGTCCGAAGATATCTGCATCAGATTTATACTAAGCCATGTAATACTTGATTTTATGAGCCAGGATGCAAATTTAGTTATCAATTTTGTGATTACCTTTTCAGTGCACCTCCATTGCTATTATTTTCTTGGGTTTATAGGATATCTAAGCAGAATATTATATTTATGTTTTAATAGAAAAGTAAAAGAAATTGAAGTACTTATAAAAAGCTTTTTGAATTGACTTGATATGATGACTTATCAACAGGTTACCAATCCTAGCGTCCTTATACATTAGGTACTTTTTTGCATTGAGTTTTTATACATGTCTATCGTCTATTACGTAGTCTATCGAAGCATTGTAAAAGTAATGTTTAGAAAACACAACCATTCTGAGTCTGAACAAGATAAAAACGTGGACAAAGACCTTACCATCAAGAAGGGTCGTCATCATCATCATCATACAAAGACGTCCACTGCTGGACATAGGCCTCCCCCAATTTTGGCCAATGTATTCGCTCGTTCGCATCCCTCATCCAACGGTTGCCCGCCACCTTTATAAGGTCGTCGGTCCACCTTGTGAGGGGTCTGCCCACGCTGCGTCTTCCGGTTCGTCCAAAAATTGCCCAGAAGAGTACCGAGAAGTGTGCTCTTATTGAATTACACTAAAACAGAATTAAAATATAAAATGAAAATTAAACTTAAAAACAAGAGTTAAGATAAAAATTTAAGTTGTAAATTTTCCAATAATATACCATGAAGTAGACAGTGTGTGAAATAATTGTATTCAAAGGACCAATACCTTTTATCTTTATGGAAACTGGGCTATTGCGTTATCTTTCACAGAGTTATTCGATGCGATAATGTCTCTTATACAGGCCAATACTTCGTTACAGGGCAGAGATGCCCTTATATTGTCGCTGTAGGGTATTATTATCGCTTGTTCTAAGTACCTTTCCTTTTGCTGTATCAGTATGCTAATAAATAAAATCAATTGTTTGGGAATTATTATTAGTTCTAGAATTTACACTCCTGCTTCGTCACAAAAACTATGTGGTATGTCCAGGCGGTAGATTTTCGCTACTAGGACGATCACAGCAATTTTGCTGTGACCAATCTGGAAGTTCTTAAACAGACTGAGAACTCAAGTCGGTCGAAGTAAGGAAGTTCAGGTGTGGTTTCTCCGACGGGACCAATCTGAAGTGTCTGCGTGGTGTACCGCAGACGACGTCTCACCTCATATCTTGCCCTGGGTGCACCACCTGAACACCGGAGGATTTGATGGTTGCATCTGACAATGCAGTCAGTGTAGCCGCGCTCTCGGCCAGGACAATATAAATTTGGTGATAGTTTTTTTTTTATTATCGAAATGCTAAGAAGAAGTGGCGATCAACCAAAGATAATTATGTATGCGACGGTGATAAGTCATAGTGTAGATGGTTAGCAGAAGCATGTATCTAGCGAACGGCTTCTGGTTAAAATGTTGAGATAAATGATGGATTGATTTTTTACAATTAAATTGGCAAACAAGCACATAAACGCTACACGCATTGCCGATTATAAAGCAAAATTCTTGTGTATATTAAAAGGGTTATGAAATTGTTACAACAATAACAAGAATATTTTTAAACAAAACAATGCCAAGGCCATTTTAACTTTAAAAGCTTTCAATCTTGCGGCTTTTTTAAAAGTACTATATCTGGTTACAACTCACGAAAGCAATCAACGGTCACGACACGAGGATGCTCCAAAATATAAATGAAACAAATAAAAAGTTAAATTTTAAAAATAAAGATACATACAAATAAGAAATAATAAAGTTGCGTAAGCGTTGGACCAAATGGGATTTGCATTTTGGCTACCGCGAATAAGGGCGCGTACTAACTAGCACTCAAAATAATAATGTTTTAGGTATATCTAACAAATATAGGATGTGATACAGTAGTTTAGATGCTAGCAATGCCAGCCTGATTGCTTGAGCATTGTGACCCTGCAAAAAGAGAAAATTGCTATGCTGATGGCCACATAGACAAGTTTCTTCTGATACTGAAATGGAGATTTCCAAGAGTTTCCTATTTTTCTTTTTTTTATAAAGTACTCCATCACGTCCGCTGCTAGACATAGGTCTCTCCTAGTATTGAATGTTTATAATCTCTCCTAATGTTTAATAAGAATTAAGGTTATCAGTTTACTACTATTTTCATTTCACTTTACACATCGCGCAAATTTTAATTCTATTTCCACACATAACAATTATCTGTATAATCCACATGTTTACTTGTTCATCCACGTGTTTAATCACTCTACTATTATTATAAATGCAACAGTTTGTATGTATGTGTGTGTGTTTGTTACCACTCAGCGCCTAAACTGCTGAACCGATTTTGATAAAAACTGGTATGTACGTAACTGGTACTGCTTATGCGGAAAATCAATCTGGTGCTTGAGATAGACGAAATTAATATTACGCGCGGGCGAATCCACGAAGTGCAGCTATTAAATCCTAATAAACAGCTATTAAATCCTAATAAACATTTTTTTTTTTTTTTTTTATAGTATAGCCTACCAAAGTGACTCCACCCCGCCTGATGGTAAGCAGTCAGTGGAATCCAGAAGTGGCGGCCACTATACCAAAAGCTATCGTTTTAAACTGCTGGTATGGTGGCCTCCACTATGGCGGCTGGGAATGGGGTTAGGGGAAGGAAAAGAGGGACGTGAGGAAAGAGGAAAGGGGGGAAATTGGGCCTCCGGCGCTCTCACTCACCGAACGAAACGCAGTAGTACGGATACTACTACTCATAAGTCGATCTTCTATGAGAGGGTAGTACTTCCCCGGACGGTCCGGCCCATTCATGCTGAAATCAGCGTGGATCTACTACCGTAAAATGTACACATATATGTAAACATGTAGAAATTGTCTTTTATTTTACAAAAGAAGCAAAATGTGTATCAAGCTTTACCCGCAGTTGAATGTTTTGATCGCCCCTAACATGATGTAATAAACAGTGAGGCTGTACTAAAACTTTATATAGTTTGACATCTCGGATAAGGACCAAACATACAATGTTTCCAGTTCTGAGTAATGTTTAGATATGAATGGTTAGAGAAAAGGGTTGTTTAGAGAGATTGACTCAATGATAGTGAAGTGATTATATTTCACCCTTAATTCAGTTGCTTTAAGGCGAGCTTTTCCCACAAACGCCCAAAAACAGGTTCTTAGTTTTCTGTTTTATTCCTAAACGAGATGGAATAAAAATCTGAAAATCATATATATCATTATTCATTCTTTCAATACGCAATTTCTGCAATTTGGCTCTATCGATTTTAGTCTCAAAGATAAGTCTAAACTAATTTTCAAACCCATTTCATTCAGTGTATATTAGTTTTTGTGTAATGAAACTTATATCAAATGAATTGTCGTTGAAAATGTGAGGTTTTTCGGTAACCAAAAAGTAAAATTTCGAACGTCTTCTCCTCCGTTTCCTAAGATAATGAGTTTTTATCCTTGCTGAGGCTGCCGCGCTCCTCGTTCAGTCCCGCTGGGACAGCGTCAGAGGTCGGATCTGTGTCAATTTTTTTGTTATCCGGAAAATGCACGAAATTAAAAAAAATAATAGATTTACAAAGGCTAAACAAATAATAGTAATAGAATAGGTAAATAAGTATATTTTAACATTATGTTTCTGTTATGAATTCATTTTTATTATAAAATCTAATATTATTTAAAAATTAATTGTATTTTGGGTAAACTGACGTTTCATTGGTGTCACAACATAGAAATGTTGCAGTAAGTAATTACATGTAATTATGACGTCACGTTTGGACTTTGTATTACAAGTTGGTACGAGTACAATCACTGTCGATAAAATTCTAAATACTATTATATAAAGCGGAAGAGTTTGTTTGTTTGTTTGAACGCGCTAATCTCTGGACATTTTTTTGCGTATGATAGCCCAGTTCTCTAGGAAGATTATAGGCTATGTAATATCACGCTACTGGCGACGGGCGCAGAGCTAAGACGCGGGTGAAATCATAAATTTTGAAAAGAAAAATTAAATCAAAAATTATTTAATTTATATGTACAGACTTTTGCCTGAAATTATAATAAACTGACGGACTTATAAACTGCATCAAAGTTCAGGATTACTTTGAAATGGTTTTTTTTAATAAGTATGCAAACTTTTTAGATTAAATTATATAAATATGGAGAGACTGGCTCTTAATCTTAAAAAAAAGTAAAATTTAAAAATAGAACTGCAGTAAAACAAATGAATATAGCCGGGAAAAGAAAATTTACTCGTAGTATCAGGTTTGCGTGTTATTTAAAGCAAAGTTTTAAATTGATTCGCATTGATTTTTTATTCTTTTTCAATTAAATTATTGTTACCAGCAGAATTGGTGGGTTAGTTTTTTAACTCATCGAGAGTTTTTGAACCATAATATGGATACTTCGTCCGAACAAGCGGCTCAAATTGTAGCACTGGTGCGGGTGGGCTTGGATCAACGAACGATTGGTAGAAATTTAAATTTAAACCAGTCTACGGTTTCTAGAATATACAGAAGGTTTGTGGAGACAGGTTCTTACAGATGGAGACGTGATAGAGGCAGGACTCGAGAAACCACCGGTCGTGATGACCGATTTATTGTTACAACTTCCCTGCGAAATCGTTTCCTCACGTCAGTTAACATCAAAACAGAGCTTAATGAAGTGCGTGGAGTAAATGTGAGTGCACGAACAATAAGAAGAAGGTTAAAGGAAGCGGATATCACCCCTTTTAGACCAGCAAATGGTCCAAAGTTCTCTGTAGCTCACAGACAAGCTCGCTTAAGATTTGCGCGTGATCACCTAAATTGGACAGAAGAGCAATGAGCCTCCGTATTGTTCACGGACGAGTGTAGGACATGTTTATATGGTGCAGATGGTCGTAGAAGAGTCTATCGTCGACGTGGGGAGCGATATGCTCAAAGTTGCATTGAGGAGCGTGTTCCTTTTGGAGGCGGTTCGTGTAGGGTCTGGGGTGGCATATCGATGAACGGGCGAACAGAACTTGTGTTCATAGACATGGTCCGTCAAAACGGTAATAGAGGGGGTTTGATTGCACATCGCTACATAACAGAGATCTTAGAAGATCACGTGGTGCCTTACATGAGATTCATAGGCGAAAATTTTACTTTAATGCAGGATAATGCCCGGCCGCACGCTGCTGCACAAGTTCGACAATATTGCGAAGAGGTTGGGATACGTACAATGAATTGGCCAGCACGCAGCCCGGATCTTAATCCCATTGAGCATGTTTGGGACAATTAAAAAAGAGCTGTATATGCGAGAAATCCTGTGCCCACGACAGTGGCAGCACTAAGAACAGCACTTTCAGAAGAATGGGACAATATTCCGCAAGATCTTTTAATAACCCTAATAAAATGTATGCGGAACCGATTAGAATCCGTAATAAGGGCACGTGGAGGTAATACACCTTATTAAAACATAAATAAACCCTTGCATAAAGTTTGTGTCTATTGTTAAAACCATTTCTTTTATTAAACCAATTTTCCTTAAATTTCTGTTTTTTCTTCAAAAAAGTATTAAGGTCCTTTCCAGTACACAAACTTAAACTTAAGGGTATGACCCTACGCTGTTTTAAAGTTCACGAACCAATCTAGAGGTTTCAATTTTAATCTGTATAGAAAGTTTGCATACTTGGTTAAAATATTTATTTCAAAGTCGTCTATTACTTTGATGCAGTTTATGAGTCCGTCAGTGTATATCCTCCACAAATTAGAGGAATGATAGTAATAAACACTAAAATGAGCGAAAATTAAGAAAATAATAAAAAATATAATGGCCTTTTTATTTCCAAATCACTAATTATTACTTATTTTGAATGTTATTATTATGCTATTCTATCCTATACTAGTAAGTAGGCTATTGTTTTATCATTTGCAAGTAGTTCTGTGAATTGTTAAAAACTTAAAATTTAAAATATTTAAAATATATCATAAAAAGTGATCAAACTATTTAAATTATATATAAATACTGTTGTTGTGACTAGCTGTTGCCCGCGACATCGTTCGCGTGATAATTCATGTGTACAATCGTACAATGTATCAGTAATATATATCAGTATAATCCGTCATTATGGTGAATCCCATTGAAATCTATTTACCCGCTATCAGTAAAACTGACGAAATTTCACACAAACTTGCGACTTCTATTTTCTCACTTAATAATGGTAATTTCTAAGTAATAAAAAATGAGTAGTTTTTAGTAATTTGGTAATCCTAATAAAAAAACAACTACAACTAGGTAAAAACAACTTCGAAAGGGAAATCGACAGGTGGATTCAGTTGGGTTGGGGAGCGTTCCTCAAACTCCGTCAAGTCTTTACATCGCCCATACCGCAAACCCTAAAGACCAAGGTGTTTGACCAATGCGTCCTACCTACAATGACCTATGGTGCTGAAACGTGGACACTCACAAATGGACTGGTCCATAAGTTGAAAGAGCTATGCTTGGCGTTCGTCTGATCGACAAAATCCGTAACGAGGAGATTCGACGGCGAACTAAAGTTACCGATATAGCTCTCCGAATTAGCACTCTGAAGTGGCAATGGGCTGGTCATATTTGTCGCAGATCAGAGAATCGCTGGAGCCGCAAGGTTCTGGAGTGGAGACCGCGTACAGAGAAACGTAGAGGGGGACGCCCCACCGCTAGATGGAGCGACGATTTACAACGGGCGGCTGGCAGAAACTGGAACAGCCGTGAATCTGACAAGATGGCGCGCCTTGGTAGAGGCTTATGTCCAGCAGTGGACTGCCGTAGGCTGATAATGATGATGATGATGATAAATAAAAAATTTAGAAGTTTCATACACACTTTGTCATCCCTTTAAACCCCCTTCGCAAGATCCCGTCTCAGTAAGCACCTATATCCTAAAAGGAACCCCCATGCAAAACTTTTGACTTCTAACACTTGTATTTTCTGAGATGTCGTGATGTTTGAGTGAGTGAACTTTTGCTTTTATCTAAATATATATAGATTTTGTTTTTACTATTACCAGGCTACTCTAGCTTACTCTGGAGCATGCCACATACAACTTGCCTTTAAGTCTACGCCCGTTACCTTAAGAGTTTAACCTTGAGCTTTGTCTATGGTTACTCTGAAACAAACTTTGATGGGAAACTGCATTTTTTTGAATTAAAAGGTGATTGGCCTGATTGTTCCTAATATAACAAAATTTTTTCGTTTTCGCAAACAACAAAAACTGGCTAAACGACAAGTGAAAACATAGCATATGATTATCTTCTCCTTTCTTAATCATTACACGGTAGAATAAAAACTTACTACTAGCTACTACTAGCTGATACTACTATGTTTATATTACTGGGGTACAAAAGTGAAGTATCTATCCTCGCCGTAGCAAAACAAAAGTGGGTACTGTAATTTACCGTATGAGAGATGGATTTCAATTATTCGATGCAATGATTGTGTCATCAATTCATCATAGTACTCAATGAGGCTGTTTAAAAAATTTTGCCACCAGTTGACACCACTTCAACTGTCACATTTGGCCAATCAGGGGTTAACTTTTAAAAAAGCGCTTTACAGCTAGACCTGATGCATCAGTGCTGTCACCTGGTGGGCACCATTTTAAAAAATCATTTTGTCCTTAAGCATGTGAATTATCCATTTTGTAAATTAAACATTAAAATTTGCGAAATGAGCAATGAAAAATATTTGTTTTGATAGCACTGTCTAATAACTGGAGGCGAAAATTTTCTTAAACACCCTCATTACAATATCTCTCTTAGAAAATTGCTATCTAAAAATAACTATAGCAACTTCATTTGACGAAGGTTGATTCAGTTTTCAAACATGTGTCAAAATGAAATATTTTAAATCAAAGGCATTAAGGTGTATTGATATCAACTTCAAAGCAAATCATCCCCAAAATTACCCTTTTTTCTTTCTAGCCCCTTTAAAGGATAAATTTTAATAAAATACGGAACACATCTTCCATCAATTCTGTTAAAAAATGTTTATGCAAAATTCGAAGTAGATTGTATCGATATCTACGTTTAAATAGGTGAAGGTGTGACACTTTTTGCTTGATTTTTGTATTAGACCGACGTCTAGTTGTTACTATGTTAATGGTTATTTAGACCAGTGTTTGTTATTTGGTTTATTTTATTATTTTCTTAATCATCAACTATTTAACTATCAATTGATGAATGATTTAAATTGTGAAACAAGCCGTTAATTATATTGAACAATTTACATACGCATATTTTAAAATCAAGTACGTGGTCTCCAAAGATTTGTCTCTTTTGGCTTCCATTTCAGATTTTCATTCCTAAACTTAACCCTAAACCGATTGTTAAAAAATTCCACTTTTGTACTTTCGTGCCTGATGTTCAATAATTTAAAAAAAAATATCAACTTTAGTATGTAACGTTTATCCAACATTTTATTGTTACTTCGACAAGATTATTTAATAGCACCACTATATCTTCATTTTAGGTTTAATAAGACTACATTAAATTGCACACAACACTGTAGCAAAATACCGATTTTTATGAATCATGTTAAAAAATATACCTACTGTATGTGTCTGCATTGTGGCGCGGCACGAGGTTTAAAATACGGAGCTTGCGGTGCGCAAACTGTCAACGCGTGACGTCGCGCCGGGCCCGCCGCTGTCATCATAGGATGATCGTAGATAAATACGTCGTACTGTATTGGCGAAGGCTGGGCTAGCGTTTATACTACCTTCGAGTGTTTATCTCCAGGAATACCTCGCCTTAACTTCACCGCATAAAAAAGAAGAAGAAAGCATTAAAGATGAAGTTGAGGGAGAGCGAAGTGAAAAAGAAGGAAAGAGCAGGCAGGTCAGTACAAGATTAATATCAAAAACATGCATTGACAATTTTGCACATAATTTTGGCAAATCATGTCATACGGAGGTGATAGAGTTCGGACTATCTGATCACACTGCTCAGTTATTGAAATGCCCAGTAAATTTAAAATGTCTTATAACATATTGGCGTAAAATGCAACGAGACTACTCAAGTGAGAATGTGCAGAAATTTCGGGCGTGCATTCAAAATCTATCGTTTTCTGAAATCTATGAAACACATGACCCAAACAAATCTTTTGATGTTTTCATGGAACAATTTAAGCTTTTTTACAACTTATGTTTTCCTTCTAGACTGGTAACTATTCATGTTATTAAAAAGCCGAAATGGATATCTCGTGGGCTCAAACTGTGCAGCATAAATAAAAGACAACTTCTGTGGAATTTCAGACGAAAACCTTCTATAAAAAATGAAATGACTTATCTTAACTATACAAAACTATACAAAAAAATTATAAGACTAACAAAAAAATCACAAAATGACTATCAAATCAAAAATTCAAATAACAAAAATAAACTGACATGGCAAATAATAAATGGAAAAAAAATAAATTTACCTGACACAATACGATCAATTCAAGTGGGTAATCAAAGTCTAACTAATCCCGAAGTGATAGCAAATGAATTTAACAACCATTTTATTAATAAAATCATACCGATACTAGGTTCAGGAAAAAATGTAACTGCCCATATATTAAGTCGCTCAAACTCAATGTTTATGATGCCGAGCATACCGACAGATATCTTAAATATTATAAGGCAACTTAAGAACACAAACAGTGTGGGGTATGACGAGGTCTCTACAAAAATTGTAAAAGTAGTAGGTGATTTAATTTGCGAACATCTAAGCCATATATTAAACTTATGCATATACCAAGGCATGTTTCCTGAAAGCTTAAAAATGTCAGTGGTTAAACCGTTATATAAAAAGGAGAACAAAGAATTAATGCAGAATTACCGACCCATTTCACTTATTTCAGTATTTTCTAAGATTTTTGAGAAATTTATATACCAAAAACTAAATTGTTATTTAGATAAAAATAAGATTTTATGCAATGAGCAGAATGGGTTCAGACAAAATAAGTCGATAAATATGGCCATCTATAACTTTCTTAACACTATAATGACAAATATTGATAATAAATTACCTGTCTGTGCGGTATATTGTGATATGTCTTTAGCATTTGATTATGTAAACCATTCCATATTATTGAACAAACTAGAGGCATATGGTATTCGCGGCAATATATTAAATTTGTTCAGCTCTTACTTATCGAACCGTAAACAAGTAACCAAAGTCACCAGACTAGATATGAATAACAAAAAAGAAGTCACATACACATCTCAAACTAGATATATATCCTTCGGTGTCCCACAGGGAAGCGTTTTAGGGCCATTATTGTTTATTATATACATCAATGACTTACCTAAAGCATCTAACCACCCTATGACATTATTTGCTGACGACAGCACGTTGACAATTGAATGCAAAAGTATTGATACACATGAATGGGACATTAATAATACGCTGACATCTATCGTTAAATGGCTTGACAATAATAATTTAAAAATTAATCTTGACAAAACTCTAATTATGCATTTCTATCAAAAAAAAATGACTGGACCAAATATAGTTTTAAAGTATCAAAACAGTACCGTACAAAAGGCTGAAGTTACCAAATTCCTAGGTTTGACTATTGATCGTCAGCTTAATTGGAAGGCTTATATTGAGGTACTAAGTAAAAGACTAAGTAGCGCCTCTTACGCTCTATACAAATTAGCCCCAGTAGTCAGCACTGATGCGTTACTCACAGCATACTATGGTCTTGTGGCATCCCTATTAAGCTACGGCATCATATTTTGGGCCAACTCCACAGATAGGGACATTGTGTTTAAGATGCAAAAAAGATGTATTCGATCAATGTTTGGTCTTCAATTTTCAGACAGTTGCGTACCTTATTTTAAAAAATATCGGATTCTGACACTACCGTGTTTATATATATTGGAGATTGCTCTATTTGTAAGGGCAAATCCTTATTTGTTTCCACGATTGTCAGATGTTAGACAACGCAGCAGGCGTGACAATACTAGACTATGTGTACATGGTGCCAAGACAGCACTAATGTCAAAAAGTGTAGTGTGTATGGCGCCCAGAATTTTTAATAAAATACCGACGTTCTATAAAAATCTACCAGATAATATTTTCAAGAAAAAACTTAAAGAATTGTTATATTGTAAAGCTTATTATAGTATTAATGAATTTTTATGTGATACAGCTTTGTCAAACTAACTGTATATATTTAGAATGACATTATAATAATTGTAACTGACATTTGTAATCTTACTGACATAGTACTATTAATCTGACATTGTATTTTTAATATTATCTGAAAAATTGTAACTAACGTTAACCATTATGTACCTATAGTTTGCACGCCATAAATGGCAGAATATGTTGTACCACTTTTCATACTGTAACACCTTTTGTAACCATATTCAGACAAATAAATATTGATTGATTGATTGATTGCAGTAAGCGCTCTCACTCACCGAAATAAGATTCTTATTTCGGTGGAATTGGATCAATAATAAGCATGGTTACAACCGTTATCAATAAATGTCTACCTGAAATCTAGACTATTTTATGTATAAAGCGGCAGAGTTTGTTTATTTGTTTAAACGTGTTAATCTCTGAAACTACTAGTCAGATTTGATTTTTTTGTTATACAACTAAGGTGACAAACAAGCATACAGCCCGCCTGATGGTAAGCAGTTACCGTAGCCTATGGACGCTTGCAACACCAGGAGCATCACTAGCGCGTTGCCGACCCTGTTAAAAACCTTTTAACTCCTTTCTGGAAGAACTCTATGTTGTAGTCTCTCGGGAAAACCTCGACGGGGGCTCATTCCACAACCTTATCGTACGAGGAAGAAAGTTTCTTTGAAACCTCACTGTACAGGACCTAAGAGGTTCTAAGGTGTGAGGATGCACTCCTAGGCGATGGAGGGAGGTGCGATAATAAAAAGTAATCGTTGGCACCATCCAAAACAATTCCTCAGAACACAGCCCATTGTACAGGCGATAGAATACACATAAGGAGGCAACGTCTCTCCTTAAGCCTAGTAATTCAATACCGCTTGTTAGCCTGGGATTGTCGACAACTCTTACAGCACGCCCTTGGACAGCGTCAAGGGGCCCAAGCTGGTATCCGGGTGCTATTGCCCAAAGATGGCAGCAGTACTCCATGTAAGGACGAACTTGAGCTTTGTAAGGCAATAGTCTTTGCCCCGCACTGAAGTACCGATTCGCCCTGTTGAGCACACCGAGCTTTTTGGATGCCAACTTGGCTTTAGCCTCTATATGACTGCGGAACTGGATGCTGCTGGAGATGTCGATTCCAAGGATCCCAAGGCTTTCAGATGTTGTAAGGGCTGTGTCCTGGAGTTGCAGAGTATCTACAAATGGAGCTTTCTTAGCAGTGAACGCGCAGACTTGTGTCTTGGTGGGGTTAAATTGGACTAGATTTAGTCGTCCCCAATTAGAGACTCTGTTAAGAGTGCTCTCGATTTCAGACACAAGTCTTTTTCGACTTTCCTCCACAATGGAACGAGGGGTGTTCGCCCGGCCCGTGTTATACGTATCCCTAGTGCTGTCGCCTGCATAGCAATGAACATTATCGATGGACAACACATCATTGATATGCAGCAAAAACAGCGTCGGGGATAGTAATTAAAAAATATTTAAGTATAATAATCAAAAGTTTAATAATAATAAATAGTTTAATACCTACTTCTAAGTGTAGACAGTTGTTTGTAGCACTGTATGTAAGCTTATAGCTTCAATTGGACACCACCTGCCAGCTGATCTTGACACTTCACTACATTTATCTATTTAATATTTATACTGAAAACATGGCACAACTATCCGAGATCCAATCAGCACAGAGGAGTCTTCAGGAGTCTGTCACAAAGAAAATGGATGAAATCCAAGCACAGCTGCAAAGTGCGGGCACTGCTAAGGACACCGTAGCAAAAATAGCTGAAGAGTTCAGGACCTTCCGGGAGTTAACTTTCAGCATACTTGATTTGCTAAGTAAGCAGATAGCGGAGTGCAGCAAAGCTATCGATTCGGTAGAGACTCGGCATCGCAGGAAAGCCTTGCTGTTTTCTGGTGTTCGTGAGAATGAGACGGAGAATTGCATCGATGTTGTCCGGGATATCCTCCAGGCCAAGATGTGTTTGAAAGATGTCACTAACTCCTCCATAACATCCTGCCACAGACTGGGTAATGCTGCTAAGGACCGGCATCGCCCCATATTGGTTTGGTTTGCCAGTCCTGAGATGAAAGCTGCCGCTTGGAGAGCCAAAACTAAACTTAAGGGTTCTTCAATATCTGTAAAGGAGTTTTTGACAAAGGCGAGACAGGCTGCATTCATCAAAGCAAGGCTTCACTTTGGCATGAGAGGTTGCTGGACGCAGGATGGCACCATAGTCATTAAAGCTGCAGATGGACATCGTTACAAGGTAACATCTATGGACGAGCTCAATCCTCTTCTTAAGAAGTATCCTAAGACAAATAGTACCGTGTCGCAGTGATCACTTTTTGGTTGTTTGTTACTTTATTTGTGTATATTTTCCGCGTTTACTATAGGTTAACTTTATTTTCATTTACCGTCTTTTAATTCTTGTAAATTGTACATTTAGTTTTATATACACTACCCTCTTATTCACAGTTTTTCTTTTACAATTTATTGTTAAAGTTTTTATAGTAGTTTTGCTAAATTAAAACCTATGACTGTCAGTCTCAATCAGATACACGTCACTTTGACGTTTACTCCGGTCGGAAATGTTGTACCATTGCGTCCCGAAACTTTGTATTATTTTTTTTCTTCTTTTACTGTTTTTTTATAATAAGTTGTGTTGTACATTTTATTAATTTATTATGTTGTTGTTATTTACTCAGATCAGTTGGCGGGTGGTGCAGAGATAATTTTTCCACAGTAGTGAAATATTTTCTTATCATATTATTATTGTATTTTATTATTATATACATATATATATATATATATATATATTATTTTATGTCATTATCTGATGATTCATCTTTTTACTCCGCTAATGATACTGCTGATTTTGTTTCTGACGACAGCTTCTGCTCGTCCAGTGACACACTTGGTGACAGTTTGCGTCAATGTTTCAATACGCTTCCCACTTGTTTGTTGAATGCTTGTCACATTAATGCTCAGAGTTTGCCGAGTCATTTTAGTGACCTTTTAGAAGCTTTCACTGACACAAACGTTCATGCCATCCTGGTCTCTGAGAGCTGGCTGAAACCTCATCTTCTTTCTACTACGTATCCACTGCCCGGTTTTGTCCTTATCCGCAATGACCGATTGGACAAGGGAGGAGGCGGAGTTGCCATTTATTTACGTAGTAACTTTGCGTATAAAATTATTGCTTCATCTCCTTCTCATTATTCTGCATCTGCCGAATATCTTTTTCTTGAGGTTTCAGTCAGGGGAACTAAAGCTGTTCTCGGAGTTGTATATTGCCCTCCTTCTGTGGACTATTTCACTGATTTGGAATCGGTATTTGAATCGTTGGGGTCTGAATATGCACATTATATCATTATGGGAGATTTTAATACCAACCTTTTATTCCCTGAATCCTCTCGTACACATAAACTCCTACACATTATTGAATCTGCTAGTCTGCACATTTTACCACTTCAGGCAACACATCACAATGCAAATTGTGAGGACACCTGGCTAGATTTAATAATTACCTCTGATCCTTCCTATGTCCGCTCTCATGGTCAATATCCCGCACCTGGCTTCTCACACCACGACCTTATTTTCCTTTCATATGTCCTTAAACCTCCTAAAGTCCAGCCCAAAGTACTGCACTTACGCTGTTTTGCACGGATGGACATTAATAGATTGCGAGATGATGCTTCAGGCATTGATTGGTTGCCTTTGACTGAAGCTACAACTGTGGATGATAAAGTACGCATATTTAATGACGCTGTGTTTGCGTTATACAACGTTCATGCTCCAGTCAGAAGGACTAAATTGAAGCGTCCACCGGCTCTTTGGATGACGGAGGGAGTTCGAATGGCAATGAGGCGCAGGGATCGCGCATTTCGACAATTTCGCAAAGACCGCTGTGATTTGAACTGGACACATTTCAAGACTGCCAGGAATCGATGTAACCAGATGATACGTAATGCTAAACGCCGATATATTCTTGATAATATCACACAATCTTCACCTGCACACCTTTGGAGGTTTCTTGGTACACTCGGTATCGGTAAACCTAGTTATGTGGAGTTTCCCAAGACATTAGCTTTAGATGACATAAATCGACATTTTGCCACCTCAGTTTTACTGGATAGTCACACTCAGACTCAAACGATGAGTCACATACTCGAATTACCAAAGCTCAACATCGAGCAGTTTTATTTTTCTCCAGTCGCCCCAAACGAGATCAAAAAGATTATCCTATCCATAAAATCCAAGGCTGTGGGATGTGACGTTGTAAGTCGTCATATGATCACTATTATCCTAGACCAACTTCTTTCTCCTATATCCCACATACTTAACTTTTCCCTTGAATCCGGTCAATTTCCACAACTATGGCGGCGAGCTTATGTGCGCCCACTGCCCAAAGTTGCCAATCCTTCCCTCCCTATTCATTACCGCCCAATATCCATTCTTCCTTTTCTTTCCAAGGTGCTTGAAGCATGTGTCTATAAACAGTTGTCCGGGTTTGTATACAGCAACAATATCCTTTCTCCACTTCAATCTGGTTTCAGACCCGGACACAGCACAATAACTACTCTGCTTAAAGTGACTGGCGATGTTAGGGTGGGCGTGGAGGAAACGAAGACCACTGTTTTGGTTTTAGTGGATTTCTCGAACGCCTTCAACACTGTCAGTCACGACATCCTTTTATGTATCCTGTCCCATCTTATGGTCTCCTCTAAGGCGCTGGAATGGTTCTCATCTTATCTTCGAGGGCGCCAGCAGTCAGTGCGGATCGATGAAACTTTATCGACTTGGTGCTATCTTAACTCTGGCGTTCCTCAAGGCGGTATACTCTCTCCTCTTCTATTTTCACTATTTATTAATCTTCTAACCAACGAACTTCGCAATGCGTATCATCTTTATGCCGATGACCTGCAGCTCTACACCCAGGCAAGGGTTGAGGATCTTAGCGGGGCGATTGAAGGGGTGAACCAAGATCTAAATGTCCTGAGAAAATGGTGCGAAAGGTTTGGTCTAAAGGTGAATCCGTCCAAATGTCAAGCCATTATTATAGGAAGTCCTAGAATGATGGCTAGAGTAAACCTGGGGAACCTGCCACCTGTAATATTCAACAGCTCAGTGATCCCCTTCAGTCAGAGTGTTAAAGACCTTGGACTGTATCTGGACACTACCCTTGATTGGAGAACACAGGTAGCTAATGTCAGCAGCAAGGTAACGTGTACCCTGCGCTCTCTTTATCGCTTAAAGAACTTTCTCTCACCTAAGACAAAAACTATGTTGGTGCAGACTTTGGTGTTTCCCGTCATCGACTATGGTGATGTGTGCTACTTCGACCTGAATGCAGATCTGCTCAATAAACTTGACCGACTTCTCAACAATTGCATTAGATTCATTTTTAACCTTCGTAAGTACGATCATGTATCCACACATCGCTCCCAGCTGCAATGGCTACCTATCCGCCAGCGGCGTAGTTGGCGAGCTTTAAGTACTCTTTACTCCATACTGAACTCCCCTAACGCTCCCACTTATTTAACTTCTCATTTCCAATACCTTTCTAGCACACATGACAAAAATCTTCGTTCATCTAATAATCTTCTTCTTTTTTGCCCTCTTCATGGCTCAAGTCTTATACATTCATCTTTCAACATTCAGTCCATTCTTCTTTGGAATGCGCTCCCTCTCGAGATCAGGATGTCCACTACCCGTGACATCTTTAAGGCAAGAGTTCGTCGGCTTTACAGTAAGTTATTAGCGGAATCATCTTAGCGTTCATTATGTATATATTATATATTTATTGGTATATGTATGTATATATTTGTATACGTATGTATATATTGGTATGATATCTATGTATATATTGAGTATTTAATTTGTTTAATTTTGTATTTTTGTATTCATAAGTAAGTACTTATTCTAACTACTCACTACATAAAGCACCTACCTGGTTTCATCTCTGCATCACCCAAAGGTTGGCTGGTAGAGAATGCCTTTGGCATTAAGCTCGCCTTTGTACAGTGTTTTGTGCATAAAGAAATAAAAATAAAAAAAAAAAAAAAGATAGTACGAAGCCTTGCAGGACGCCAGCATTTATGACCAGGCTATCCGAGCAACAACTGTCGACGACAGCTCTTATGCTTCTGCCACTCAAAAAGCTGGCAACCCATTGGCACAACCCCTCGGGGAGCCCGTAAGATGGTAACTTCGACAGAAGGCTCCGGTGCCAGACCCTATCGAACGCCTTCGCTATATCCAGGCTAGTAGCAAGTGCCCCTCCTTGACTCTCGATGGCTAACGCCCAGCGGTGCGTGAGATACACTAGAAGATCACCAGTTGAGCGATTACGGCGAAAGCCGTACTGTCGGTCGCTAAACAGATCGTGATCCTCTAGGTATCCCAATAGCCGCTTATTAATAATGCGCTCCATCACTTTTGAGAGAAGGGAGGTTATAGCAATAGGCCTGTAATTCGATGGGTCTGAATTATCGCCCTTTTTGGGCACCGGATGCACATTGGCCTTCCACGAAGACGGAACTCGCCTAGTGGAATATGAAAGTTCGAAAAGACGCGTCAATACGGGACACAGCTCAGGTTCACACTGCTTAATCATTCTTTTTGCGTATAAAGCCTTGTTCTTGAGGAAGGTAGACTATGTTACATCACGCTACTGGCGACAGACGCAGTGCAGTAACTAAAGACGCGGGTGAAACCACGCTGCCTGCGGGAAGCTAGTATGAAATTAATTGTATAGACATACCATACAATTTATTTAAAAAATTCAATTTAACTTAACTGCAAACGGAAATTACTATATCTAACACAATAACTTGCATTTTTGCCTTCCCTGAGAATCGAATTCGCCCTACTTACATACCTACATAATATAATTACATTAATCAATCTTAAAATATCGGCATACCTTTCTCAACATTAGTTAAAATATGTTGAACGATTAATAATAATATGAAAAATTGTTTCGTTCACTAATGTAGTTAAACCAGTTGAAATCGAGTCAACAGATATACGAAGTTTTGCATTATTTTATTGTCTATCAAACGAATCATCGAAAAACCAATCCTATTTGTTAAAGAATAAAGTCTATTGGGCAGAGCAAAGTTATGATAGGATAACCTTAGTATTTGCATAGAAGCAGTAGATGCGTTTACGATTGCGGTCACCATTGGTTTCCCATGCTCGGGATAAACAGGATATCGTTCAATCATTACTACATAATACTGTTTAATATTCACCTAGATTAAATTGTCGAGATCTTTATAATGACTGATCGGGGTTGTTAACGGTGTTCCACCTGTAAGTGGTAATTGTAGTTACATTGTGAAGTGTTGTATGTAGATGAGGCTGAATAAGCACTGGATAGCGTGATTATGTGTGTTAATCAAGTATCTGCTACATTTTTAACTGGAAAATCCAGACTAAATTCTCGCCACTTGTAAGCCTATATTATTTTTTGATTGCTTACGGCGCGGTGGCGTCAGAATAGTCATTAATTGTCAATAGGCCGCCTGATAAGCAGTAACCGTATCACATATAAAGTTTAGCAAGGCCAGTCCGATGAACTTAGCACTCGCCCTATACTATTTGCTTTAATGCCCATGCTTAACAGATTGCATATCAATATCATTGCAGTCTTATCACAAGACGCTTTATAATTTTCAAGTCATAAAATTTTTCTCCTTTGACAACTGGTTAAGAAACTGAATTGCGAATGTGGCTGGAGGGGTCATTTTCACCTTCGTATGTAATTGTTTTACCGCGATTTTTTTATTAACTGACTACGCTATTAAGGTATTATACCATTGTTTGTTTGTATCTTTCTATGTTGCTGCTGTTTACTCAGTATCATAATATTGAAACTCATGGTAACCCTATCACAATTGATGTCCCCTGATGTCAATCCGCGATAAACCCTAAACTAAACAAATGATCTCGAATTGAATTGTATCTTTGTATTCTTGATTTAGTTAAAAGCTTTCTAGGTCTGTTAGTCATTGCATTGTAGCAGCTCTACTAACGTGTTTCTCTTCCCGGTGATAGTGTAGAACTAGTTCTAAAAGCTAAGACTAGGAGCGTTGTAAATTTTTATATATCTTTCATTACAAATACGTACCTTTACATATTTTGTTTTGATAATAACAGTTCGATATTATTGAAAATGTAAGTCTTCTAGTTCTATATGTATGTATCCTAGCCTACTTTTTTTGCTCGGATTTTAAGAAATGCTAGTGTGCCAACAATCACTAACTACATTTCACTGTTAACTCGTGTCTATGAGACGTGTACCGCTATCATTAGACCGAACTAAAATCATTATATTATGAACCGAACTAAAATCATATTTTGTTTTCGTAAGCGTTTTCCAACCTCACTATAATATACAGTTCACAAACCACTCAAATAGTTTTCCAGTTAGATCTAACATCCGTGATTCAGATAACACTAACAATGTAATCCCGTTTTACTTCTATTCTAATCTATTCGCTTCATTAGCGCAATCAAAATAAATACGTCAGTATTCCGATACCGGTAACAAGATTTAGTTTATCACTTATCTTAAGGTAGGAAAGTGTTAAATCGCAGTGATTATTTTGATGGCCGCCGGTGGCTGTCCTCTTAGGAATCTCGTATGCTTTAATTGCATTCAAGCGGGATCTGTTCGCGTGATCTCTGCCTCGCCTTGCCATTTGTAACTGACTTGTGGTAGAGGATACCCCTTTGTCTCTGTTATAGTGACGAGACTTCACTCATTTAGTCGATTATTGACGATTGATTTTATATTTTTAGTTTTTGTTACTAATTTAGTAGATTTATAGAGATACATAGAAAATCTTTCTATCTATTATACAGAAGACGTCCACTACTGGGTATATATTAGCCATTACCTTAGAAAGGAGTTTGCTATAATGCCCGCATTTGGCAAGTGGGTTACTGGCCGCATTAAATGATATTTATAACCCAGGATTTCTAATAAAATAATGCCTTTAATTTAAACTAATATTATAAAGAGAAAAAATAATATTTTGTGGGTTTGTATGTTCCGATTTAACTTAAGATATAAGTAACCGATTTAATCAATTCTTTCACCTTTAGAAAGCTTTGAATAGGACGGGTAACATAGTCTATGTTTTATTATGTTTTACATATTATTTCAGTCATTTTCTAAATTTCAATAAATTAACTCCTTTGTCATCACAGACCCCTCACAAGGTGGACCGACGACCTTATTAGGGTGGCGGGCAATCGATGGATGAGGGCGGCAAACGACCGTCCACGGTGGTGAAAATTGGGGGAGGCCTATGTCCCGCAGTGGACGTCTTTTGGCGGATATGATGATGATTATGCACTCCTTTGTTAATCTGAATGATGCAATATGGCACAATTGCAATGATATTTGCCGTAGGCGTTTGTTGTGAGACCGAATGAAACTTTTAATACCAAAGCGAAGCGAGGGCGGACGTCTAGTCAAAAAATATAGCAACATATTTTTTTTATATCGATAAGAATGAAACGGGTAAAAACTCGAATAAAAGCAACATGCGTCCCATCACTACAACAGTTGGCATTTTAGAAGCCGACTTTTTTCATTGTTGCTAAAAGCCGTCGCATGTATATATTTGTTATTGTCAGTTTCAAGTATGTGTGGATTATTTTTACGCGAGCATTGTACATTGTGCCGTCCTATGTGAACTGGGACTTAAAGGGATAACTGGACACTTTGTTTTTTTACTTTTGTACAACCGGTGTCACGTCTTGAAGAATTATACCTGTGTCATAGACGTTCACTAAGTATGCCTCGACTTAAAATATATATCTTTAAGTCAAGTACTTTTTATTTTGTTTCGGACAGGACACTTTTATTTTTCCGGCTTTGAATATCTCAAATGCACGTGCATACTGGGTGGGTAGGTATTGTTTTGTGAGAGTACTGGACGCCTAATATTTTTCCTTTCCTTTTTCTTCACCTCCCTCAATCCTTTCACCTCCCTCAATCCTTTCACCTACTCCACTCCTTCACGGTTAGTAGTGGCTTCGCAGAGTCCCTAGCATTGCAGGCGCAATGCTCTGAGTCGTCCATGAGCAATAAAAATAAACGAAAATTGTTGATGTACGAAGGATAATACAAACAGATCCTATATCCGTAGTGCTGACATTAAGAACAGATCAAATTAAAGGTACAATGCACAGCGTCACTGTACTAAATCTACGTTTCTACAGGTACCTGTAGAAACGTAGATTTACGAGAGAAATATTTTTTGAGAATGAAAAAGAAACGTAGTTTTCTCATAAAACTATCATATATAGAAAGCCTCACCTATGTTCAAAGCAATCCGGGAAACAAACATTACAACAACTACACACAACGCCATCTAGACACAGAGTAAGCATATATTATAGCTTGTGTAATGGGTTCTAGAATGCGAACAAAGAAATAAATGCACCTACAATCACAACCAGTGATATAATGTATGTAGTGATGTGAGCGAACACGCCGATTCAGATTTGAGTGATATACCCAGCGATCTGCTAATTAATGACATAGACAACTATATTTGGGCACCTGAAATCCTGCAACATGCAGATAAAATAAAAGAAGAGTTTCAAACCTCTAACGCCATAAAAGACAACGGTAATAAATGCTTGTTAATACTTGTATACGGTACAGAATGGTTTAATATCGAAGAAACAATTTTAACAAGATATTATGTAAGAAAATCATGGAAATACTTTATAGGAGTGATCGAAAATATAGAGTTACGTTCACAACGTTACTTAATTGTTTATTATAAATTTCAATTTACAGGTAGCAAGAAATTTGTAAAACCTAAGCGCATTGTAGATAAAGATACAGTCTCTGAAAATTCTATTGTGAAAGTTGTGCAACTTTTGCAAATTCATGAAATTTCTGATGAATATGTTTTAATGGAAGATGAAGATTTGTGTGAATTACAATTACATAGGTAATTAAATATAATGACACATTATCGAGTTTTTAAAACTGATCTATCACCGTCTGAAATTTCCTGATTACCCTTTTTATGATTCGTGATTTATTTATTGGTCTAATATGTAAAATATTGAAAACGTCAATGGAGTGCCATCCGCCAGAGGTGCAACAAGCGCAATCAGTAATAATAAACAACTTTTGACAGCTGTACATAAATTTATCATTCGTTGTTCTACCGCCGTATAGTATAGTAGTTATAAAATAAGATTGATAATTAATATAAAGTCCTCGCTTCTGTAAAAATAGTTTTAATGTATGTTTTTGCTAGTGCAGTAGCTATTTATAGCACTGCTAGTCAAGTCTTTGTAACGGTTGAAAACCCTCTACTCACCGATAGTCCGCATAAGGTTGTGAAAACCATCAGAGGTTAGCAACCCTGACAATACACAAACAAAAACCACAAGTTTTTGTAATCTAAAACACTAAACACTTTAACACAACAACTTTGACAGCCTCTGTGGTTCGGTGGTACAGTGTATGGACTGCCACGCAAAGGTCGCGGGTTCGATTCCCGCTCAGTGCAAATATTTGTGTGCATGAACATGTGTATTTGCATAGGTCTGGGTGTTTCTATGTATAATATGTATGTATTTAAAAAGAAAGTATTTAAGTATGTATATCCGCATTCTAGAACCCATAACACAAGCTATAATATGCTTACTTTGGGTCTAGATGGCGTTGTGTGTAGTTGTTGTGATATTATTATTATTATGTTGTGATATTACTAAAGTACATCAAGTCATTAAACATTATGACTCACAGGTAGCTATATCTACGTATATCAAAAGAAAAACGTTTCAAGAGCTCTCGATTTAAAAAGAAATTGACGTTGCTTAGTACTATCTACTACTACTAAACGGAATTACGGCTAAGAATTTCCATCACTAGTAATTTGGACGAGAATTTAATCTATAAGAATGTTAACTGTACTCACATTCTGCCGATAACAGATAAACAGATATTAGCACATTATCATTTGATAGAAAATATATTATATCCCTAATGTAGCATCCATTTAATAATTTTGCGCGTCCGCTAACGAGATTTGTAACTGAATTAGGCCATGCCATGAATTAATGCGTTATTGACAACAGAATATTTAGAAAACTAATCCAGCGCAATACAACACCTCTAGTATAGAGATATTTTAAAAAAAGAATGACCAACTAAGACCTATAAAGTTTTTCTTTGACATCATCATATTTTTTATATGATATTGTAGATATTCTCTGTAGTACTAAAGTACACTAGACAGGCCTCCAACTATCTTATAAGTTTATCAATGCAGTTGTATCTGTGTTTAGCATGCAATACTATAATTGTGTTTCTTCCTTACTGAGTAATAAATGGAATTATTTAAAATAATAAAATAAAAGCATTTTCAAATACATAACCTAATTTTCTCACTCAACAACACGAAATGAATTGTGAACTTTCTTAGAAATTGCCATAAAGTAAGCAACAATAATCGTCATTTCGTAAATATGCTAATACAAAGGACGTAACGATGGCCTCCGGGACCGGGAAGAGGGGACCAAGAGACCGGGGGACGGATGGGAACAGGGGATAAATAGAGACAATAGGACGAAATTACAACCGGCCAATTGAGCCGCTTGTAAACTTGATCCCCTCTATTGTTTCCGCACTTGATACTGTAGCGGGATTGAGAAGTTTTGATATTAGAATTTTACTACAACTGTATTAATGTTGGTTAGCGGTAATGATTGCGCTGCATTTATAATGATAGTTGTGGTCGATGTAATTTGACGGTAAATTTGTCACGAGTTGACACGTGTAGATATCATACGATGCTAAGAAAATACAATCGAGATATTACTGGCCATGAGGTAGAAGGTAATGACGGGAGAGTGAGAAAAGAAAAAGTTTTGAAGGTGAAATTGAGCTTCAGGCGCTTTCACATGCTTAAAAAAACACAACATTATAGGTACCATAATAGCATAAGAACATAAACTAACACTATGCCACAGTCAAAAGTAAATCAATTTCTTTCCAAAACATAATCCGGACACTTTAAGAGCGCGCATAAAGCCAGCAAAATTTTAGAATTCACCCGCGCTCCCCCGCTCTCTCCTCACATCGAACACGATCGCGCGTGTACCTACGCGCTCGCTCCGACGACGCGTATCTTCTGTAGTATACGTATAATAATCAGATAAAACAACTGTATTCAAAGTAAGTATGACTGCGTTGTACAATATTACGAAATGTTATTATGTGTACGCAAATAATACGTAAATAGTAAGTTAGTATACTGAACACGAAGCAATAAAAAATCAATACCAAAAAAATAACATATTTATTTCAAATGTTTTTAAACAATCGCGTCTATGAAATGTCACCAGTTATTTGTAAGTATATAGGGTGGAATACAACTCAACACCGGAGAGCAGAACAGAATTTATTTGAATAATAATCTGTTTATATAAAACAAAGTCGTGTTTGTTCCAACACTTATAATAATGTTGCAATAATTGTTATAATACATATGATGTGGTTGTACTAATAAATAAATAAAATAAATAAATAAATAAACACTTAGAACTCGAGAAGTTTTTGATTTGTTGGATTTGTCTCTGCCTATATTAG
This sequence comes from Parascotia fuliginaria, assembly GCA_963082885.1. Taxonomy (NCBI): domain Eukaryota; kingdom Metazoa; phylum Arthropoda; class Insecta; order Lepidoptera; family Erebidae; genus Parascotia; species Parascotia fuliginaria. Next base: position 9,128,856 of record OY720184.1, read on the forward strand.
CAGAGTAAATGAAATGAAATGAAATGAAATGAAATATATGTTTATTCATTTAAGTTAATTAAATTAACAACTTATGAACGTCAAAGTTTACAAAATGTCAGCAAATTAACCTACAGCCAGTTCGCTGACGAAGTAGAGCCATGAGAAGAACTGGCAAGAAACTCAGGCCACTCTTTTTAATCGCCAGGTTATTACAATTTTTGTAAGTTACAGTTTCAAGTAGCATGCAAAGTGACGCAGGCAATACACTTAACTCTATAGATACTTAATTACTTACAGCTTTCTATGTTGTAAAGAAAATTAAAAAGTAAAATGTGTGCTTTACAGGCTGCCTCAATTTGCATATTGCTACAAAAGGTAAAGGCAACATGTAACTTTGATAAATGTTTCTATGTAGATATTATATAAACTGTTAATTTTTGGTATAAGTATAAAGTAAGATGAACTTAATTTACCACAGGAGTTCACAATGTACCTCTATTTCACAAATCACAATGTAAAAAAAATTAACAATACTAAGTATACAATTTTAACAAAACTATACAAAATGTGTACTTAACTGTTCAAATATGGCTCGGGCATCATGTCATTTAAAATTAATACAAAAAAAAAATCATTTTATAAATTATGTCAAAATGTATCAATAAATTAATGTCAAAAAATTATTTGTTAAACCATGTCATTCATAATAATCATAAAAAATGTCATTCATACAATAATTAACAAAAATATGTCCTTTAAAGTATAATGTCATTAAAATTAAGAGTAAAATTAATTTACTCCTTCGTCAAGCGAGCATCCCATGACTTTTATCGTTCAGATACTCATTAACAGTGTAGTAACCCTTAAGTATTAAATGTTTTTTGACAATTTGTTTAAATTTGTCTAAGGGTTTATCCATTATGTCGATAGGTAATTTATTAAATAAACGTACACCAAGTCCCGTAAACGAATTATGGACTTTATGTAAGCGATAGTGTGAGCCAACCAGTTTATGTACTAAATAATACTTATAGTAATTAGTTAATATTTCAGACATCATCACCTTTATTCATCTGTCTAAACGAACTCTATTTCAAGATGGAAATGCGTTTGCGGATACTATATAAACAAACATACACAGGGAGACACTCTGCTATAATTTCGTTTTGATCACATTCGCCAGGTTGTACAATATTTTGAGACGCAGCAATTCTGAAAATAAAATATAATTTCAAAACAAATTCCTTATTATACAATCATGTCCACAATAAATTGAATTAAATCTTATTTCTTATAGTTTTTATTTGCCTAATAATGGCTAATATATTTTTATACATAATTCAATTTATATAAATTAAAATTCCTTTGTAATATTTTTATCTTTATTAACCACACTCTCAATGAGAGCAATACAAAATATAAACAAGCAGAATCTATGTTATGTTTTTTTCTAAAATTTCATATTTGTCTTTAATCGATTGTTTACAATGTTTAACTAAATTGGTAAGAAAGAAATAGCCAAACATACCTACTGTCTGAAAAAGAATGTAATACCTAATGAACATACTTAAATAGCTTCGAAATCGACATAAATATATTTCATCGAACAAACTAAGACACCAACTAAAAGCTTGTGTTTATTTTGCATATACTATACTGCCCGCGTAAGTTATCTTACCTACGAGCGACCATAAAAATATAAGGAGAAGTGGTCTGGTAGGTAGATAATATTATTATTTTTATAGAATACTCGCAAGATCTTAATTGTACACTTCATATACTCTCACTAATGTTACTTCCTCTTCCACTCTTAAGGTATGCTGTTAGAGAACTCAGTTCTGAGTTAAGCTCGCCTTTGTACATAATTTTTATTTATATATTTTCCTTGTTATGTATCTTTTGTGTGCAATAAATAAATAAAAAAAATAAAAAAAATAAGATCATTATTAGGTATTGTCCATCCGTCTATCCTAGACTTTTGGAAGATCTCATAACTACCTACACTAAATGATCAGAAAATATTATTGTGAAGAATAATAAAACAAAATAGCAGAAGTACAAGCTACCTACTTATTATGAATCTAATTTATTACCTACTATCCTAATAATCTAATAGAGTACCTACCTACTTACTATGAATCTTTGATATCGTCGCGTCAATATCTAGTCACCTACTTGGCCCGCGAAAGTAGAAGTAGGTATACGAATTTAGATCCAGTGTCTCTCAAAATAAAATCTAAAATCGTCTGCACAAACTTTCTCAAATGAATGAAATTTTGTATTTTTTAATTTCCATCCGTCTTTATTAGACTTTTGGAAGATCTCATAACGACCTACACTAAATGATCAGAAAATATTATTGTGGAGAATAATAAAACAAAATAGCAGACGTAAATAGCTACCTACATACTATGAATCTAATTTATTACCTACTTACTATCCTAATAATCTACTAGAGTACGTACCTACTATGAATCTTTGATATCGTCGCGTCAATATCTAGTTACCTACTTGGCCAGCGAAAGTGGGAGTACATACTAATTTAGATCCGGAGTCTCTCAAAATAAAATCTAAAATCGCCTGCACAAATTTTCTCAAACGAATAAAATTTTGTAAGTATTTTTATAATTTTTTCAGATAAAACAAACAGGTAATTCACAAACTTACCTTCGACAATTAGCCATCCTGTCATTTTGTAAATTTTTTAGTACTCGTTTCGGAAGTCTTTTCAATGTTTTTTTCTTGTTTCCCATTTCACTATTTATTTCGAACAACAACAACAATAATTATTACGATTGAAATGATAATAACTCGGCGCAGCTAAACACTTGAATGTAGTCCTCCCGTCTCAACAGAGCGATAGCGACTGATGTGTGAAATAGAAATATGCTTGAAGCTCCCGCAACGTGCGACAGAAGATGACTTCTGGCGCGGAATAAAAACGTAGTATGCGCCAAAAGTGTTTTCTCTTAGTAAATCTAAAACTAAAAGGAATTACATAAAATGCCTAAACACAGCGTTTACTCTTGTATAAATATAATGAATTATCAAATTCTTGTTGCAATAGGCATTACCATATCGAGTACAAAACGGAAAAATATGAAAATTAGAGGTAACTTCGTGATTTTTTTCTATCGAGGAAATGTTATTATTTTATGTTTTTGATCAAACTGAACCCTTGAAAATATCATGTAGTTTATCATACATTTTTAATTTTAAGATTTTTTCCGGATTGTATCATGTAAAATCAAATAAAAGATTGGTAATTTTGCTTTATACGCGCTCTTAATGCACCGTTGGTCTAGTGGTTAGTGTAACTGACTGCGACGCCAGGTGTCGTGGGTTCGATTCCCGCGGAAGGCATATTTGTGTGATGCACATTTGTATTTGTCTTCAGTTTGGGTGTTTTCTATGTATTTTAAGTATGTATTTACAAAAAAAAAAGTACGTATATGTATTATATTTCAATTATCTAGTACCCATAACACAATCTCTGCTTAGCTTGGGACTGGATGACGATGTGTGATAGTGTCCACATATTATTATTATTATATTATAAATATTGAAAATATTCATAAAACAGGACTTTCTATGCGGAAATTCCCATCGAACAATATATTGAAAATACCGAAACGATACGACGATCATCAATCACTTATTTCCTTGACATATTTATTATTTATTACACGTTATTTGTACAATAATATTGTGTTATATAAATGCATGTAAGATCATCTTTATTGGATTAATCATTGGTGTTATTTAAGCGATGTATGGTGATAGAAAATTATTATGCAAAAAGTAAAGTAGGGATTAGACAAATTTTATATGAGTTTTTGGTTCTAAATGAAGAAGTATTTGCACCGTATCGTAGTCATAACAACAGCATAACAATACTACTTGGTAGTAGCCCTGTTGAAGAGAGGTGGTTTCCATTGCTTTTAAGAAAGGTTACCTACTGTTATTGGGTTGCAAATAGGTTAGTAGGTAGGTGTACATTTTTTAGTAATATTTAATGTTTTCAATTATTTGTGCTCAACATTTTTCTTTAGGGTCGAATTTTGAACAAGTGTTGAGTTTTAGTGGTAGTATTGTCAAAAGGCACTGCCGCTTCTTGGATTTTGTATGATAAGCCCACCGCAATTTCATGAAATGTGTTGACGTTTTTTTTTGAAGTTATGAGTTCATGTTAAAAAAAACCAGATCATACAAATTTATTTTGTCAAGTATCAAAACACATCAGTGGTACTACGTAGGTGTGATACAACTCGTCAATTTGTTCGCGTCAACGCGTGTCTATTTAGTCGCCGTTTGTTCCGTGTGACACTCGCTATTGTATGGCTGATTATTTCGCCCGGTAGAAATGATAGACAGATTTATAATAATTTCGAACTACTTTTATGTACAATGTAAGGTTGCCGTAACATAAGGAATGGCTGTGTTCTCAGACAAATCAAATCTATATAAAAATTTAAAAGAAGCAATTACCGTGAAAAAGACATAGAAATGAGGTAAAAGAAGAAAAGAAGGAACCAAAAGGATAATACTCACTAAGTACACAAAACGTTATTACAACACTACTTTGTCAATTTTCGTAGCAAATATTTTGTCTTGGTGTAACGATAGCGGTGACTATTTTAACCCTGTAATTCAGAATAAACTGAGTTCAATATGAATATTTCTTACCCAATTAAACGGAAACAACTGAACTGATGAAAACACTAATGTTATATCCGCGGATTATTAGCATTTACTCATAATTAGGTCCATTTAATTTTATAACTGAACTTATGACCAAGTAACAGGAAAATAATCATAACATTCGTAACCAATTAGCTATTGAACAAATTAAACAGTTTGCATAAGCTCCATGCCGATTATAGTGATTTAAGGATTTAAGCAATAGTACTTACGGCTGTTGATCTTGTAAAACTAGACAGCTTTTTTCAAAAGGAGAGGATATTGCTAGTTACTATACTTGGTTGACTAAATTTTAATTTTAACTAGGAATAGAGTTCACCTTGTTAGCGAGCTGGTTGTGGATTATTTTGTCACATTTAACTATGGTTTATCATTTTGGTATTCATAAGTTGCCTGTCGTGCGATTAAAATGAAATAAACCTGAGCCCCACGGTATTCTTGCATTTTTCGAACGAGCAGAAACATGCTATTTGCATGTAAAATATAATCCATTATGGCTGAAAGAAGGAGAAATAATTAATATACTAAGAAACTAACTGCGGTTTTCTTCTGTAATATCATTTCCGTCTCCCCAGGCAAGATCCGTAATATCTAAGTACAGAAATTCGTGCTACCAATCTCATGCATCCGCAAATTTCCATTTAAACTTACTACGTACTGTTAAGTGCCATTTAAATATTTTTATAGTCTTATTTATTAATAGGCACTTAAAGGACATATAATCTAATGGAAGCTATCTTAGTATTAGCCTTGACTGTCTAGTACTTATACCTAGCGATTATAATCCTTGATTACATATATTCTACAAAATAAGAACGTCGCATGTGCAAAGCAAGCTACAGCAAAAACGCTTTTATTGTGCTTATCATATGATACTATTTCCTATAATTTATAATCTGTATTTATGATATATTTGATTAGAGGGATCTGATTCCAGATCCAGTTCTGACTTTATGTCGCCGATTCGTTATGCATCGGATTAAATAAGTCTTGATATAGAAAGGCTTGTTATAAATGCTCAGTTTTTTTTATGTTCGTCCCTTGTTGTTGAGTCAATGTGGATGTTATCTACGGCTTTGGTGACGTAGCAAGTCAATGTAATGGCTGTAGATAATGCAATACACAAAACTTTGTGTAATCCTAAAATACGTGAAGTGGGATAATCGTTCTCTCTGTACATGTACTGACGTACGGTGATGTCACAACTTTTCTAAAAAAATTGTGCCGCGAGTAACGGACCTTAGTCTGAGTGCACTTTGCATCCATTAATTGTACGTTTGTAAAATATATCGCGAAAAGTAGCTTGTTTACTGAGCTAAAGTTGCTCTTTATTAAAAAAAAAGGTAAAATGACTCGGTATATCTTGATTAGAAATGTCCGACGGAAGCTGGTAATAGCTTGTACTTACTCGGTGACAGAAGATCCATTTTACGAACCTTGTGATGGTAAACGTCAAAAATTGAAAGAAGGACGATTATGAATCCGCATAATAAAAGTGTGTGCCTATCTACGTCTTTATTTATATTGACAATAGCATAGATTTAATCTAATGGTAAACGATTACTGTAGCGCTGGAAATAACAGAAGCCTATTCTTTCCTGAACCTGAGAGACTTGGTAAAAGTATACCTAGACTCCCTTCTAAATCTAAATACAATTTTACAAGATACATACTCTCATAGGCGCCAGAACAATACAATGGTACTGTGGTCATATTTAGATGACATTTCCCTTAAAATATAAGTCAAAGGACACTGATGTGAAGTTGTTCCTTTTTTCAGTAGGTGTTAAAACTCCTGAAAAGAAAACGAAAAAGCAAAAATAATGTTTCATTTCATTATATAAGGAACAAACAATTTGTTTTTCACAAATGTGTCAACTTATTAATATATTATTATTACACAGTACCATCTATTGTAATACACTTTAAGTTCCTAATATTGATTCACATCACAACATTCAAGCCTTTACTACTGGCGATAAAAACATTCTATCACATATTCAGTCAAACACTATATACAATAGAAACAGGCATACAAAACACATATCCAACCTCTAATGACTACACAAACACAGCTTAAACAACATTCGCTTAACAACATGATAAATCCAATTGACAATCACTTGAGAACAAGGTTTAACGCGTTGTACAATTGCAAGTACTAATTTAAGACGGTACCATATACAGAGTGTTAAGAATGTCCGCGTGATCGGCGGTTGTATGAACGCGAGGGAAGCTGTGACGTGCGCGAGTGAAGCCAAATAGGGTTGCCAGTGAAAAATTTGCTCTTCAACCCCCCTTAATTGGGTGCCGCGTTGTTTTACATAGTTGTGACACATTGGTTTAAAGATTGGACAATGTTTTTTGTATATTCTTTGCGATGACACTTATTTTAAAGCACTTTGAAAAATAAGGATTTATCTTCATTTGTATTTAACTTGAGTCCCGATAAATGGATGAAGGTCGTGGCTGCTTGAAGACTGTCAACACCGTGATAGATCCAGAATGACTTAGAGGTCTATGTGGCAAGCTGAATAAGATTGGCGCTAACTAGAGTGACAAGGAAAATCATGGGGTATGTAGCCAGCGTGACAGAGTACACGCCACAAACATTTTTGGATTTAAAAATGTACTAATTATCATTTTGTTTCATGAGAGAATAACTGTTGGCAGTGGGAAACAGAAGTGAAATGAATGATCCGAGTGGAGATATTTAGTGGATCTAGGAGAGATGTATAGATGTTTATCTGTCTTTTTACATAAAGTGCTCATAATTAACTTTTACACGTTACATTTATCGAGGAATCTTTATTCACGACTTTACTATACACGACTTTATTATCTATGCCTCTAAGCATTGCAATGAAATTAATAGGGAAAAGAAAGGGTACCAAGGGTCTTGGTATTTGGATCTTCTACAATAAAATTCTATTCAACAACCAAGCATTTTAAAAGCTAACTTGGAGAGCCGTGTGTTACGATGACTAACACAGGGCTGTCACTGATTTGTTGTGGAGACGTTTCTTTTAGCGTTGATGTGGCGCTGATTGGGACGTATGAGGTGTTTCTGAAAGCATTTTTGTATTCTCTTTGCAACTAATGAACACTCGTTAGGGTTGTCGAAGAACTTTCATGAATATGTCGCTGGTTAGCATAGCGTATCCTTTGTTCTTCTACTTTATGTATTTTCAATTAGAATTTATATTCAATATTTTTTGTAGTCGTTACTGATTCTCAATTAGGTAAATACATACTAACTGTAGCTAATGTATTAAGATAAGAAAATCTCTATAAGATTTTTACATTCTTAATTTCCTTAGCAAATACTACTATCTTACCAAGTGTCTGTTCATATATTATAAAAAATCTCATAACGAGAAAGTTACTAGATTTATTATTTATTTATTTTTGGCACATGCAGTTATTAAAAGACGTTACATAGTGGCTTTCATATAGGTATTAGACTTATTATAAGAAATGAGTGCTATTGTCTGAGTGGCCATGTAAAAAAATTTAAATTTGTAATGTAAATAGTTCATGTTATGATCGCTAAGTATTAGCTTATTTTTATTTATTTTTTTATAATATTGACTTTTAACAGTTTTTTCTACCAATGGAAGTTTTCAGACTGATATGTATGTAATGAGAGGAAAATAAAAGTTGTACATAAACTACTGTGCTATACAATAATGTATGTAATTTATTATAGCAGCAAGACCATGTCTGATGGAAGGTTCATCTTAAAGAACGACAGTTTGATTTACTAGATAATAATAGCCATAGTTATATACAAAAACATATGCCGTTAGTAAAAATTATAGACGAATAAAATGTTTTTGTTTTAGTGTTTTTTGTGCTGAGTTTTTATGATAGCCATTTGTAGAGGTCAAGTTTTACCTTTGTGTGACTGGATCACTGAGCAATTGCCATCAAAAGTGGCATCAGTATGCCAACAGGTCAGACAGTTGTTGATCTGTACTTCAAGAGATCGTAGTAAAATTATAAAAGATATTAACATAGGTACAAAACACCAGTTGATTTTTTTGAACGGATAGGACATAATAGTCTTAAAGATGGAGTTAACTTGTTTAAGAAACGTAATATCGATAGTCTACGATTAAAATATAAACCAACCTTATCTTTTGTGATGGTTATCGTAAAGGGATTAAATAAGAAACGAGAAGCAGCGTACTAAATCACGAACAATGATTTGCTTACTAACACGTCGACTATAAAAAATAATTTCTTTGGTATTCTATGCTGATAGACACTTAGTTCTTCACAGTCTGGCAATGCACAAGTGATGCTCGATATTATACACGTATTCAAACGAGCTGTTTTTGTAAATAAAGAATGTGTTCTTTATTTACAAAAACAGCTCGTTTAAATCTTTCTAATAAACATCCTTCAAACACTCTCACATAAATCGTCACAGTTAAACATACAACACATAAAATCCACTCACTATAAACATAAATAAATTTTCTAGAAAGTTCTCATGAGTAACGACGCATGCACTGAGTAAAGCACACTACTGGCTTCAATAATTCTTGCCAAGAAAGTTGCGTCTCAATAAACGAAGTCACCTAGAGGAAGTCGTATCAAGTGTTATCACCGTATCATTCATGGCAATGACGGTGACTTCCTTGCATGTTGTGGATGTGGTGCCAATGTGAATGATTGTGGGAAGCGAATGACTTGTTCGAACTAAATTGATTTATTTAGATTAATGATATTAAGTTGTTAGTAAGTCACGGATTGATTTGATTTGAATTTAGATTCATACTTTATAATTTGCCTGAATTTAGTGTTCGAATCGGAATATGATTTGAATTTGGAATAGAGACCTTTAAATAACTGTAACTGGCTAGAGATGCTCCCACACCGCGAGGATTCACCTGTAATGTAACGTTATAGATTGGATTTTGAGCATTACGTTAAGGTGCATTACCTTCAAAGAAGTGGTTCTACTTATTAAGGAGGTAAAAAATAATTATTAGTTTGTGACATCATAAACCATATCGTAAGAGACCCGTTATTAAATAACAGCCACGTCACGCCACTCGATAGACTTGCGACCTTTAGAGAGATTATATAATATCCATATATGTAGATACCTATTATCTAAAAAAGAACGATTTTATTATACAATCTTACGAAAAGAAAATATCATGTAATCGTTAAATTAAGTGTTACAACTAGCTTGTACAGGAAAATTAAACGTGTAAATAATTTTCACTGCAGCTAAGATCGTTAAGTGTAAAGCGTTTAAAAGGATACATCGTTCATATGAGTCGCGGTTTCTTAGCGAGTATGATTAAGGCCGCTATTAGATTACCATAGAAATTTGATCAAAGATGTATAAGTCATTTTTAAATGAAGAACATAATATATGACGGTATAATAACTACATGTGATTATCTATGATCATAGTTTGGGGGTCGTTGAACTATGATCATAGAATTTGACAGATATGAAATCATATTTATATGATAATGTAATACCGCTCTTAGTAGATAACACTGTACCTAACTGTTTGTCAATAGGATGAGTATGAGTTTAGAGTTGAGACTTTTGACTAGAAGGTCTTTTTGTATACATTAAATAGCTGATAAATATGTCAAGAAAGATGATAATAAATTAAAATATTTAACAGTGGACTAATTCGAGGCTGCAGTAGTAAAGATACTGGCGTGTATATCTAAATACTGTTCACAAATTTATTTACAAAAAAAAATATACGAACAATGTTAGCCCATTGCTCTCTAACTGCAGGATAAATGCATTCTTATAGATAGCGATTTAATTACGCTTGTTCAAGGGAGACTAAGAATATTGTTGCAGAGCTACTTGTGAATTTTAATATCACCTTTCTACTGCCACTATACCGCCTGCCATCGTAGCAAATCTAAAAAATATTTGTGGGAAGCGCCTACATAATTATTAATCTTCTGCAGAAGTCGTCTTGAAACTGATAATGATAACTTACTTTCCGATGCGCAGTTTTACCTGCGTCTTTGCTTACTGCTCTGCTCCCGTCGCCAGTAGCGTGATGTTACATAGCCTATAACCTTCCTCAAGATATGAGCTATTATACGCAATTTTTTTTTTAAATTAGACTGGTAGGTCCAGATATTAGCGCGTTCAAACAAATAAACACTTTCGATTTATATAATATTATAAATATAGATGGAGTAACTACTATCTATTATCTGGCATTTTCTTAGCCTGTTCCAATATCAAGAGACTTCATAATTTGCCATATTATTGAGACTAAATCTAGTCCCTACCACATAATTAAGCCTGGAGACACTAGCGTTAGACGTGCCATAATCTAGTTTTCTATTTAAATGATAAACTTTCGAATCACCTCATTTGTCTAGTTGGCCAGTTAGCATTCGATTTCCAATTATAAGCCTGAGAAAGAATACTGTGGGAATACATTGAGAGTAACATCTGTAAAAGTTACTATACCATATTCGGAGACTGGTTAGTAGCTATGACACGACAGGTAATATTGAAATAGATAGCCGGTTCATTTCTATATTACCTTATTGTTATCTTCACATTTTTAATGTAAAAACAACAGCCTGAACTTACCCACTGGTCTAAGCATAGAGTTCTTACACTTTATGTTTATCGCCACGCTGCTTGTGGTGGGTGGTAACCCCATCCATGTTCGTAACTGAAATAATGTAACAAAAATGTGCAAAATAAGATTTTTTGCCGCTGTTTGGTAACTTGTTGTAAGAGATGAATTATTATTACACTTATAACATAGCTTATCTAACTAGTTACAAGAAAAGACTTTTCATTCGTTGTTTCTTTTTATATAAACTAATATCTCGGGTTCCTAATTGTATAAAAGTTATCTAAGTGGAATAATAATTCCTCTCTCGCAACTAAAAAAGCGACAAATATTCTTCTCTTGCAACATGATTTCAGTTACGAACGTGGATGAAGGGTAATTACACTGCTGCGCTGTTGCGCTGATGCTCTTACTCAGCCAATGAAACATAATATTAGTGTGGCAACTTACTTCACACCTGATATTCTAATAGCATGAAAGGACCGCACCGACCAAGGATACATCACTAAACCAGTAAGAATCTACTACCCAATAAACGAGAGTTAACATTCACTTCCTTAATTTTTTGATGACGATTGGTAACGGCAACAAGATTTTCTTAATTCTCGTATTAATTAAGTATTTTTTTACCCCTTTAGCTATTACGGGAAATTTACATATAAAACTATATGTAAATTTCCCGTAATATTATTAAGTGTGTGTTTATTACCACCATATTTGTATTCACAGACCACAACTAACAGTATGGAAACACCGGCGATTCACACAGTTTCTCACAAATACTTTTACAGGTTGACCCCAACTTTTATACAAATCACCATATTTGGTTATAAGAAAGTTTAGAGGCTCACATTCAAGTTTGTCTAGGCGATTTAATACAGGAGTCTTAAATGATATACATGCTTCAGATGTCACGGGTTGACATTACCGTTGCATGCTAAATTCGTGAAATAATAGACGTGGCATATGTAAATAGTGAGGCGGATCTACATACATCGATCTCCGACGATGCCCGATACCGGGAAAGGGGCACGACATTGCCGTGTTCCACTGTTTACGACATAATACTAAAACATTGGTGAATGAATTTGAAACTGATCAGTTGTTATTAAACTTACTTGGAAATGCGTACATATGTAGTTATGAACACAGTAAAAAGACGAATTAAAAATAATGATTTGCCGCCTTTTATCAATACCTAACAGAACGTTATGTGATAGGACGGTCATATCCTAATTCAAACAAAAGTCCTGAATTAATTAAGAGCAAAAAGGAAACGATGCGTCAAACGATCAGTAACTTTTAGTAATAGTCCAATCTGAACATACACTCCTTTGAAAAGCTGTATTCTCGTTAATAAAATTTTCAGTAATCAAATTATATCTAATGTCGTAATGGCCCAGTGGTGAAGGCACCCGCTTCGCAAACACGAGGTCGGCGATTCGAATCTGGGCAAGAAACAATGTGATTTTCAAATTATTTGTACTTTCTAAGTTTATCTGGACATTACTGACTGGCGGTGAAGGAAAACATCGTGAACCTGGACTTCTGAGGAAGTCTGAAATCGCCGATCGACCTTGAGCAAGCGTGGCGATCAATGCTCATACCTTCTCAATATAGGAAGAGGCTTCTCCCTGGAGTAGAATATTAATGGGCCGATATGATGATGAAATTATATCTATAGATAACATGATTAAGAAGTCTATGCTTTTGAAAATTTCGTTATTTTTAGACCTCGATAGACATGGTAAATCACATGAATAATTATAAAAGTTAATAAATTTTAATAAATAGTCAAAGTCAAAGTCAAAGTCAAAGTCAAAGTCAAAGCATTTATTTCATTTAGATCATAAAGTATGATGCTTATGAAAAGTCAACATTACATTTTGTCAGCCAATTGACCTACAGCCAGTTCGCTGACGAGGTAGAGCTGTGAGAAGAACTGGCAAGAAACTCACGCCACTCTTTTCAATCGCCAGATAATTACAGTTATTTGAATGAGTTACAATTTAAACACTCAACGCAACCAAAGAACCATACAAAGTAATTATTACAAATTAACTAATTAATATAATACTAAGATTAAAGAAAGAAATCAAGGAATTCAATTATTTAGTTTCAACTAGTATGGTAATTTGACTACTACAAAATAATTTTTATATTTTATGGCACACGATTTTTCTAGTCCATTCTTTGATCAATAATTAAATAAACAATGTTTTCATGTATCGTACACAATGGTAAACTACACCAAAGTAGTCTAGATGTGGGAATGTCCTGAGAGAGATCTTCTCAACTTGTTTTGAATACAGCACGCCGGTGGCCGGCGACACACAGTTTTTGTTCTAACCACCTTAATTTGGTTCTGCCTTTGTTATGGAGCAACTCACAAAAACATGTTATTGATACTGTATACATTAAATGAAGTATCATAACTGTATTATAACTGTTATTATACTTTATTTTGTGTTATTACAGTGGGGACACATTTTTTAAGGACAGCAAGTAGGAACAGTTTTTAAGTGAGCCAAGTATCGAAGAATATCTTAGCAATTGTTTATCCTTTAATAGATTAACCCTTAAACAGATTAGTATCTAATGACAGGAACAAAACCGTTAATTTCGAATTATCCGTTATTATTTTTATAGCCCAATACGTACGTATTGGAATGTTATGCGTTCCCGCGAAAGATCACCTAAAAGCAGATGTGATCAAACAAGTGAGTTGCTAATTTAATAATAAATATAAAACGTCTAACTGATACAAGTTTTATACTAACAAAAACCAACCTCAAAATATTTTTAAATAAAATAAAATTTCGATTCAATTTCATCTTAAATCCTATCAGATATGAGTCTCAAAAAATATCATTCGTCGGCTCCATTAAATAAAACCTCCAGTACATTTATATCGAAAGAAAGATTGACACTTTTGATCAAAATAAGTGTCATAACACGACTGGCGAACTTTTCAAACCGTTTTTGAATGTGAATAAGAGTTATGTAGGTTCGATTACTGGTGCATGTTGCAGTTTAATTTTTATTTTATTTATTTATTAAACTCCATGCACACAGGTACAGAGGCGGACTTAATGCTATAAGCATTCTCTACCAGTCAACCTTAGGTGATGCAGAGATAAAAAAGTAGGTGCAGTTATTGAAGCAGAATGTTATAAATCTAAGATAATTATGATCTAAATTAAAAGTATAAAAAAGTTTAACCACAGAAAATAAACAGTGAATACTTAAATATTATAATACAAATAGGTGCATAAATGTACTTATTGAAAGAAGTACGTTATAAAAACCATTAAATATTTAAATATTTTGTTGTTATAAATATAGCTTTGTATTTGTATATACACAATATTATAATGAAAACGAAAATAAATAGGGAAAAACCTTTTTAGTTTCAGCATGAATGTGTCAGATCAACCGAGGAAGTCCTAGTTCTCATACGAAAGCATTTCATGAGAGGTCTTCCTCTTTCTTCCTCATCCCCTTCTAACTACATGACCGCTAACGTTCTGATTGTATTTTCTGAGCATTGTTTAGAACTGACGCAGATGTTACAATTATCATTTATCATGAGATCGCAATGAGTCGAAATAGCCCAGTGGATAAGGCACCCGATTGTCGAAATGGCCTAGAGGATAAGGTACCCGATTCGTAAACACGAGGTTGTGGGTTCAAATCCGGGCAAGTATAAATTTGATTTTTTTAAATCATATGTACTTTCTAAGTTTATAATCCTGGAGTGAGGAAACCTGGACTTAAAGAGTCTAAAATTGCCAATCCGCCGTGAGCAAGCGTGGTGATTAATGCTCATGCCTTATTTTTAAGAGAAGAGCCCTTGCCCTGCAGTGGGACAGTAAACAGGCTGGTATTATGGGATCGCATGCTTTGCCACCAATATTTATAAAAAATATTATACATAAGTGATGCTTATGTTCATAAGTAACTACAACAAATTAATCCTTTTTAGAAATATATTAAACAATGTATGTACAAGCAATTTATATTATTAAAAACAAAAAGCCCACCTGCCTTAAACAAAGTGAAAAGAAAGAAATTCATTTTTTCTCGTGCTGATGCTACATTAAAATGTTATATACCCTATGTCACTCCCAAAATCAATACAAATGTAATGACTAAGCCACTAAGGCTCTAGAGAGTGTCAAAGAAATGGACATACATACTCACATACATACATACATACGCTCGAAAAACATTACCCTCCTTGACTTCGGCAGTTGGGCAAAAATCTTTAAAAACAATATTTTCAAAGATTCGCCTTCACTCCAGAAATTCCACAAACATCCAAGATTTGTAGTTGCACCGCGACATGTATAAAGGACTTTCGGCGACTCACTGATGCCGCCAGATAACGCTTGAATAATTGTTTCATTAATAAATTGCTTCTTTAATAAACGTAAGAGAAGTTATGTGGAAACGTTTAATAAATAAACACCGGTGTAGATGCGATCTGTTAAAAAAATGATCATTACCTATACGACATTTGGAGGGTAAAGAACATTGTGTCCAGGGCTTACTAGAGATGATAACACCTTCTTGGTGAAAACAAAAAATAAGGCGTTGAAATGTAACGTATTTATCGTCTATTAGCACTTCATAAACACATTCAGTCATTGTTATCTTAAAAGGGCGGCAGAAAAATTATACAATTTAAGAATGTTTATTTATTTATTTATTTATTATTTATTTATTACTCTAAATTTTTAAATTGTTTATTTATTATTTTATGTTAAAGCCTTGCCACCAGAGATTTACTTGCCACCATTGCGATAACCAATTAATTTGTCGGCCAAGCGTGTTGATTATACATACATAGCTTCACACCTTTTTATCCCCGAAGGGGTAGGCAGAGGTGTTTAACCATCCATTTTTTTCACTTACTTATTTTATTTTGTAATATCGCTTTTTTTTCTGTAATGTAAGTAGAAGGTGCACGTTTTGTTTTAACTAAAATTAGAATGATCTGCTAAATTTCATTCTTTGCCATCATTATTTATTAAGTATTTAGAAAAAAGATATTTTATACATATCCTTTTTTTTTAAATTGTCTTTTATTTTCTATGGGCGTCGTATTTTTGCACAAATAAATGCTTCTGTTTCTTTCTTTCTTTCTTTTTCGCCATTATTTATTTTATTTATTTATTTATTTAAAAAACTTAATGCACATGCGTACACAGGCGGACTTAATGCCGTAGGCATTTTCTACCAGTCAACCAAGGTGATGTAGATATGAACGAAGTAGGTGCATAGAAGTTATAACATAAAAAGAAAGATAAGGTTTAGTTATACGAAACATTAATGGAACCATGAAGGTATATTTAAATACAATACGCAAAATAATGTAAATAATGTATACAAATTAAATTATATATTACATAAAATATACTACTAATAATACATATACATTAGTATATAAATTACATATTACGTATATACAAATAATAAATATTTATAAGCTAACAAACGCAAGGTTAACGTGATATTACCGATAATTCATCCAACAGAAGAGAACGAACCTTCTGCTTAAATGTAAATCGGTTTGTGGCCAACCTGATCTCAAGAGGAAGTGCATTCCAGAGGAAAATAACCTGGACTACGAACGATGAGTGTATAAAATGTAGTATGAGAGGGACAGACAAGTAAGTGATTGTTTATTTTAGGTTCCATGTAACAGGGGGCGAGCCTGTTGGCATTTATACCGGGCACAATCCCGGTAAAATTAAATTGAAAAAACCAATATTACTTTTGTGGTAATCCGTACATAGTACCACTGAACTACAGAGGCAGTGTTGATTATAACATAAATTAAAATGTTTGGTGAAGGCCATTCCCCGCAACGAACGCCTTTTTGGCTGAAATTATATCTAATACCTAAACCTACATAAAATATTTTTACTAAAAATAATAAATAGTAGAATAAAATAATTCAATAATCTAAAATCCTTATTAAAATTTAGAAAGTTCTACAACTAAACTTTCAACAGATAAAGTTCTTTTAGACAATGATTAAGCTTAAATTGTATAAACAAAATATACGACTTGCTGAAGATATATCTAACAAAGAGAGTTTTGTACCTATGTAAGATACAAAAAAGTTTATAATAAAAGTAAACATTACAACAGCTCTATACACATCCAATCGCTACAACCATCACTACTCGCAAATGCCACGAATTTTACTTTGATTTTTTTCAAAGATATTAATTACAGTCTTTACCATACGATAGATTTCTTAAGATATTAAGATACGTGTTCTTAATGGCGTCTGTGAACGGCTCAGTCGATGAAATGTCTATACAAAACACATTTTTCTCCTTTAAATAACATAATTAAAGCTTCTCCGAAGACCACTTTAGATAGACCCTTGATTACAACGAACTATAATAGCAACACAGGTGTAATTTCTTTTGTTTTACTTTAAAAATGTGTTTGTGTTTAAAATTAGGAATTGTCTTACACAAGATAAAGTTGATAAATGTATGTTTATTTTTAAATTATTATTAGAAAAGTTGTTAACGTTGTGTACGCGCTATAAATATTTTAGATTTATAAACTTTGATATGAAATTTAAAAACAAGCACAATTATATTTCACACGAATATAATATTACTATTGATAAATACGGTAAATCGACTTTATTGTGGCCTAATGTTAACGGTAGTAGATCCACGCTGGTTCCAGCATGAATGGGTCGGATTGTCCGGGGAAGTACTACCCTCTAGTAGTAGTAGTAGTATCGGTACTACTGTATTTCGTTCGGTGAGTGAGAGCGCCGGAGGCCTAATTTTCCTCCTTTCCTCTTTCCCCAACTCCCTCATACCCTTCCCCTAACCCCATTCCCTTCCCCTAACCCCATTCCCAACCGCCATAGTGGAGGCCACCATACCAGCAGCTTAAGACGATGGCTTTTGGTATGGTGGCCACCACTTCTGGATTCCACTGACTGCTTACCATCAGGCGGGATGGAGTCACTTGGGTAAGCTAATATAAAAAAAATAATGTAAGTTAAGTCTTAAATTTAAGTGGGTAAAGAAGATGTGGTTACCATCTATATTACCACTAAGTTAGTGTAGCATGGCATCAACGCTCCGATCCTGCCATTTTGCCAAAATTATTGTTTTAAAAATACACGATTACTACTTCAAGGCTGTCAAGATACTGTATAGTTGCAGTGATTGATGTATAAAGGTTTTCCAAGACTTTTTTGATATATTAGTACAGTCTATATAAAAATAGTACTGATCTAAGTATGTACACAACTGAGCTAAACTCTAAACTCAAGAAAGAAACTGGGCTTTTATCGCTAAGTGTTCACATAAATAATCAATCAGTAAAGTCAATAACATTATACCTGACAAAACGTAAGGGTGCCTTTCTACTGACGCGGAGCTGGGCGGAGTGGACAGGAGCGGACCGTAAATTGGCACAGCATTTACACTGATGTGGAGTGGAGGTTTCGGGCACTATGATTCTTCGCTTCGCTCCTGTCCACTGCCTCCACTGTTTCCACTGTGTCAGTGGAAACGAACCACTACTAGGCTTTGAAGTAAACGGTATGATACTTTATTATCTAAATACTAATTATCGAAGACAGACGCCGAGGATAGACCGGTTGCTAGGACAAAATAATAAATAATACCAGTTACGTAACAGGTTTCATTAAGACAGCACTAAATCAGGCTACCTGAGATGCGCTCGCGCTACAGTAACATTATGACGTACGGTCAGCGAAAAAACTTGCAATTATTTTATTGATGATTTTTTTTTATTTTTAGGACAAATAGCTCACGCAAAAACGCAGTGTGGGCAGAGTCCTCACAAGTTTCACCGAAGACCTGATAAGGGTGACGAGCAACCGATGGGTGAGAGCAGCTCACGGTTGCGAAAATTGGGGAAAACCTATGTTCAACAGTGGACGTCGATATAATGATGATGATTCATAATAAGTAATGGTAAAGTTATTTGTATAATTTAGGGATCGGTTTTTGTTGCTTCATTAGTATGTAGGCAAAGATTATTTTTCAACTAATTAGTATGATTGTAAAATATGTCTGTAGCATCATTTATAAGCATTTAAGGGATTTACCCCATTTAAGATATAAAAGTGATAATTAAGCTTATAATAATATTATTATTTATTATTATTTTAATTTAATGTTATGTTCGATAAAAATGATTATTAGAAAACGTTCACATGTTGCTTATATCGTTTATGTAGTAATCAGTCAATTATGGCCTATTAACTATACTTTTATTTCTTTCTTTCATTCTAATAAAGACTTAATAAATAAGGCTATTAAATTGTCATATTTTAATGTGCATCGGTTTGCAAGTTAATTAGTAATATCAGACTGTGTTAAACTGGCGATTAAATAACTGCTTCTACTGCTTTGTCTACGACAGTTAAGTAGCTACACGTTCATTTTCATGTAAATGCATAAAGATATCAGATCTTAAATAGAGCCGAACTTCTAACTCTATATGCCGTAACTTTACAAATCCCCATCTTAGTCTAAATACGGGTTGGTCCTATCGTTACATTATCCATGAAAATGTTTATGTACTTTGGTCAATGAGTGCTCACTAGTGGATGTAGATGGAAAAGTCGAAAGCAGAAAGTTTGACTTCATAACTTTGTTTGGACTAGTTATGAGATAAACATACTAAAAGTCCTTCCCCCACCGAGGTGAGCTCGAGGAGGGGAGGTCCTAAATTTTTTTTTTTTGCTTACATCTCGAATATGGTGCGTTGTACAACATTTTGTATTAGTACATAATAAAAACTGATAAAACGGTCTTCTACAACTTTAGTTTTCACATTTTTTATCTATCTCCAATCTTTGCTTAGCTATGAGCTTCGAAAAATGGTCGATGTTCAAAAATGCGTTCAACACTCTTACATTTCCTGTCATACATTTTTTCTAACTTATCTCAAAAATGTTTGAAGATATGTGGTATATATCAAATAAGGGACGTACCTTTCGACTAAAGTTAAAAAATTTCCGATATTTAATCTAAATATTGTCATTGTCCGTCACTGATAGTTTGCTGCACATCTTAGAGACCTCTCAACCTAGAGATCTAAATCAAGGACGTTTTATAATCAATAAAAAAAGTATTCTGAAATAGCTGTGCCCTGCGGCTTCGCCGGTGCGCCAAATGGTATATATTTATTAATCTAACTTAGGAACCAGGTCGATTTTTGAGATAAAAAACATTCCATGTCGGTCTCCGGCACCGAATCTATATATGCACTTATCAGAAATCGGTTTGGCCGTTTAGACGCTGGCGCTGACTGGTAACAAACATCAACACACACACACACACACACACACACCTACACAAACTTTCGCATTTATAATATTAGTAGGATATTAGTAGTACTGGTACCCTATAGGTGTACCAATAGATTTCGCATGTATTAAAGACATTTTTATCCATGTCTGTCCTACCCTTATACTAGAAACGAAATATTATAGTATTATTCAATTTGTCTTGCCATAGTAAGCCTTATAACTCCTTTGCTAAAATTTCACTATGTTATCAAAACTAATCAACGTAATTTATTACCTAATGTATACTAACTTTCCGTAAAATGTACAAGTTACGAATTTTCTTGAGAATAACTAAATACTTTGAAAATTGTAAACGTCAACCCTTTGCGAAGATAAACTTTCGTTATTGGCACAATTAGTTCCTTTAAAATATTCCCTCTGTGGTAAAATTTATTCTAAGTATACTTGCAAACCATATTATTATAATAATCTTAAATGCAAATTCTTTTAACGTTTGAAGCATTGAAATAATAATATTTTAAGGCAATTTTGTTTTGAAGTATTCTCAAACTTTTCTTTTTATACTTTTTATTCTTACAATGAAACACACGGCCCAAGTAAATGGTGACAGTGATTCTTAACATTACGTCTTTTATATTTCATTTTGTTTTTATTTAATACTAGCTTTCCGCGGCGCGGTTTCACCTGCGCATTATATGGGTTGTTTATCCCCCGGGAACCAGACCGATTTTTGGGAGAAAAAGTAGCCTATGTCCATCTCCGGCACCGAATCTATCTACATACCAGTTTACATCGAAATCGATTCAGCCGTTTAGGCACTGAGTGGTAACGTGTGTGTGTGTGTGTCTGCAGTATTTCTCCAATTGGTTTGGCCCATAAAATTAGCCATAGTCACTTTATTACAGTTATTTATTACTTAATCACCACAATGAAAACAGGGTAGGTACAACGTCTAATACAGAGTCTAAAAATATCATACAATTTCAAAATATTTAGACACAATTACTTTGCGCACTATACATAATGTCTAATCTTTTTAGCTATTTGTGTACCGCCTTGAGTGGAAACGGTTATTAAAAGAGTAGATTTGCGCAGCCTATCCCTGCGGCATCGGCACTCCCTGTTTCCGTCGTTTTGTTTTACCCCATACTCTAAGAAACCACTAATTATGTGGCGTTTATAACAACTTATACGACGATTTGTCAAAGAGACTAAAGTATCAAAACACTTCATAAAATTTGTCTGTCAGTTCATTCAATGCCAATTTAATGTTTCATATAAAACCTTCTTAAACAGAAATTGTTGCCGGCGACGTTGAGAGAACAGAAGTAAAGGTAAGGCTGTGTCATTACTCACTGAACACTATTCTATGATGTTATTCTATGGAGAATACTGGGATATACAATTACCATGGTCGATTCGATCTATATTATTGAGAATCTAGTACCGTAATAGTTTTCACGCAGATTGCTATCTTGTTATTTAAGAATATTAACTTAAAACAGTAATATTATATTTATCTATCTCAACACATTAATGTTTGAGCCATCAATCATAAACAGCGTCTATGTGACGCTGTAGCATAAGAAACAATAAATAATAACATTACAAGTGTCGAGCCCTCTTCGACCTCCTGTGTGTCGTTTGACCCCGGATAAAGGGTTAATCTTCTAAGGGTTGCCCTATAAATCATGTTACGTTTCCAGTTACCAGGGTTGTCTCTATAGAGTTTTACAAATGTCATATATATTTTATATATGAATAATGTGTATGTAATCTTGCTTAGATCGGTATGGTAGGTTTTCAGAGCCTTATGAGCACTGTATTATGGGAAAATGAGCTTAAATTATTGGCTGTACTTATGCTTTTGCTACTAGTACTTGGTACTTTTTTTTTACTAGCGACAGCAATAGGAACCACACAGAGCATAGCTGCTTATCATGGTACTGGCGCATCTAAGACGCTTAAGTTCGGGTAACCATTTTAAAATGGGATACGCCGTCCGATGACTCATGTCCTTTTAGGTAATAATAAAAAACCGTCCGAAACTGGAACTCAACATCATCTTTATTTTAGCCAAAAAGCTTCCTCTTTTGCACCTCTACGCCAGTCGTGAGTAGACTGCATAAAAAAAATTGAAAAATAAACCACTTACAATTAATACTACTAATACTACTTACTGTGTGATTAAATTCTCGTAATTACTAAGGTTATTAATAGCCCAACAAATGGGTGTAAAACCAAGTGGATTTATCGTCTAATGAAAAGAGTAACTATTTATAATTAGATCAGTTTAATGTTTAGTTTGAAAACAGCAACAGCTGATTTCAGCGAGAGTTTAGTTTAGATTTTTTTCAAACAGGTAATAAATAGTGTTTATGTATTATTTAGCGGAGCGTTTTGTATTTGCAATTACAGAAAGAGTCAGATACTCGGCATTTAATTATATAATACAGGGACATACTAGTGTTTAAATGAAAAATATAATAATAATATAACTTTACTTATATTAAATTTTCACGAAAGGTTATCATTTACGATATTTAAGACTATCTATAGTTCGTTCAACGTTATGCTTGTAACTAATATAAATAAAATTGCAGCCATACTGGTTTATAAATATGTGAGATAAAAATATCTTTACTTCAATAATATTTTATGCCAGCGTTAAATTTACTTTAAAAAAAAAAAATACACATGACATCCGTCTATTATACGAGGATGTAACTGAAGTATCTATCTACCTACTAGTAATGTGACCCTCCAAAAGTTATATTATGATGTTCTTTCTCAGAAAGATAAGGAAAATATCGTGAGTGAATCTGGACTTGTATCCAAAAGTCTGAAATCGCCAATCTGCTGAATACCACCGTTCACTAAGCTTACTAATGGTGGATGGTGGAGGGTGGTGCTGTGTGTGATTTCAGATTTGAGACAGATTTGAATGGTCTAGGACGACAACGGTAAGTTGTGGTTAACCAGAGTACAATTACTTTTACACGAGGGTGCCAGCTCTGTCTTTTAGAAGTTTTTACAAATTTACAATACGAATATAATAAACTGAAAACACAAGGTATAATAACAGGTATTACAACAGTAGGTACAGCGAATACGTATAGTCAAATTAAAAATAAATATAACCCTAAAATGCCTTTGGTAACAACAAATCGGCGTACAGCCCTAAAGCTGCACAATAATAACTCATTCAGTTGACACAGATGGCGTTGGTGTAGATCAAAATGGCCGCAGATTACTGTCCCATATGATTTATTCCCATCAACTATTTGTATGCAAATAGCCACCGCTCCCTGTGTTTAACTACTCATAGATTTCTTTCTTTTTATATAAGTACCCTTATAAATAATTACTTAAGTGCTACATATTATTTATGATATTGATAGGTATCCTATTTAAGACGTTTAGTTCAAAAAACGATAATTAATTAGTATAGCATTAAGTTTTAATTGATAACATAACTACTCTGTTCAAGATGGTGATTAACACTTTCCAGGACAGTACACGTATATGGCCGTGATGACAATAAAACATTTATTGTGACTACAGTAGTAGTGTCCATGAAAGGGTTAATAAGATGCTGTAATTTAATTTACATGAGAGAACCTTCATATTGAATGGACAGAGAATAAAGTCGCAATGCACTTAATTCAATGTAGAAATGAAGTTCTAAGGTTTAAGTTTAAAATGGTAAGTAAGGTTTTATAAGAAGGAAATATATTATCATAAAAGCCATACTACAAAAAATTGGGCAAAGCAGCTAAAGCTTGAATTTTTGTAAAAGGTACAAAATTAGTAACATACACATTCACGTATCTAATAAGAAATATAATTGAAATTATTTTAAAAGCTTTTGAATACCTATCTCAATGTCTTCAAATTTATTAGTTGTATGCTGTAATTTTGAATGGTACGATTGTAAAATAAGTATTGCCTAGTTTCCATGCTAATGCACTTCGTCAGGTGAGTGAGAGCGCCAGAGACTAATTATCACTGCCAGTCTTCTTTCTTTGACTTTCTCATCCCCTTCTGTCTACACTGACTTACACAACCACTCACCATCAGGTGGATCGTATGCATGTATGTCACCACTTTGAATATAAAAAAGTTACAAGTAAGATAGGAATATAACTTTAGTCTAAAAGTCGGTAATGGCTATCGCCGGAGACAAAATACAGGTAATTATGCCTCTTTATTAACTTATATACTAAACTGTAAAGTTCGTTACAATAATTATCTTTAAAGTGTAAAGTATAATGTTAATATATTCATTATTCGTAAAAATATGAGCACATCAAGCACTTTTATCTGTAGAGATGGTAAATAATCTTATATTTCCATAACCTGCCCACATTGTACAGGAATATCTTGGAAAAAGATATACTACATCATCTACGAATATTCGACTGCTTGTGTGGTATAGTGGTAGTGTACAAGTATTGGCTGCTTTTTTAGAGCTGTATAATTTTCAGTGTCAGTCTGAAATCTGTACTCCAAATTGACAAGAATTTGTCTTACTCGTAATACCGTAAAAATATTATATGAAAAAAACCTGAACCTTTTCGCCGGCACAAGATTCTTTTTAATTTTGATCCTGGGTAAAAAATCATCTCACAATGCCTTCATAGTAAAGGCCACCATCAATTTGTTGAGATAGCAACTGCAGGTGTACGGTTATCATTACTATAGACTCACTCCTTAACATCAGGTGATAAAAAGCTATTGAAAAAATTTTTGATTAAAAAATGGAGGAGTTATCAATTTACGAAAATGACATCACGCTATTCAAACGAATTGGTGATCGCAGTAAAGTGATATTTTAGTAACCATTTCACCTATTTACTCTCATATTTTTATATCAAACTGATCATTAGATATTATTTGCAATTTTAACAAACTTTTCTATGCTTTATACAATATAAATCAATCAAAACGTCGTCAAATAACAGCATACATTATGCACCCAACTAATTAATTATTCCGTATATAAAATTGGGGTCGTTTTGACGCAATAATTCATAAATTGAGCCGATTAATTGATATCGCAGCGAAGGGTTAAACCCTCCCCGCGGGACCGCTGCCATTTGTTTTGACAAATATGTGACGAATGCATTTGAGGGTTGTCCTAATAGATTGATGTGACGGCATTTCAAAAATATAAATGCCTGAAAGGGGTAGGCTTAAAGGCTTGTAGTTCATCAGTGGTCGTGTTAGAAAAGTGGTCCTTTCAAGCACCGGGCTTATTGACAAACAGTGAAGGAAATTAAGGTGAACATGCCTTACTAATAGTTCTGACTTGACTGCCTCTGTGTGCAGTGGGAGCGCAAGCTACTACTGTGCACGATGTTGTCGGTTCGATCCTCACACGGGAAAAACTTTGTGTGATTTATAAATATTTTTTAACAATTTTCATCGAAATCGGTTCAGCCGTTTAGGCGCTGAGTGATAACAAACACACACACAAACACACACACATAAACTTTTGCATTTATAAAATTAGTAGGATAGTGTATTAAAAGAAAGAAAGCTATTTGACGAGTCATTTTGAAGATGATTGTGACATGCATGTGAAACATTTCGTTGAGTATTCATAATATTCATTTTACTACTTAGTTATTAGCATTATCATGCTATTACAGCTTTTTAATTTTAAAGATAATTTTGAAAAAAAGGCTGATTATTAAGTTAGGACTTTGTTTAATTTTAGCCTACTTATTCACTTAGCCTTTGGAAATGAGCAGAATATAGTCTGTTAACCTAAGCTACAAAAGCAAGTGAAATAAAATGTATGCGATAGAAAAAACTGCAGTTTAACTGTGGATATTAAAACTGCTGATTCATATAAGTCACGTCAAGGTAGCTTGTAATACCATTAAGTGCTTGACGGCAAATAAAATGAGTTAGCAAGGACCAGTGGCTATGGTTTGTGTTATTAACCGAACGAGAGGCGATTACGGTAATTGGCCCTCCAGTAACGATGGACACATAACTTACATAGAATACCTACAATTACATAAATATTCTACGTATATTAAGTTTATGTTTGTTTTGTATTTTTATGATTGACTACATATTTAGACCCCTTTACCTAACTTCTATTGTACCTACAACTAATTTTTTTTACAGATTAAGCCTTTTTGCATTGTATAATCGATCACATATTTACTTTACAACTGTTGACAAAAAATTCCATTAAAATTTAAATTTATTATCTCACTATGATAGTGACAACAGTCACTGTATTAAGATGACTTGTAACCAAAAATAGACATTATTGTTTTATAATATGCAAATGACATTTACTAGGTTGGTAAAGCAATTTTATTTTCGACTATGAGTTCAGCTACATTCCAAAAACATTTATACAGGTAACTTTGATCTCGGGTTTTATAAGTGGAGCATGAGATGACATCTTATAAAGTCTCTACAGGGAGGAGCAGTGAGTGATTGCCACAATGACAATAGAAATGTGGTAAGCTACTTCTGGACTACCGACTGCACTATCGGTTATTTTTGCTCTTTTGCCGTTCCGTGCCTAAAGGATTTTTGATAACCACATTTACAGCACGACTTTAACAGTGTTTACTTCAGTAGACAGTGTGTTTCAAAAAAATATTATTGCTACATCAACGACTTTTTGTACATACTAAATTACCTATCTCCCTCAACATTATTAAATAATTGAACAGTGTATTTTGTTATAATTAAAACTGAATTAAAACAAGCAAATTACATGTATTACATCTAATGCTTTTCGAATAGGGTCACAAAATCACTGTTTAATAATCCATCTCATTACGGAAGGGTAAATAGAAAGCATACATTGAAAATTGATATCTATTTAGGTGTAATAAAGTTGTCTGTTGGGTGTGTTTGGGGATTAAGTCCCATGATAGATGGCTCGTCTTTTGCCATGTGTTGTGTCGATTTAATTTGATTGTGAATGTTTGAAATCTTAGCCACTCCTATAATTTATAAATGTGTCATGTCTACGCTAACAAATGGCGCCTCTGATTTATTTATTTGTTACGTAATGTTTTGATACATTTTATAATGTTCTTTTGTTATTTATTGCTTGCGTTTTGTGTGAGTTTAATTTTTTTAACATGATATTTCTTTTCTAAATAGGAATTGTAACGCTCAGGCTATCTGTACCTTAATACAAATAGCCTGAGGCTTTACAGTATCTACACGCAAAAAGTTTGTCTTAAAAAAGGATGTTGTTTCAACTGTCGGGACTGACTTACGGCTTCTTTGCTAAGTGTCTTTTAAAATCTGATTCATCAGCCCAGCAATACACAACCCTATAATGGAAGGGTTGTGTACTCCGCGTCGCTGATGGTAACGACAAGCAGGGCTTCCTCATGAAGCAGGGAGTTCTTACCAACAATCGTGTTCGTTTGTTGATGTCAAAAGGTCACTCTTGCTACAGACCACGCCGTGATGGTGAGAGGAAACGTAAGGTCTATCCGCGGCTGCATTGTAGACGCTAACCTGTCTATGTTGGCTCTCGTCATTGTCCGCAAGGGTGAACAGGAAATTCTCGGACTTACCAATGGAAATGTATTCCGCACGAGGTAATGTTATTTAACATTGCTTTTTGTAAATTGCAAGTAGTTATATTAGGATTCACAGTAATCTATTCAAACAAAAAATTTAAAATAGTCACTAACCAAATTTAATACCATTAAGTAACTCTACATTTTCAAACACAATCTCTACATTTTCTTACTTACTAACTATACTCTCTCTTAAATTTTCGTCCCAAACAAAGTCATCCATCAAGTAGAGCCTCTGATTAGTTTGTACTGTTTTGGTAGAGGCAGTATTATTTCACCTTACATAGAGTGCCTTCACAGACTGAATATAATGATACAACCGTTTTAGTTCAGTTGACGCTCTACGAATGAATAGAACAGGCGGTCAATGCTATTGTTTTTATGTGATTGAGAAAAAGGGATTGTATTAACGTAAGTAGTATGTTAGGTTGTCGCTAGAGATATTTTATGTCTGTGGAGTGATTTAAGTAACTATATGATAGCATGCCAAGATCTTTAAAAATAGAGAAAAATAGAGTATGATTATTTCTTATATCTCATAAACAGTCAGTAGGTAAAGTCTAGAAGTGATCCATTTCTGTAACCTATGATTTGAGAAGATATAGAACAGTATCCACTACTCTTAGAAAGTTTATCTAGTACCTATCTTATGTATAATTTTATATATTTTTTTATGATTACTAAAGAAGGTAATATTTAAAAGAAATTCTGTGTTTTCGAGTCTGTCCCATTTTAAGCTAAAATACTTAGAAACTCATATTAAAACGTGAAGTATAAAACTTATGATTATATTAACTTTCGAAAGTAGAATAAACGCAGGCTCTATTAAATTAAACACAAAAACCAAGGAAGCAATTCTATAACATTTTAAACGCAACGGCATTCACAGTGTACGCAACCAATCAGGAAGCGGTCACATGTCAATCACCAATTACAGCGTATTTTGTCTCGCGTCACTCGCCGCCGACCAATCGACGCGCTGAATTTAAATCATTGTTCGGAATTTAAAACACGATCTTTGCCGTTCGATACACTATGTTGCTAGATTTTTTTGTAGATATATCTGAAAAAATCTGCTTAAATATTACCTTACTGCTATCGCCCATTTAGGTTATGTTTATGGCCAACAGTGGACATCTTTAGGTTGATGATGTGAAGTTATTCCAATCATCATATCATATCAATAACATTATTATAAACAGCCGAAAGACGGCCACCCCCAAGTTACGTCACCTTGATCGGTCGTGAGCCGCCCTCATCTATCGGTTGCCCGCCACCCTTATGGTCGTCCATCCACCTTCTGAGGGGTATACCTACAATGATTCCAATACAATTCGATAAATACGGATAAATTTCAGTGCTCCAGTTTAATACCTTACTAAAACAGTTCCCACAATAAAATCTCCTTTTATCTAATAAAACACATAAAATTAATTTATAAACACGTATAATATAAACGGTTGTCTATTGACAAAATATAATCAGTATTAAAATGTTTAACTTCACATAATAACGGCTATTAATTCCATTCGCGCAATTCACATACACACACAGTAGCAGCGACTAATTAATTTCCTGTGGACTTTAAGAAAGTGGGTGTTCTTAGGCCTAGTGTAGAATGTGAGAAATGCCCTACACTTGGATTGCATAATATTCAATCTTGTATACCTCAATACTATATACGAGTAATTCACTAATTGAAAGTCTATTAGTACACAGTTTTAATTTTATTTCAATTTTTGTCACCAATAAAGAAACAGACATATTTAAAATAATAAATGAGATGCGGAAAGGATGCTTGGTGTGTTCTCATTTACAGCAAACTACAACTGACGTAAGTAAACAATACCCATTTAAAAATACTTTTCAAAAAGAGTATTTAAATAAATAAAATACAAGTGCATATAATTAAGGCTTGTCCTTTGTAGAACTAATATTAATTATACGATTACAATTTCCATTATAAATTCACTTGCCATCGCCTAGTAGATTTAGTGTAAACTTCACCTAACCACCACACCTATGTATATTATTCCTAACAGGTAGTACATTGCCTACTCGTAATGCTAATTATGTATATATCTGGGGTATGTTTCCTTCGTAATCACTATAAATGACTATACTGGTTGTGTTTGAATAAAATTGCCTATAACAATGTGTAAATGTTGTTCAATTTGGTAACTGTTTGAAGCGAGTAGCTGTTTTTTAATGTTAAATGATCTACTTGGTATTTTTCTTATGCAGGTATATTTCTTTATATTAAAGTTTATTGATCCTTAAGTTAACTGTATTAAATGTCTAGAGGAAATGTCATTTTTTTAATGAAAACAACTTCCTCAAGAGGGAAAAAGTCTTTGTATAGGACTTTACAAACTTTGTGTCCATTAATAGAAAGTACACAGAGACTCAAAAAAATATTTTTGGATGATGAATAAGAGAATAACAGAGAAGAAAGATAAAGCAAGGGAACAAGAGAGTAATTGGGCATTTGGCATTTTCACCAAACACAGCGAATAATATATATGAGATAGTAGACTTCTCTAGTTAATTCGTCCATTCATGCCAAAACCAGTAACTTCAAAGCTTTAGAATATTATTCTTACAGGGCACTTAGCATTTTATGATATCTTAAATATTATAGAACATTTAAGAAGTGAAAAGTATGTTTATATTGTACTCTTTACTCTCAATCTCGTATTATAGAAAGACAAGGCGTTATGTATATGTAACTAAAAAGCAATTAAATGCAAAGGGTATAATAGCAATAAAATTGTTTTTAAAATACTAATACATACGAGTTTTACACCCGTTGTATAAAACACCTACGGCACTAACATGTTCTAGGCAAAGTGAAAGTTTTAATTATTACACACGTTTAGCACACACCTTGTAATTACTAATCTTAAAACAATTACAGTTTTCAGTCAGATTAGAAATTATAATTACAATTATACTTTAATTATATATTTTATTTAAATGCTTACTAACCGACATGCTTACGATGCAGAAAAATTTTATCAGGCAATCTGGACTGTAAGAAAAATATAGGTATCACAGACAATTTTTACTTTTTATATTAAAATGTCAACCGTTGGATAAAACTATAATTATGAAAAACTGTTGTAGGGATGTTAAAAAGCTATTATGGCTGAAAAAGAGATTATTAGAAAATGAATGAAAACCTATCCTGATAATAAGTTAATCATAACAAAATTTATGTATCTGTGTGGCCTCCGCTTCATCATCCCGCGTAATGTAGAAAACAAAATTTTCTTCTTTGCTGCGTTTATGACATCCCTTCTTCTTCTGCCTTTCGTGGTTCCATGTTGCTCTGGATTAGCAAATATTATAAAATTTATTCCTTAGCTCCTAGTATTGTTGATAAATAAGGAGTACCCTAAGTGTCTTGTTTTGTTAGTTCTTTGCATTATGCATTGCCGCAACTTTTCTCAGCAATGTTGTAGGCAAGTTGGCTCACATTCTTTTTAGGTTATCTTGATGATCATAAGTATCATTTATACGATCTAAATTAACAAATGAGTTTTCTTTTATTTCTTTGTATTTCATTTAAGAAACAAGTCATTTTAACATCGTTTTCAAAAAGACATAGACTTATTGTTACAAATATAGTTTACTAAAGAAACCTAACAAGATCCATATACAGATACTAACATAGGACTGTAAATAATTAACAACTGTTTCTCCACAGAGACAAACATAACAATGCCGTTTGGTAAGCAACTTTTGTATTTTCCGTCGTTGAGTTTAGTGTAAAAGTTAGTTGTTGGATTGCAAATATAAGTTTGTTTGTTGGTAATGAGGAGCGGTCTTCTCATCCATCAGAGCGGCCAATTACAAGCGATCACGCGTGTTCAACCCTATTTCGCGTTAGTTTTTTGTCGCTTAGTTATTATCTAGAATTCGTGAGTAGTTTTACGGTTAATGAGGTGTTCAGCACGATACGTTTTTAGATTAGGTACATTTGGACTATTAAGTAATATTAGTATTACGATTATGTGCGTATTGAACTGATTTTTTTATCCCAAGGGATTTACGTACTTAAGATTAGATGTAATCAACCCGCCAGTGGAGCTTGGCAGTTAAATCGGATGCCATGCCAAAATTTTGTATGGCAAGCTCTCTTTCAAGACAAGTATAAATGATGTCAATGGTGTCTTCCACAAATATGAATTATTTAATGAGTTGGGGTCCTTGTGCCCGTTATATGTCTGTAAAGTTACCAGAGACAATTTGTTTCCTAATGCGAAAGTAGTATTTTTGTAAGAAATACCTACCTATAGTAGAGAAAGTATGGGAGGGTATTCATCTTTAATATATTATTTTGAAACACAGACCAAATAAATTACTACATATAATTTGCTAAACCTTACAATCTGACTTTATTCATAGAACGTTCAATGACTATCAGACAGGTCATCTTTTTGTGTTGAAGGATTTAATTGAATGAATTCAATTATTCCGTTAATTTATTTGCATATTACATGTCTAGAATGGCAGGAAAAGCTAGTAAATCATATATAATTCATTAATATTGATTCGAATAGGCAATATATTCATAGAGGCATTAAAACTGCCCGTAAATGTGATTACTATTGTGATAATATTCAAGTTGCGACGTAAAACTCAAATTCAAATTCAATTCAAATTCAAATT
This sequence comes from Parascotia fuliginaria, assembly GCA_963082885.1. NCBI lineage: Eukaryota > Metazoa > Arthropoda > Insecta > Lepidoptera > Erebidae > Parascotia > Parascotia fuliginaria. The sequence continues at coordinate 9,161,707 of OY720184.1, forward strand.
CAAATTATTTATTTGCGAAGTATGGGTTACATTAGATCTTGTTACTAGATAATACAAGTATCACCATAATCAGCTTTCTAGCATGCAAAATTTTATGTTGTTTGTATGTAATGTCAGCAAAATATTATAATTATTAATTCACACATTAAATCTAAAATTAAAACATGAATACAATGTCAATGAAATAATATTATAATGCCAACGAAAAATTAGACTACAAAGTCAATAGAAATAAATCACATGTCAATAAACACCAAATACAACAAATATAACTACAATGTCAATATATAAAATTAAAATGTCAACGAAAAATAATATTATAATTATAACATAAGTACATGTCAATAACTATTTACGTTTGAAAATTATACAGAAATTCTAGCTAAACATAATTGGCGATAAGTTTATCATTTAAATACTCCTTCACTGAGTAATAGGATTTATTTACTAGTAATCTTTTTACGTCCCTTTTGAAAACATTGAAACCTTCAATTTCTAATAGTTTAATTGGTAGATGATTATAAATTCGTGGAGCCATACAAAATATACTATTATTCAATAGAGCAGTGTCGTTTGCAGGAAAACGAATTTTCATATTATGTCTACGACTATTCAGCTTCTCGTATAGATTAATATTTTTTCTTACAAATAACACTACCTCAAGAATATAAATACAGGGTAGTGTTAGAACGTTTAATTTTGGAAATTGAGACCTGCAGCTGTCTGTCATTTTTAGTCTGCAAATAGCCCTTATGCATTTCTTTTGCGCCCTAAATGCCGCTTCCTTGTCAGTGCAGTTTCCCCAGAACATAATTCCGTAACGTAGGAGAGGTACAACATGACCGTGATACGCCGTTAACACAGTTGAAGTATCAACAGTTCTGGACAATGTATAGAGGGCATATGAAAATTTACGTAATTTTAAACACAACAGTTCTATATGTGTTGCCCAATTTAAACAAGCGTCAATATTTAGCCCTAAAAACTTGGTAACGTCAACTTGTTCAATTGTATATCCTAAATAGTTTATGTCAATGTTCCCTAATTTATTCACTCTATTTCTAAATGTCATAAAACTTGTTTTGTCCAGATTAATTTTTAAATTATTTAATGTCAACCATTCGATAATATTATTTAAGGTATTGTTAATATCTTGTTCTAATATTATATTATTACTGCCTGTAAAAATGACTGTACTATCATCTGCGAATAATATGGTTTTATGATTTGTCAGTTTTGGTAGATCATTTATATAAATTATAAATAGCAACGGACCTAACACACTGCCCTGTGGTACAGAAAACATTGTTTGTCTATATTCTGATGTGTACTTAACTAGTTTCTTATCTTCAGGACAAATTCTGGCTATTTGTGTAGATTGTACTCTATCACTGAGATAAGATTTTACGAGTTCTAGAATATTGCCCCGGATGCCGTATGCATATAATTTATTAATTAATATTTCGTGATCCACATGGTCGAACGCTTTTGTTAGGTCCATAAAGAGTGCACACGACTGTTTATTCCTACTCATATTACTGTAGATTGTATCAAGGAAGCTGTAAATTGCCATATTTATGCATTTATTTTTTCTAAACCCGACCTGTTCCGCGCAAAACAAGTTGTTGGTTTCAAAATAATTATAAATACAATTGTATATGACCTTTTCGAATACCTTTGAAAGTACTGGAACAAGTGCAATGGGGCGGTAGCAACTAATATCTTGTCTATTGTTTTTCTTAAACACTGGTTTTATAATAGTAATTTTTAATTTATCTGGAAATATTCCATAGAAAATACATAAATTTAGTACATGGCTCAAAACATGAGAGAGTTTCTTAGAAACGCGTTTTAGAATTTTAGTAGCTATATTATCATATCCAGTGCTATGAGTGTTTCTTAAACTAAGTATAATTTTGTCAATGTCGTTTGGAATAGTTGGTTGCATAAATATAGATTTTGGATAAATTGGTATAGTTATTGGAGTGTGATTTGGCTTTAGCCTTGATCGATGAAAAAATTATTAAAAGTATTTGCTATTTCTTGTGGATGACTAATTGTTTTATCATCAACACACATATCTTGTATGTCATCCTTAGGTATCACAGTCTTATTGTTGTTAATGATATTCCATGTGGCCTTGCATTTATTTCTGGCTGTATTTATATAATTAATGTTTTGAGACTTTTGGGTCAATTTAATTATTTTATTTAGTCTAGCTGAAAGGGTCGTGTAGCGTGACTTATTCTCAGCACTTCGATTTTTCCTATACTCCCACAGTAGTTTTCTTTTTCGCTTACAGCATACTTTAATTCCTTTGGTAATCCACTTTGGTCGTATGGTGGTAGATATTTTTACAAGCTTTTTAGGGAAGCATAGATTGTAGAATAGACAAAGTAATTCATGAAAGGCATTAAAAGCTGCATTCGGATCTTCGCTATCAAATACTTCCTTAAAACTTAAAGAGTTAATGCAGTTTGAAAATTTATGCATATTATCTTCACTATAATCTCGTTTTTCGGAATACCAGTATTTTAATGTGTAATTATGCTTAACAGGGCATGTTATTATTTGAGCTGTGTGGTCTGACAGTGCCAGTTCGATTATTTCTGTTTTACATCCCTTTATATTATATGCAAAATTGTCTATACATGTGCCGCTTGATAATATAATAAAGAAGATAAAACTGATGACTTCTGACCTCGGAGTACAACGAAACGTGCAGAAACTTTAATAATATATTTGTTATTTTAATAAATAATGCGAGAGGCTTAAAATTTCGATATTTAAACCACTTAGCGTAGAAACAACTTAACTCTTATTAGTCTTCAATTTAGATCTACGCATTTTTTTTTGTGTTTCATAAGAGGCGCCAAATCCTTTTACTTGGCCGTTTACTTAACTAATGTAATGTAATATGCAATTAAACTTACTATCATCAGCCTGAAAAAGTCTACTGTTGGATATGAGCCAGTTAAAGAGTAGTTTATAATAGTCACCACGTTGGTATCTACATAGTGATTTTTAATACTCAAAAAATATTACTGGACTGCGTATAACTTTATTTTCTATTTTCGTGGGAAACTCATTACGCCTTCCGGCAAGGCTATGTCGGGCTCTCCGACCGCAGTCATAACGCGGCCGGCATACCGACTAAAACCCACGGTGTTCCTCCAGACGCTTAGAGTTTCGGGGTCAAGGGAGACGCTCGCGCATTCATCCGCGACCCCGACGGGCCATGGCCCGACTGATTTTAGGGGCCTAGCCCCTCTTCCTCCATCGAGAGGCGTTCGTGGAACATGCCGCCTTCTTGAGCCTGTGCTGTTTATTCGGCGATTGCCCAATTACCGCCCGCAGCCTACCTCCTATGTTGGCTGGAGATTCCGGAGCGCCCCACGGCGACGTCCAGTGCGTGCGCGATGTGCGGGAAGCATGGTAGTCAGCTCCCTCTCCCGCTCGGCTGCCTTCTTGGCGAGCATCACCTCCTCACAGAAAGAGGCGACTCCTCCCTCTCACTGCGGACCATGGCCAAAACCATGGCTGGCAGCAGAGTTGGGCCGTCACGAGCGCCGCAACAAGGTCGTGGCACTGGTCCGCCCACGTCGGACACTCCAGAAGTGTATGGATCGCCGTGTCGCGCGTACTGACCCCGCAATGATGGCAGACGAACGTCTGTTCCCGGCCTATGAGACACAGGTACCAGTGAGTACCTGTGTCAGCTGGTACGTAAGGACGCCGTGACGCCTCTCCAGCCGCCCCTCAAGGATGGGACTTACCGCCACCACCGTGGCGTCCCTCTCGCGCCATTGGAATAATGACGCGAGGACTTCGGCTTCCAGGTCCCATCGCGGGGAAGACTTATGCTTAGAACTGTACTAACGTAACCTAACCTAGACCGGAGACCACATGGTTACTACGGACGTAATATTCTATAATTTACACTATTTATTGAGTTGTTTTAATAAACACTGTCCTCAATACAACGTACTAATTCATTATAACATGTTCTGTATCTAAGCCGAGTAAAACATCACAGAGTTATGGGTAACGGAGGTCGATACTTGAACTAAACAACTGATAAATGACGCCTCTGATTTCATTATCGACATGGGAATATTGGATTTGAACAAAATTTATTATAATATCGATTTAAAGTTAAATTATTGTACGTAGAACGTGAGAACTTGTGTAAGTTTGTAAGTTTATGGTGTGATCGTTTTAGATTGGGCTACTGCGCGTATTTTATGCATCGGTAATGCGTATGGTAAAAAGTTGTGTTTTAATATCTAATAGATTTGTTTTTAAAATATCTACAAATCGTTGCATTAACATACTTATAGAATGGCTATAAGAATGCCAAACTAAATAGATACTTTTGAGAAATCAAATACAGAATAGAAAGAGCTGGAGGAAGGATTTTTGCTCTGTAAGTGGGCAACAACAATCTTAAATTTAGCGATTCTTAACATCGTATGTCAATTTATTACGACATAGGTATTAATAAAGATTTTCAACCGCGAAATAGTCAGTGTCAGTGTCTTTGGTCTAACTCTTTCCAAAGGATTTGAAAAAAGCGACTAATGATACCAGGCAACGGACACTGTGTGCTAAATATATTCCTACTGTGGTCCTGACTACCAAATCTAATGAAATATGTGAATAAGAAGAAATAATGATTTAATTGCTATGCCAATTATAATGAATGCTACTTACATCTTTTGCTTCTTTTCCACTGATGCTTCCAAAGTAAACACACTAAATGCACATCTAAACATCGTTCTATTGTAACACAAATGTCGTCTACCCTCAGCCCAAACAATTCAAGGACATTATTCACTACAGGCGATCTGTCAACGGCTTAATGGCATCGAAACAATTTACCAACAAAAAAGGAGGAAACACACGTCCCTATACGCCACTTCCGTTTGGCTTTACAACAAAAAAAGAAACAAAACCGTGTTCGAAAGAAAATCCTTGAGACGACTTTTAGCACTTCTATCCTACATTATACATTTATAGAAATTTGTTCTTTATGTACAATGCTTAAGGTCGAGATTCAAGTGTGTTCGATCAGGTGGTTAGGGTAAGTACCCCCCATAAAGGAAACCATTATTTTCGAGGGGTTATATTGAAGGCATTTGTATCGCGAATTTGAAGAAGTTCGACAGTTTGTTTTCGAGTGCATTTCGTCATTAATCAATGTTTTGTTACTTGTTTTCTGAAGTTGCGTACTTTTATATTTTGTGTTTTACCTGTTTCCCTCGGGAGTTTTCTTTGACAGTTTTCTTTATAATTGATTGTTCTTAATACTCTTTTTATTTGTTACTTTTTGAAAGGATTTATTTATTGTTGCGGTTTTAGGTCAACGAACGATGATTTATTTGGGACACAGCGAAATTTTCTTTATGAATTTTCTCCCTGGAAATGCTTAGCTCCTTTGTGATTGTTGGTTTATTGCGATTTTCCATTGCTCTTCGATAAGGGTGGCCTAGTGCCACGCAGTATAAGTAGTTTTTTTTTTACATAGCAACAGCAGTTGGCTAAGGTGGCAAAGACGTAGTTAACTATACGAACTCTTGACGCTTCTGGAGGCAATGAATGGTGTTCATTATACACAATCAGGTGAGTCAATTACTCGCCAATCTAAAGAACATTGGGCATCATTTACCTGCTTTTCAATTGTATTCATGTGTTGAACTTTATTGTGTTTGCTTTTGATCTTAAGTCCAGTGTTTGCTATTTTCATTATGTCCACAGCAGACAGAGGTATTAAGTACATAGCCAACTGTGATTCAGGTACTTCTGAAGACTTTGAGGTTGTCGCCACTACTTAATAAGGGACCTGCTTCTTTTTTTCATTTCCGGTAAAAATACTATAGGACTTATAAATGTAATTTAACCTATAAGTACTTCATTGTTTTATCCCCCTTTCTTTCCTCTATTATACACTCTTTGCGGCAATTCTAAATGACTAGGAGTACATATAAAAATGTATTACATCTTCCAATTATTACATAGCGCAAAACTTACTTATCAGATTAAAAGTTGGGGTTACAAGACCAGCTATTTGCTATCGAAGTTATTACAAACGTGGACACGGCAGCTTTGAGCTTAAATCCGACGGGTGGTATTGAGAGATTTTCTATATCCGCCCGTTTTCCTTTATGCTACGTGCAATTTTATCCGACGGTACCGTTATGAACTTGCCGTGATAGACTAACGTAGATACGGTGTAATAAACTTTTATTTATTTATTTTATCTTCAGTTGTAGTAGCTGTACCGTTTACTGGTGAAATATAATCTTACAGTGAATACCTCACTACGCTGTCATTGATCAAATATGTGCATGAAAATAACGCTTAATAGGCTAAAGTACTGATCCCGATCTTTGTCCCACCAGACGTTTTTGTAACGAAATTCTCAATAACAGGTTAGATTCTTTCAGTGTGTATTAAGCGTACGTAACTTATTTCTTAGCTTATAGTCACTAACTTTTGTATGACATTAAATTGGTGTTAAAATAACCCTATGTATACTTCTTTTTTTTTTTTTTTTTTTATATTAGCCTACCAAAGTGACTCCTCTCTGCCTGTTGGTAAGCAGTAAGTGGAATCCAGAAGTGGCGGACACCATTCCAAAAGCCAAACTACTGGTATGGTGGCCTCCACTATGGCGGCTTAGTGAGATGCTTTTTCACGCCCCGCTTAAAAGACCCAGGATCAAAATTAGATGGGAACACATGCGCTGGCAAAGAGTTCCAGGCTTTAATTGAGCGACAAAAGTATGAAGTGCTGAACCGTTTGGTTCGAGACCCTTTAGATTCCACTGTGAAAGGGTGGCACTTTAGTCCCGCACGTGTTGTTCTGGATAGCTAGACCCACCAGTGGCTTAGTTAAGTTGTGTTGTGTTACTTACCTACCAGTATCTTGTATTGTTCACTGGTTTAAGCTTGGCTGCCACGGTAAAAAATAAAACAATATAACTGGCATATCCTTATAAATCTATCGTATGATCGGACATCATTTTCTTGGTTCCTTTAAGAAAATGCAGCTGACTGGGAGTCTCTATAACTTCATCTATTAGTATACTCTTATTTTTATTAATATTCGAAGGAGGAAGCCTATGTTGGTTCTTTGAAGCTAAGACAGCCTTTGAGCCAATCACTGATGAGAACTTTGAGATATATTAATCAGTTGAAGATTCATTTATGTATAATACTGAAATAAAGCATGACGTTTCTTTATAGGAGGGTATAAAAAATTTAGGTCGTCTTATGCCATTAATAAATCACTAATGTTGTCGTGCATTGAGCACTATTCCAGTCTGTCTAATAGGTAAGGTTTCTTGTCCGTCAAATCTGCCTGAGGATTAGTCACATGACCTTAGCATAATGCCATAGTTAGCTTAGTACCTACACTATAGTATATGTATAAGCAAATGGTCTTTTTTAAATTTAAAAGGAAAGTTCACTATTCAAAGGCTAAAATCTAAACCTTTTTACTGACTTTCGAATTAGCAACAAATAGGCCGCGTACATATTAAAAACGCAAAGTTTGTTTAAATTATTATTACTAAAATTACACATAAAACAACCTACAGTATTAGAACGTGTATTTTCTTCTCTGTAAATAATATCTAAATAAAAATCTAACAAGCTTGTATCATATAGATCGCTGAGAGACCAATAAATTGAGAACATTACACCGCCAGCGTGGGACGTCCAATTTAACACGATACCTACTACCCTCAGGGCGAACATATTTCTTTTACTTTCAAGAATATTATTATAAAGATCACTTAATAAGAGTATTTTTTGTGTTTAAAATTGGCTGTAAGATAAAAAGAAAAATGGCTTTCTTCTTCTTCACATTCATTCAGGTTACAAACATTGCTTACGTTACGCTTACATTAGTTTGCCTTTGCCAAGTAACATTGAGCCTTACTGGGCCAATATGATGGCAAACTAATGAGCTATGGAATTCTTGAATAGAAGCATTGCAGAAGGAAAAAGGGAATGAGTGAAGAAAAGGCAAAAAAAGGAGATCAAAGAGATAAGTAACTAAAAAACAATTTAAAGAGATAAATAACTAACTAACTATGGTAAAAACACTATAACCAACGTGGGAGCACAGTTATATAATAAACTACCGAAAGATGTAAAGGATGCAAGTTCACTAAGTATTTTTAAACAAAAGTTGTTTGCTCATATTTCTAACGACGCATCATTTCTCTGACCAAGTCTTGTTTTATTATTATTTATTATTGCTCTGTATATTATTACAGTTAAAATCAACATAAAAATAAAAATATAACAAGGTAGTTATTATTAATAATAATAATTATTTTTAATAAACAATAAATCTATCATAAATAATGGGAAGCCTAAATTTAAACTATTATGTAAGCTATTTTTTAACAACGCTTTCAAAAACTTAATAAGATTGTAACTTGGACCATAACAAACCTTAGTAATGTGAAGCAAAAAACTACCTACTAGTATAGAAATGAAATAATCGTTTTTGATTTGTTAACTTTTTTTAATTTATTTTTTACTTCTACCCGCACTGTGTTACTGATAAACAATATATTTTTGTTATTTTCATGTAAGTGACAAATTGTCTGAATGAAAATAAAGTTCTTTAAACCGAAAAAAGTAAATAATATTTAGCAGATAATGACTAATATATTTATATCTATATTTTTTATTAGAATATCTACGAAACTATTTTTTACCACTTATCTAAGTCTGATAATTCAATATCACTTTGTCTTGACCATATAAATAATAAAATACATATTCCAGATTACCGTGTCATAAGTCAAGTTATCACCCATCTTAAATGCGTGTTTATAATTCCAACACATTACCGAAACAAACACAATATCAACCGAACTTTCTCAGGCATTTGACAGTATGTCTGTCATTATGTGGCACTAAATATGGTTGGTTACATCTAGTATGTAAAAAGTATTTAGTTACAAGAACTACCGATCGATGGTAATCTATAAAATGTATGTGTTGTGCATGGTGTATGGTTTGTGTGGACAACGCTGTAATGTGAGACGATTCGTGTTTTATTGTAGTAAAACAAGGATTGGACCTAGGGCGAGCATGTTGGGTGATTTTTTAGGCGATATAACTTTACCATAATTTAAGTTTTGTTTTTGAGATTACTATTTTTCACCAATTTTGATCTCCTGTGGAAATATTACCCAGATACATTTATGTTGTATTATTAGGTATTGTATGTGTTTTTCTAAACTTTTTGACTGTTTTTATTAAGTTTTACTTTAATGTTTATTTATTACTTTTAAGGCGTTACAATTAAAGTATTACAAATAATTATTTTTATGGCTGTCTATATACACCTGAATAGGTTATTTTAAAATTGCGCAAGTTTCATTTAGTCTCCAATAGCCTAACTCCACAGAGTTTATAAACAGTAACTATTATCAAACTGTATAATATACATCAATAATTTATATTTCTCTCGATGAACGCGCTTCCCTTTTCATACTCATACATATCCACATGAGCACGCTGCTACGCTGGTTCAACAAGTCTTACAACATATTCTCCCGTATGTCAGCCCCTAGAGCATCACGTAACTTGTACACAACACCAATAAATCGACAGTTACTCCATATTAATTAGTTCGCGTGTTATCCCCGCTACCGTTTACTCGTACAGATTTACATTACGAGTGTATATTTAAATACCTTCTATGAAAAATGTTCGCATTTATATTGTAGATGGTTGCGTGCTGCATCGCTTTGTTTGCATAAATAGTCACACGTTTCTTATGGCTGATTGTTTTGTATTGCGATAAGTAATGTCTGCTTATATCCATAAAATTGGTTTAAATAACTATCTTTATCGATAGAGGTGTGTTGGGACGTCTTGGGATATATATGTATATAATATTATAAAAAAGTAACTCTGTCTGTGTGTCTGTCTGTCTGTCTATTAAGCTTTCTTGCCTAAACCACAGAACCGATTTTGATGAAATTTGGAATAAGGATAGAATAGACCTTGGAGGCAATATATATTTTATTGCGAAAAATGGCTTAGAGGGGTTGAAATTGGGGATGAAAGTTTTTATGGAAAATTATTATTAACCGATATTCATGCGGGCAACAGCTAGTATTCAATATACCTAAAGGTTTAAATATAAGTAAAAGCCTAAATTGCGAAGAAGGTCCACTAGTTACTTACCATACTCGTTTCCTGATCTTTTGTGAATGTCATTTCGGTACACCAACGAGCTAAAAGTATCTACAATATAATGCAGGGTTTCGAATTAGTGTCACATATACCAGCGACAAAAATGCTTTTGTAATATAGCTCTGAAAGAGGAGGTAGGAAGTGTGTTACGTTCCCCTTTCGTCAATATTAAATAACAAGTACCTAATGTAAGGTGATTCTATCGCATTGATTTATAGTGACATAAATAAACAAAGGCTAAGAACTGCTATAAAAATACTTTAAAGGCTGGACGAAAGAAATTAATCAATCAAAATCCATCATCATCATCATCATATCAGCCACAAGACGTCCACTGCTGGACATAGGCTAGACCCAATTTCCCCTTTTCCTCTTACCTCTCCTCCATCCTTTTCTTTCCTTATCCCATTAATTCCCAGCCGCCATAGAGGAAGCCACCATACCAGCAGTTTAAGATGATGGCTTATGGTATGATGGCCACCACTTCTGGATTCCACTGACCGCTTACCATCAGGTGGGGTGGAGTCATTTTGGTAAGATAATACAAAAAAAAAACAGGCCTCCCCCAATTTTCGCCACCGTGGCCGATTGTTTGCCGCCCTCGTCCATCGGTTGCCCACCACCCTTATAAGGTCGTTGGACCACTCAGTGAGAGATCTGCCCACGCTGCGTCTGCGTCAATCAAAATCCAATTAATACCACTTCAGCGTATACAATTAGAAAGTATAAATCTTACACTAATTTCTACTAAAATGCAATGTATTGCAAATATACAAGTTTAATATTTGCATAGTAGGTAAGGAATGATGAAACATTAAACGTCGTGTGATTTCCAGCTACTGTGAAATGATCCACATTTATGATAATTTGTATTGTGACAAGATATATATAGAAGCTTCGTATAATATTCAAATAAAGCATGAAAACGCTGTCGATATTAAATGATGAAAAGCCTGACTTCTTCGGATATTAACCCCCAGCTGATCAACGAAAATTGACTAATCACCTGTTAAATCTCATGTGAAGTACCAATTGGGTTGCTAAAAGCACGGAGAATTTGTTTAATTTGATCTAATTTATTCAGATAAATGCCATTAAAAAAGTGTAAGAAGTTAGATAAAAAAACTCCATTTATTTTTCTTACTAGGTGAGGCAAACGTATACGTTAGCTCATGATATATATCAGAAAATGAATGATGAATTTAAAAATATTGGGTGCTCAGGATCGGCATGCTAAACCATCTTGGCCAGATACGAAAGCAGACTGAGTGGCCTGAGTTTCTTGCCAGTATTTTTTATGGCTCGTTTTCAGCCAATGAATCGGCCAACATTAGCTATATTATTCTGGTTATTATAACATTCATAACCATCATTCAGATGATATAAAGGAATAAATTATAAATTTGACTAAGATGCCTGCTCCGCTAGACTACCACAAAACAGTTCGCACAGTCAAAATCTTCCATTATAGCTATAGTTACAAATGCGGACTTTAAATGTGCTCTAGCTGTTTATGTTAATTAGATTAGCCAGTGCCACTGTAGCGAGGAAGAAAAACGGGTAGCACCTTAGGGCTAACTGAAGGTTTACTAATCGTTGAATCACCTTGACAGATTGTGTGGCCGTAGCGAAATAAAACAAAGAGAGACTGATTATTGTTTGATATTGTGAATTGACGTGCCAACTAAAAAAACCATAAAATATGGCGATTAAAAAGAGTGCCTTGGCCGGCGAATTGGCCGTAAATATGTAATCCTTTGGCAGTAAGTAAGCAATTAATTTATGATGTTAATTGCTTCAGAAGTGCCAGGTTATCATTTAGGCGTCTCCGTCTACCACTTTCATAGTGAAATTGGTAGACGGTGATGAGACGGAGAAGAAGAGAAGCCTTGTAACAATTTTTTTTTGTGACATACCTCATAGTTCTTAGTTAATTTACTGTGTGTAAAATTAGATTGCGATTTGTGAAAATATGGTGCCTAAAAAAAGTTTTAAAATATGAAAACAAGTTTTCATACTCTACCAGCAATTAGTACCTAACACATTAAATATTTTAAAATTAACAAAATTAGCATTATTCATGGTAGCCAGCCAATATATAAAGATATTATAAAAAATACATTAATATGATAGTGGTGATTTATTAATTAATTGCTAGTAAATAAATTAATTGCCTAGCTTGAAATACTCATTTAAATAGTAATATATTTTATCAACAAAAATGCGATAAGTCAACATTATAACGGATTGAAAAGCTTTGGTCTATTGACAACAGCTGTCACCAGAATATAATTTGTTACAAATATCAAATATTGTAGTGCATCCAGATGGAAGTCTATTTTTTAACAAATAATATGCCACTCAGTAATTAATATCCAGTAGTTCAATGATTAAACATTAATTTATTGAACGAATCTACAGTAGCCATACGTAGTGAAATTATAATTATTATCTATTAATGTCTAATTTAGGATGTAAAAATAATAATCACTAAGTATTATATAAATAACAATATGTTCCCTATGTATTATTATATTAATCTAGCATAAATATATTATAAAAATTCATTAAATGCCACTTTTTTGCAGATGCATTGTGTTTATTACTAATAACAAAAAAGTATAAGCATCTCGATACGTTAATGAGATCATTATAGCTGTGTAATAACACTAATAACATTTATTTTATTTCACTTGACCTTACGTGCCAGTTCAAATTATCACTTATAATGAAATACAAAAACATATAAAACTAAATATAATGACAATTTATTCTCAAATCTAGTTTCAAAACTGATTTACCACACTGAAATTAAACGTTTTAAATACATTCTCTATCGTAAATCCAAGCAAATTTCTGATTCGCGTACAAATATTGAAATTTAGCGCATTAATTAGTTAAAATTTACATATTAATCACACAAAACCAGTGTCAAATCGCAATTATATATTACGATAAGTTTTTATGACAGTCCTAAATAAAAAAGTTGAATAAAGAAATAATATTCACACGAACAAGGCATTGGTTTTCAATAAGATACAAGAGTAAATTACTAATTTAAATTATAAAATTTTAGTTATTACTGTTAATAGGTAACGTTAACAGTAGAACAACTAATAAAAACACAATTTTATTAACGAAAAAATAAAATATTTTATATGATTCTAATATCTCGATATGGTACATAATTACTATTGATATCACTATTCTATAGTAATATTTTGATATTATTATCATATAATATTGTACTTAATTACCATAATATCTATTTTGACACTATCTTACATTCACGCGGATTTCATTACATTACTTCAGATCTATTTAAGACGCCTGAAAATAGAACTGAACTATATTTAATTCCGTGTAATAAACTTATGGTTTATCTTTAGTACAATAGAGTTCACTATATCGGTCTTTTATTTTAAGGGTATTCCTCATAAGTAACGGAATTTAGCTATTAATAGATTATTAAAGCTACCATTACCCTAGAACTTTTCAGCCCTTACGGTTATTAGGTCTGCCAGCTGGTCCTGCTTCACGTCTAAAGAAAGAAAGCCTAAGTCTAGTAGTTAAAATCTTTTGGCTGGGTTCACAATAATGACACGTGCAGAACATTGTAACTTCTTCAGTGTTAAACATAGCCTACAGCTTGTAAGTCAGGATTAACAGTGACGAACCCTTATGTAAACCTTGCTATGACAATCGGAAATGCCGAGAACTGCTAGACCTACACTTTTGAACTATGCAACCAATTAAATCGAAAACAAAATGGAGAAGTTTCACATCGATAATGTGATAATGAAAAAACTCCTCCCAAGGTACGAATTGTATGTATGATCAATATTAGTAAATCTTAAAACCTTCGTTACAAATTTATTAAACCAATAAAATGTAAACCAGCGGTTTATCCAGTACGCACTTGCCATTGAATCTTCTTCGACCTCTACAAAGACTAATGTTTCCACCGAGGACTACTCGTCGTATTGTGCACTATGCTTTATTTGTATTCGTTAATGTATACAATCTCTAATTACACGCAACGCCTCCGTACTGTTAGGGCTGTCAATAGATCTACTATCTTGCCGTTGTAATTTTATCTAAGGTAATAAATATTACCGGTAAATCGTTTAGATTCGCCAACTTATAATACGAGTATGTTACAAGATATAGGGAACTTGCGACTATGATAGCGGTTTCTTTGGTATGAAAATTAATGAATATAATTTTATCTTTGTTGATGATAGTAGATTTACTGGTCTTTATCTATCGTGTCTGTTCCTGAAGTATGTTAAAAAGCGATTATGATCAGCATTACATGAGAAGTAATTTCAAGTAATGCTAATCTTAGAGGCCAGGGGGTCTACCACCACCTCATATACCTAGCAGTATTGTTTTAATGTTACTTTGTGTTTTGTCTTTTTCTTTTGTACTATTAAAAAACAAGGATAGAGACCAAGTAAGGTTCTATAAGATTGCTATAAGAGATTGTGTTAGGGCCCTGATCGCTGGCCCGCCAAGCGTGGTGGCTTTAATTTAGACACTCGTATATTTTATTGTAAATACAAATGGACAACATAACATTTAACATCAAATCATTGTATAGTTAAAAATCTATACAATTATATGATTGGGATATTAATAGACAAAGCAGTTAGGTATATACTAATAACAACAAAACTCTTGAAAAGTCCTTCTCTTTGATAGAGGCTTATGTCTCCACAAGTAGCATAAAAAAAGTATGGCATTAACATAAGCTAACGCCATCAATCCCATAATTTTTTTAATCTATTCTATTCTATTAGCATATATACCACTTTTCTAGGCTCTCAGGCGTGTGATGCGTTACCTACGTGTTAGTATATAAATCTCAATCCATTTTATGTTAAATTATTTTACGTTAAAATTCTCAAAAGGTAATTTCGTGTTGAACTACATTTCTATGTAAACCTTCCAAAGGAAACTTATTTCTAGTTCATATTAAAAAGATCTTTTGAAAATAGAAACATTGTTATTTTCAACAACTGAAATACAGAAAAAAAATAGTATAAGAAAACATTGAGAAGTCAAAATATCTAATAATACGATCAATAAAATGTCAATGCGATATCAAAATACAAAATCATTAAGTCCACATAGTAACAAATAATTAATTTTAACTCCTTGTTTATTAATTTAACCTATGTCCTACCTATCGGTGCGGCAATTCGCGTTATAAACTGACATCCAGTTTTATCATAGTGTGGGAAAATATAGGTATTAACACCTTTGATATCCGTTCAATTGAATACACTAAGTCTTGTTTGGGCTCATCATATATTACTTTGATACTTCCTTGTTGAAATTACTCGGTACCGTTTCTAAAGAGCTGTATATTTTATCAGATTTAGATCAATATTTCTAATTTCTCGTAATTTTAATTGATTATCCATATGACAGTTCATGTGAATTTTGTCGTGTTAGTAGGTATTTAATGACACTTTGTCGGTGTAAGTTTATTATTAATTTAGTATTGTGTTTGCCTAATGGTTTAACTAACATCAAGTTACACAGACGACCTGCTAAGGTGACCAATGGATGTGGGGGCTCACGACCGGCCAAGGCGATGAAAATTAAGGGGAGGCCTATGTCCAGCAGTGGACATCTTTCGGCTTTTAAATGATGATGATGATGAATGGTTTTTAAATGATGTGTTTGATTGTAGTCCTCCGCGACACAGAGTTTATTCTGCGATTGTGCGGGTTTTTTTTTTTTAAAAAAGAATAATAAAAAGCTTGGTGCTCACAAAAACCTTTTATTTAACAAAAAGATTTTCGATCACTTATTTGTTCTTGTTAACAATTGATCATTGTATTTGACACCGATTTTAGGATGTTTACTAGAAATCTTTCTATTCGCAATTTATTTTAACGATAATATAAAAATTATTATAATATCCGGGCCCATAATTAAAAATTAGTAGGTGGTGTAAGTACTACTCAATTTCCTTATGTGAATTTTAGAAGTCACATGAAGAAATTGAGTACCAACCTATTTGGGACCTGATTTTTATATTATCATATAATTGTGTGTATTTTTCTGCTTCTAATGATTTAAATTAGAGACATAAACTAGCAACCCTAAAATCCTTAACGCCTAGGCGTTAGCAAGGCTCTGTAGGTGTTGTTCCCTGCCTAATTAGGCGTACTTAGGTGTTGGAATCCTTGTTCTCATTCTATTCTGGAACGTGTAAGAAAGCTTTTGTGTGGCTATTTTGTTTTAAGGTCAACAGTATCCGCATTGCAGGTCAGTCTTGTCGCAATTAAGGATGGGTGGGAATGGGCTCAGAGATGTTTATTTGTATTGGAAAATTGCTATGGAGACGTAGTTTAGTTTATGCGGCGCTGATCTTTGAACTCGAGTACAAGATTAGTTTTGTGAGTCGAATTTTGTGTTGGTATTGATTGAAGATGAACGTTGAACGGTGTAAATCAAAGTTGGTTATAAAGTTTGTAGGTATTATTATTAGACAAAAGGAGTAAATAAGTAAGACACGTTTTATTCTGTTTTGATTTTTGATAATTAGACTTCAACCTTTTTTCGAAAGACGCAGCGTAAGTCCTCTGCAAGATAGACCAATAATCTGGTAAAGATAATGGAAATTATTTATCTATACAAATAATTTTTTGGAAAATTATCATTTAGACTAAAGTAGTTTACAGTCAGTAAAAGAAAAGATACCTACGTGAAACGCGCGTAGGTATCTTTTCTTTTACTTACTCTGAATCGTCCTCATCGTCGCCCTCTTCCAACATCATTATCTGGCTGATAAAGTAAATAAAACAATTTTAATTAAAAATAAAATAATTAAATTGTGATATCTTTATACTGAAAAGGTGTAATTCTCTATCTCTGGCATTAAGTTATCGTATTTTAATACATACAAACTGCCGTAAACAGTCATTAAATTAAATTTAATGTGTTTAACTTGAACAATCAACCTTTTACACAGATGTTCATGTAAGTATACAAGGCTTATAAATACAAGATCGTGGTTTATGTAAATAATCCTTGAATTATTATCTACGCAATAGGTAAGACGAGAACCTAAGATGTCTATACAACGATAAACATGGTTTATTTAATAGAATATTTCAGAAACTTGTGGATTTTTAGCATAAGACTTCTTCCTTTCCTACTTCCTCTGGGTATTAGGTACTTGTGCCTTAACTATTCTGTTTTAAAAGTAAAATTAAACTGCAAGACGTGAAGGTAGTTGCTGAATCCGAATGTTCTTCACAAAAAAATACGACGCCTGGCTACACCAGTCAGCCTTTGACCACGGTCGGTTTAATTCGACCGAAACCTGACGTTTAAAAAAGTATGAAATCTTAATAAAATAATATTAAACGAGTGGACCTGTTTAGATATAAATTATTAAGACGAAAATAGGAAAGTGTAAAAAATGCTTTTCTAAGTAGAAACTACTAATATGACGTCAGATAGTGACGTCATAACTGCAGTAGGGTGTTACTTTCCTAGCCAGTAGCGCCATTTTAAATAATAAATCTGTACAGTATTACCTCCCACCGACATTTAAAGAATAATTTAATAATGATGTCACTATTCTCATAATATTTACCTACCTATTTAAATTTAGAACATTGTTAATAGTAAACAAAAATGGTCTAATAGATAAAATCCGACGAATAACAATCCACAAAAGTTAAATTATCACGATTTAGAACGTCGACTCAAGCGCAGAAGCGTGACGAAATTTTTTATGTTCTATTGTTTTTCAAATGACTACCGCTGATTGGCCGAGAATACTATGGGAGGCGCGTTCTCACGCCTTATTGGTGGAGACGAAATGAATGCAAAATAATGATGGCTACACGATTGGCGTGACAAGACGCATTGTTGAATAAATTAATGTTAGCAATAGTAATAGTTTTATACAAACCTGTTCTTTAATTATTACGTTCTAGTTAAATTAATAGCTGGCGGGATTTACCGTTAGACGTCTTGCTATGTGTGTGAAAAAATATGGATATTAAATTATGTTGAGGAGGCTTGAGTGAGGTTTATGTAGAGCTTCCTAGAGGAGTGGCTGGAGAGGAGGCACGGCGTCCTCACGTTCCGGCTGACACAGGTACTCACCGGTCACGGGTGCTTCGGCACGTACCTGTGTCTCATAGGCCGGGAGCAGACGTCCGTCTGCCACCATTGCGGGGTCTGCCCGCGCGACACGGCGCTCCACACGCTCGTGGAGTGTCCAGCGTGGGCGGACCAGCGCCGCGACCTTGTTGCGGCGCTCGCGACGGCTCAACTCTCGCTGCCGGCCGTGGTTCTGTCTATGGTCCTCAGCGAGAGGGCTTGGGAGGGAGTCGCCTCCTTTTGCGAGCAGGTAATGCTCGCCAAGGAGGCGGCCGAGCGGGAGAGGGAGCTGACCACCTTGCTCCCCGCCCGTCGCGCCCGCCCCGGACGTCGCCTTGAGGCGCTCCGGGATCTCCAGCCGATTGGGCAATCGCCGCTCGAACAGCACAGGCCCGAGAAGGCGGCGTACGTGTTCCACGAACGCCTTTCGATGGAGGAAGGGGGGCTAGGCCCCCCAAATCAGACGGAGCCCGCTCACGTTGAGCGGGCCGAGGCCTGTCGGGGTCGCGGATGAATGCGCGAGCGTCTCCCGTCACCCCGACACTCTGGCCGTCTGGAGGAACACCGTGGGTTTTAGTCGGTATGCCGGCCGCTGTCTCATTGTGGCCGGAGAGTCCGACATAACCCCCGCCTCGCCCAGGTGGGTGCGTACGCGTAATGCGTTTCCCACAAAAAAAAAAAAAAGGTTTATGTAGAGCTGTGGTTTGTTAGTTTCAGTGTTTCTATGTATAATATGTACCTATCTATTCACAAATAAAAAAGTATTTAAGTATGTATATCCGCATTCTAGAACTATGTATCCCTATGCTTATTGCGTTGTGTATAGTTGTTGCGAAATTATTATCGTATTACTTTAAGATAGTCGGAGGTTTAATTATTTTATTAGTCTTCTTCTTTAACGCTACTTCTCCTCCCTGATTTTCTTCTCCTTCAAATCCTTCAAATAATTCTTCCAATCCTTAAGAGCACACACGTATTTTCATTGGTTAAGGTAACCACTGATCATCAGAAGGGCTGTAAGCTCGTTTGCCTATTGGTTGACGATATGAACTTTTATCTTTTACTTTGACAGCTTCAGGAGGTTGCAGACAAGAGTATTCGATACTTACTACTCAACGCGTTACTGAGAAATAAGGCATTAATAGACAGACAAACATTCAGACAGACGAAGAACAATAAATGTTCCTTGAGGGTTTTATTTTGCCTCTTGATGTACCCTAAAAATAAAATATGATACACCTGGCTCGCACTCGCTCTAGTTAGCAGTGCATTTTGGCGGTAGGTACCTAAGTGGTAGGAGACCTTTTGTATTGTAGAAAGCATTATTGAGTATATTTATTGAGTATTCGCCAAAAGCGTTTTCCTAATACGTAAGTATATTTATGAAGCAGTAGTAACCTCGTGACTTGATGGATATTTAATTTCACAGTACATTATGTTCTTAGAAATTGATCAACTAGAAGTCAAGTGATATTTTATACAGCGATTAGGCACCTACATTTTTAATAGCAATTTAGACAGTTAATGAGGTTATTTAGTAATCTGGTTATTAACTAAAAACTTGTTTACAAGTCAATATTTTTATAACTATCTACTATTAATTGCGTATTTAGTAGTTTTATAGCAAATTTATTAGTCAATGCACTCAATATTTTAATTGAATACGATGCTATATTTACCTACTCGGACAACATAATCTTTGGTATTCTTACACAAAACGTAACAGGCTGCAACTTGAAACTTTTAGGGGTCCCGTCCTAAAGAAAAAAAAGAAAAAGAAAATTAAAAGAACTGCGAAAATACGAATATACGTTGTTGTTTAGTTAACTTGCACCTACTTCGTTTATCTCTGCATCACCCAAAGGTTGGTAGAAAATGCCTTTGGCATTAAGCCCACCATTTTACAATTTTGTGCATAAAGTTATAAAATAAATAAATAAAATATAATAGCTATGGCAACTTTACAAACAGGCATTTTAAAATGTCATGAGATAGGCACGGCACAGTGACGTTTTAAACAGGAATAGAATAATAGTCCTGAAGAAATACGTCTTCACCTTACAGTAACACTAATTCAGATATTATATTGTCACATTTCGAAGCCACAAAATTCCTTACGCACAGCTGTTTTGCTGCAAAAAGCCTTTTGACCTGCCACCAATAGCACTGAAATAAAAAGTGTTTAGGTAATTAAAGTAACATTAAATTATTTCAGAATACCACCTCATTTAAATACGTTTTGTAGCTCAGTTAAAGCATTAAAGTATTTGTAACCCAATTAGCTTGTTAATCCTCTTCTTTTTCTTTGTCTTTCCTTATTCCCTTCTCTCTTCAACATTAGCAATGCCTTGGTTGTATTTCTAATAATTGTTTCTGCAATAGGGAATAGAGAAATGTCCATAGCATCGTCATGTATAAAATAAAAAAGTAGTACATAAAGACTACGACAGCATGTCTAGAGAGTATGTTTTTCAATTAACCACGCACTTTAAATCTCGTCATTTATCAAAGAAAGACTACTGCACGCCAAATGGCGTATCAAAGTACAAAATAATAACATGCTTGTTTGGTAGTAACTCAAGTTAAACACAACGGTGTGTTGCATGTAGCCATCGAACGTCCGTCCGCCGCTGTCGATATATCATTCGACGATAGACATTAGCATTCGATAGGGTTGTCCGGAGTAAATTGTTGTAGGGTTACGTTGAGGTTATGTTTTGATTCGGTTGGATTAAGATTAAGGTATTGAATGAGCCAGAGAACTCAACTCAGGCAGTAGTATAATATACTCCAACATATAAATATCGTTTTAGGATTCGTCAAAGAGGGCTTAGCTAAAGTTATGGCATGATTTGAAGTGTGATAGCTCTTACCAATATTAAACTGTGAAAACCATCGTTTTAATTTTATTTATTTTTCGTATCAACTTTCAAAACCAATCAACTAACAATCAAGCACCTATGTTTGAATGTCAGTTGTACGTCCTCAGAGACCATAACCTATTTGCTGTCCAATTAAAACACAAAGAAAAAACAATAATTGATATGAATCATTATGTGAAAAAGGAAAATTGTTAAGCTTACACCAACATGTTCTTAAAAGTTAACCTACGAATTCAGGCTAAAAGTTTCGCTTATTTTCCGCAAGTGCCAACCCTAATGCATCGATACGCGAAGCGGCCATCTTTTATTTAATATCCGAGCGCATGCCCATGCGCACGTGGGAACATGCGTGAGAAATTATACGCGTATGATGCGCGTCATTGTGATAAATATTGTATACATATTTTGCGAGTAATTGTAATAGGTATATTGGACTTTACGTAGAATTAATAGGCGTAGTTAAAGTAACTACTCGTACTACTACTAAGATACGTGATGTATTATAGTTTTGTTTGGACTACAAGTGCCCAAAATATAAGGTTGTTTCCAGTCGAGATGTGGCGACCTTGCCGTAATATCAATGTCTGTACAATTTCTTGCAATTCAGAAAGATGATGTCTTGGTCTAGTTTACATTAAAAATCGTATTAAAAGAGAAAAAAAAATAGGTATAGAGTTGCGTTTTCAAACAGTTTATTTTCATTAAGCGCTGCATACTTGGCAAACATGACTGGCGGGTCTTCTAATGGTAATCTTTGTCTAGAAATTTTCCGGTCATAAGACATTTGTAAAAAAATATAGCTTACAGTCACTAATAACTATAAAACTTTTTCTTTGTTACCAGAGGCCCTAGACAAGTGGCATAGATTAGAGAATATGTGGAATTGACATAAACTAACGCCAACATTGTCGTTAGCTTATGTCAATCCCATACATTTTTTATTATTATTCTATGAATAGAATAGAAATCTATGCTACTTGTCTAGGGCCTCATGTGAGATAAAAATATATGTTATAACTTCTGGTTAGCTGCAGAATATTACAATTAACTATTAGGTACAGGTAACAGTACCTAAATACTGATATTTAGCTGCAACCAGATAGATTGCAAGCCAAACCTAATATAAATGTAGGATGGAGACGTACGAAGAGTTTTAAAACAAACATCGTGTACAATTTCTAAGTATCGTGTGCGATTTTTAAATATCATAAATAACAGTGACATATATAAATCCATTCAAAATTGCGATTCAAATATTGCTATGCAAGTAGGAAAGTAAGTCCCTTTCAGACTTGAAAACTATTAATTATAACGTTAGCCGTACCAATCTAAAATCTATTGTAGGTGTGTTCAAAGGTCAGCCTCTGACCTCAACTATCTCGTAATTATTGACAATTCAATTTCCCATATTATCAGATCCATTCGCTTAATGTAAGGGATTAATTTCGCGCACAAATTAATAGATCGAACAAAATTATGGGCTGCAGTAATATAAATTTGCATACAATTTTTGGTATCAATAATTAATTATAATAGTTAGGTTTGTGATACAGGTATTACAAATAAGAGTAATTTATTTATTCTATTAAATATCAATATTGATCACAATTTTCTTTACAATTTACTTTATTCTTCTGTTCTCTTATAAGTGTTGCTTATTTCATGTGGATTTCAATTTGAATAACTGCGGAGAAGTAACGTTACCGGAGTGGTGATACATACAAAAAAAGGAACCTATACCATTAAGACAGCAACCTATCGACAAGTAAAGTTAAATCAATATATTGTAGAGATCTAAGGTAGTAGAGGCTTAATTTTGTCATTGTCTTGCTCTTCTCAAAGCTAATCGTAGTTCATTAATTAATGTGCCTTTGTTTTATCTATGACTGCGTAAATAAAAATATTCGTATTCAAAAATGGATAGCGCATGGTATTTACTCTAAGAATTAAATTTTCAAATATAATTTTAAGTCATCACCGTGAGAGACAGGCACGTTCTCATGTTGAGGCTACGATATATTGCAACCTATAAATGGTATTATTCATTTAGATGGTATAATTTTAATGTTTGTACAAATTAAACATATCTATTTCTTGAAATCTGGAGCAAATGGATGATGTCACTGTCAAGTTCCGTCTATAAACTACATTATAGAATCGTCTCAAGCGTTCGACTGCTCTGTCGATAGCCTATCTTCTACCATTTATTTCACGTTGCGTTAACAATCAAGTTCTACAAAACAGCTCCGTTACTTTGTCCACTTTAGTATCAGTCCATTATCTTAAGACCGTACATTCAACTCAAAGAATGGTCCCAACAATATATAATTGCGATACAGAGCAAGGAAATCCATCAAGTTGTCTAGACCTGTAGCTAGCCGCGTCTGTTAGCTCTACGTGAGAGAAAGGCGGTGCACGACGCCACTGGTGCAAATTAACAGCGTTCGAACCGTGAGGATTATTGAAAGAAATGTTTCAATTGTATAAAACTAAATACTTAATTTTTAACGGTTATGATTTTATTGATAAAAAGTGAACCAAATAGTTATGTCAGATAATAGTTCCTCATGTAACGTAGACGCACGTAGGTTCATTTTGGTAATACATAATAAAATAAAAGGGTTACGCATAGTTAGATCCAAAAATAAAGGAATGGGTTACGTAAATGATGATACTGTTTTGTCGCTTCGCAGATTGTCTTCAATGATATAAATAAACTATAATTATATTTTTTATTAATTACTCCTAAATTACAGTATTTTTATCTTCATGTACTTACATAAGATCATATTTTTTTTAAGTTTATACAATTTATTATAGCACAAGTTTGCTCGCAATGGATATTTAAAGAAGCTAGCTGCCGTTAATACTTTGATAATCCCGTTCATCTCTCGCTTCGAAGTTTAATCTTCGGACATGAGTGATTGCCGACGTGCCCCAGCATCCGACGGCGGTCTGCACTAACGTTGTAATTATAATATTTATGTAACTAGTAGTTTCCTTTTAAAGACATTGTGTGTAATGTTGCGTTCACGGCTTTATTAGATCATTAATTTGATGTCAATTCTTACATACAACTGGTTGCTTCATGGAGATTAATTTTCTTTTTGTATCTATAAGTCGGGTTGTTTTTTTATTTCTATAAGAAGAGCCAATTCAGTTTACAGTGTTAAAGAACCACCTTATTCATGTTATATAAGTCGTGTAAGTGAATGTTACCAATCAGTTTAAATATAATATAAACCTTTAACTTTGATAGAGGTCATGTTCAGCCCATTGTCACTATCTATTGTTACATAATTTTATATTGAATGTAAGTTACGTGTGGTGTACAATAAAGCATATTTTATTCTATTCAGTGCTGAACGTTTTCAGGCTATCGTAGTATTTTATATTAAGTATTTTAATGTATCAATTGCACATGCTACTGTGCTTATGTATAATATAGTAACTGCTTAATATTGATTATTAAGTGACCAGTAGTCAGAATGCTAGCTTCTAACTACACTTAACGATTATAACAGATAAATAATCGTTTTTTGAAAGGACAGTATTATAAAAAGCTATCAACGGGCTGATCACAAGTGTTTGGCCGCGCAGACCTATCAATCTACGCGGATAGTACTTAGCTTTGAGTCCTTTAACTGATTGGTTTTTGTACAAGCAAGTTGCACATTTAGCATAATTTGTATACTACATACTTTAGAATTGTGTGTATCGCTGACGTGACAATTGGATCATTTTATACGAATATAATTTGTTATTAATTAGTACAATAAAGGCATTCAAACGAACAAGTTGTCTCTCTATCAAGTACTCATATCAATACAAAGCTATTATCTATCACTAAGTGTAGGGAAACATTCCTACATTTTTGGTCCTTCGAGCCGGATGCGTGTATTTTGTTTCTTCTTCCTATGGATATACTGAGTTACAATTCAAATAATAGTGTAGCATATTTTATTTATTTGTTTATTATATGCTTTATTGTACATTATTATAAACATTTGCTTAAAAACTACTTGTACAGTAAAATAGTAGGTATACAATGGGCGGCAGCTATAAGCGATTTCTTCCAGACAACCTTTGGATGGACATTATGTATGGAATTGTAGCAGTAGTTGTCGGCGTACATTATACATACATGTTTATTATATACAAACAGGAAAAATTAGAGTAATTATTAGATGCATTAGATACCGAGACACAGCCCTTACAACATCTGAAAGCCTTGAGATCCTTGGAATCGACATCTCCAGCAGCGTCCAGTTCCGCAGTCATCTGGAGGCTAAAGCCAAGTTGGCCTCCAAAAAGCTCGGTGTGCTCAACAGGGCGAAGCGGTACTTCAGTGCGGGGCAAAGACTATTGCTTTACAAAGCTCAAGTTCGTCCCCACATGGAGTACTGCTGCCATCTTTAGGCGGGAGTACCCGGATACCAGCTTGGGCCCCTTGACGCGATCCAAAGGCGTGCTGTAAGAGTTGTCGACAATCCCAGGCTAACAGGCGGTATTGAATCACTAAGCTTAAGGAGAGACGTTGCCTCCTTATGTGTATTCTATCGCCTGTGCAATGGGCTGTGTTCTGAGGAACTGTTTAGGATGGTGCCAACGGCCACTTTTTAACATCGCACCTCCCGCCATCGGCTAGGAGTTCATCCTCACATCTTAGAACCTCTTGGGTCCCGTACAGTGAGGTTTCAGAGAAACTTTCTCCCTCGTACGATAAGGTTGTGGAATGAGCTCCCCGTCGAGATTTTCCCGAGAGACTACAACATGGAGTTCTTCAAGAAAGGAGTTAAAAGGTTTTTAACAGGGTCGGCAACGCGCTAGTGATGCTCCTGGTGTTGCAAGCGTCCTAAGGCTACGGTAACTGCTTACCATCAGGCGGGCCGTATGCTTGTTTGTCACCTTAGTAGTATAAAAAAAAAAACAGTAAATTTAAGTGATAAATAGTGCTCCTTCACAATCTTAATATATACTATAGCATACATCTTTGGAGAGACCTACGTTTTAAATGATCAATTAAAATGAAGTACCTAAAACTGTAAAATGGCTACTATAAGCTACAAATTGATGTAATCGTATATTGTCTACCGTTATTTCAAAACAACAATATGCGACACAAAATCGCATTGTAACTACATACTCTGCAAGCTTGTTGTATGTAAGTAACAATGAATGAAGTTTGCGCGGGCGTCGCTCCGGGCTGCGTCGGCGCACCTGTATCGAAGTGCACGCGATCTTAGGATGGGGTACACCAAGATGAATTTTGAAATTTAGTTTATAGTCTTTGCAGCTGGCAAATGACATAAATATAAAGAGTTCTGAATGTATATGGACTTGACGCGATTGTACATAAAATTAACTTTATTCATGTTCACCGACCTTGGCTCTCTTCAGTTAATGCTAATATGTTACAACGTAGTGTATAATATACTATTATTGATATCCGCTCGATCTCTGTGTCAGGCAAAAGATGGTAGGTATCTAGGATAATTATATGAAGTATAAAAACTTAATACTACTTCATAACGAATCAGTTCATTTTGCATGAATAATGTAATATTATAAATCATTGTCTCTTAGTGTGTACTTGCCTTAACTCTCGGTGCACGTCGCCTGTGATTACCTGCGAACGGCCTCCGTTTAAACGATTCCCTTTTTTAAAACTCGACGTTCCTGTTTTGAAAACCAGCGCCATTATTCCCGCACCTTCCTCGTTTTGAATTTGGAACAGACAATGCACGGCTTTTCGCGGGCAATTTTCTTTTTTTGTGACTAAATGGCACTGCTGTGATAGGTGTTGCTAGATTTAATTTTTTTTATTGTACTTAGGAAATCAGTAGAATTTTGAGTAAAGAATTTAAGCCTGGGGAGGATTATGTTCTCCATTTTAACCAGTCTTGAGCTGCTCTCATTTATCTGGGATGGAGAGACCATTACACTAAACTAAGTCGTTCTGATTTTTCAAATCATATCAGTACTTTCTAACTTTATCTTGGACATTTCTGACTGACGGTGAAGGAAAACATCGTGAGGAAACCTGGGCTTAAAAGTCTGAAATTGCCAATCCGCCTTGAGCAAGCGTGGTGATTAATGCTTATTCCTTCTCTATATGAGAAAAGGCCTTTGCCCTGCAGTGGGACAGTAAACAGGCTGGAGTCGTTCTGGTGTTTACTTGACAATAATGGATGCAGCTTGATATATTAAACAATAAAAATTTTAGCCGATCCTTTGAGTTTACTCTATAATTATAGTAGCAGTTGTAATTTATTCTGGCAAGATAATATAACTCGTAATGTTTATAAAACAATAGGTGCTTAAAATTGTAAAATTTTAAAAGTGGCAACTATAAAACTTGAAAAAAGTCACTTAAGCAAAGACGAGTAGTCGAACAAACCTCTTTTGTCCTGTGGTTTCCAAATAAGGTGTATGGAAACAATTCGTCGAGGTTCCTTCCAATATTATTTATATTTTTTTTATTTACATCTTTGGCAAATTGAGGAAATTGCGAGGCTGGAATCGCTAATTTTTAAAGCCGCATTGTGCAGATATGCGGTTACGTAAGTACCGAACTTCTGTGTCTGTGTGTCTGTGTCTTTCAATTATATTGTTTTTAGGCAGTTTTAGGATAAATGGTTATGTTTATTTTTAATTGGTAAAATATATCGATTTTTGGTTGTAGGTACGAAATAAATATTTACTTACTAAGGTTAATTTTCATTTCATACAAATGTTACTTTTAAGTTTACCATAGATACAGATGTTTTGTAAAGAAAAACATTATGAGGTTACTTTCCATAATATATGTAATAAAAAATAACAAAAATATAATTATTTTTTAATATGCCGATACCCAGCAAACGTGGGCCGAGACGATTAATATTTTCATATTTTATGAATAATAGTAAAAAAAATATCAGATCCTAATAAAAAAATATCTGGTAAAAAAATATTTGGATATTATGATATCTAATGTTACCATTCTATGTAGGGTATGGTATTAGACTCTTACGACACCCACAGAAGAAGATGGGGTGGTTTCATTATCTAGACCGAATATTACACGCCCAAACTTTACAAAGACAGTTTTTTCTGTAGACCTATTATACTAGTCGTTATAGTATTGGCGAAGCCTCTACTAGTCGATCACATTGTGCTAATATAATTTAAACTTTTCAACAGACTTAGTTCCTAAAAATGCTTTTTTTAACTTCTCTTTCTTAGGAGACAAAACATTTAAATACTCTTACCCACTTTTTATTGCCCACAGTTGTGGATTCTACCTCTGTAAAGCCTTAATCTATCGTAACTCTAACCTCATTTTAATCATTTTGTGTACTAATCCACCGTCTTACATTTATGTCGTATTGTCATTATGTACATTCATCTCTTGCTGTTCCTTATTACTCGTATACCTTTTAATTTACGTTTACACATGATTCTCAGAGTTCGCCACCACAACAATCTATTGAGCTAACGCTTTCTCTCTCATGCTTATAATATTTCTCTCACACAACTATTGCATTTTCAATGACTCA
Source organism: Parascotia fuliginaria (assembly GCA_963082885.1). Lineage (NCBI taxonomy): Eukaryota > Metazoa > Arthropoda > Insecta > Lepidoptera > Erebidae > Parascotia > Parascotia fuliginaria. The sequence continues at coordinate 9,190,489 of OY720184.1, forward strand.
TAAAATTACAAAAACGAACAAAAGGAACAAGACGTTTAAAACATGAATATTTATAACACAAAATTACGAGGCCAACGGGAGCACAGACTTATTTGCACAAACAAAAGCTATGCTTACGATAAGAATCAACGAACGATTTTTCATAAACAATAGCCATTTTAATATAGGAAAAAAGTCGAAGAGTGTAGGCTATTGATAATACAAAAAATGCAATAATAAATTACTGCGCGGTGTGCAATAAACAGCGATTTGCTCCGGGCGACGCGCGCAGCTACCAGTGTGATACAAAACTGTAAGAACAAAAAGATTTTAGTTAAGTCCAAAGAGGTTGCATCCAATGAGGTTCCGTCAAACAACATCATTAGATATTTGACGGTTGATTTTTTTGTAAACTAGTTTATCAAAGTAACAACATTTTACCTGTTATTAAGTATTCCAAGTTTAGTTTGGGTGTTTTCTATGTATTCTAAGTATGTATTTACAAAAAAAAAAGTACGTATATGTATTATATTTCAATTATCTAGTACCCATAACACAAGCTCTGCTTAGCTTGGGACTAGATGACGATGTGTGATAGTGTTAAAAAAAAAAAAAAAAAAAAAAAATTACCGACATCTATTACATCCACCATTTTTTAAATAAAACATTGTTTTTAAAACCGAATTTCAATATTATTGTAAAAAAACTAGTTTGCTTAAAGTAGGTGTATAATTACAAATCTTTGACCCTATTTGCATTGTACCTAAATTATTGTTAAGTAAGCTTTATTCACATTTTTAATTAACACTGCAGAATATCGGAGTCATACGTATCATTAACTAATTTACCAACAATCAGATGCACTGATAAAGCTAAACTCTTATAATAATAATAATACGTGAAGAAAATCCTTTGATACTTCCAACAAATGACTTCACTCAAGTCTCATAAAAAAGACTAAACAAAAAAGTGTCCTCTAATTAAATTTAACTAAATGCACCTCCATTCCTTATATCAAAAAAGGGAACCCTATAAAAACTGAGTAAAAAAATAATACACTTAATATCAAAGAAGGTGCACTTCGTTAATGCATACGCCTTGAGGCCCGTCAGTCCACTGGACATTGTTTTCTGGAATGCGATTTTAAAAACTTAACGTTCTTTTTTATGTTTCTTTTTATTTTAAATTTTAATTTCGCCGAATTTGCTCTCGATATTTTCGGCTTGAAATCAAATGACATAATTAGAGTTTTATAGGAGCAGTGAAGTTTTTTTGATGACGTAATGTATACTACCAAAACTACCTGGAGTCTTCGCACTTTATCAATGTTACGTAGCGCAAATAGAGACTGTTTATAAAAAAATCTACATATTTTAGTGGATTGAGTTGATTTGAGTTTTAGCTATAAGACCACCAAAATATGTAGAATTTTGTCCCTTCATTCTCCAAGTTTCACTTAATTAACTTGACCGTTCGTTCTAAGGGACGCAAATTATTACAAGTAAGTAAACCTGGTCTAAGTTCCAATAGGCCCATGCCTAGATTATGTCAAAGTCTAGAGCAAGATTATGTTAAAAATTCATGTTATACCCATGTACAACATGAATTTTTGACATAATCTTGGACTTGTTAATTTTAAAGCTCACCTGTTTACAGAATCTATTGCAGCTAACAAGTAGATTCTCAGCCTTGCCATGTCAGGTTACAGTGTTGTCGATAAATCAAAGGTAGGTCATATACTCATAGAATATTATAATATTGTTAGACCACACCAGTAAAATAAAAAGTTTGCAAATTTTTTAACAACAAAATAAAAACTTTTTTGTTTAGTTTCTTTTTTTTGAACATGATCGTTTTGATCATCTAAGAATGAAAATGTCACGAGAATACCAAAATGGTTTCGGTTTGCATACTAGGAAGATTCAATCTATATAGTCCAAGAGCTGGTGAACCATTTAAATGATGTTTTAGTATCAGCAGGTTAAGAAAATACAGTTCTGGCAGGCAATTCGCGGTTGCGTCTGCATCCCTTAAACCTATGAAAATTAAAATGTTTTTTTTAAAAAACCTTCTCCACAATGTTACAATTTTAATATGTTGTAATTTATATATATTTAAGTGTAAAAAAAAATTATAACCTACTTTGAGAGTGGCAAGTATGTGAAGAAGATAGCAAAGTTGTCATCGGGATAGTAATTCATAACCGCTCCCACAAGGCTGAAATTTTAAGAAGACATTCTTTCAACTGTTTAAAAAGTATGTTTAAACAGCCAGAACATTCTAGCGGTTGCAAGTATCTGCCAAAAAAGTATATAATAGTAATGACGCTCGGTAGTCGCTCATGCGCAACAGACTTGGTACGGGTTTAATATCAGAAAGAAAGGATATATGATAAACTAGCTTTCCGCAGCCCGGTTTTACCTTTACTTTTACAAAATTCGCTTAATTTTTTTTTAACAAATATCTACTTACTACTTTCACACAAGAAAATGAGTTCTATGCTGTGAACAAACACCATACATAGTTAAACCATATAGAAATAGAACCCACAAACAATCTCGTGCACAGCAGTCGCACTATCACTGCGCCATATCTATATATGCTATCTAATCTGAACCATATCCTATCAAGGAATTGTAGAGATACATGTAAAGAAATCAGCCATCTACTGAAAGGATTTAAAATCTCAGTGGTCATTTACTGTAATTAAATTATTAATAAATAAAACAATACCTTGATGTGTAAGTCAGTTAATTTTATCGTCTTATACAGGTATTATTTTACAAAACCCATTGTAATACCTATCTAAAAAAATCAAATCACTTGATGAAGCTAATAGCATTGTTTTCCATAGGTACACAATTAAGTAGTGGCGGGGACACACTGAGAGGTCGCGGCTGCGATTTGTCGCGGGTAACGAGCAACAATGCCTGGGTTTCGGTCGCGGCACCCCGTCGCGTCGCATTTGTAAGCGATCGAGTGGCATACTGGGCATATTTGTGTGTAAATGTTTAAATTATACTTGCAGGAATTTGTTTTCTTATATTCGTATGTTTTCCGCTCCGGTATTATGTAGAAATTTTCTTTGGTCAGCAGGTGTCTGAGAATTTTTATGTTTATATTATTTTTATAAATAAGAACGCCTGTTTATTGTAAATTGTGCAATTGTTTTACTCATAACAATTGCTGGCAAGATGCTAATCTGATAGCAAATGGCAATAGTTTACATCTCTTCTGGCCATGTAAGAAATAAAAGATCACCGTGACATGTCCTTGACTATGATTTCCTTCTTCAAACGAGGTTTAAAGAGAGCATTAATATCATGGTAGGCAGCGGCTTCGCGGAGCCCCTGGCATTGCAGAAGTCTATGAGCGACAGTTACCACTTACCATCAGGTTGGCTGTTCGCTTGTCTGCCACTGTAGGCAATAAAAAAAAAAACCGTACACCCAAGGCAATAAACAGCACATTATTGCTAGTACCAATTCCATCTACCAAGCGTAGTGATTATAGCAAACTTTTCGCTTCTTCAGGTTGATAAACGGAATTTTCCCCTATAGCATAATATTTTTCTGTGCCCTAACTCTCTTATTAAATTCTCTCATTGTGTCCTTATCCTATCGGCAGGTAACACCACGTACTCGTTACGGCTAACTAGGCAACAAACTATCGGTTATCCATAACACTTATTGTGTATTCTTTTGACAAATGCCTTGGCTCGCCTAGTTAATATGCGCGCACGACGATTATTTGTCTTTGCTTATTACTTTGTTATACATCGATTCTGATTTCGAGTTTGTGTACTAGTAGGATATCGAGTTTCCATAAGATTTGATAGGCTTGTTTTGGAATGGCAATGAGTACGATAAATAAAAGATCGTTGGAGTTATGTAACAAATTTAATCTCTGAAATTTGTGTTTCAATGTCTTGGTTAATCAAGCAAGTAGTAATGTCACCTTGGTACATTCACAATAAGTGTGTATTTTCTGAAACCTGATCCATACCAATTAAATTTAAAAAAATCTAAACTATTGATCTATTAAGAGTCAACTGTCTAGTTAAATAGTAGGTAAGTGCTTACCGCTTTTTTGTACTCACTATCGTGTTGCCGACTGCTACAAATGTCAGTGGTCTCTTACTGGTAACATATGTTCGCTTATTTTCTTCTGCAACAGCAAGGATTATCTGAATTCAATTACTGAGCAACTTTGTAGCAGACCGTTAGACCGGGATCGACAGTTTATTGTGCTCTTTGAGTCACAGAAGAATCTCAATAATTATGTAGAAAAATACCTATTTTACAAAAATCCACATTAATTCTTAAATTATATATTTTGTTCCGTTTATCTGTGTCACATAATCATTAAACATGGCGGAGGGACGCAGACGCAGATTGCATCATTTTTGTTTTGATGCTAGCGAGTGGCGCCCTCTCCAATGTTAGAATAATGTTGCTAGTTTATTAAAAAAAAAAAAAACTTTTTATCTATTGCTGTTCACGTGCTATTTTTTTTATCTTATGAAATCATTTTTATATTTATTCATAAACATGTCATTATTATTATTTATTTTTTTTCCTATCCGTGGGTCCCACTGAAAATCAGCGCTGTTAGGTGACCAGCAGCCGCAGCTGCTGGCACCACAGCACCATGCTGAGTGGGATCCAAATTTCCTGCACAGATGTGACGTGCAAACTTGCCTTTTATTTTTATTTTTATAAGCATTATTCTGTCAGTTCGAAACCAAACAAGTTTACTATTACCTACTAATTATACTTACTAGTGCAAAGAGATTAAGGTTAGGTTTAAGTTAAGGTTTTTGTGCAAAATTTATAGCATGTTGTTTGCATCTTTTGTATGTCGCCTCTGGGCAGTAAATAAATGCTTTTTCTTTCTTTCTTTTCTTTCTTTCTTTCTTTCTATTCACTAGCAGACGCAGTTTAACTCTATAGTTATGTATATTCGCTTAGCTGTATATTTTATATAAAACAACATGAATTAACAAAGGTCGCTTACTGTATTGTATGTATGTGATAGATAGTAATAATGACCTGTTGGCCTGTTGGCCTAGTGGTTAGTAACCCTGACTGCTAAGCCGGAGGTCGTGGGTTCGATTCCCACCCAGGACAAATATTTGTGGGATGAGCATGATTGTTTGTTCTGTGTCTGGGTGTAATTTATCTATAATATGTATGTATTTACAAAAAAAAAATGTTTATAAGTAGTATATCAGTTGTTTGTACCCATAACACAAGCAAATATAACTGCTTAATTTGGGGCTAGATGGCGCTGTGTGAATGTGGTAGTAGTAGGTAAGTAGGTATTGAAATATGTTTAAACGCTATTGTATTAGGTACTAACCTGTAAAGATAGTGTATAATTATAACGCAGGAAAATTGTATGAATCCGCCGTTTACATTCTGTCTCGGCATTTTTTAAACGCTCGCAGTTACTGGCGTTATGTAACATGCCAAAGGCAAGTAGGATAAAGTAAAGTTGTTTTCCTGGTTATTTCGTCGCTAACTTCACTATCGTTTAAAACATTTCTTTCTATGCTTAAATTCATGCATATTATACCTAATGGAGAAAACTGACAGCTTGTTGCGAACTTCCATAGGCTGTAACTGCTTATCAAGCGGCGCGTATGCTTGTTTATCCTTTAAAAAAGCATAAAAGTAGGTACCCATCTCATAAATTCTATCTGCATCAGCATTGGATTCAAATTACACCGTACACTGATGTTATTATCAGTGTATTGGAAGTGCGATCACGTGCAATCGGCTAGTATCGGCAAAGATCGGCCAAGATCGGCCGATTCGATCGCATTGTGGCGCCAATGAATAGATCGTCCACCTCTATTGTACGTTAATGTATCGAGACAAGAGCTTGTGGTACACACGAACTGTAAGTTTAGCTAATAAGCGAATGGTAGTAGTCAGAGGAACAAATGCAGCTGAAACCCCTATAACCTATTTTCTTTCTTTCTTATTGCAGAAGCTAACTGCCGATAATGGATTCCATCTTTTTGTATACCTACTAAACTATCACTTACACAGGGCCCGACACACGAATTCAGAATACTAGCACATAATTATATAATTTTGAATCAAAACGCGTATTAAATGATTGTGGATAAATTTGCATGCGCCAGAACCAAATAGAAGATCTGGCATATGCAAATTTATTTACTGAAAATATTTTATTTGCAGTAAATATTTTACAATGCAGTATATTGCATAGAGCGTGATTTCATACAGAGAAGAAGAACGAAACTTTCAATTTGACACTGTAATTCAATCCCCTAGATCTTAATGGTAGAACAATACAAGTTTTAAAAGAAAACGGTAGGTGGTATATTGGTTGCCTATCGGCGATGTCTGTATGTCCGTGGTCAAGTCGCCTCACAAGAATGGTGATGCTGCTTCAACAGGAAGCCTTCAGCTTTTGTTCTCCGCACGAAATGATAAAAACGTCAAGCAACGCCGCAGAGCAAGCATTGTTTGCGACCGGTTGTTTATTTGTTTTTTGTTTTTCTGTTGTTTGTTTATTGTTGCGTGCGGCCACCGATGTATAAAATATATAAGAAAAATGTTTTTTGCAATTAAGACAATGTTGCACTTATGAATTTTGTTTCAAATTGACTTTTTTTGCGCTGGCAATAATATGAAGTCGTTATATTTCTTTCCAGCTCATGAATCAATATAAAAGTTAATGTATGTTATAAAATAAAGGAAGGTTTGTTACTGCTAATTTAAGGCTTTAAATGTAAGTTAGTTTATAAAGAGACTTAAATTTATAACCTGAGTTCCAAATAAAACAGAGTGCGTGTAGTTGTTGTGTAATGGGTGGCGAATTCGATTCCTACAAGGCAATACTTTGTGTAATTAATAAATATTTGTTAGAAATTTGTATGTAGGTAGAAAGGTATTGTGTATCTACTGTATGTTATACTTAGGAACCTTTGATACTGTAGTAGTCCGTACTGATTTCAGCATAAATGGACTAGATCAACCGAGGATTTATATATTATTTACCCTCTCTTAGAACATCGGTGTGAAGTATCAAGTTTACATACTACAATCGAATGAGAGCGCCGGAAATCCAATTAGATATCTCCTTGGTTCTCATCCTTTTTCCCTCTCCTTCCCTTTCTCCTTTTAAAGCTGCTATAGTGGAGGCTACCATGCCCATCAGTTTGACTCTGCGGGTTTTAGAATGGTGCCCACCACTTTTGCACCAATAATTGCTTAACATCAGGCGGACTTATTTTGGTGGGCTATAGAAAGCCTGCTAGGCAAAATTGTAATTAAAAGAATATATATTTTTCTCATAAAGAACAGAAAGTGTATTTGCACTTGAGAACCTTCAGTCTCGCTAATTTATTTAAAAAAAAACTGATTTCCTATAAGCTTGAAATCTGGGTAGGTACCTATCATTAAGTACAAAAATACTAATTCAAGCAAGCATATCATAAAAGTGGACTTCAAATTAGTATCATAAAAATTAATCTACTTCGACGATACTACCTACCTTGCGAAAAATGTCTTCTTCTTCAACAAATGGTAGTAAAGTTTACGGTATCATCTATACAAACATATATGCGACAATGCAGCACCTGCAAGTCGCTAAGGCTGCGGCTGATTGCGGCATTGTGCCGCTCACAATAACTCGATTAGAGCCGGACGGCACCGGACGTGATGTGGTATACATTCATGTGGATAAGACTTACTATTTTATTATCTAGTATTACTTTTTATAATACAAATTAGCAAAATACCTGGAGCTCTTTATCAGCGTAATGCTTTGTACTTGTTTTAATTTTGATTCCGTGTTTTTAAACGGGATGTAAGAACATTTCCCAACTCTCATAAGCCGTAGTTTGTCATACATCGTGGCATTATCTTGCCTGATTTTCTGTCTACAATAAGTTGTTGAAAAGAGACGTACATCGGGCATCGTAGAAAATAAATTAATAGTGACATAAGTCATATCCACATACATCTATCGTCTCACAACCCCCAATTAGGTGAGCACGGAGCTACCATGGCACAAAGGCAAAGATAATGGTCAGTTAACTTAGTTGCGAAGATAGTTCACTTAGAACCAACTTAACTTTATCAAGTTGCAATTAAGTTCGCTCCCTTAATTGAATATTCTCACGGTTCATATCACAATTACCGACCTCCTGAACTGGGTATCGATTGGGACCTTCCGTGTGGTGTGCCTAACTATGTTTAGCAAGGAAGTTTTGTAACGCAAAATATTTGTTTTATATTGACGGTATAGTGGTAGAACAGTCAGCAAACTGTTGGTAAATGGTAATCGACTAACATGGACAACATCCGCTTAATTTATTGAATTCTAATAGTAAAAGAATTTTCAAATCGGTTACGTCGATTTTTAATTGCAAACAAACATACGAAAATCAAATCTTTTCTCTTTATAATATTAGTTCACATATAGATATACTAATAATAGATTGCTTGTTAGTTATCTGCAAATAATGCAAGTAAAACAAATTTGGTGCTTAAGCTAATATACATAAGGGCTTGAAGATATTAAACTCTATGCCATTGTTTAGAAATTAACGAAACATAAAAATCTGACCATTCAAACTAAATAATAGTACTTATGAAATTACATTATTTAACATAAAATAATAATGTGAGACAATTTACACAAAATAACTTTATTACGTAGTTAAATCGTTTTGAAATCTTCATCTTAACTTTATTGCCATTTCAAAAAATAACCGTAAACTAAATAAAAACGGCCATTATTATTATTTTATTAACGAGTGTTGTTAAATTGATATTTTATTGTACAATTTATTGTTTCGACACTCGTTTCGACTGACAATGAAAGAAGATCCTGGAAGCCTAACAAGAAAATGTTTAAAAGGTTCCCAGAAAAACAATATCGATGATACTGTATGTGTTGTTACACTTAAAATGAGCACAATAATGATCCTACGTAATAATATTATTATAACATGTCCTAGCAACCTTGCCAAAGTAACGTCAGTCGGATTATGAGCAGTCACGAAGTATTATGTAGTTAGAATACATAGTCATGTTCATTGGTTAAGGTTACCAGTTACCATCAAGCGGGCCAAAGTATATACACCAAGTAGTATAAAAAAAATAGTAGTATACACACACGGTAAAAGTTTCCTTTATACCTTATTCTTATACCTTCACTCTGGGCCAGAAGGATGACATTTCATATCTCAAACAAATCTCATAACTATTTGTACAACCAAAACCCGTCTATATTCAATAAACAGGCGCATCAATGGTATGCAATTACGTAGTTTAACAACTAAGAGACATTTTTCTCAACCGCCCACTGAGTACTAAGTACATGCCAATCTGTCAGGTTATCTGTCCCTCGCAGTAGATAATATGCAACAAATTGGCACTATTGCCGAGCGTAAGCATTAACTGAAAAGCCGCATCGATAAGAGTATGGTCTAATTTAATAGCGGTATCGTTTTAAGCGATTATGAAAATTAATTTTATTAGAAATTAAATTAAGTGATCACACTCGATTGATAGGAAAGTTAATTTTTTCATATTTATAGAAATAACATGTTGCATTCTATTGTGTGATTTTGCTGTTTCTAATTTCATACAAACAATATATTGTCATCATTTCTGGGGAAAGATTTTCACTGCAGTGCTGTATAAATTTAATCATTTACATTGTTTACATTTTGATGACTATTAAGCCGTCTTAATACATTGATACATCTTAGAGACACTACCTACTAAACTAATTAGAAGAGCATCTCCCAAAACGAAATCTGAATGTAAGCTCAGAATATTTAATAATTATGTTCACTTCTATTGACCCCGCAAGTTATAACAGAACTAAAAGGTAAAAATATATTTAGTCTAATTTTCATTTATTTAATAATATTTTCAATAATTACTAATAATAGGTATTTACTTTCGGCAGCATTAACCTTCCACGTAATTTCTTTTGACTGTCACTTTAGTAGTGGCAGTCAAAAACGCAACAAAATTAGCAATATAAAACACAGTAACAGAAATGTTCACTTTAACTAAACTCGATGTAATGCCTCATTACAAGTATGTTGACAACTAAGTGAAAAATTTTATATAATTAAAGTAGTACATAAATAATCGGTAGGTGATATCTCTTGTGCTGCGATGCGCATACGCAGGGGTTGTGTGACTACACCTGTTCGTCAGCCTTTGCGTTCGCCGCGAGCATTGTCAAACTTTGTCGTTGGATATAAAAGTAATGGAGACGCGTTGACATTTCTTTAAGATTTATTTTTAAGAAAAAGGTGGGGTGAGTTGGACAAACCATACATAAGAGTGTGGAAGTCGTTTTTGCCTTTTCTAGCAGTGGGCTGATGGCTAGACTATCTGTATTATTAACTTTTCAAGCAAAAATATTATATTCAGGTTAGGTTATTAGTACCCACTAATAACCTAACACACCCATGTACACGAAGATATGGGCCTATTTAACAAAGTGAGTAGACACCCGGGAATTAGACGACGTAAAAGCTACCAAGTCCATCAAAAACTTAAAAACATTTTAAAAAATACTAACCGTGCCTTGTGGCTTTGCCTACGCGTGAAAGGAATTTTGTCTCTCTCGGGAACCAGACCGATTTTCAAGATAAAAAGTAGCGCCTATGTCCGTCTCCGGCACCTAATCTATCTACATACCAATTTTCATCGAAATTGGTTCAGCCGTTTAGGAGCTAAGTGGTAACAAACACACACACACACATCCACACGCAAACTTTCGCATTTATAATATAAGTAGGTAATGGTATTGTGATACCAAAGACAAAAAACAACATTAAGCTTATAAAATAAGTTTACAAAGTCGACTCCACAGCTTTATGAAGTCAAAGTAATCAATTAAAGCGTAGCGGCGACCCTGTATAAAACACATGACATCCATATCTGTACTCTGACGGATCGCCGCTGCGGCCGGCGACAAAGGACGAGTGTGAATGACCCTTTACTTAGAGCGGTATCTAATCTTTTGTTACCTTTTAATCGGGTTTCGTTGTTGACAACGTTTTAATATACTGTTATGGGTTTGAGATATTTTATTAGTGATTTTGGTATGGCATTGAAAATATTTAATATCTAGACAGCATAAAGATGCCAATGCTAAAAAAAATTGTCTAGTTAACTGGTGCTTAAGGTTACCAGAAGTTAATATTACAGAGTAACCCGACCTCCATGTTTAATTTTAGCAGATCATCAAAATCAAAGAATTGATTTTCAAGTTAACTTTAAACTAATCAACTACTAAAACAAATCGCAAGCATTACTTTCTTAGTCAAAAACAATTAAAACTTATTTAAGATCCAACTCATAAAATGGCATGACTACAACATTCAAGCATACTTCAACAATAAAATTTAGGCTTTACAACACCATTACGAAAAAATAATAAACAAAAAGCAATAAACACTATAACATTTATAAGACTGGTTGATAAACGAAAAAGTTTAAAAAAAGATGGCGGACAAAATTTTAGAGGAAAAAATAATCAAAAAGGTAAAATAAAAAAGAATCTAATCGCAGCTGTCATCGGAAACGAAAATACTGTGGAATATGAAGCGAAGGTCTAATGAGACAAAGGGTTAATGAGAATAACAATGGTAGGGCCGTAAAGTATTGGGTTTATTTACGCTGGACAGTCCCGACGATGATCTGATAACGCGGCAAATGTCCACTTAAGGCCAAGTTAGTTTTATTGGTTTAATATGCAAAACATGTGTATGTTAGTTTTAATTTTATTTGTACTACGAACACGATTATACCAGTACTGGTACGAGTATGTGACCATGATCTCAAAAAATAGATATTTAATGCTTATAGGTTAAAAAAGACAGTCAAGTGATAACAGTTTTTTATGCTAAAAGCGGCTCTACCCAGCATCACTAACGAACTGCCAACTTGTAAAAATAGGAAATTTACTTGCAAAGCATTTTGTCGTCAAAAAAACTGTCTCAGTCACTAGAAAAACTACAATACTACCCAGATAATGTACTTTAGATGGAGTAATTTATATGATGTAGGATTTTTCTATTAAAAATATAAGAAGTATTTGTATGTTACAATTTGCTCTATTTTTTAGGCATCACAGTATTCTAATTTATAAAATTGTTAAATAATATACATAATACGCCACATTTATATTCATAATTTTCAAATTAAACATGTATTGTATTATTTAAAGTATGCTTACCCTTAACGCATCACCGGATCACCATAGCGTCGGGCGCAATGATCAAATTTCGTTTTTATTGTTAATCCCGGCCACTAAATGAGCAACCACATATTGAGCTCGAACAACTGACCGTCCAATATAAAACACAAAAAGTACAAAATAATCTCGAATTCCGGGATCCGAGGACAACGCGTTTTGACTTTTATTAAAATTTTATTCTCAACCGTTTCTGTTATTGTTTTATTTTTGGACAGAATCTGATATGATTTTAGCTCCTAAACATTGCAGTTAGTTAATTTTCCATCTGTTGACTAGCAAAAAATTAAGGATTGCAATAAATAATAATACTAACACTGGCTAAGTTGTCAATTCAAACATCGAAGATGATTTTGTCCACGCGTTTGACAAATTTCAGATATTACTTATATAGCTTCACGACTTAAAAGTCGTGAAGCTTCGGGGATAAATCCCCGAAGGGATAGGCAGATTTGTTTAACCACCCACATTAATACCATTGTCGAAATTTGAAAACATCGGTTACATAAATCAATAAATGCCATTATTAATCTAAGTTATTTTTTTTAAGTTAGGTTAGGTAATAACATAATAAAAAAATGCTGTCTTTTAGATGCTAGTAAAATTTTAAGTATCTTTAGGCTTCAGTTACGAGTATTAGCCGTTTTAGTGAGTGCCATAATAAATATAGTATAACTGAAGCACTTTTGAAACAAATGTTCGACCACGAGTAGCACTGTACTCACTTGTCTTGACTTGCAGCTTACTATGAGACAGAACGTTCATATTTCAGTAACCATTATCAGTAGAAGTAAATGCCGAAATAAAGACATAATTTTCGAGCTACTTAAAAAAAGTCTTGCGATAATGAATCATTTAATATATGATATAACGTTTCACGGTCGCAGCAGTTTGACCATTTGTCACAAGCAATCGATGCCATTAGTGGTAATTACCACTCCTGGTCACTTATCTGAGTTGTAAAATGAACTTCGGTGTATGGGGCAAAGTAAATGAGAAGGCGATTTTGATAACTACCTTTTTACGGCTTTTAAAAGCTACTGTAAGTTGTATTTTAAAAATATTTACAGGAACTGTTTACAATTGTAACTAGTAGAAAGTTGCAAATACAAGGATTGCTTCGGGAATTGTCGAACTCACTGCCATTATCAATCAATCAATCAATTTATTAATAACTATAAATTACATTCAATATACACTGTAGGTAGTTTCCATTATGGAAGTATATGCAATCTAGCAGTCTTAATATTCACTAGGGTGATTAAATCATCACCCGGGAAAGTAGCAGAAAATCATGCGACACTTAAAATTTAGTGGCGATAAAGCAGCAATCCAAGTAGAATATCTCAATTTATAAACTGTTCTACTTGCTATCTGTACATTTCATTATTATTATGAAACAAGATGCAAGCAGATAAAACAGTTTTTATATAATCGATATTTTGGTTTAAAATAGATGCAAAATTATTAAGTAGTACTTATTGCCATGATTATCTCTAAGATAAAAAGTGTCTAACAAGTAAAAATGTAGACATTAAAGTAGTTAAACTAGATTTCATACTTTATATGTTAATATACCTACTATTAAAATGTCACATGTCACGTTCTTCGTACAGCTGTAGCTATGCTGATGTTTTGTCAACTGCCACCTTTTGACAGACGTAGAATGTAAATATTTTTAGCAAATTTTATTATCATTACAAATACTAGAAGTACTGTTCATTTTTTATATATTTAAAGTACAGCTGCAAATCGTATTATCACTTCCACAATTACATAATAGTTACCTTTGTATTGTTTTGTTACAGAACTCTGATAAAGTAGCAATACGCTTCACCTTCACCAGACCTAGGAACTCATCTCTCCATCTCTCTGCCCTCTGCAACTCAGAGAAAGAACTTAAAATAAGACACTACATAGATAAGTTACGCTATTTTTCCCAAAAGACCTACCCAAAGAGAACTATAAGTACAATTAAACTATACGTTAAGCAAATGCAGATAATGAATAACGTGGTTAACTTTACCAATCAATACCTCGTATATTAGCTATAATGTATATAATTGTACTAAACCAGTAGCAGAACACAAGTGTAACAATACTGCGTCGATACAGATATAATAAAACCTCGTTGCGCACTGTCGACGTCTCAGGTGACGGTACAATGTGATGTTGTATTTCACATTAACATTATGTTCACAAGCTCAGCGTTGTCCGCTATTGTCCACTTATGTTCGGATCGGAGTAAGCTAGGTTTATATGTAGCTAAATTCATTTCATATCAGGTCGTTATCCTTCTGTATGGAATAGCCTCTTTTCATATAAAGAAGGCATGAGCATGGATCGCCATGCTTTGTCGATTTCAGACATTTTATCAATTCAATACTTAAGTTTTATTTGCGCAAGCGTAGTGAAACTCTTGTCTTCTCTGTGTGAACAAAAACCACGTGAACTTTAGTAGTGTAGTGTATCTGTCGATGAGTAGTGGTTGTCAGTTTCTAAAGTTTTGTATTGTAAAAAATAAGTTTCTGCTGTAAGTACTTTTCATTTTATTTTAAATTATTTTTCCGCACCGTGGTTTCACCCATATTTTTGCTTACTACTCTGCTCCCGTCGCCAGTAGCGTGATTTTATAGCCTATAACCTTACTCAAAAACTGCGCTATCATACGCATAAAGAATTATTAAAATTCAAATCAATCAGTTACCTATGTCAAACATTGCTCATAGCGCTTTTGAGGTCTATAAGCGGCATCTATCTCGTTAGCAACAGAAAAATCAGTAACTGGTACACTTATCGCAAATGAAATAGCGATATGCGAAACGGCTGCATATTTGAAAGAAACGAAAGTAAAAGAAACAAAAAAGGGGATTTAGATTGTATAAATTCTATATCAATCATCACAAGATTGACATTTGCGAAAAGACGTATAGCCTACGCCTCTATTCTATTGAAAGAACATTTAAAGAAACAGCAGTTTTCAGCATACAGAATACATTTCTCACCGGCATATAAACCTGGACTAACCTCTCTCATTGTGGCGGCGTATCCATTGAAAAGGCTACTATTGTTATATCAGTTTAATATAAAACAATACGCAAAGCTTTCCACATCGGACGAGATCTTTTTTATTTGCTCTGTCGGCATCTCTGTGAAGTCGCCGCGCCATTTTTATCTTTCAGACTCATTAAGCCTGTGACATTTTTTATGTCTATGCTTATTCAACATTTTGTAGATAGATGGATATACTCGTACCATTCATTGATGCGTATGTATTTGATTATCATATGAGGAATCTATTGATAAGGATTGTGCGTTGAAATTAAGATAGTATTTTAATCCGGAAATGTTTAGGACATTTAATGAATGTAAACTGGTTGTGACAGACGGTATAGTATGATATTCTTGTACTTCATTGTAACTCATTGTACTATCTGTAGTTTCATTATGATTTAACGTACCTGTTTCTTTTACCAGTTGCAGCGCATCAAATGTAAAACTAATGGCGCGCCTCTTTACTTTTATTTGCTATTCTTTTAATACAAATACATATAAACCATTATTTATTGCGGAAGTGTTTGTTTGTTTGAACGCGCTAATCTCTTGAACTACCAGTCGGATTTTAATATTTCACACAACCTAAATAGTACTTAACTATGTACCCTACGACTATGTACCCTAAGCCATTGTTTTATGTCCTATGCCGCAATATGGTTACTTTGTAATGTATATTTATTATTCGATATTCTGACCTTTTGTTTATTCGTTACCATCCAGTTATAAAATCTAAATAATGGAACAACTTTATATGCAAATTGTGTTTGAGTTGTAATTCTACTATTGATTACGAATTATCTTTGTATGTAACATAATACTATGAAAACTAATGAGATAAGGGTCTACTACAGAGCAGTAGTAGCAGTTGATCGGTTGAATAACTTGTCATAGCTGTTCACAGAACGGTTTCACCTGCGTTAATATACGTCTTTCATTAATATGTTGCTGTTCTGTTCCTGTGGCTCCTAGCGCCTATAGCCTATAGCCTTCGCCAACAATTATGCTATCAAACGGAAAAAGAATTTTACAAATCTGACTGGTAGTACCAGAGATTAGCGCGTTTAAACAAACAAACTCCTTAGCTTTATATATTAGTACTAGCTTCCCGCAGCGCAGTTTTACCCGCGTTAAGTTAAATCTTTGATTACTACTCAGCTCCCGTCACCAGTAGCGTGATGTTATAATAATATAGCCCTCGATGTTATCTTTGTACCGGTCTAAAAACGCCCACTTTTAACATAATACAGAGAGAACTTTGCCATAGTCATCGCTCTTAGCTTAGCCTTGGTGAATACAGTGAAGTACGCGAAAAAAGTTGCCGCTGTTACTTCATATTCTGATAGTAGCCTTTTATTGAGATGAGCCATTCTAGACTGAATAAATAATCTAAATAATAACCAAACCAAAATAAATTTATTATATATGTAATGTATTATACAACATCGTAAATAAATTCGTGTTTTAATCATTAAAGTGATTACCGGACACAATATATAGTCCACAGATAGTATTATAAAAGCTAATACAAAGGTTTATCTGGGTAACAAACGTGGACCTATAAACGGAGCGATGAACCGACGGTAGTAACCTATATGAGAAATGTCGACAACTTTGTGAATTAACTAGAAATGATGTTACCAGAGATAAAATCTTTTTTATTTTCGTTGAAATGGTTTGGAAATTGTGAGGAAACCTGAACTAATTAAAAAAAATCTGAAATCACCAATCCGCTTTATGCAAGCGTGGCAATTAATGCTCATGCCTTCTACATTTGAGAAGAGGCCCCTTACTAAGAAGATGGCGTGATGATGAAGTATATTTGTTTAAAACGATAATTATGGTGTTTTTAGTGAGCTGGATTTAATTGTTTCAATATTACCTTATTACTCATTTTGTTATAAAAAGTTCAACGTAATCTTATATTGCGCTTCAAATAACAAAAACTAATATATTTTTACAATTTTATTCAGAACTTGCTTTGAAAACTTAAAAACAATCACACCAAACTTACACAGTTACACTGCATCCAACTCCATACAATCCCCATACCTTATGAAGTAAGCCGACCAGTATGTTCCCGATAATACGGAGACAAATACAAATTGATAAATAAAAAGAAACACATTAATGTCCTCCGCATATACAAGTGGACACTGCCACATTTAATGTTTGTAATGAGTGGAGAGAACTTATAACGCACTTACTCGTATTATTTATTATAGCTCCTTTATTTGCTACTGTCTGCTGGCCTGCCAAAACTGGTGTAATAGACCTATCAGGTCTATTCAAAATAGAAATTATTATGATATTGACTTAGAGGTCTCTTTTTCTACCGTTAAATAAAAAAACTACCTTAGTAGCAACGCAGTGGGAGTGAGTGCAATCATTGTAAGTTCAAACTAACATCAAACAAAACGTGTGATCCATATATAATAAGTCCGAATCTGTGTGTACTTTATATTATGTTATATAATTATTGTATGTTGGATAAGGTGGACCAACGACCTTATAAGGGTGGCGGGCAACCGATGGATGAGGGCGGCAAACGACCGGCCACGGTGGCGAAAATTGGGGGAGGTCTATGTCCAGCAGTGGACGTCTTTTGGCTGATATGTTGATAACAATAACAGCCTGTTTAATGTCCCACTGCAGGGCAAAGGCCTCTTCTCTAAAGAGAAGGCATGAGCATTAATCACCACGCTTGCTCAAGGCAGATTGTCAATTTCAGACTTTTAAGTTCAGGTTTCCTCAACATGTTTTCATTCACCGTCAGTCGGAAATGTCCAAGATAAACTTAGAAAGTACATATGATTTAAAAAATCACATTGGTACTTGTCCGGATTCGAACCCACTACCTCGTGTTTACGAAGCTGGTGCCTTATCCACTGGGCCATGATGATAATAATGAATAATTGTATGTTTGCAAAGAAGTTTGTGATACGGCAATAATTACGTTGTGCAGAAGAAAACAAAGAAAGTGCGTTTCGATTCTTCATTTTATGCTGACCACAACGTACTGTTAACCGTATGATTAAAAAAAAATGCACCTACTATTAATTACGTGTTATCTAGCTACAATTTTTGGAAACACTTTTTGTATAACTGAAAAGTTATCAGGCGCATTAAAAATCGCTGTGGCTTATTTTTTTTTAAAGTAACGGTTGACAAGACTCAGAAAATAAAAAATCTATCTATATTATGGTCGCTGCATACGTAACGAGATAATACCTCGGGAGGGACGTGAACGAGACGGGAACGCGACTGCTTCGGCTCCGTGAATGCCACAGTCCTCTTCCGTCCTTGTCTCCGTGATATATGCAAGAGCTTAATGAATATGAAAGATCAAAATTTCCCGCGTCCGTATGTAGCGGCCTTTACTTGTTGCAATACAAACTAAATCTCTACATAAAAACATGGTTTCATAAACCAAAGCTACAACATGAGACATTACAAAAATCATCTATCACGTAGTATGCGCAGGCGCCGCTCGGACCATTGTCGGTCGTTTTACAGACGGATCAATGGACACCACTAACTAGCTGAGCTGTGAAATGGTACAAATGGCCGCCAGACATCGGAATTCAATTCTAAGGTGGTTGTTAGTACCGACTATCCAATGGATGTTGTTTGCTAATTGCTTAAGAAATGTTCTTGGAAAACTTTAGGCTTTAGAGAAGGGTTTTGTTTGCTACTGGATTTCATTTGGTTTTGTACACTGTCTCATAGTGCAATGGTAGTGTATATAACTGCCGATCGTTTTGGTTTAATTCTCAAGTCGAGTAAAAATTGGTATCTACAAATTGTAATTCTGATATGCTTCTCAGTTTCATAGGTGATAAATTAGACATTTTAATATAATATAATATATATATATAATATGTGGACACTATCACACACCGTCATCTAGTCCCAAGCTAAGCAGAGCTTGTGTTATAGATAGATATTAGGCCATTAAGGTGCTGGACATATCCCTTCTTTAATCATAATATTTCCCTCCAGTTAGCGGCTGTTTTACCGTCTGACCTCCACAACTCAATCGGTAGTCAACGTGGCGCCCATATACCGATATACTCGTACAATGGTTTACCAGCAATCGAGATTTCGCTACCGTTTGTCTACACCTAACCGTACGTAATGTCAGTTAAATTAGTGTGACAACTAGAACATGAGTCTGTCACCATCCACGTAGTAATCACAATACTCTTACACCGCAGATTTACCTATCCACGCTGCCGTCAATTAGATACGCACCTCTCAAATAGCAAATGATGACCGTATTTATTTACATAATTGTATATAATAATAAAATTAACTTCACCATTGTACATAAATTATATAAACGATAGCCGGTAGGTATGTAAGCAGAACATTAGGAACCATAAACATTTATTGCAAAAATAGACCGGAACATTGAAAATAAACGCTAGAAGACTAATCGTAGGAAAGCCAACAACCTGCCTGCTATCAGCAATAATTTGAAAATATAATATAAAATGTATATATTATATCTAATTATTTATTAAAATAAATAGCTATAATATTAGAAAAGTAAAAATTAACAAGTCAGTTTTTTTTTATTATTGTCGACAGTGGCAGACGAACGTAAAGGTAAGTGGTAAGTGTCGCTCATGGACGACTTAGTGTCTGACATTGCTTCTGAAATGCCAGGGATTCTGCAAAGCCACTGCCTACCGAGAAGGGAGTAGGGTAGGTGAATGGATTGAGGGAAGTGAGGAAAAAGGAAAGGGCGGAAATTGGGTCTCCGGCGCTCTCACTCACCGAACGAAAAGCAATAGTACGGATACTACTACTTTACGTCGATCTTCTATGAGAGGGTAGTACTTCTCCAATCGATCCAACCCACTCATGCTGAAACCAGCGTGGTTCTACTACCGTACAGTACAACTTAAGGAAAGGAAAGCGGTATGCAATAGGCATAAGATCTCAAGTATCTTTCATACGAGAAGCATCTAATAAAAGCGTTACGAGTATGTAAAAAAACTGCAGTTGTATAAAATAAACTACTACTGCAACCGGTAATGTGCAGAGAATAAAATTATTTATATGTTTGCAAAAAAATTAGCATAATTTTTTGCAAACATATATTATTGTTCTTCTGCATAACCGGTAAATATTGACGAAGCTAAGACGTCACATTACTCCGCAAAAACATATTCCTCTTCTTATTCAATCATAGTAATTTAATCATGCATACATAGATGAGAGGCAAGTAATAAAAACAGTAAATTTGCCGCCCCGAGGGTCACAATAATTTGTTTTCAAACACCTATAGTCGTATCTATAATAATTATACTGTATAACCCTAAAAAGCGCGTGCCTCCTATTATATTTACTACGTATAATAACATGGATGTTATCAATTACTAATAATTGTGGTATACACAACAATACATTCCGTGTTTAATGGTGGATATTAAAACTTACAATGACTCGATATCAGTTTGATATACATACAATTATTAATGATTGTTTAATACGAACATACAAAAGGAACTATTCACAGATACCGTTGTTGACGTAGTTAAGTCTAATGACATATAAATTTAAGTTCTTTGTACGTACATTATAAAGTAAAGGTATTGAACTACTAAAGTTGAATTTCAGAAAACTGCTGAGTTCATTTAACCTTACCTATAAATTTATGTCTTCATTTGTGAGACTGCATTGGAATTAAGTATAAAATGTAGAAAATAGATAATAATATTATTTTTATTCGAATATATGTCTAATTTTTTTTTGTAGAAATAGGTAGGTATACTCTTTATTTTGGCAGCGTTTTTTTTTTATTTAGCGAGTATTTTTAAAGGAACAAATTTCATATTATAACAAATAAGTTAAAATTTGAATACTGGTTCTTTCAATTATCTTCTATAAATATATTTAATATATTTCAAAGGTCGATCCGGGTAATTTTTACCGACAACAGCAATTTTCTACTATTATAAATGCCATAACATTGTCCTAAGAAAAGATTGTCTCTAATATTTTATTCATTAAAACTACTAAAGTATCTATCACTTCAAAAGATGACAGAAGACAACTAATACAATATATTTTTCCTCACAAGGGTAGCATCCACACTTGGTATTATATTGAAGATATTTATGATGACAACCTTAACAACCACAGTCTATAAATAAATGTTTCCTAATTGCAAGAAAAGTTGTATACAAATAAGTCAAGCTAATGGTCGCTACAAAAAACGCCAATCAACATTGAACATCATACAAACAAAGTAACATTGTTTTGTTAAATAAAAATGCGCGCAATAGCCAAACAAAGCCATAAAACAAAGAAAATTAGGTGTAAATCGTATAAAATTTTCACTTCAATTAGTCCGACGCCCTTACGCATTCCATACCAAAATCAGACGCTTAATGCTTTAATGCACACTAACTTTAAAAACCCCACAATATTTGCCACATCTTATTATTAACGCGATAAAGTTGAAAATTAAATAACATTTGTTTTTACACCTGCATGTAATTTATTGCATTACAATAGTGCGAGATTGCACGTAGTGCACGCGCTTAGTATTTTTTATTATAGCAATTACAGGGTTAACAGGGCATGTAATAACCTGACGATTATTCTTGATTGGTCGAGCAAAAACTGGGTGTGTTTGTATAATATATTAACCGTTCAATGTTCATGTAATTATTACTATGTTAGACCCATTGTCTTGTTACGGTCTGTCGGATCTTGCATATTTAATAAATATGTGATTTAATCTATGATTCATAATTAATGGCACGTACTATGATGAGTGTTGTTTAACGCTATTAGTGTTGAACGTTTAGTTTTTATGTGTGTTAAGGTAAGTGTGTTAATACGGCGTATAATGCTTCGTTATATCAATTGCATGATGGATAGTTTCTGTTTAATGTTTACGTAAAAAACATTACATTATATATTGTTTTAAAAGATAACATAGAAACAATTTCTTGGGTATGAATCCGACCCACGACAGTAAGCGAATACGATAAATTTCTTTCGATGATTTGCACCTGATGGCACATGAGTATGCTTATTGCCTTTTCGCCTATCACTGCTGCCTTTAGAAAGCTCTTTACTACTACATACTGTAACCTGTACGGTTTAGGTGCTCTCAAAAAACAGCGATTCTCTTTAAAGCACTGCATACTACTACTGTTTAGTAAGAACACAATACTACGTACATAAAGTCATTTATTTATTTCGTTAGGATCTTCAACAAAGAGTACACTTCATAGGCATAATAGTAAATAATAATTAATCAAGTAATTCAAGTGTTTTTCAATTACAGAAGATCACTGCATGAATAAACAAAACCTCTCAGTCTTGTCTATGTCCCACCTTTTCCGTATGTTTGTTTTTCCAGTTTGTTTTTAGTATAGTCTTTAGTGAAAATCTGTATGGCAACTTTTATATAATAAAAAAAATGTCAGTCTATATTCATCAACATAATGGTCTAAAAACATATTGCCAAACCAGCTTAAAGACGAAATAACTACATTGAAATAATAATTCGGTAGCAACGATTCTACAAACTAATAACACCATTATAAAAAATAATTAGCGGACATTCTTCTCAGTACATAAAATCAAATTCCTTTACTATTTTGACGGGCTAACTAAACAAATTTCAATAGTCATGATCGAAACGTCCAATTAAGGTTTAAAGTGCCGAGCGGTGTCTTGTCAACACCGTGTCGAAGTATTGTCGGCGGCCCATTCAACGTCGGAAAAACGCACCTAAAGGAAAAATGTCGTTGCTTTTGAATAGCCCGACTGTCGGCTGAAGTTTTAACAGAACCACATGTTAGATTGAAGATTTGCTTTATTGAATAGTCAGTTTTATTTTATTTGTAAGTTGCTAGTATTCATAATTGGTGTAGTTATTTTAGTATACAAAGCCGACTAGCGTCATTTCTAATAAGTAGTTGAATGAGCCTTTCACGTAGCTACCTTCGTTCTTAAGCAAATTGATTCTTAAGAACATTGATGTATCTTTCGAGATGTAAGTCAAAAGACCAAGGATTGTTATACATAATATTTGTATATGTTCAAAATATTTAAATATTAAAGTAAATGCTCTAGCGCAGACAGGTCACGACCTCGTCATAAAAAAATAATAAATGACTTTCGATTTGAACATTAATACTTAAAGCCTCTGTTTCCAACTTTAAAAATTCTAATCTAAGTCTCCAATAAAACTCTTTAACACAATAAAAAACAAATTGATTTTAGAAAAAATAAGAACTTAAAAGCGATTCGTTGTTTCGATTACAATTCGAATTTCGAATTCGGGTGACGCTATAAAACCGTCAAGTTTTTGACTTTCACCGTCAGTGAGGCATCGTCTTCCCACGATGCTAGTTGTTTAGTAGGCAACAATTAGACAATTGTCGGCCATTTTAACGATCAACCATAAAATCGGGTTTCAGTCTCTCATTAACCGCATTCTTGTGATACTTCCGCTTTTATAGTTTTACTAATCAACGCTTTGAGATTAATACGGTCCCGTATGTAATGGCGTCGGTTGTGTTCAGATTAATTTTATTGGTCCGGGCTTCGGACAATTGGTCGTATAGATAATTGAGTTTCGGACGCTTCGGCTCTTTTAAATCTCTATGTTTACTGTTAAGCCACTTTGGTGAGTTATCTACCGCTTACAAGTCGGCTAGAAACTCCTAATTTAGATTAATAAAATGTACTTTACTACGATTATTCCTTGTACTACAATATATTATTTAAATTTCGTACAAAACTGTATCGAGTAGTGAATATAAGGTCAATCCGCTTTATCGATACTCTAAAATTTCTCAATAAAAATGTTGTAAAAGATCGATAATATTCGGTTCTTGGGCGACAACTTTATTAAAGCTTTAATAAACAGGTGATCTAACACAACATTAAGTTCAAGTTTTATTTGCTTTTTTACTGTTTTTATTATAAAGAAATGTTTTTTTCTAAATGCATACTATAATACTGGAAGAAAAAGCCGGTGTTTTCTTACAGTACTTACTACCGGCGATAGTTTGGTCTATTTTATAGAAGTAATTTTAATTTTAAATTAATAATCATCCTTTTAAAAATTTAAATGTGATTAATTTTGGAATAATAATTATTATTATACTTACTGGTTCTAGATTTAAAAAAAATATAATTCAGATTTGTATTTGACCTGAATAAACAATTTTGCCGAGATTGAGCTAAGTTATCAATCTGGTGTATATTTTAAGTGAATAACTTAAATAGATACAAAAAACAAAACTAGACGTAAAATACACATAATTTCGAAGAAATGGTATACTTAAATCACATGTCGATACACAACAAGATAAAATAATTATCATCGGACAGTTTGAAATGATAATCCACTGAGTTTTTGTTACTCGAATACTTCTAGTGAAAGATAAACGATACAAACTTTTCATTTTGATAGATGCTAATGATATTTTTTTACATTTAAACGCTTCTGCTTTTTTGATTTATGTATTCATCATCATTCGTCCGTCGATCATTTTCTAATAATAATTTACCATCGGTGAAACTCAATTATGTGTAATTTATGAATTGGTGTTTGCGGATATTATAATGTATAAAGACATTTTGGTAATATATAAGCAACATAGTCATTACATTTTTTATTGTCTGCCTTTGCCCACGAGTCAACGGTTCATATAAGTGGTATACGAAATCTAGATCAATTCTGCAGAATGAGGGCTTCAGTCAAGCTACACCGTGAAGTTAATAAAGGAATAATATACTGATAAGCTCGATAAAATAATTAACTTTAATAAGTAAATGAAAACAAAGTCGAAATGTTCCAACGGACTACGGTAAGTATACTATTGTTACGAAATTTGTCACGTAACATTTTTGGTGTTCACCAATTTTTACGCGTATACGCAATGTATGTTTGCATGTTTACAAAAATCGTGTGCTGGATCGGTAAAATTGACTTATATGGTATAACATTTTCACAAATTAAATGTGGTTTCTTGTAAAATATATACCTTACTGAATATATACGAGTATGTATAATTTAAAGAATGGCAATTTAAGAATGCATGATGCCGCCACGACGCGGTGTCCGTGATGAGAGTAATTGAGATCACTCACGATATATTTTTACGCATACATACATATTATAAATAAAAACACCCAAAGCAAATAGTCATGGGCATGCACACAAATATTTGCATTGAGCGGGACTCGAATCCACGACCTCGAACTGCGTGGCAGTTCGTACCTACACAGTACCACTGAACCACAGAGGTTGTCAATGATAAAATTTCGAAGGCTTTTGCTGTAATCGTCACGTGTGGCAAGTCGATTGGCGATTTCTACGATTGGCGGTTGCTACCTGTTTAATATATAATCACATGTTAATGAATAACATCTTTCATTAACATGTGATAGTTTGACCGCCATCATTCGGTTGACTGATTGCCCTAAAAAACTTTATATTATCGCTACGTTACATAGGTATCGCTATTTTATGCAAATTTATGAAGCTCTTTTATTAGTAAGTAGATACTTCAGAAACTTGCATCGCTCATGAATGACTCAAGAGTCCCTAGCATTGCTTCTGCAATGCCAGGGACTCTGCGAAGCCTACTGTAAAGGGAGTGAGATAGATAGCCTGTAGCACCTATGGGCTTTTAATTTAGTAGAGAGTAGATATGGCATTATTAGAGTCTTCCAGAAACCTCTTTCTTCTTGCTGTTGACGTTTAGATTTATAGTACAGCATTGACTCGTCCGCCGTATTATCGCACTATTGTAAAGTTACTTGGACGAAACTTTAGTTTTTGCAAACAGTTCGTGAGCAGCCGACTTTCTTATCAAATGACATCTTCTTCTCATCTAGACACTTTCTAAGAACATAACATCGCTATATAAAAGTCATTAATTAAGGGGATTCTAGCTATTAATAACAAAATGTCACTCAAATTATTTTTACGCCGATTGACATAAAAAAACGCAATTTATTTTTTAAACTTCGAATCAGTAGGTGGTCTTTAATATTTGTTAATAATTGACACATTAATGAAATACAGCCAGTTTTAATTATAAAAGCTGGTGTAATTTCTTATAATTGTGTTTTGTGTTGATTTATGCGTATGCGCCGGTGGGTGGGGCGGGGCAATTTTATTGTTTCGGTGTTCAGTATGTTAACGGTATCGTGTTAACTTGCGGTCTTCGTAGGTGACTTTTTGTAATTATATAAAATTTATAGTTAAGCTATAAAAATATAGGGCCCCATTTTATTTATTATAGTTCACGTTTTGATTTCGAAACTAAAACGGAGGCATGCTTGATTCTATGTTCTGTTAGCCAAATCCATCTATCACAATATATAAAAATATTTTGAAAATAAACATTGTTGTAGCAGAAAATAATAAGAAATTGTGTTTTAAATTAATTTTGGAATGTTATACGTATTTTACAATCAATTTCAGAATAGTCTACAGAACTTGGCATCTATTTAGATATTAAGTCTTTCGGTGAAGTCGATAACCACAATATAATTGTCATAATGTTGAACTTGACTGCCATTTTCAAATTTTCGTTTTATATCTTACAGAAGAACACAGTCATTTATGTCTGTCTGTTTGATTGGGAGCAGTTCGGGGATGCTTCTGCAGGACGCATTATACTGGCAGCTTGGAGTAGATTGTGTCCTGTCGCATAAGCAAGTATTGTATTTCTGAGACAGTGATATTCTATGACATGGCCAAATATTCATATACCCAATTTGCTGACTTGTCACCATCAGCAACAAGAACAGAGTCTTCTCGTGACAACTGTTACTTTCTTAAATTTATTTTAACACAATAAATAGATCGCAAAAAACCATTGCTACATACATTCAGACTTATTAATTCAAGTAATAGTTGTATACAAAGTGGGACGCATTTTATTAATAAAAGAAACCGTATATGGATTATATAGATATGACATAGTTAGTTTTACGGTTTATATGGCTCGCCCATTTAAATGGTCATTATTAAAAATATGAAAGAATATTATTATGATATCTTGGTCCTCGTAAACCGGCCACAGATAAACGTGAAACGGATATACTAATTGATAGATAAATTAATTACTAATAATTAAAGTTACAAATTAACTTAAACCATGAGAAATAATTTTGGTGATTTCATCTCAGTTTTAGGGTTCAGCGTCAAAATAGAATAATAGGAATGATAGTGTATTATAAGCCTAATATTATGAAGAGTAAATATTTGTATTCTATAATGATATATAAGTCTTGTTGACTATAAAAGCAGTCTCTCTTTGATTGCCAGTTGAAGGATTTCTTTCTTAAGCTTAGATTTAATTTGTGGTATTGTAAATAGTTATCCATAATAAAGAAATTGTCCTTAACCTTTATTTCTGTTTTGTTCGTAATGTTAAGGTATTTATGTGGTTCAGAATTATACACGAATAAAAGAAAGAAAGACAGAAAGATAGAAACAAAGAAAGAATGATAGCTAAAACGATGTTGAATAAATATTACAGTTCATCACATAAGGCAATAATGTAGTAAATTTTTAAGAATAAAATGATACTGACTCTAAAGCATCAATACCATGTTTTGCCTTCTCAATATCAATGTAAACGCAACTTTACTCGAGATAATTTGTTTTCAAGTTTAAGGCAAAAATCGTTGATACATTTCGCACGGTCAAGTAATGCGGTTATTGTAAATAATAATTATCTTAAATAACTACCTGTTGGGAAACTTGAATAACGTACTCGTAAGTCTACAAAACTGAGGTAAAATATCTTTATATTTTACTGAATATGTGTACATACATTTTATACTTCTGGCAGGCAGAGG
This sequence comes from Parascotia fuliginaria, assembly GCA_963082885.1. NCBI lineage: Eukaryota > Metazoa > Arthropoda > Insecta > Lepidoptera > Erebidae > Parascotia > Parascotia fuliginaria. The sequence goes on from OY720184.1 coordinate 9,218,647, forward strand.
TGTTTAACCACCCACTTTTCGCCATTTCTTATTTAAGGTCACATATAACAGGGGCGAGCCTGTTGTCATTTATTGGGCACAATTCCAGATTCCGGGCTAATACTGAGAATTTGTCGATGGAAAAACCCAAAATCACTTTACCCGACTCGGGGATCGAATCCGATACCTCTGCGTGGTAATCTGTACTACCGAACCACAGAGACAGTCACAATATATGATATGATCTATCTCTATCTATTATATAAAGAGGAAGAATTTGTTTGTTTGTTTGAACGCGCTAATCTCGGGAACTACCAGTCGGATTTAAATTATTTTATTGCAGATGATAGCCCAGCTTTCGAGGAATGGCTATATAACATCACGCTACTGGCGACGGCAGCAGAGCAGTAAGCAAAGACGGGGGTGAAATCACGCTACTGGAAGCTAGTTATATCATATAATCAAATTACGTTAGTTTGAAAGACGCAAGCGTAAAGTGGCACTTGCCTGGTCGCATAGGCAGCGTGTCAGACGAGCTATGGGGAACATTGTTCCATAGTAAGCAGTCAGTACAGTCCAAGAGTGGTAGACCCCATTCCAAAAGCCAACGCGTCTAAACTGTTCCATAGTAACCCTTAGTTTGTAGGCTTTGTCTTTGTCCCCCTACGTAAATGTCTCGCTATATAAATTAGAAGGTAACTTAATGCGTTGGTTGGTTCCAGGTTTTAAATAAGTGATACTGGACTATTGGTTTAAGGCCCTTTAGATTCCACTTTGAAAGTACAGCATTCGTATTAGTATTATTTTTGTAATAGTTAAAGAACGTAGCCATATCTGAAGGCTACAGAAACTACTAGCCTTCAGGTAGACCATGTTGCCACTTAAATTAAATAAAAAAATTCCGCAAGACCGTTAATCAAGAAACAAAATTTAATATTGTGACTAATGGATGTATAATTTAGTCAGTTATTATTATTATTTTTATTTATTATTATTTATTTATTATAATAAAGAGTACATAATAAACTTATAAGATAATACAAAGTCCCACAAAACTGTATAAACAGTTTGACTGTAGGATCAATTTATGTAACTAGGTATATGTAGGTTGTACTAAAATCTATTCAAAATGTATATAAAGTAAGTGCTGTTTTATATATATAGTAACCAGTAAAAGATCTTTATGGTAACGTGCTTATGAGGTATTTCTTTAATTCAGTTTTAAATTTATTTTTGACATTTTCGTCTGTGATGACCGCTGGTAAACTGTTACATAAATAAGGTATACGTTTTGCTAGTGTCCTATCTCCGTACGCATTAGTCACTCTAGGTACAACAAATTTACCAGAGGTCATCGCTCTAGTATTATAATTATTATTTACATTGATTAACAAGGAATTATGCTCCCGAATGCCATGGTTGTTAGTTGCAAGAAGATATTTGTGTTTTAAACTGACCGGTAAAATTTTACAAATTTTGAACAGCTTGTTGTAATCGTTTTTGCATTTGCTTTTAGTTTTCTTATCCACTAGTAATTTTAGGAATCTAATTTGAATATTCTCCAGCTTATCAATATAGGTTTTAAATGTAAGTCCATAGCAATCTAGAGCATAGTCCAAAATAGATTCAACCAAACAGTTGTACAAGAGTTTCAAGGTACTAGTGGGAACTCGATAACGAAGATGATAAAATTTACTAAGTATTACTCTAAGCTTATTACATATGAGATCTACATGTTCATTCCAAGAAAAATGCTCATCTACCTTCATACCTAAATATGTTACACACTTTACTCTCTCTATTGGTTTGCAATTACAATTAACATGGCTGTCATGGAAACAATCGAACGAATGGGTAAATAATGGTTATCACGGAATATCGGATATTTGATACTGAGTTATGAGTTTAATGTGAGAATTACTATGGGTAGTTTTATGGCTGATTATTATGGGTGGAACAGATGTCGTTGACCTATTTTTTGAAGATTAAGTTTATCAGATTCCCTTTAAAATTATAAAATACTTTTTTTTAAAGTGTGGCATAGGATAACTTATGAGTACTTGTTGTATTCTGTTTGAGCTGCCGGGAAAATGTCTAAGGTTCAATTTACGAGTCAGATAAAAATATAATAAGTTTTTCAAGATCAAGAGTTTCTAGTGTAGGCTACTGTTTTTTCAAAGTCTTTAGTTGTGCCTTATAAAAAAAAATAACAACGACAAAGGTTGGATCATTCTTTTAGCATTGCTTCTGCAAAAGACGCAGTCATGTGCATAGACTAAATATCACTTGCCTTCAGATAAGTCGTAAGCACCTACTAGTTTGTCGCTTAATATTTAATAAAAACACTTAGATTCATTAGCAAAATATTACCCGGCAAATTATTATTTTTTAATTCAATAAAATGGTTTTAGATTGATTGACGACAAGAACTATTTTAACAGCGTATAACTTATCATGTACTTATCACATAATCATCACTCGAAAAACTACTGAAAATAGGACTCCCAAATATATCCATCATAACCGTACTTACAAACATTATTATAATTCTATGTCCATAAAATCATCCTATTAATACAGTTAACAGATGTCTCCTTACAAAATGTTCCGTATTCGCCGTAAGAGGTGTAACAAAAACAGGTCTCCTGTTATACTATGCTTGCAAAACACAGGCATGGTTACAAGTAAGGAGTAGTGATGGCTCCTGCGAGCTACTGCAGACTATTTGGGGAGAGTACCACTTTTTATATCGATGTCCATGCGCATTGTATTACAAATTGTAATATTCTCCCCGTGTATGGTTTGTTTGTGTAGTAATTAGGTATTAACTAATAGATGGTTTTGTTTGTAACAATGGCTAGTGAATTCTTTTGTTAATTTATGCATGAATATTGAAGTTAAACTTAAAAAATGGCTCTAAAACCTGAAATTTTTATTTGTACCGCATTAATCCAAATCGCGTCATGTACTATCGAACCAAGTAAATCATTACCCACCTTATGCTCATTTTGGCAATCCATCTAAATGCAAGTAGGTTGAAATTCGCCTAAAGGCAGAGATTTCCATGGCAACGAGCTTGTTATAATTTTATTAGACACCGACATTTTACTAAGTACACTGTTGATAAGTTAGAATTAAAAATGTCTTCAGTGCATCTTACAAATTTGACAGTTTTAAGCGAAATATCAGCAAAATGAGTCATGATTTAGTTAGTTCGATAGTACCTATGCAAAAGTAATTCACTTATAAATTACTATGTTTCTTTTTTCTTTTTTAAACAATTTTCATACTAAGAAACTAGTTGAGTATTTTACAAACACAGATTTACGGACACAAAATATAATAATGACAATTACAAATTTTATTGTTCGACAGTTGCACGAACTTCAAGTTATTACGCAATACTTAACAAGACTAAAATTATATATAAAAACAATTTTGATACATGACTAAAAGAAATTTACGTCTTTACCTTTATTTTAACTACCTACTGTATATCCAACTAAACAAATAAACAAATGAAGAACTATAATCTTACAAACATTTTAAACAAATTACTATAATTAATAATTTAAAAGGGTAGAGTGCAATTTGTTACGTCTTTTGCCCATTTATAAGATTCTATTTTAAACAAGAAAAGCCTTTTCGCATAGTTAATTAGGTATCATAAAACCACCGAGTCGTTTGACCTCAGGAATCAAACCTGCAGTTACCTACTGCTAATTAAAGGCTTTAACAAATGTGAAGGCGTTAATGCTTATTACTTGAAAAGTGATCTTAGGTAGTCATTATAAAATTTGTTTGAATGTGGGTGTTTAGGAAAATATTCGCCACCACTGGCCTACTAATATAAATATTTTTTTACTGACTTTCAGTCCGGAGTAGCATTGCATGTATCTGCTGAGCTAATGGTTTTGTGTTAGATTCCCACACTAGACAAAACTTTGTGTAATCCCTAACAAATTGTTTTTGTCTGAATTTTTTTGTCCGCAATAAACGACACGTTATGAGATATTATACGATATTTTCTTTACAAGAACTACAAATCTAGTCACTAGCAAGAATAGTTACAAAGATAGGTTTAGCTAGTATTGTTATAAGTTTACTATTCTGTAAGATATAGGTACTTTTAAAGCCAGACATTCTATCTTTCTTTTATCTACCTTCTCTAAACTAAAACTTGTGTGTTGGTACCTATTACCTGCACATATAATTTGTTAAAATTTTCAAAAACAAACCTTAGTAAGATAGGTAATGACAAGAACTGGTAAAAACTTAGGCTACTCTTAACGACAACATTTCACAAGTCACAAGGTGCATTTACAATGACGTAATATTAATATCAGTGACTCATAGTACATATGTGAGCTTTGACAAAGACAAAGTTGTAGCTCTAAGTTCGTTTTATAGGTAAGGCTGGTATTACACTTTTCAAATATCTTGGTTCATAGTACATTTGATCATCAAATGTCATTAAATGTAATGGTAACGTGTTACAAGTTACATTTGATGAAGTCGTCAAATTCATTTGATCAAATGTACATTGGACCAAGATATTTGAAAAGTGTAATGTCAGCCTAAGAGGTGACAAACACGCACACGGTCACCTTGAGGCCAAGTGGTTACAACATTACAAACATAACTGTTTTCTGAGCATTGCAATAAGTACGCTAGGAAAATACAATCAAGCCTTTGTTGACTCAGGGAGAAAGAAGTGGAAAGAAGTGCGTCATAGCTTACTCCTTGTAAGTGGTGACGCTCTTCTTTACTAAAGGAATTATTATTGTAAAGTAAGGATACTATTACTAAACTTTACCTCGACCAATTATGACGATTTCATCTATTCATCACTATATCGCGTCATAATGAATTAACGTTATAAAATTAGGAAAAAAAAGTGACTCAGATAAGTTTTTTATCACAATTAAATTATCCAAAGTATTTATACTGTGCACTAAATAGTTATTAAATGTGATTGGTTTCTGCTGATATAATTTTTAGCTCTTTTGGGAAACACATGTATTCTAAAGAGTATTGCGTAAGCTAGTAGGCTTTTCCCGAGCGCTGATATTATGTTCGTCTTCAAACAAGATTTAAAGCAAGCACTAACTTCACGGTAGAAAGCTGATTCATCGTACTATGTTACATTGCAGATGTCTATGAGTGGCAGCTGCCATTAAACAGAATTTACTGTAAAATAAATAAGTAACAATTTTGACATTCTAATGTTCATATTCTAATACCATGACTACGCTCATTTAGATAAAATATATTCAAGGTATTTGACGGCGAAGAAACTGCACAAAGATGTACCGATCTTTTTTAATTGGTTGCAAAATTGCAACGTATTTTTTAATTACTTCATCAGCAACATAATTAGCTAGCATATATATTATTTTATTTTATTTTAATAGTGTACGTTCACAAGAGAACAATCAACATTGTAAACCGGACTCATAAAAACAATAAATTGCTCAAAAGCATTGTCGTGTTTAAGTTATCGGATCAATAATGATACTGTCTTGTTTTAAAACCACACAATCTATGTAAATACGACGTTTTCGCCATCATCAATGTTCTCCAACCATCATTGTCCAACCATTAAAAGTGTTCAGAATTTATTAAAAAAAACACACATCTATTAAACTGATTAGATTCTTATACGTAATTTATTGTCAAGCTGCGTACCAGTCACTGGACCGAGCACAATGCCCGCTAGAGGGAGACGACAACGTGTTTAGAGCGAGACAGATATAGTGGGCCTTGCAAGGTGATTTCAGTTGCGTCTACGCAAGCTTATGGTCAGGTTGTTACGCACACACTCGCGTTTTTGACGCGCCCTTATACGGCGACGCGATCGGGAAAATGAAACGCGAAATGTCACGTTTTGAAAAACATTTGTTTGGATGTTTAGGTAATGTATGGTAAGACGCGTGCGTTTACGTTACGCTTCAGTTACTACATTACAGACTTGAGTGAATATTTTTTGATAGCCAGGTATTAAAACACTGTTTACAATTGTTTAGGTAAAGTGGACTTTGTTGACATATTTGTAACAGATCTGTGTTAGTGTCGATGTGTACAATTTTGTGACTTGTGCAATAACTCGTAGTGAAGTGTCTCTTACTTTAAAAAAGGACAATAAGGTATGTGTAAATTATCACTGCCTTATATCCTATAATATATGCTTTCACAACTTAAAAATATAATTGCAAATTTAACATTAATTGACATTAGCTAAGATAGTATATGGATAATACACCTAGCAATATCACCTATAGATTCTAAATTTAACCGAGAGAGAAATAAATGAGTAGGTAAGAAAGAGTAGAACCTATCTAATCGGTCTTTTAGAAAAACCTCAACTAATGCTCAACAAACTATGCAATAGTCCAATTATACAAATCAAGGATTATCCACAAACTTTGATACAGTTTAATGTAGGTAGACGATAAAACAATTTGGCAACTTCAACTAAAAACAAAAACATTTCAATGATACTACTCCCAATAAAATACACAACGAATTTTGTTAACAATTTCAACTAAATAACTAAAACATTTAAATAGTTGTCAATGAAATAGACAACGAACTTCTGATCACAATAAGTTTCATCTAAAATTACATGGAGATTTCTTGATTTACGTTACTTTAATGTACTAGACCGAGGGTTAGATATGGCAAAGTCTTATGTGTAAAATATACGGTGAAGAAAAACACCGCAAGGAAACCTGGACTATCGTATCTCTAATCTCTAAACAGTATAAAGCAAAAGAGGTGTTTTTCCCGTCAATTTCTCCACTAATTTCTTTTAAACCACGCAACGAATTTCGATACGATTTTCATTATCGTTTAGCGAATATCTTTCCGAAAGGGCTTGCCTATTATCATATCAGCCGAAATACTTCCACTGCTGGACATTGGACTTCCCTAATTTTAGCCACCTTGCTCGTTCGTGGGTTGTCCGCATCAATGGGTTAAAGTATAATACATTCATAAAATATAATAGTAGATAAAAGACGAGAATTTTAACTACAAGAACAATTAGTACCCATAAGCGAACAAATAAAATATAAAAATTTCTAGTTTCAAAGCGCCGCGCCGGCTTGAGAACACCTCAAATTATAAAATAAAGAAACAATTTAGAGATTCAAATGATCTCCGCAGTTTCTTCGTCAAGTACCTTATTTTCACCACTAACTATAAATTTTACTGGCCCTAACTATTAACCTTTCCCTATAATAAAATTATTGTTAGGCTCATATCTTCTTTGTTTAAGAAGAGGGCCTTTGTTACGTAGAGGGAAAATTAAATAGTGTTATTATTTTAATGGTATTTCTGTATTATAATAAGCTAATCAATTAAAATATTTTTAGATGGTAAATATGTAGCCACGTGCATTCTGTATATTATAGTTTATAATAACTATTAAAATATGGATCGGCTCTTCACAACGAAAATTTACGAAGTTGTAAAGATGGTGGTTACATTTCGGATTAAGTCAAATAAGTACCAATAAGTAGGAAAATGCTTGGCGGGGGCATATTTCCAAAATGAATGTCTTTCGGTAGAAGGATAAAATAGCTTCTTACTTAAAAATGGTGTTCTAAAGTAAGTTTAATTGTTATAACCACGGTTTTATTATACTGCGACATGGTTACGTCTATTTGTTTTGTATTTTTTGAGTCGATAGTAGCCCTATAATTATTTTAAATAACAATCAGATCAAAACTTTTTTGCACTAGAAAACTTGCGACTGTGGCTTTTATAGTGACCACAGTCTTTGTTTTATAAATATTCTTGGAATGTTGGCATGCCGCATTTTTTTTATATTGTCACTTTTGTGTTATTAACTGTTATGATTTGTAGTTTTACCATGAGTTATCGAGTTATTCTATCGGTGACAGCATTGAATGTTTGTGAGAAAAGCAGCGATCTTAATATCTATTACTCTTGATTTATACTATCACAGATTAAGAAAAGCCGTGGTAACTCTAGTTTATTCAGTAATAAGAATTCTAAGCTGCTTTGAAAATCAATTGTATTATCAGTTATCACACATGTCCGCCATATAGCTTCCATTGCTATACAGTCTTTTATATTGTATTTGGGAGGTTTTGTTACATTCGCCACTGTCAGGATTATCGCAGTGGCGGCAATGTTATCACAGGACAATAAACCTACCTTGTGTTTTTCCTGCCACTACACATATTGGTTACGCTACTACTAACCGCAAAGTTTTATATAAGTACTTTAACTAATGTATTACCGTGTTGTGTGTTTTTGAGGAATAAGTCTTTGATCTTTGTAGAATACAGTACATGACTAATAAGTGAACGGTATAACCCATAGTTGGTTTTTACCATAATTATTATAACATGACTAGCTTTGACACCATACCATAATTTCACTCGCGCTGAGTTACATCTTTGGGTACTGCTTTGCTCCCGTCGCTCGTAGCGTGATTTTACACAGCCTATAACCCTTCTTCAAGAACTGAGCTCTCAAATGCGAACAACGCAATCATAGTTACCTATCGTAGGTTACGGTTACCATTAACTATCAGTATAGAATTAATCAATATAGTGTAAGCTTTAATGAGATAAATGACCGAAAAGAAATACCTACTTCTGCATCAATTAGCAATTTCTACTTTCTACCAAATATCTTAGGATATCTTCTCCATTAAAGGTGCGTTCCATTATTTTCTGAATACCTAGAAATATAGATTGTACGATGTGTGTCTCATAAATCTACTTTCCAAATAAATAACACAAACAAGTACAAAGGGCTTTTGTTACAACGTGCTAACCCGCGCGTAGTGAAGCGTGGTTGTTCCGTAACCATGGCAACCGATACCCCGTGTCAGATGAAAGCTACCATCTAACTGTGACTGGTTCGCATAATCGGGTTATATCTCTAGTATTTAATCACGCAACTACTAAAAATGTGAAATTTTATTAATATATTTTTTTATTAATACCATTCTGTTTATTATCCCACTGCAGGGCAAAGACCTGTTCTCATTAAAGAAAAGGCATGAGCATTAATCACCACGCTTGCTCAAGGCATTTAGAAATTTCAGACTTTTAAGTCGAGGTTTCCTCACCATGTTTTCCTTCACGGTCAGTCAGAAATGTCCAAGACATAAAAATCACATTGGCACTTGCCCGGAATCAAACCCACTACCTTGTGTTTACGAAGCGGGTGCCCTTAAATAATTTTTTGACATTAATGTATTCATACATTTTGACATAATATATAATTTTTCTTTGTGTATTAATTTTAAATGACATTCCCGAGCCATATTTGTACAGTTAAGTACACATTTTGTATTGTTTTGTTAAAATTGTATACTTAGTATTGTTAAAATTATACATTGTGATTTGTGAAATAGAGGTACATTGTGAACTCCTGTGGTAAATTAAGTTCATCTTACTTTATACTTATATCAAAAATTAACATTTTATATAATACCTTCATATAAACATTTATCACAGTTCACATGTTGCCTTTACCTTTTGTAGCAATATGCAAATTGAGGCAGCCTGTAAAGCACACATTTTACTTTTTTTTTTTTTTTAAAGCATAGAAAGCTGTAAGTAATTAAGTATCTATAGAGTTAAGTTGTTTGTGTTTTGCATGCTACTTGAAACTGTAACTTACAAAAATTGTAATAACCTGGCGATTAAAAAGAGTAGCCTGAGTTTCTTACCAGTTCTTCTCATGGCTCTACTTCGTCAGCGAACTGGCTGTAGGTTAATTTGCTGACATTTTGTAAACTTTGACCTTTATAAGTGTTAATATAATTAACCTGTATGAATAAACATATTTCATTTCATTTCATTTCATTCCCTATCCACTGGACCATTTCGCTATGAGAAGAAAGTTTTGACTTGAAGTCATCATCTTTTGACATTACGCAAAATGGTGGTCAAATGTGAGCATCTTATGACAGCAACAGGTTTACCACTTTGGAATCAACATACATACCTAGTTGATATTAATTAAAAATATTTTTTTGCAAATGCCTTGCACTGACTACGTTTATTTCATGAAGAGCACATGAGCGACACTTATGAACGTTAAAATAACTAACAAAATTAAGTTTGTAGTTATTATTATATTGACATAGGTACATAATATTTGTGACAATTTTTTTGTAATAATATAATTATTTTAAAACTAATTCCATTTTTTTCTAATATTGTAAGTTCTAGTGGCAAAGCTATGTTCTACAAATAAACATTCTGATTCTGATTTTGATATATTGATGGAGTATTTAAACTCTAGAAGCAGTATTCAGATAGCATATTTTGGTAGTGCGCCGGGCGGTATTACAGAGGCGCGAATTCGACTCCCGCTCTGAGATTGATATATTTTCATCTTTATTTCATACATACATAGCTAAACCATGTGTGATATCCATATTTTATGCACCTACCTTTATTTCATACATAGTTGAAAAGTGGTTTCACATTTTATGCGCCTACCTTTACAGACTGTAGCAAGGTTTTAATAATATCTTTGGTAGACTTTAGCAAGCTTTTAATCGACACTAAAATACTCATAAAAGGTCATTATAAGCTACTTCACTTTAATACAAATAGCATTTTGTAGGTTTCAATAATAATAAAACACGTCGTGGGTTTGATGCCCGTGTAGGATAATTTGTAGACTTGAATATTTGTGTGAATAGTCTGAATGTACATTCTGTAAATGTAATTATATTCGTATGAATTTTTATACCTAGTTCTCCCTTTTTTTCTTAAGCGAAAAAAGGGTGCACAGAAGAAATTACTCGTTTGTGCACTCTTATTTTTCTTAATTACAAACAAAAATAGCGATTAAAAAATTAAAAAATACTTAAATTATTACCTACGATTATAAGTTGCTGAGTTGATTAATATTTATAATTATAGACCTCAAGAAATGTAACATCAAAAAACATAAGTCATTGGAATATTGTAAATAATTTGTAGGTAAGTCAGAAACAATAAAATGAGTACGAGATTATTGCTAGGGTTTAAAGGTTAGCCTTTTAAAAATGTTTGCAACTTCTGTATGCCAGTCCGTACACAGACTACTGAAGCGCAGAGGCAGTCAGATTATATTTGACAGCCTTAAGTTCAGTGGTACTCTGTATGGACTAGCGCAAAAGCCTTGAGTCCGATCCCTTAGGCGAATGAAGTCGTATTGGATTTTTCCGTTGAATATCTGTTCCTGGTCAATACCACTAGCATCGTCCCTTGTTACATGAGACCTATCATTTGACTATGAGTCCATTCGACCCTAAAAATTTGACCCTTTCGTGGTTTGAGTACCCATTCGACCCTTGGGATAACAGCAGCACCCATTCGTTCCTTTTCGCGAGTACGTATAAAGTACAGAAGGTATAAAAATCTGTATCAGTATAATGTTATTTAAAATATTGGCAGCTCTCGAAACGTGAATATTGTACACATCTACTTACATCTTTAAAAAAAAGGGTGATACTATAATATTGTTGTAAAAAATATAAATAAGAATACTAAAATACATTAATGTGTGTGCTATGTACATAATGTTAGAAAGCTACAAAAACGGGTATAAAAATTTAAACAGCCACAGAATATGAGCATGAAGAGTAGAGCACTAGGTAAAAGACAGAGATGGAAAAGGAATAAATAAATTATATAATAAAGTTCTAATAATAACACATTGATTCGGTGGTTTTTTATTAATAAAATTTTCCCCCTAGCAATATTATTTACTAAAATCATGAAGAGGTTTTTCCCTATTTGTCACAATTGGTTATACCGTAGCCACTGGATTTTACTGATTTAACAATATCATACATATTATTAGGACGTCATAAAATAATAAATATTCATAATTATTATTTTTGAAGTTATACTTCTTTTGACGCGATTGGGAAAAATGATGAGAGTGAATTTTTACGATGCGCGCGCACACCGACAGAAAAAAGTAACTCCCTGAAGTTAGTTGCGAACCTTTTACACCCCGAAGTTAGTTGCGAACCTTTGTGTGTCGTATCAGTACGAATAATCAGTGTGAATAAATAAAAAATATATTGGCGTTTATATCAATTCAATTATATTTATGACGGTGATAGATATTTTTTATTGATCATTTATCAGTAAAAGTATTTATTTTGAATATTAGTGGTAAAAGTGGTTTTAATATACTGTTTTAAGTGCATTTATAGATTTGAGGTTAACTGTCGGTATGTATAATTTATTTACATTGCAAATTATAAATTATTACATTATTATCTAATAAATATGTTTTTTTGTTTTCTTTTATTTTAATTATATTTTATGATTTTTCATTATTGTTGCATGCTATTTATGTATATTTATGTATGTATGCTTTGGTATTTTTGGATTGTTACGCCAAAGAAGTATAACTTCTTACGTGCGTACATGAGTACACACACTCTTTTTTTATTATGTAAATCTGTACTGATACGACAAAGTTGGAAAATATTTTGAATACAACTGTGTTCTAGAAGCTTTTTAAATTTTAAATGACAGTATTTTTCTTAATTTTAATTTTTCATTCATTCAGATCCATCTTAGTGTCTCCCAAACAATAGGTTTTCCATTGTGTTGCTACATACCGACACTTAAACAAATAATATTTATGACCCATAGAAAATTTTGTCGTCTATGGAAATCGTAATTTCTTCTTTTTTTACCAAATTAAAAGATATAACATTAAGCAGATTAAAATGATATATAAATTAAAATTTACTTTAGCATTAAACTCTACAACAAAAATACAACGTATGAATATAGAGTGGTGTTAGTAGCTCGTTGAAGTCTTTTGTAAGAGTAATGATTAAGTCGTACGCGTTCGTATACTACGTTTCTAATATTATGATTTTTTGCTCTATTTGTTATTAATATCCCAGTACTTGTTTGTAAAATACATAATACATAGGTATTTAATATTAATAGAGTCATTTGTATTATACACTAGTGTTGTTGCAATCAAAACTCTACTTTTTTCTATTAAACATGTTACTGGTAATGTATTTTGTAGCTATCATAAGTTATCTATTACCGGTGGTAGAATAAAATATTTATAGGTACCGGCAAATGAAGTATGACGTCATAGCAAGACGTAAAAAGTGGTAGACTATTGAATTCTCCAGGCAGCACTTGGATAGCATAGATGGTAGTGCGCCGGGACGGTATTCCATAGGCGAGGGTATGCGTCTCGTTTCGAGGTTCAAATTTAAGGTATTCCTTGAAGCGCCCCAACTTTGAAACGCACCAATGAAGCGCACCACAAGTATTATCTAAAACGCACCCGCAATAGTAAAGTAATATTTTTTTAATAGCGCACCAAACTGGTGCGTTTCGAGGAATACTTTTGGTGCTATATTTTTCTCCAACTATATTTCACAAGTTAAGCCAATGCAAGGCATTTTGTAATTAAATATTTTCGATTAATATGAGTCAAGTGTTTGTTTAGGAACATTTATTTAACAGATCCATAAATATTTTTTTTACAAATAAGCTTTACAAATATTTTACCCTGTCGCTAGTGAGAACCTTAACTTACATAGTATAAGTTTTAAGGTTTTAAATGCATAAGTTGGTTTATTTGTTCATGTACTCATCATTATCATTTCAGCCAAAAGACTGCTTTGATCGGTGTTGATATCGTGTTTTACACCAGATCTGGTTTAATCTTTGGATCTATCCATCCATTCATAAATTTATGAGTTGGACACTTGTCGGTGGAATCTTCGAATAAATGAAAAAAAATATAATTATATAACTGAATAGGTAGGCTATATCCTATTAATATTATAAATACGAAAGTTTGTGTGTGTGTGTGTGTGTGTGTTTTGGTACCACTCAGCGCCCAATCGGCTGAACCGATTTCTATAAAAATTGGTAGATAGATTTGGTGCCGGAGACGGACATAGGCTACTTTTTATCCCGAAATCAGTCTGGTTCCCGAGGGAGACAAACACATTTTAGGCGCGGGCGAAGCCGTGGGTACTGCCAGTAATCAATAAAAACATCCAATGTTAGACATAAGCCTTCCCCCCTTCGCCACCGAAACCATCACCGTCACCCAAATTTTGGCCGGTCCCGAGCCGCCATCATCCATCGGACATAATATATCTTCTCTGAATAATTTCCACTGCTTAAGAAAGATTCGTTTCTAAACTTTTATGTATCAGTTATTCTTATTAACTACTAGGTGCTTATCTACAGAACACATAATTAAAAACTATAATTACCGATATTTCAACTAAATATTCAATTTTATTCAACAGTTAACTATAATTTAATACTTTCCGTTGTGAGGCTTCTGTGGAACGGGTTACATAACAACCTGTCCTAGGCTTAAGGTAAAACCTCCGATGGTGGGTAATACTTTTTGTTAATTACTGTTTGATATAATTTTTTTAATCATATTCATATCATTGATTTGCATTTCACAATGTCTATTTAAGTTTGTACATAAATGCCTAGATGTATTGGTACATTATGGCCCCTGTCGGGCACAAATTGATTGCTTTGGTTGTTCTATAATGTAGAGGTCTCGCGTTCGATTGCCGGGCCAGTATCATCATCATCATCATCATATCAGCATAAAGACGTCCACTGCTGGACATATGCCTTTCCCAATTTTCGGCATCTTGGATGGTCGTGAGCCGCCCTCATGCATCGGTTGCCCGCCACTCATAAAAGGTCGTCGGTCCAACTTGTGAGGGGTCTGCCTATGCTGCGTCTTACGCGTGGCCGCCACTCTTGAACTATTCCACCATTATGGGCCAGTATCAAAGTGAAGATATTTTTACGGTAGTAGATCCTAGATGTTTATCGTGAATGCGTCTACCGCTAAAGTAAACATATGTATCATAAAATATCGAGGTAAAGTAATAGTATCATATTATTTTGTTATCATCATCAGAAACACAACACTACTTGGCTGAATTGCTATGTCTGCAGTCTTTTTGCCCGACTGCCGAAATCTAGGAGGGTGATGTTTTGATAGAACCTGACCAGCCTGTTGCAATTGAAGCCATATGAAAAATCTTAACCAAATAAATATTTTTAAACAAGTTATTCTTTCAATAAACCCAATAATAGATCATGATGATTAGAATTAGTAGAATTAGATGATCTAGAAATACTCGGTAGATCCACGCTGGTTTTAGCATGAATCGGCTGAATCGACCGGGGAAGTACTACCCTCTCATAGAAATGCTATTAATTTCATGCTAATATGTTTAGCTCTGTGAGTGAGAGCGCCGGCAGCCCAAGTACCCCTTCGGTCCTCTTCCCTTTCCCTTTTCCTTCCTCATCCCCTTCTCCGTGATCGGCAACGGCTTGGTTGTATTTTCTAAGCATTATTACTTGTGCGATGCTTGGATACCATCTCTATAGGTTACGGTTACCATTTACCATCAGATTGGCCGTTTGCTTATTTTCCACCATAGTTAAGTAGATAAAAGAGAAAATATCAAAACTAATAAAAAGGTTGACATTACAACTGATGAACGGAGAAGTGTAAATGATCGAGTACGTCGGCTGTCGCACGCTTATTAAGGAAATTTTAATATTATTTAGCAGCTGGTACTTGAATTAACAGTAAATGTTAGACGAGCACTAGTACGTTTTACGATTTGCTGTTATTGCTATTTTGTACAATAACATAAACAATACTAGCAGTTATAGTAATTTTCACGTTTAAGGAAAACAGTATTGCCTGTTTGTATTTGGCCTTGGTTTCATTCCCTGACAAGGCAATGTTTTGAGTAAATTAAGAGGTTCTGATGCTTTATTATTTAGTTTTAAGCAACGACCTTTTGAAAACTCGAGAGGAATGTTTATCATTCATAATCCGAAATCTAATTCTTGTATTCTTATTGCTTTAGAAATAATCGGTTAAGTCGGTAAGAAATTTAGGTTAAGTCGATGAAAATGTTATTCAAAGTTTTAATGTAAATCTTGACTGATAAATAAAGCGGAAGGGTTTGTTTATATGTTGTTTTAACTGCTTCTGTGGTTCGGTGGTACTGTGTATGGACTACCACTCAGAGGTCGCGGTTTCGATTCTCGCTAAGTGCAAATATTTGTGTGCATGAACATGTCTATTTGCATTGGTCTGGGTGTTTCTATGTATAATATGTATGTATTTCCAAAAATAAAGTATTTAAGTATGTATATCTGCATTCTAGAACCCATAACACAAGCTATAATAATAATATATGCTTACTTTGGGTCTAGATGGCGTTGTGTGTAGTTGTTGTTAATATATATGTTTCTTTGTTTGTTTCAACGTGCTAATCTCTAGAACCACCTGTCGGATTTTAATAATTCTTCTTGCGTTTGATAGCCCAGTTGTTGAGGAAAGTTATAGGCTATGTAACAGCATGCTACTGGCGACATTGTAATCTAACGTAATAAATTAGACTGATTTTAAAAGGTACTTAGAACGAAACACAAAGATGTACTTAATAATTGTTTCAACAAATCATAAATTGCACCTTGCTTCGATTATTTCAAACCGATAAAATAAATACACGTGTATGAAATTGATAAATTACACCCTATATAAATATAGATTACAAATAATATACTGTAATCTGTGTATTATCGAATGGAGGTTTCAATTTACGCGTTCGATTATAGGATGGAACAAAAAGTCGACATATCTTCGTGCGAAACGGAACGCGGCGCTGCACGCAACGCTTCTGTTTTAGTTTGTTATTTTAGTTTGTTTGTGTTATTTTTAGTTCGTGTTGTTATTTTGTTTTATTGTACTGTGTGCTTTTTGTGTTATGTTGTATTATTGTTTTTGTTTTAATAATTTACAAATGTTGAAAATATTAACTGGTTTGGGAAAGAATACAAACTAGGTGTTTAGTCAAATATAAGATACGGTTAAACATTGGGTTAGCTCTTTGTTTGAGTTTATCCTGATGACATTACTGATAGCTATACAAATATTTGCCACAACTATAAATTTTTTTACTAAATAAAAATATAATGATTATGAAATAAAATTATATAAATTATTGTAACTGCCAATACCTAACTCTGCCTACCCACCTGTGGTAACAAGTATGAAGCTTGGTTATCTCGTGATAAAAATCAATTATAACTTTTTTGATATTCCGTAAATGATATCCCGCTTACTTAGTAGCCAGATTTTGATCACAATTAAAGATTAATCGGAGATTACAATCGTAAATTCAATGTTATGTACAGGCAGCTTTCATCATTCAATTGCAACCTTATGAGTCCAATCAAAGTTAATAAGTACCATAATCTAGTATTGAACCTTCTATAGCTTATACAGTGATAGAGTTACAATATTGAAATGGCTTAGTGGGTAAGGCACCCGGTACGCACGAGGTTTTGGATTCGAAACCAGGCAAGCATCAATGTTACTTTTCACGAAGAAGGTGAAGAAAAACACCATCATTCAGGAAAACCAGACTCACTTAAAAAAAACTTCAATGCGCCTTGAACAAGCGTGGCTATAAATGGTTATGCTCCCTTTGTATAAGAAGCTTTTCCCTACAGTAGAATAATAACGAACTGGTATATGATATTAATTGTCTTAGAGTAAATGCATACTGTTATTTCATCATCAAAACTTACATCAATAGTGCATTAATCTTTTCAAGTATCTGTTATTACTTCACGTGAATCGGCTTATAAGTCCCATTACAATAAATCCTCAGCACTATATTGTTTCCTTGTAGAACCTTTCACCTAACGCGCTATTTCTCATTTCCCTCGAATCAAGTTTGTATATGTGCGTATCAGCTACAAACTGAGGACTGTTATATAAGTAAAGCTAAGCGATTCTTTGCTATGACAAGATCTTTTGATTAGTAAACCATTTACTGAATAATCACTGTGGCATTAGTTTGTATCACAGGGGAGCTTCTACTTCTCGCAAATCTACCATCGTGCAAATACAAAGTGATAAAGAAATAATTTCGCTCTAAATACATCAATCTACTATTGACTATTGGAAATCTCTACTCATCATTGGGTGTTCAATACTATTCAAGTAGCTCTTACTTTACAGTTTGTTAGAGAGTAGAAAATATTTATCAATACAAGCTGCTAAAATTTGAGTACTTACCAAATCTTTTAATCTTCTAAATTAAATCATGGTACTTAACCCTAGCCTATGTTTTCAACGATGGAATACGAGTATCATCTTTAAGAGTATTGTGTCAGCTTCAGTATCGTATCGCTACAGTTGTGGCCAGAAGCCTTAACTCATTTACTTTTTGCGAAGGATTACTGTGTCAGCTATTATTACTATAAGACTATTCTACTGTTTTCCTTGTACTTGGCTCATTTATACTGATGATAGTTTTTAAGGCTTCTTCCATTATTATAATTTAAGATATCTTTAAATGTCTGTTACTATTTATATCATACTATTTAAATCATCATTATCTCAATAAGTAATCGTATTATAAATTAAGATTAGTTCAAATTTGATAAGATAAGATTAAGGTAGTTAATGTAGATTTAAGTTTATGTTCTAAATCTTTATTGGTTTAACTAAAGGTGATTGACCATTTAAAACTTATCTGACAAATTTAAATAGCTCGAATAAATAAATACATTATTTTTAATTTAAGTAACTAATGAATGATATTATAATGTAATATTACATTATACTCTATAGTTAACATTTTGAAATAATATCATCATAATCTCTATCTTTAATTAAAATAATTTAATTTGACATTAATGGCGATGTCAAAAATATTAAATGATAGAATGCTATTTGATATTACAGTATGAAGGTTATTATCATTATTATGTATATATTATTAAATACTTAATTCTGGCGATGTACCTAAATTTAAATGAAATTTATCTGCTAACAATTAAAGTGAGATTGCACTGTTATAAGCGCAAAACTTTGTTCAAAAGTTCGAAATAATATGTTTTTAAAGTCTCGTTACTTACAGCTTTATTTTTAGAGCAGTAGTAGTCTTAAAAAAATAATCCCTTAGTTATTTCAAGGATGCATTTACTTTGCATTAAGTCACATAGCTACCACATTCAGCCCGGTATAACACGGCAAGAAATCAACAGCCTTGACCACTACGTCACACATTTGATTATTTAAATATAATATAAATAAATTTATAAAAAATACTGAATAAATTTATATTAAAATTGACACTTTAGACAAGCAATAAAACCATGTCGTTGCTTATACACGTTGCAATTACGTGAAATAGCCGGTTAAAATAAGAGCTTGTTTCATTTACAAAATTGTTTCATAAATGCTGAATGCGCTGTAAAAAGTGAAACTGTTTTATTGGGCAGTACAGTAGGTTTTTTTTATTGCTAACAGTGGCAGACAAGCAAACAGGCCACGTGATGGTAAGTGGTAATTGTTGCTCAAGAGTCTCTGGCATTGCACGAAGCCGCTGCCTACCGAAAAGGGAGTAGGATAGGTGAAGAGATTGATGGAGTTGAGGAAACGGCCTCCGGCGCTCTTACTCATCAAACAAAACGCAATAGCACGGATACTACTACTTACGTCGATCTTCTATAAGAGGTACTACACTAGTCGATCCGGCCCATTCATGTTGAAACCAGCGTGGATCTACTACCATAACAGTACCACTCTTTTTCTTCTGCTCTCTCATTCCCTTGAGGAACAACATGGTCATAATAGATTGATTGCCTTTTCTTAGCATTCTTTCTGCAATGCCAAGAGAATACAGCCTTCAACTCCTGGCGTAATGATTTTAGCCTAACAATCGTCTTAACCCGTGCATGTGCCTTGATGTCCACAGTTGGACATAAACCTTCTCTAAAGGAGAAGCGCCAGTAGTGTGATGTTAGCCTATAACCTTCCTCAAAAACTGGGCTATCATACGCAAATATAATTATTCAAATCCACCTGTTAGAGATTTGTGCGTTTAAACAAGCAAACAAACAAACAAACTTTTTTGCGTTTCATATTATTATTAAATTTACTTAGTCGCCTCATACGGTACCCACGAAACGAGGGTGATATCATATCTTGGACTAAAGACCACAATAGTTGCCTTATCTTGATATAGTTGCTTTTAATGAAGAGAGATCAGATTATACGTGCTCATGTATTGAATTTAGGAAAATATCAGCTAACAATAGAATTATTATACGATAATTCTATATTATAATACTCGTATATTAACATTATTATAATACAAAATTACCAGCTGAATGCTATAATGTACCTTTATTGACATTCATTGGCTGCAAAAAGTATTTATAACCTGTTTATTTTAATATTAAATATTTAAAACAATTTATTTATGCACCGCTCACACAATACATTTTATAAGCTAAACCATTAATAACATACTAGTTTATTCTCGGGCTAACATTGTTTTATTATTTTCCTATTGACCTTGAAAACATTGTAGCTTCTTCTGCGTTGCATAGGTACTTTATAAGATAAAACTGTGGTCGCAACGTCAAACAAAAATAGTAACAAAAATGGTAGTAAATGAACACTTTAAGTTACAGTGCAAAACATAAAATACTAATTTCAAATGCACTTTTTAAAAATATTGAAAATGAATATTGTATTACTTGCTTAAATAATTTTGAAATCGTAAAACAACAGCCATAAAAATACCATATGAAAAATATAAAAATAGCTTTTCTGCAACAAAATGAAACGATCAAATACCTCAACAAATACAACATTTATCGAAGTGAACGAAAGCTAAAAACAATTATCATCAGTACAATAAATAGCTGCACAATAGTCGGCAAGACTAGCTGCGTTCCACTTTTTAGATCGTCTACGCAGCCTTATAAGGCTCTCTGTCCACTTGGATTTCTTGCAAAAGCAAGCTTGATTGTTGTGTGACGTTGTTATGGTAGTAACTTACGCGTTGGATGGCTTAGTGCTGCGTACACGATAAAGTAGCGGTGACTTTGTACGGTACTAAATGTTAGTGACTTAGAATAAACTACTGTGATGTTTTTGAGGTTTTAGCTTCGTTACACTTTTAAGATTCGTCTACGCATCCTTGCAAAGCAAGCTTGATTGTTGTGTGACGTTGGATGGCTAGTGCTGTGTACACGATATTAATATAGCGGTGACTATATTGTGCGGTATTAAATGTTGGAGTGACTTGAAGTGCTACGACATTTTTTTAGATGTAATATTTAAAGCAAAATATTGGTAAAGTTGTGAAATTATCTGATTAAAAAACATATGGCATGGTTCTATTAGAAAAAAAAAAATGTCTTGATGTTCACATCATTAGACTTTATGATTGTGTAATATTTTTTAATTTATATACTTTACGGCTTTACGCTATCATTATTGTGGTACCTTTGCCTTTACATAATAAACAGAAAATATGCAGATAATAAAGACTTTGTATTTTTATGTTCACAGTAGGATATCTGACATTTTTCATAACTAAAATAATTTCGACACCAACGTTATAATTTTAATGATCATAATTAGTATAAGTTATGACACTTTTAACATTACAACATGTTTGTATATGTCGTAAAACAAATAAAACCTTAATTATTTTCTTTATTAGATTTTAAATACTTTGAATGATCGGTTATTTTGTAATATACACATCAAAATTTATATTAAAATATACTCTACGTCAAAAAATTTCCAAATCTTACAGTTTACTGCATATTAAATACAGCTACAACATTTTAAATTCACGCAGTTTGCCACTATTAACAATCTTTTGATTTCACATTAATAATAAAATTATGAGCTATATAGGTATCTATAATATATTTACTAACTTCTCTATTTCAACCATTCTCTAAATAAAGCAAATATTTTGAGCATACTGCTGTAGGTACTATAATTAGCTTTATTGTGTTGCATTTGTGTGGGATGTAAAAAAAATTAAAAGTAGCTCATTTCAGTGCTCATAAACTTAAGAATCGGGACGGTAACACATTCTTTTGTCCCTGAAATAGTAAACATTTATAGTCCATGATAATCGTCGAGTTGTTTTATTTAAAAGGGACTTGGCACTTACTTTGTTTTTTATTATATTACAATAATATATTACCTATACATTTAGATGAAGTACCTATTTATTACCTATATCATTTCTAGTCATATAATTTACACCCTTACTTGTTTCATATCTGCATCATTTTATAAATCGATTGGTAAATATTAATTTAGGTATTAAATCCGAATTAATACATATTTTATATGAGAAATATAATAATATAATATAATATTTCTGATAAAATACAGCAAACAAACTAACTATTCTGTCTCGTGAAGCCCAGCACTAATAATGATTACGAAGGAAACTTTATACCGAACGGACCAACATCCTTATTGTGTATATTGTCTATCTCGCACAATACGATTATATTATACAAGAATGAGTATCGTCAACAAATATATCTGTTACAAACAAACTTAATGTATATTTAGGTGTAATATATAGGTATTTTATAAGATTGTGCTGCCATTGTGGTTCGGTGGTAGCATATTGCTACCGATTATGTGAAATTATTCGAAAGTCAACCTAGTGTGATAGTAGGCATCATGCTACCAAACCATACGGTGTATAGACTGCCAAGCAGAAATCTTAGGTTTGATTCCGGGTCGAGTAAAGCGGTATTGAATTTTCTGCTAAGAAATTTTTAGTATTTTTCGAACTCTGAATTTGTGTTTGGGTAAATAGCTAATTGATCGCTCCTTGTTACATAGAACTTACAGCGTAGCGGGTGTAGCGTAGATGTCATAAGCCTCTGTCAACGCCTTCGAAAAATAAAAGCGTGAAGCTGTGCTTTGTTATATGTAACAAAATGGTGGCTATGCTAATGTAATTAACATAAGTAAGTAATATACTACACTTTTCGATTTGGTTATTGTTCAAATATATTGTTAAATCAGAATTCGCATTAAAGTTTATGTTTTCGAATCTAATCGGTTTTTTTCTAGTGATAAATGGTTATTGTTTTAATTAAAAGAATCTATTATAATAATATAAAATAATAAGTTTTTTCGTCTAACAAATTAATTTACACACAAAGAATATTAAGTTTATGCAAATTATAATAGCCTCGGTGGCAAAATACGTGCGATACGATATTGTTTGTGTATCGTAAGAATTTTAAAGTTTTTGCCTTGTTTCCTTTAATTAGATATAACACATGCTTACTTTGGTTCTAGATAGCAAATGTGTAGTTGTTGTGTCATTATTATTTATTATAATTTTGTTTCCAAAGACGTCGACTGGAAGCAGACCTCATTCACCGATATCCACCCTTACCAGATCGTCTGCTTTTCTTGGTGGATGTCATATCCCGCGACTTCATTTGTTAAATGTCAACATACAACATGGTGTATGACACTAATTGTAACTTATCAACGAAATAAACAAAAGAATACCGTATAACATTTTGAAAATCAACAAAATAACGTTATACCGTGGCTTGTAAAATGATATAAAATGAAAATAATTGGCAATTGTAAACTTTATGATGATCATCGCAAAGTCGACATTCAAAAGGCGTTATTCGTCTTACGCTTCTTATCCACTAAAGGTGGTACATAATAATATAGATAGTACTAGCAACTCGTAGCATCACCATTTAAATATTTTTTGTTCCCATAAACTGACTTTAAATCTAACAGGGTTATTAGCCAGTCGTGTTCAGTAAAAGTAACTCGATGAGCGTATAATACTTTCAAGTAAAATAATGACTGCCTTTTTCGTTTGTAGTTAAGATTCCGGACGAGAGGTCGCGGGATCAATTCTCATTTGAATCAAAACGTTGGTTAACAGGTTAATGGTTAATCGTTTCTTTAACACGTTAATAGTGAAAGAATGGGGATAAATAATAGTAATAAATTGAAGACTGTGGGAAAGTATAATAGACCTATACTTAGTATAATTAAATTGTACTGGTGACATTCTCGTTGATAATTAACGTTATTTTGGAAGATGTAATTTATTCTAACTTCGCTAATTTACATGTTTTAGCATAAACGACAAAGTTGTTAATTAAAATTAAACCGGGGACCTCAGTGAATGCTTAGTGAAGTCATTTTAGTAGGCGGATATAAAAGACGTTACAAAAACTATAGTAATTAATAGAAATAACCGTCACTTATTATGTGACACTTATTAACAAATTATAGTCAGTCATCGCTGATATAAACGGCACAAAGTCTGGGTAAAAGCAAATTTCAATTCGCATTTGCTTTAGACGGAGTCAAATGCGCATATTTAACATATTTTCTTTCTTTTTAAATTTAAGCCGGCGATCCCGGTTGTCACAAGACAATCTTTATGATTAATCAGAAATATGCAAACTCTGACATGATCTTACCATCAGCATATCATCGTTATTCATACCGTAGTTGGTTGTGGAGGTTAGATAACAGTCTTCATCGAATACCGCTTAAACTGAGGAATGAATGAATACACTTCCGAAAAATAAAGAGGACAATGATTTTAAATGATCGAAATCGAATACCTAGATTAACAATTCGTCTCAAAGGGCTCAGACAAATGGCATAAATGCTAACAGAATAAAATAGAATAAAACATGTATGGGATTGACATAAACTAACGCCAACGTTGTCGTTAGCTAATGTCAATCCAATACAATTTTATTGTATTCTATTATATTAGCCCTCAGATCACTGTAGGGTGAACATTCATCATAGTTATGTCTTGATCAAGGCAAGTTAGCGATTTAAGAGTTAAGTAGGTATACTTTTAAGTCCAGGTTTCGTTAAGATATTTTTTTGCACCATATTTCAGTAATGTCCAAGGTGATCTAAGAAAGCACTTAAAGGCATAATAACCTTAGCTACTAGGCCATCACGACCTGATGTCCACACAAATCGAAGACATTATATCAACGTTGTCCTCGAAACAATATACTATATTGTTGAGCCATTCTAATTCGTGACTTTATCTAATGTAAATAAGTACTCATTTCGCATATTAAAGTACAGATTACGTCTGTTGATAAATGGCCTATTGTATGAACAACAATGAGGGAAATATTGTGTGTTTATCGAAGTAATATCAGTACAGTCTGTAGGTATAGTTATGTATGGGTTTTATGTAAGTAAGTATTTATGATATACTATGAGCTATCGTGTGTAACATAATATAATCTATATAAAAAGTATCATTCTGTCTAAGGCCGCTATTAGACTATCATAGAAATATGATCAAAGATGTGTAAGTCATTTTTAAATGAAGAACATATGGCTGTATAATAACTACATGTGATTATCTATGATCATAGTCGAACTATACTACGACTACGTATCGTCATCGTATATTATATGTCGCAGGCAATTTGTATGATTCCGTTGTCATTTACCGCAGTCATGGTACATGGTAATATGGACGGGACGGTAAAAAATTATCTTACGTCTTTTTTCACTGTCTTTATGCTGTACCAATTTCTAAGTAACTAAACTGTGTGTAATCGCTTACAGCTTACAGCAATAAAAAATAGATATAGGTATATATTTAAAAATAACTATGCGTTATTAAAAGCTAAAAATATATATATTATATGACAGAAGATATTATGCATGGCAGTTATTTTTTAATATCTAAGCATAACACTAGATGATGCTTTTAAAACTAAACTAATATGTAAGCACCTATAAGTCAAAATTTTTACTTTTTTAATACTTTATAGCTTCCTGTTGTGATTTCACTAGCGCGAAACATCAACTTAGCTCTTGGTGTATTTTGATGCCATTCTGTCCAACAGTATAAAAAAACTATGATACGTAACATCGCCTCTCGACACGAAGTTCATTTTTTTTTCAGACGCGAGCAAACAGCCCACGTGATAAGTGGTAACTGTCGTTCATGGACAATTTAGAGTCCATTGATCCTGCAATGCAAGGGACTCCGCGAAGGCCTGCTGTCTATCGTAAACGGAGGGGAGTAGGTGAAAAGATTGAGGGAGGTGAGAAAAATCTGGTGACCAGCAGATGTCTTTTGGCTGAGATAAAGATAATGGTTACATAAGAAAAAATTTTTTTTTTATGTAACCGGTCTCGAGTCTAATTTTTAAATGAGCGGAGCAGATGAAGTGATTACAGAACCACCTCTTCTCTTATCTCGATTACTATCATTTTCTACAATAATTTCTTAATTATTCACAATGTAATAGTTATCTAAGCATTGTAGTAATAATACTAAGCTGAAACTCTATTGACAACTGTTACCGTTAGTGAAGAAATGGAACGGGAGATAATTGGACTTCCAACGCTCTCAAAACTACAAAGTAGTTAGTGATTACATTGATATTGATAATTATAATGGCTCCCTGCTGTGAGAGAAGCTATACGTCTGTCAATAAATGTCAGTGATGGAAGAACCATCTCTCTGCAGTCTGCATACTTTGCATATAGTCTAGCTTGCTTCACTGTTTAAATTGGCAATTCACTGCCAGTGAAGTTTGATAAATAAATTTCTGAAACACTGACAAATTGTTTCGGTGGTTCATTGGTACGGACTGCCCGGCAGAGGTCTCGTAAATATTCGATCCCAGCTCGGGTAAAGTGACATTGGGTTTGTAGTTGAGAAATAGCAATTGCCTGCAATACATAGATGTACACCTCTATTTACCCTTTTGGTTAGAAAAGACATGATGCTGTGCTATGTTACACAAAAAAGTATTGAATACTAAAAAATATATAATTCGATACTATTATGTTCTGTAATACGTGCTTTAAGACACTCACTTCATTGAAATGTAATTTAAAATAACTGGTTAAAAGAATTCCTAGCCCAGCGTTGGGTGAGGTCGTGGGAAACAATAGCTCAATCATCGTTATGCGTGCACCTGTCCGTCTTCCCGAGCTTGTCGTGATACAGTCCACTACTAGTGATTTTAGATGGGAGTTGCGTCGAGTTTCAATCGAGTTTTCATGTTTTTTGTTGATGCACCCCTCGACTTCGCGCGCCTAAAATGTGTTATGTCTCCCTCGGGCATCAGACCGATTTTCGGGATAAAAAGTAGCCCATGTCTGCTTCTGACACCAATTCTATCTACATACTAATATTCTTCAAAATCGGTTCAGCCGTTTAGGCGCTAAGTGGTAACAAACATACTATTTAAATACAAACAAACTTTCGCATTTATACCTAATATTAGTAGGATGGTGATAGATGCTTATTTATTTAGTTGCCCATCTGATGGGAAATCATGGGTAGTTGCCCTCATAGACTTCAGAAGTGTGCTTATATTGATTGAATCTCTGACGCCTTTATGCCTACTACCAAGAAAATTTACTGTGTTTAATGAAGTATGATAAACAAATACCCTCTGCTCCTGCTGCTAATTCATGATTTGTCTTATAATATAAATAATATATATAATTTTACTTAAATTTCTAATTAGTTTCGATATATATAATTATTTATTAGACAATCTGTAAGCTTAATTACCTTAAAATATGCAAAGGAATCCATTTGTTTCATTTGATCTGTATTCTTCTCTTATCATATCAATTGTATTAATTATTTTCACTTTATTTGTGTTTGTTCTTCTTCAACACTGCCTATCAGCCTTAAATTTTTCGATTGCTTTATTACCAACATCGTTACCTATCTTAAAAATAACAATTTAATTACCGGTCACCTTTATTATATTTATTATGTTTATCTGTTTTGATTGTCAATATGTTGTTATGTGTACAATAAAGTATAAATAAATTAAGCTATTAACACATCATGTAATAGTTTTGACAGCCTTTATAATAATAAGTACATACTCATCTATTACTAGAGGTTGTTTAAAATTTGGTTATTACAAGAGATGTTCCCCGAAACTAACATTAAATCTACTTTCCAATCCAAGATTAAATATCAAAAAGTGAAAGTGATTTTATTTAAACGTTTTATGTTTATTAATGTCTCTATTTAGTAGATGTTCGTTGTAAAAATAAGCAACAAATTATTAAAAGCGGTAAATAATATGGTGTGAATGTAAACAAAACTGTTATATAAATTGTTAGAAAGACTTCCATTTAAAATGGAAGAGAGCAACTGCAAAATGTTCTTTAATAGAGTATCTATAGATTTAACAATACTACCGCATAGATTATACATCGCACACATTATTATGTAACTATTATAAAAGAAATTATATACTATACTAATATATATAGACTTAAGTGAATATAAGCCTCATCATAACTTGAAATTGTTTCTTCATTCCCTAAATTTACATAATACATTGTTCTACCACTGCAGCTATATCATCAAGCTAATAAAAAAAAGGTAACCAATATATTAAGTCATGTAGCCGAAGGGAACAAATATCATAAGATCTTCTAAACAAAGTAACAAACTTGACTGCCTCGTGGCGCAGTGAGAGCGCAAGCGACTGCTGTGTTGGGAGTTTAATCCCCACACGGGACAAAGCTTTGTGTGATCCTTAAATATTTCCGAGTGTGGGTGTACTTTGTATTCGGTAATTGTATGTTTGTAAGATACAATACTTGTATCATAGTGCATGTGTTGACTTTTAAAAAAAAAAAAAAAATATTCTTAAACTTTTAAAGATTATCATTACCATAATTTCGATGCATTAACTGCTGATTCTTCCGTCCACTTATATAATTGCCATAACCGCCGAACTTAATAGGAGCATTGGCAACCAGTCAGTAACAGTCTTCCTTCCACTGACTGCTTACCTCAATCAAATTGGAGTCACATTGGTAGGTTAATATAATAAAATGTCTTAAAGTTACACTTACCTAATATCATGATTATCATATCGGCCCATTGTTATCCCACTGCAGGAAAAGGCCTTTTCTTATACTGAGAAGGTATGAGCAGATCGCCACGCTTGCTCATGGCGGATTGGCGATTTCAGACTTCCTCAGAAGTCCAGGTTTCCTCACAATGTTTTTCTTTCACCGTCAGTCATGTCCAGATAAACTTAGAAAGTACATATGATTTGTAAAATCACATTGGGACTTGCCTGGATTCGAACCCGGCCTCGTGTTTTCGAAGCGGGTGCGTTCAACACTGGGCCATACTACTTTTTATATTAATTTAACATTATTAGTTTATCTACAGTTAGATTGAAAAACACTTACTAAGGTCAACTTTAGTTAAATTGATGTTAAAATAGCATTTCACAATCTTTTAAATGTCTGAATAAATATAAGAGACAATTTAACTAAATGACAATTCAAACACAAGGCAATTTTTTGTGTTCTCAGGTTTAACCTGAATAGTTTGTAAGAATCAATTAATTGCTTTTCGGTTACCAGATTTTTTGCTACCGTCCCAAAATTAGTTCTTATGCTAGTGTCATATTAGTGTCAGTGGTTTTTGAGACGTGCTTAGCCAAACACTTTCGCTTATATTACATAAATGGATAAGTCCAAGATTTCCTTCGGTGTCTTTCTTCACTGAATATCTGTAACATCCAAAGTATTATATTATTGCGATTTCCTCGCATCGTTGTTAAAAGACTGGCGTAACATTCTACTTAGAACTTGGATTATTAAGTTTAATAATTTCTGTGTTACATAGAAGGAGAACCAAGCCACAGCGAGATCTGTAAGTCTCTAAATTTTAAGTATAAAGCAATTTTCTTCCGTCTGCTGTTTTTTCACTAACGTCATGTAAACTACGCAATGAATTTAGATAGGGTTTTCACTATAGTTTACAGCCTTTTTTCCGGAAGGTTAGTAAATATAATACATGCATATTATTGAGAAAAATCTATATTTTGAACGGTTAACGGTTTATAATTGTCTTAAAATTATAAAAGGTAGGTACTTTTATAATTTTAGCTACGTATGACATAAACTCACGTGAAATTGATAGAGAAACCTTAGTAGGGCCTTAAGACCCATCTGTCCGTCATAGTATTGTTGCGCACTCAACACTTAGATATATGTAGTTGAAACAATGTTCATCATATTAGCCTTGATGAATTGAGAGCCGCCATGCTTTTTTTATAATTTTTCTTTAACTTTGTATATGCGTTGTTTCGGTTTAAGGTTATAGTGAGGTACGTGTGGTCTTAATTGTATATAGACCATGAATATTAATAATGTATTTTCTTTAAAAGCCGAATAGAACTTTGTCGCTATATTTTGCACAAATTTTATTTTTAGAAGCTTTTCTTATGTAGTTTAATATTGATCAGTTTAAACGTGGAATCCTCAATTTGTCCCTTTTTCTTACTTATTATTTATTTCTTTTACCTAGATAGTTTAAGACGGTGTTTGCTTTTAAGTGTCTGTTTTAGAAATCGACAGAGACCCCTAGGGATGAGACGATGATAACCTATGTTTAGTGTTTATGGTAATAAATCTTGTTTTTTGTTGAATCGATCCCCACACGGGACAAACACTTCTGTTCCATGTCTGGCCTACACACAGAAATTGTTTCTTAGTTAGAGAATCATCTTTAAAAATATTAAAACACTAAACTAAAATTGATTATTAACGTATGTAGAACGAGTTAAAACATTAATTATCTCAATATAAAGAGTTAAGCATTTCACTAACATTAAAAATAAACGAGATTTGAAATTACTCAACTTCCTTTGAACACAGACTAATCATGTTCAGACACTCATATTCTTGTTAGGCAGAATATAATACCTTGAAAATTACTGATTTACGATGAAGGAAAACATTGTGATAAAACCTTAACCTAAAAAAGTCTGAATTCCAAATTAAACAAGCGTGTTGATAAATGCTCATGCCTTCTTTAAGAATAGATAGTGGGCAGTGACGGGCTGATATAATAGTATGATAGAATGTAAAAATAGGCATAAAACTTGTAGCCTGTTTTATAATGTACCTATGTGGGTCGATGGTCAGACATATTTTTCGTAACACATTCGCAATACCTGTGTGCTTGCTTAAAAATATTATAATCTTACTAGCGACTTACTGCGGCTTTGCTGAAGTTTACAATGTATGTAATGA
Organism: Parascotia fuliginaria; assembly: GCA_963082885.1. Taxonomy (NCBI): domain Eukaryota; kingdom Metazoa; phylum Arthropoda; class Insecta; order Lepidoptera; family Erebidae; genus Parascotia; species Parascotia fuliginaria. Next base: position 9,249,604 of record OY720184.1, read on the forward strand.
CTGTAATACTATACCTAAAAACCTTTAGTAATAATCTATGGTTAAGTATAGTTTAAAATTTGTTGTGAATTTTAAAAGCGAAGAAATATACAGAAGCAAACAATGATTTTCGAGATACGTTAAAGGTATTATCATAACTTCTTGTTGAGTTCCTCTAGTTCAAACTCGTCTTATACACGAAACCGTGAGATCCCCAACAGGTGATACATAAAAAACACATTAATTTCTATATTTTATAACATTATTTACGAATTTTAAGCGGAATCATCGATACAATGTCTTATCGAATAAGAGAAAACGTGGGCGGAATTGACCGACTTATTTTATTGTCCAGTGCATAATCAAGTTTAGTTAAAGCAGACGAGCAACTTTGTAACAACACTTTGTCTACTACATAGTTGCGTGAGAAATTAGAAGGGAGAAGTTGCTAATATAATACGTGAAGCTGTGGTAATTGTTTTATGACACTAAATTAGTCTCTATAATCAGTGCTGTAATATTTAGATAGATTAGTATCTCCTATTTGTCAGAAATTTTTAAAATACATTGTACTAACATTTAAAATACATAGTACTAACACCATACTCATAAGTTGATCTCGTCTGAATGTATGAGGTATTGTGAGACGTCAGAGTAAAAGTTGTTATTTTATATATTTTAAGTTTTTACTGTGTAATCAGTGTAATTGACTGTAATTTTGTCGTTCTGATTATAAATAAATAAATACTTACTACAACCAATAGTATAAAAATATACCAAAGTTCTTTATGTCGTATTGACAAATTGTCACTATATCAAATGTTAAGAACTTAATGAATTTTATAACTTTGTAGATTTATTAATGACTCAAATATTGGACTAACCTAATTTAATCTGATGATCGCTTACAAATTCAACCTATAAGATTTGATATGTTACATTTTAACATGAGGGGACAACCTGAATTACTAATATCAAAAACATTGCATAGTAAGGGCCAAAACCAAACCATGAAAACAGAAAGACACGTCAGTTGTACAAAATAATCTTATAATCAGAAGATTCTGCCACTCTCCACTAACTGCTTACCATCAAGAAGAGAGAATTAATTTTGGTAAGCTAATATAAAAAAATTAAAGATCATTTATTGTTTTTGGTATTCATTGTTATTTTGTGTGTCAATAAATAAGGCAAAGTAAAACTGGTTAAAGTTGCCCGACTGCTCTGCCCCCTGTTCATATTAACCTTTACTTTTTATTAGAGAAATTTCGCCGCGCTACATGTGACGAATTACATGTCAAATCATTTTAATTAAATGATTAATTGGCTTGTAAACATGTTATATAAAAATCAACATTATTATATACGCCATACGGTTTTATTTTTATTATAGAATACGAGGCGATACGACAATTTGAATTAATTACTTTGTGATCAATTAGTGTTGAGGATTTGACAGGGGATTGAACTTTGGTGATTGTTATAAGAAAAATAGTTTTAATGAGCTGTACCCGTGTGTATGTTCAATTAAAAAAGTATATATTGTTATTTTAAGTCCAAGGTATGTTACCTACTTATTTTGTTACTAGTGACTCGCCTCGGTTTGCAAGAGCTAATAATTAATATATTTTTGCGACACAATTGCAAATCTTTGAAATTCTTGGTTTGTCTTTAACAAAATAGCCTTCAGGAGAAAAACCTTCCGGAAAAATTACGGAATAATAATTTAAAGATAGCGAAAATTAAGTATATCAAAATCGGTTCCGTAGTATAATAGAAGTAAGCCGAGGCACAGACAAAAAACAACGACTTTACTTATACTATTAAGAGTTATTAAAACGGAACTGTTTTTAGTACATAATTGTTATACAAGCTAAAGGCTCGGCAGATAATAGGCGGTTATTTTAATCGACATTAGCTAAAAGGGGCTTATCGAAATATAGCATTGATTGCGCGACTGCTGTGCAAGTTGTGGGTTCGATTCTCGCAATGGACAAAACTTTGTGTGATCTCTAAATAGGACCAAAATCCAAATTCGATTAAATTTGCATTGTGTAAATCTGTTAAGTTCCCTTTCAATTCCAAAGGCAGTTAAATACTGACATTAGTCGTGGCTACTAAAAGTTGTTGAATAATGTTTTTCCTCACAATAACATTCTGCAATTGTTTGTTTAAGCAATAGTTATTGCTTATTGTTGCTTGACCATTAGCGTCGTTCGACATAACGGGTAAGTACAACATTGTTCCTTCCCACACAATACATATATAACCTATTGGCAAACACTCAATACTAATTTTGATCAGATAATCATTTTCTTTGTGTTCACGTTTTATTTAAATCGATATTACCGATTTCCATATAAATTTCTTCAATAGCAATTGACAAGCCTTTCCAATTATTGTTTTGGCATCAAAATTATCAATATCTTTTATTTTTTTAATGAAATGATGTTTAGATTTACATACAAAAGTTATAACTTATAATATTTTATATTGACAATCGAAGAAACAGGCGCTTTGATCGTCCCAAGAAAAAAGACATGAGATAAAGCACGTTTCTATGTAAATATTTACTTTGTTTTGATTACTATAAAGTTTGAAATTGATATTTTGTTTGCTAGCAATATATGATACGATTACGTAACACAGTAAGCTTGACAAGTCTTTAAAGTTTTAGGTAATTGTAACTGTCCCAATAGTAGTGTAGTGTCAAATTACCAGACATCTTCTGTGCAGAGGTCACAGCTTTAATATCTACTCGAATTTAGTCTAGATATTTGTAATCATGTGTACACTGCGTACAGTATAAACCCCTTCAATAAAATAAGTCATTTCTTCAAGTTTAAAATATATGCAGTATCAAGCGATTCAACAAGGAGTTTGTGAATTGTTAAAATCATTTTAATCGTTTTTGTAAAGGTAAAATACTTAAGCATCAATAAGTGGAACTAAAAATATACTGAGAAATAAATGATATTAATATTATAATTATTAAAAAGTTTATATTGTTAAAAATCATATTGCACTGACAGAGACACAAGAATTATGAAGATTGTTACAGTTTTAGGAATTTTTCAGCTTAGGTTTTTTATGATTTTAAGTCTTATCCATAGTTTAAGCGTTGTCTAACCCAATGTTACGACATATCAATACACTTGCATATACTTATAAAATAGCGTAGGCTGTATTTCTTTATAACATGTCACTGTCTGTGCACCACTTAAGACTATTGTTAAACAAGATACTAAGCGTGGGCGGTACTATCATCGAGATGATTTTATTATTCGTTAAGTGTCCCATCTACTTATTTATACAAATATTTTACTTCCAAATATCTCGTTATTTTCTTTTATGACTTCATTTCGTCGTGTTCAGTTTTAATCTTGCGAACCCAATTTTCATAGTTAAGAAAACATTGTATGTTTATTTTTATGGTGATAAAATATAAATTTACATGTACAAGGTGTAAAGGCTAGGTTTTGAGCTCGTAAATTTGGTAAAATGAAATGTAACAACATAAATTTTGTGTATAAGTAAACAGTATGGTCTATGACTTTAAAGTAAGGAGGCCCAATTTCCACCCTTCCTCTTCCCTCACCTCCCTCATTCCCTTCCCCTAACCCCATTCCCAGCCGCCATAGTGGAGGCCACCATACCAGCAGTTTAAGACGATGGCTTCTGGTACAGTGGCCGCCACTTCTGGATTCCACTGACTGCTTACCATCAGGCGGGGTGGAGTCACTTTGGTAGGATATAATATAAAAAAAAAAAAAAAAAAAAAAAAAACGTTTGCATATACATACCTTGAAGTCATTCATAGGTTGTTTATTGGCAGTGATAGACTAGGAACGAATCAATGATGCGCCAGGAGCAAACATGGCTATGTCTCTAACCTTTATTGCAGCTAACACCATACAAAACTAGTACTTGTAGTGATATCCTTAGAAGCACTGAATTAAAAGCCCCTATTTACCGTTTGGAACACAACACAACACACTTGGCAGTATTGCAGTGTTTTAATAAACAGGGTGGCCATATTTCTTCTGAATCGGTTCAGTGTATGCTGCCTCAACCGAGTAAAGATCTTCTACCGATAAAAACTTACCTATGGAGATTTCGTAACACGGCATCCCTCAGAAGGCACTTAATTCTATACCGCATTTAATAGCATAGTAGTAAACAGCCTCTTACATTCAGGCTTCAGGGTTTAATAATTTATTCAGTTTGCCCATGTTTACACATACTTTATGAACAGTGTAAATAGTGTTTATAACGATTACAATGTATTTAAATTGCCGTTCAGGTAGACACTTTAAAGCTAATCGATATTCTCGATTTCTGTGAGTCTTAAAAACCTCTTCTCCCCAGGATGACCAATATTTTTAAAGATATTTAGATATTCTTTTCAATTTCTCCAAAACGTAAAGAGCTTAACTCTTCAGACTACTGCAGATATATTTTGCAGGCATAAATTTATATTTTGGTGCTTAATAACAATACAGATATCAGGTCCTTCACAAAGCCTTATAGTTTTAAATATAGTCGGTTTACTAAGTACATTATGAAATCGTTATAATTGAACGCTACTACATCGTACAGTGTCTGCCTATCGGTCTGTCAAAGTAGTTTTGCTCATAATAAAAACGCTTAAGTACTTAGCTCAAAAATATAGTTCGTTTTAATAATCTATGTATGGTCGGAACGAATCAAAAAATGAACCGATGCATACAAAATATTAGGCCTTTTTTACCACTACGAGATTGAATTTCTCGTCTGTCATATTACACCGGCCAGCTGTTACACTCTGCTTTCACCCATGAATATGCCTAAAATATCAATTTGAAAATTATTTAAAGTAAAAATCTTAGAAACCCTTTGTATTGCGTAAAGTATCCCATATAATATATGTGCATAAATTTTTAATAAATTTTTAAGATAGCACTATTGAATTTGTTAGAAAATATAAATCTACATTTTATTGGTTATAATAGTTTATTGTGTGGTTCTAGAATGATACGTTGGACATAAATGATAGTGAAATGTGTGATTCTGTAATGGATTTAGTCCTCTTTGCCCTGTAGCGATAAATAAAATTAGTTTTTAAGTTTCAACACAGATGTCCATGAACCAAACTGTTTAGATAATTCAATTTCTTTTTGTCACATTCCATGGGATGCGTAACTGTTATTTGGTTGATCAGCAGCCGCCATTATAACGGGTGGCGCAAAAGTAAAGACCCTATTTGGTTCAGCTATAACATTTTTTCTAAATTAGAAAACTAGATTTAGATTTTTTTAAATGTATATTTGTGCCATTAAATTTCGTACCATTAGGATTTAAAGATGATGTCTTTTAAATGGTGACCTCCAGAGTTGATACACATTTGAGCCCTATTTATGACATTTTGCATAACTTGCCGTAACACTTCCTGCGTTTCCATTTCCATCTCTCAGGGCATGTCAATAAGCAGAATACTCGGTTCTGGGGCACTGATAATCCGCGCATTATTCAAGAAACACCTCTACACCCACTAAAAGTTACTGTATGGTGTGGCATCTGTGTTGACAGAGTGATCGGACCCTATTTTTTCGAAGACGCTGGAGGCAATGCGATTACTGTCACTGGAGAACGCTACAGAACCATGTTACGTGAGTTTTTGATACCCAGTTTGGACGAATTGGGGCTGGAGCACATCTGGTTTCAACAAGACGGCGCTACGGCACACACAGCGCGCGACACTATGGACTTAGTGAGGGACGCTTTTCCAGGCCGAGTTATCTCTCGTTTTGGCGATTTGCCTTGGCCTGCAAGATCACCCGATCTGACCAGTCCAGACTTCTTTCTTTGGGGTTTTTTGAAATCTCGGGTGTATGTGAACAAGCCACAGACTCTCGCAGCTCTAAAAGAAAACATTCGTCAAGAAATAACGAACATATCGCAGGAAGTGTTACGGCAAGTTATGCAAAATGTCATAAATAGGGCTCAAATGTGTATCAATTCTGGAGGTCACCATTTAAAAGACATCATCTTTAAATCCTAATGGTACGAAATTTAATGGCACAAATATACATTTAAAAAAATCTAAATCTAGTTTTCTAATTTAGAAAAAATGTTATAGCTGAACCAAATAGGGTCTTTACTTTTGCGCCACCCGTTACATAGATGTTATGCCATTCCACAACTTCTATTATACGTGGAAACGATAAGTGTAAATGATAATTTTGTTGTTTAAAAACATGCGTGGAATTTCAAGACTTTTCTTTTAATTGACAATTATTACTGTTCTGTTTTGGTGGGAAAGTTTATTACACATTTTAAAAACGGAGATATTTGGAAAAATAATGGAAGGAATTTATATGATTGGTTCTTTTTTAAATAAATCTCTATATTGCGCTTTACCAGCCTTCCATCCGGCCTTTTTTATAATTTATATTTTTATTTTAAAGTGAGGCACTTTTTTCAATTGATAAACAAATAAAACTACATAATATAATATTATCTATCTGTTTGAAACCGCTTTACTCAGTGACCTATTTCACAAAACTTACACAAAATCAATATTTTATTAGAATCAAGTAACAATTTACTTTACAAACAAATCAAAATCGATAGTAACATCAAAGTGTATCACAAAAGGGAACAAAATATCTTCGTATTATTATACTGTCACTGTTATGTGAGTTAAAAAAAGAAATGAAACCTTTAACTAACGACTGTCAAACTGTACGCGTGGGTTAAGAGACACCGCCGAGGCTTTTTAGCTTATTTGTCAATGTTAGCTGTCGATCGACGGGACAGGAGCGTGAAGGGTTAGCGGATAGGTAGCGTTGGTTCATAAATTCTACTATAAAACAAGACTAAAGGATAAATCAAGTAAGATATTGATTTCATTTATTTATAACAACAGTTTAATTTTTCTACTATTTCGCCAAATAAAGCTTAAGTGAAGTAATTTGATTAGGTTATTTATTTATTATAATTTAATTTTAATTTTTCTTTAAAAATCTTTACTCGGCACAGTTTCGAGCACTCAAACTGGAAAATAATTTACACCTGGGGGAAGCCTGTAGTTATAGCTGCTTTCCCAATGAAGCATTGGATGCCTGCTGGGGAGTATTAGCTTCCAGTGCTCAGAGAACCATAGCATCATTATAATCAGGCAAAAAACGTCCACTGCAGGACATAGGCCTCGACGAAAATTGTTCGCCACTTTGGACGGTCGTGAGCCGCCCATATATCGGTTGTTATTTTTGCACATAGAAAAAACACACGTATCATCCATAATGTAGACTATCGGTTCTTGTATTTAAAATAGGCTCATACCATTCTCAAATATTTCTCCAACTTTAAGAGTGATTCCATATGTTACAAGCATAAGTAACTTACGACCTCACACCATATAAATTTCCGGCTACAACCATTTTAGAGCGCATTAACACATTCAACTCTTAATAAGAAAATTTGTATGGAAGTAGTTCAAATCTAATGTGGTACATTAAACCCAACTGCATATATATGTTAAAGAAAGAATGTTATTATGGCGGGCGGCGAATATTAACAGCTTTACACAAGTTGGACAGAGAGGATCACAAACTAGGATGTGCTGAGAAGAGTGAAGAAAAAGCGGATCTTGACATGACAATAAAAAGTAGAAGAGGACAGACAGCTTTTTTAAAAACATGACGATGATGATTCTTTTTATACGACTTTGGTGGCAAACAAGCATACGGTTTTTGTTAACTCCTGTTTAAAATGATTATTCTTTACCTAACAAGTTTTAAACTACATAATACGGTTATTATTAGACATAAGGCTTAAAATCCGCCGGACATGAACTAAATGAAGAGGATTGTAACTAGCGGATACGCATAATAGAAATATATATTGCACTCCGTAAACAAGGAGATTACTGATAGTAAATATAATGTTAGAGCATACATTGCGGAACTTAAACATAGATATTTTTTTCGAGATACACTAATGATATGAAAATCTAGGTTATATTTAAGTAACATTGTAACACAACTAAACAAATGAAATATATTTATTCCTTTAATATGGTTTATTATAAAAAAATATAATTAATAAAATTATTAAAATACCTACTATTTCGCATGCTTGCGTCGAAAGCTAAAATTATAATGTACTATATATTAAAGCTTAACCAAGTAATATCTTAAAATAAAATAATATAAATTAAGATAATTATAATAAAGACGTCAGTCACCAAAAGACAAAGATTTTAAATTTAAAAATAAAATATAAGTGTTATATTAAATTTAAGATACATGTTAATTAAAAAAGTCTAATTTAAATTACTCTTAACTGTCATTTAAATAGCAGTATTAATTAATATTTAAATTAAAATAAAATGAATGCAAATTGTTCGACTAATTATCACTTTAAATTTAATTTAAATGGAACAAAATTTGTAAATATGTGGTAAAATTATTAAAATGAGTTTGGGACACAATATGAACTCCAAAATATTAACTTGTATTTTATAACGTTTAAAAGTACCTAATAAATAAAATCTTCACCATCAAGCATCTTCGCCTAAGAATCTTCTAAGCCGCTATCGTCAATCGATTGCCCGCCAACTTATTCTCATCTACCTGTGTATGATGAAAATTGCAAAATAAGCCAAGTTAAAATTAGACTAAGATTTCGCTGAACCAAGTCCTAGTCATTCATAACGCAAATCACGAGAATGATAGCATGTAAGATAATAAGAGGCCTGATGGACACGGAAGGATGAAAATTGCAACATTTACAATGGTAATAGACTCGGTAGCCACCTGCTCAACTAGCCAATTTGGAAATATGCTGGACGGAAATTGTTTTTCTAGCGGTGGTTATCATTATACCTGTAGTTGCTTTATGAAGATTTTATCGTACGGTATGTATGGAAAGGTAACGTTGAACTTTAATTAACGAAATAACGTATTATTTGCATTGTAGAATACTTCGTCTCATACAAAGAAGGCTTTGATTACCACGTTTGCTCAAAGCGGAGTAGTATTTTCATATTTATATTGTATTTTTATAAGTTGTTAAAATTTTATATGGTTTAGAATTAGACCATTATGACGATCTAACCTAATCTTACCACTGTTGAACATATTAATACTTTTTGTTTGCAATCTTGAAATACCTACCTAAAGATTGGTAAATTTATTCTTAGATATATCAGATCGACTTAAGAGTAGTAGTATCCATACTACTGCGTTTCGTTCGGTGAGTGAGAGCGACGGAGGCCCAATTTCCCCCGTTTCCTCTTTCCTCACCTCCCTCATTCCCTTCCCCTAACCCCATTCCGAGCCGCCATAGTGGAGGCCACCATACCAGCAGTTTAAGACGATGACTTTTGGTACAGTGGCCGCCATTTCTGGATTCCACTGACTGCTTACCATCAGGAGGGGTGGAGTCACTTTGGTAGGCTATACTTACTATAAAAAAAAAATACAATCATCATCATATGGCTGATATGATGATGACATCATCATATCAACCGAAAGACGTCTACTGCTGGACGTACGCCTCCTTACTACCTTACTTCCTACTTGGCCGGTCGTGAGCCGCCCTCATCCATCGGTTGCCCGCCACCCTTATAAGATCTTCGGTCCACCTTGGGATGTGTCTGCCCACGCTGCATCTTCCGGTTCATGGTCGCCTCTCTAGAACCTTTCTGCCCCAACGGCCGCCAGTTCTGCGAGCTATGTGTCCTGTCCACTGCCACTTCAGAGAAGCAACTCTGCGAGCCAGATCGGTTAATTTAGGTAGCCTGCGAATTTCTTCGTTTCTTAAACGATCGCGCGATAAGTTGCCTAACATAGATTTACAAAACAATTGATTTATTATAAAAATAACTAAGATGAATCCATCAATTAAGTATCATAAAATGCCACATCCAAGAGCAAAGTACTTTTACAAGATCTTTGACTCACTGTAAATGAAGATGCAGTTATAAACTTAGATTTAACGTTACCGCATAACATTACTCCTTGCGGAAAATAACCAGTATAAAACGACCTCTGCATATAACTAAAATACTTTAAGCAAGAGATCATTGTATACTGGATACAGAGAATGATGTCCACATAATATTATTGACCCATGCAATCCTTATACACACTTTATAATGCGGGTCATATTACATTGGTTCTCTAATGGCTTGTATTGTAACTGTATGGGGTTTATGTGAGTTTCTCTTGTTAAGTTTTAATAACAGCATTACAGCAGGTTGGGAAGTTAAATCGTAAATCATAATGACATTGATTTGAGCAATTAAATTATTATAATTAATTTTAATAGCTGCTTTCGTATAATAGCATGTAAGTACTAAAATGGCATAACACGGATGTCTCATTACACCTCAATCTATACAATGCTTTATATACTGGAAAGGCATAAGTGACATTATTAAGGCAAGCAAAATTGACATTTATACCGATTGGATTTATAGATTTAATTTTAAAAATTCAATACAGTAATTAAAACTATAATAACGTGTTATGTCAAAGTGTAGTTAATAGTTATCGAATAAGTATAAAGTCATTTCTTTTTTTAACTTAAACTATCATTTATCACATAAATGACAGTCATCATCACATCGAGATAAACAGAAGGTATTAGTCAAATAACCTATAGTTAATTTGCTAACCAAATACAGTAATAAGAATGTCTACTAAGAAACTTGAGGCCTGTAGGTATATATTTTAAATCATCAGATTAATTCAATATTTTGTGACGTGTATAAGAATGCAAAATGACTCATTTAAAAAACCACACACTCAGAGTTTTCTTACATTATTCAACAACCAAATTTATACAAAATAGCATGCTAATATAAGCATGTCTAATGCTATTAACGTTATTTTGTCATATGTATATGTTCAACTAGAATTGAATTATAACTGTATGTTTGTAAGCCAGCGCCTATCTCCGAACCAATAACTTTAAAACATTGTCTACTAAGCTTAACAACTTGATATCGAACTGACAAAGATATCAAAATTTATTTCAATATTTACTATTGACACGCACCGTTTTTATCATTTAATATGTCCGAATATGGAACTTTCTCTACAAACGTCAGATGTCATGTTGAAAAACGACTCTACTAACGTAACTCTAGATAGAGAACAATACACATTATTTATCCACATTCCAAGTTGTGGGAAAATATTTAAAAAACAACTTAATTTATTCAAAAACGTAACCGAAATAGATGTAGAAATGACTCTATTCGTGCACAGCATTGTTGAAAAGCAATACATACAAACTTAAGCTACTATATTTCAAATGTTTATAACCATTGATTCCCCGTTTCTAGATTTGTATAAAATTTCTATAAACTCAATTTTATAATATGTAATATAACATGCTTATTGTAAGCTTTGATTTTCGATTAGTGAAGAAATGTTACGGTTTTCTTTGAATGTATAATAACTATGTCAATATATTATAATTTATGAAAATTTTAAATCAGTTGGTTTTATATCACTTTACGGTAGTCAATTGTTTGATTGAGCCTTTGGAATTGCAGAAGTCGATGAACGGCTATTACTACCTACGAGTTTGTAGAAACCCGTATAATATACCATCGGACAGATTTTTCTCTGTTTCTTTATTTTACGTGTACCTACGCGTTGCCTGCTCCGGAGCAATAATTGTTTTAGGTTTTCAACCTTAGAAGCTATCTAACTACTATTGCTTAACGCAAAATCGTGAATATATAAAATACATGACTCCAAATCGCTAACTATATAATAGAGACAAAGATAACATATTATTATAGGACTCAAGGGCTATATAAATTAAAAATGATGTTTCGGCATTGGTCTTTCCCGTAAAAAATGAGTCACCTGATCATGATCACCACTATAAAAACTTAAATATTTTCAGCAAATTACCTGATTTTATTTATGCCTTGCAAGAATTTTTGTATAATATAAAAAGTCGAACAATTGCACAACTTGACGTCCGGGATATGTCAACATAAGACAATAATAAACACGCTTCATTCGTTATTGAAATAACACGTTATTTTGTAACATCCTGCTAAACATAATCAAAATAGCATTTTAATAGAATATTAGTGACACATTGGCAATACATAGAGGTTGTTTTAATTAATGTTGTAAAATCTTAAAGGATTTATGTGAATATTAAATGTCACTTTCATTTTGTTTTAATGCTGCCAACAGCAGTCGTTAAATAGCGTTCGCGCGTAGTTAGTAAGGTTTAAACACAGGTAGGTTAGGTCAAATAACAACGACATTACTGTTAGCATGCTTCTTACTGAAGATTGTAGTCATAACGCCATCTACTATGTTTTGTTTCTTTTAAATAGGTAATAGCTTCTGTGTTCAAAAAACAATCGAACTAATTAAATAAACAATAGAACTTTCAGCATTTCGACAACAGCATTGAGCGCAATATTTTACAGGACAAAATTATGCATTTCAAACAATTTACTGTTATGTCTCAATGATATAAATTGGCAGAGGCCCTTGATATTAAGTCCGTTTATACTTACTATATGTGTACAACGCATTAATATATAAATAAAAAATATAAGTAAACATAAATTTACTCTGAGCTTAGTACTCAGACGACTCAGACGCTTAGAAACGTCAAAATAGCGCTACAAAGTTTTAATATCAAAATTACTAAGTCTAAACCTCGGTTACTCTAAAGATTTAACTAACAGATAACACTTGCCAATAGTTAAATATGGGTTTACATTATAGTTAAGCACATGATTAAATCAGCTTAATTATCTGTTTGAACAAATTGTTAGCACCGCTTTGACACTGCCAATCGATTATTTACTTAAGCAAATATTATTAGGTATTTTATTTACATTGCAGTTTTAGTTACAGTCCTTGTAGTTTATATTAGCACATTGATAACATATAAGATATCAATGTATTAGCATCAGTTTATGTGGTAAAAAATATTTTTTCGTTACGAATACTAATCGAAAATATTACTCGCCTGACGCCGAAATATCTGGAAGCGGAAAGCTAGTATATCATAAAGCGGAAGAGTTTGTTTGTCTGTTTGACCGCGTTGTCTCTGGTACCAGTCAGGTTTAAATAAATTTTTTTGCGTATGTTAGCCTAGTTTTTAAGGAAGGTTATAGAATATGTAACATCACGCTACTGGCGAAAGGAGCAGAGCAGTAAGCAAAGAAAAAACGGTTGATAAAATGTAAAATCTTATCAGTCGAGAGTTTATTCCTTTGCCAAAATATAGCCCATTTTTTTCTCACAGTTATCAACGTTTAAAGCTATAAAAACTACAATAACTTTAAAACAAAGACTCACACGGTACAGGTCAAAAGTCACGGTCGTTTTAAAAAAAATAATGTCGTCAACCTTATCTCCCTGAGATAAAAATCGAATGATACTTTAGAAAGACGAATGGGCCTTCGAATCGATACATCGGTTCCTACGTGTATCGATTTAAAGATCGATGCTTAAGGCTTTTTAATTGACAAGAACGATTATATTATTCAAGTATTTTAAAGTATGATGTTAAGGGTTTGTTTACATTGTCGTGTAATGTTAACATGTTCACGACTTTCTCGATATCTTGTTATAGTTACGAGACAGCTATTACATATTATCGATGCAATATAGGTAACAGCTATATTACTTGAACGCAAAAAGAATTTAAATAAGGCTTTACCCAGCAGTGGATCATTCATGCTAACAGTAACAATAAACTATTGGTTAGCTCTTCGTTTTCGGATAATTGAATATTTTTCAAAAAAGTATTTCTCTTCTTCGTACGTCTTATTTAAGTTGATATACACCTGTCTTTGTAATGGATATTAATATTTATAAGAACGTAAGAATGTAAGAAAAAAGGGATTGAGCGAATTTACTTTGCAGGATTTTGGAGACATTATGATTTAGTTATACGTACATAGTCTTCAGAAAAGGCAAGAATAACATAATCTATACTATTACAAAGTAGAAGAGTTTGTTTGTTTGAACGCGTTAATCTCTGGAACTACCAGTCCGATTTGAAAATTCTTTCTGCGTATGATGGCCCAGTTCTTAACAAAGGTTATAGGCTATGTAACATCACGCTACTAGCGACGGAGGCAGAGCAGTAAGCAAAGACGCGGGTGAAATCGCACCGCGTAAAAGCTTGTATTATAAAAATAAAATAATAAAACAGATATGCTCACTATCTATCTACAAACAAGTTGTCAGCTAACTTATTAACTGCCACATCCATTCACACATCTTGTCAAACCTCTAAGTTAAGAACAGTAAGTTTTTAGAACAGTCTGACACTCGGATTATGGGGATTAGTATCAATCACGGCCACAAATTGGTGATTACGCCACAGCTACCAACTGGGGATTAAATAGGTCTTCGATGGCTTACGATTGTACTCATAACTGTTATTGACGTTTCGTAAAAAATAATTGTAATCTCGTATGCTTTCTGTCTGTATTTGTTTCAATTTAGGAGTTGATTTGTGAGGTTTTTTGATGAAGAGCATAACATTCTCGAAAAAGGTTGACTACTTTTTGGTCCTTTTAACTATTAGTGGGCAGTTAACGTAAGTTGACAATTACATACGTCATATTTTTTTACGTATATTTTAAATTGTCTCATGGTGTCTCTGTCTTTTCAATTATTAATTTTAAAGAAACAATAATCTTAAGTCTAACTTTAACTTTACAGGCGTTTCTGTTACCTAATTGTTATTATTTGTATGTTTATTTTTTTGTTTGTTACTTCATTATGGTATGGTTTATTTCATAATGCAGCTTAATATATATATTTTCAAATTTAATTTATTAATACCTATTGACATCTCTCTAAATAAGTCATAGGGCTCACAACTGCAGTACCTGCAGTGCTTTCCTTAGAAACACTGAGCGAAAATTTTCCATAAAGAAAGTATGTATTGTACCTATCTTTAAAATATTTGTTTTGTTCGTTATAAAACATACTTGTAGAACAAACGAGAACATCACAAACAGTTTTTTACTTCGCTAATTTAAACCCCAACTAAAGGTTAGGTGAAAGTACGTTAAAATTATCAACAAGTCTTCGGCTTTTCAAATCGAAAACTAAAATAATGGTCTTTGAAACAGCGTAAAGGCGGGCCTAAACCGTTGGTACCTCGAGGGGCACGTTTATTGATTAATATAAATAATGTTACAATAGAAAGCTATTCTAAATCATATCGATATAGTAATTTGGGCGGTATAATTCTCTATATGTAATTGAAACAATACATGCGGTGGCAATAAATTTGAGAAACTGTCCGTTATATAATTGAGATGGGAAGACAGCGTTGGTGGTCGGAGTGATAGATGGTCATGTTTTGATACCATTATACTAAATAGTTTTAATTTTTATTAATATGTAATGTATGTTGGACATTTTCACACCCACAAATTTGGCAAGCAAATATACAACTTGTCTGTATCTCTGGTGATAGTTTAAATTACTTTTGAATGAAAAATACTGTGTTTTTCATACAAATATCGCTGTTACAAATGAGATTTGATAATTGTTAATCTAAGAACTTCTAATGGTAAGTATTTACATAAGGGATAAGTTGATAACTGATAACCGACTTTAGAAACTCAGGAGATTTTATAGTCGGTTAATACTTAAGGCAGCAAGGCTCGGCTTAGGCTCAGTTGCGATCCTGAAACCAGTTACCTGCAGCTATCAAGTACACTACACGAAATCTCTAGACCAGTATTTCCATCAAATTTTTAACAACACTTTTTTGGTATAATCTTGAAAAATAACATTAGTTTATTCTATAGAAGTTTAAAAGTTACCCAGTTTCTGAAAGGCTGATCAACGAAAAAATAAGTAATCCCCTGTTAAATCTCATGTGAAGTACCTACCTAAAAGCATGCTAAAAGCATGGATTTTGAGTTTAATTTGATCTAATTAGTTACTAACTAGATCAAATTAAACCAATTATTCATGCTTTTAGCGACCCAATTGAAACTTCACATGAGATTTAATTTGATTAGTTATTTTTCGTTGATCAGCCTTTCAGAAACTTGGGGGTTATTCACTGATTCTAATCGACTACAGTCTTTTTTACAAAGTATACTTCTATTGTTGTCACTATAACTATTATTCTAAAAAGGTTTATACAGAGATAGCAATATGTACCTAATAATCACTAAACTTGCTAAATGCAAATTGACAATTTTAGACTTATACTTTGTTAGGTCTACTTACATGATTTGTCATATGCTTTTAATTAAACCTTTGTACACACGAAATAAGCATGAACCGTAACCCTTAATCCATTTAATATAATAATATCCATTCTCTAATTCCATAATTGCAAACAGTTAATGACTAATCTGTCTACATACGACGTCTAAGTATTTTAGCTCATACAAGTGTATAATTACTTTCATAATGTGCTACCTATGAAGTTATTTCGTCAATATGTGGCGGCAATTTGCAAAATTATAGCTTTTACAACGCCAATGATTAGACGTAACGGTGAATAGTGATGTAGGTACTACACGACAGTCAAACTTTTTTCTAATCGACTAAGATTCTAGACTAAATCGATATTTTAATACGGAATTTAAATGTTTTTGTGTTAAATTTAAATTATTTTATTATTAGATTTATTGTATTGTTATGTTACATTAATTTTCACTCGTGACGTAATTATCATACATATTCAGGACCAAACAGCATTATGCGTTACGGGACGCTAATTATATTTTATTTAGTTATTGCCTTCTTTGACTTAGTAATATATTTTATACAATCACCGTATTAAATAAAAATACCGTGTAGGATGTTATTGATAAGTCATTACTCGTGATAAAATCTCTCAATTACCGCTTTAAGACCGCTAATGAGGTCGTAAGAATATTTAATAAGGCTCAGTTACATTTTCACAACAGATACCGGACTAATTTACTAAATAGTTTAACTTAAAATATTTTTAATGACTATAGTTTTATTGTTTTATTTATAATTTTTTTATATATACCCTAATAATCAATTAATTACCTTCTATTAATCAGAACAAACAATTACCTATTTCAATTTGTATTTTTGATATCTGACGTTTAGTCGATTTGGCTTAATACAAAACTTACAATTACCAATAAATTAGACTTAGGAACTGCAATAAAAAAAGTTCACTATCTACTTTTATTAATCAAATAGTCAGACTAAAAACTAAACTATATTTAGTCCGACTAGTGTAATAGTCTAATCATCCCATCCCATCACTGGCTACACAGATCGCCGTTGGGAGTGATTTTGTTGAAAGTATTTAAATATCTTAGATTACATACTGTATATATTTAATAGCGGGTGATTGACACTGGCAATAGTCATAAAATTAAAAGTAAAATAACATTGTGTGGTGTTACAATTATTCCCGGAGCAATAAACTTTCTTGATTGGAAGTCCATCTTTAATAATTAAGTATTACGAAATGTTTTAATGAATATATTTTACATAATATGCGTGAGAAAGATTCTCGACTACTGTATGTTATAAATATTTTGTAAATAGCCCGGTCATTTTTACGTTAGTTCGTTTTTAATATTATAATAAAACTATACAAATTTCAATATCATTGCATATTTCACTAATGACATTATATGGACTAGAATATTAGATTTTAGTGCTCAAGTTTAGACTAGTTTTGGGAAATTTATCGAGATTTAGTTTAAAGTTTTGTTGTGTAGTTTTATTTTAAAAATAATGATAAAATGCAACGCTTTTGAACAAGACTTTTTAAAATTTACAAAAGTCAACATTTTCATAAAGAATATTGACTTAAAGAAGGTATAGTATTTATTAGTATTCATGTACTTCGTTTAGACACACTAAAGGCACAATTACTTCAATGGTCTACTTTTTGTTCTTTCTCCTCTCTTACAATCGTGTCATTCCCTTACGATCGCCAACTTTATTTTGTTAGTACCTTATAGTCTTAAAGCCTAGAAAAATGACCTATAAATAACCTTCTAAGGTCGTCTCTCCAAGCTTTAGCACTTGACTTTCTTATTCAGGCCATTCCAGTTACCTCGATGGAATAGTTTGAATCTAGAAGTCTAGTTCGTTTTTAGGAAATGACGATCGCAAATCGTGTGGCTACAATATACGCTGTAGCATGTAATCGTTTGTTCATATCTTTAGTTCTGAGAGCCGCAAAATAAAATATTTTTTTAATAACAATACTATAGTTACTGTTATAATCTGGATATATAAAGTTTAAGTTTGAATATTAATAAATCAACCAATAATATTGATTTACGAAACATTTTCTAATTTACTTTTGAGATAATATGGCGGTTAAATTTTTGTCAGCCGTATATCGTGTGGGCGTCTATTTGTCTGAGCCATCGTAACTCATAAACCGCTTTGATATTTTCGTATATGGACTCGTTTCGGTCTTTCGCTGTTTGTTGGTTGTGTTTGGTTATAATTGGTTCAGTAGTTTTTGAGATGGCATTATTTTTAATTTTAGTTTTTTAACACATTGAATTCAGTTTATATAAATAATAGGAATTATGTACAGGACTAGTTATTTGTTGATGGGCAAATTTGTCCGCACCTAGGGTGCATTTTTGATCTGATTTGTACATAAATACCTACAACCCAGCTCCGCCCAGCAGTTTCCTGGGACCTTCGCAGGCTTTGCAGAGCAATCTCGACTTATCTCCTATATGTTAAAATTAACTCAAAAAAGCTACTAGATCTCTTATCTATGAAAGCCCCAGGCTGCACTTAATTTCCAAACAATAATAATTATTCATAAATAAAACAGAGCCCAAAGCGAATACAAAATATAGTTAAACTTAATTGTTTTAATGACAAACGCTACTAAACCCACCTCTTTTTAATTAAATCTATGACAATATAAATTAAAACAATAATGCCGGAGGCAGTTCTAAGTTTGACACGTCACTATCTATCAAGAAGAGATTCTATGGTTGAGCAATGTGACACCCAGTAGGTGTAGGTAGAAAGTATCAATGAATGGAAATTCACGCATACCGAGGATTCAATTGAATCATTCTACCATTAATTATATTTATTGTACGGTTAGTAAAAGAAAATAACGATGAGAATTTTATACATCATTATTTTCAGTATTTACTATTATCGAATCTGTATAATATAGTACTGTCAACTGTGGTTACATTATCATACTTTTTGACATTCCAACATTTCTATTCCAACAGAGCGCTAGTTACTTAGGTTTTTATTGATTTAACACGTTTAAATCGTCCAATTCATCTAAATCAGGCAAAGAATCATTATAATATCTTTAAATATGAGCTAGGTAAAATTCACAAATTTTTTGCAACTTCACCTAGTCTACAGTTTTATATGGTACGGTAATGTTATCATTTTTCTTGAGCTAAAATTGACAGTTGACCACATGTAATGAAAAGTCACACTACTTGGAAGTTAACGAAGTTATCTGCCTGAAATACTTTTTGTTATAATAAAATATATCATAAAATCTACATTGTGGACAAGTGTAGATTTAATTTAA
Organism: Parascotia fuliginaria; assembly: GCA_963082885.1. NCBI lineage: Eukaryota > Metazoa > Arthropoda > Insecta > Lepidoptera > Erebidae > Parascotia > Parascotia fuliginaria. The sequence continues at coordinate 9,269,134 of OY720184.1, forward strand.
ACTCGATTAATTAGAGAGACATAGAATTAACAAATTAATAAATTTAATAAATATCGTCGCATAGGATATTTTTTTATCTAAAGATGCATTATATAAAATTAACATAGTATTAATCTAATAAAATATCAATTTTTGGTATTAATATAAAATCTAAAAAGTTTATGTAATTCAAAATACCATGCTTAACCAATAACATGATCTCCTTTTAAGAAAATCATGCAACCGAATCGTCACTTAATCCTATTATTTATACAACCTGTTAGCTAATCAGCTGAACTCGTACGCTAAAATAACCATTCATCACAATAAACATCACACATTGATTTATGTAAGCATTTAAAAAGCGAAAAAGTAATAAAACACAAAATAAAAACAGCGAATGTTTGTCTCAAAACATTTGACAGCTCGATGACGGAATGCGTAAACTTGTCGTGCAAACATCGGATATAAAATCCTAAAACGAGATACAACTATGAGTAAATATTTATTAATATTTTAAATGCTTTATTATAATAATAATGATGTATTACCAAAAATGGCATCTGGAATATGCTAATGAGATTTTTTCTGTGAGAAAAGTTGCATATAAAATGAAGTTGACAAATTTTAATAACATATTCGTAAGTGTAATGAAAAGTTAAACGTGCATTATTTAGATTAACTTTAGAGAATTTAATTATAAAACAAATGTACTTCAATTTATAGTTATTTCTGGCTCGTATATTTAGATGAAAAATTTCATGATAAGAACCATGAGTCCTAAGTCAATAAAATATCAATCAATTTAACTAACAATTATTCACAACATGGTTAAAAGATGGATACTTACCTTTTATAAGATAATCTTTTGTTAAATCGTACTGCTATCTCTATGTCGTTTGGATGTAAGAATGTAAGTCCATTTACATAGTTAAGTGCAAGTTAAAGTGTTAAGTAACTAACATTACTATAAAAATAATTAATTAAAATTTTGTTTGTTTCTTGCTGACCGTACAAGTTATCGATTGTACCTGCCAGTGAGTGATTTTTAATTTAATTGTAATACTCGATTTTGCTCAACCGAGCGTATGAGGTAGTTCGAACGGACAGATGTCAATCTACCGCTAACTTTTTTATAAGTATAGATAAAACATTTTTTATTTTTTACGATTATGAATGGCCGGTCGGGGACTTGGCCCGCTTTTTGTCTTTTTATTGTCATGTGTAATGAATTAACAAACAAGAAATGAAGTTGACTTGAACCGTTTGAGTTTGTTGTTTTATTTTATTTTACTATTTTACAGTTGACTTTTTATATTAATATGTTTTATAATTAATAAAAGTGATATTAGAGATTGTCTGGCATAGTTGGAATTCATAACGATTGCCGTGTGAGAGAAGTTTTAGGGTGTTCGATTTTCCATTATGCCAAACTTTATGTGATTTATTAATATTTCTGCCAGATCAGAGTATAGTTTGTGTCTGTTAATTTTAAAGTCCAGCGCAATACAGAGCTCGTTCCATAAAGTGCAGAAGTATTATTATAAGAAAATGAAACCTCAATTTTTCTGCAGAAAAACAAGAAGTGTACCGAACAATGCCTCGAGCCTGCTTTTTCCTAATTGCTTAATAAAAAATTTGTTGTATTAATTGGTATTTCAATAAAAAATAACAATTTATTAGAAATACTTATAATACAACACAAATTGACAATAAAGAAACAAGTTTTATAAAAGATTGAATAGCTTAAAATTGATTAAATTAAAGTCTTAAAGCTAAGCTAGTAGGGTCTATTTTCCATTATAATAACATAGATTACAACTAACCGGTGTCCTTTTTGTTGCAGGTAAATGCCATTATCCCGTCTAAGCTACACAGTGGCCAGTGGCCACTCTTACCAACAATTTTCTATCAATTGTGCAAAGTTAAAGCGCATTTTCATAGAAATTATTTTTGCTACACGACCACTTTCACAGAGCCCCGTTCACACAGTTCCAGTTACTTGCTTGACCACTTGACTTGCTAACAATGTCAATGACTAAACACGATTGAAGCAATCATTATGTATTTAATTAAAGGTGGTAATATCTAGAAATGTATTACTTATAGATTTATATAGTTGAAAAAAATTACGCTTTGCTTTATGTAAAAAAAAAAACTTATAATTGTACCTTTGAAATACCACAGCTGTTGTAAGATATATTATTGGTTTTACAACAAAATAAAATGTATACGCTCAGCTCAAAATCATCTTACTTGTTACTGACATGTAGAAATAAATTAAGTCTTTCTCAAGCATCACAACTTTGAGAAATTCGTCTATCTTTTAGAATACTTGTAATTTATTTATAGGAACATTACTCCTATCACAATTTTTAAAACAAGTATACCTAATTATAATAAATCGAAAGATACCGTCAAATTTAGATATTTCGTTAATACAGTTAAATAATGTTCGCATAGTTTCCAGTAGTTGAAAAAGTAATTCTTCTACTTCATAGTTTACTTTTATTGTTGAGTTAGATGTATCGTACACAAATATAAATTAAATCCTTTTAAAGTGGATATGTTATCGCTATTGGCCAAAAAGACAATACCACAGTAAGTTAGGTTAGAAATTAAGTCCTTAAATTCAATAAAATAGCTCAGCTTATATCAACACAATGGTCCTTTCAAACGCTCGCGCGAGTGACTAGCAATCCCTCAGGCAAGTAATAGCCAACATCCGAGTTACGCGTTTGCGCAAGTCAAGCTTAAACCATTTCCTTTGTGATTACGACATTGCTAGAACAAGATTTTTCTCAAACCAGTAGCTTGCAACTGGAATCTTTGTGGATTTTCTAACACAGGTACTTAGCTAATTATCGTTGTGATTCATGTGTTACGTGTAGGGAAAGTGTCGAGTAAAAGGAAAATGACTGGTGTATTAATAATATTATAATGCAATGTACAAGTCAGCTCGATTGATATTTTGTTTGAAGACTATATTACTCAAAGATTTTTTTAGATCTACCGCTCAGTTGAAAGCAGCTCTACTGCCCAATAGTCAATAACTTAATGATTTGATTAGCCTTCCAAAGTGACTCCACTGTACCTGATGGTAAGCAGTTAGTGGAATCCAGAAGTGGTGGTGGTGGACACCATTCCAAAAGCCAAACTACTGGTATGGTGACCGCCACTATGGTGGCTTAGTGAGATGCTTTTTACGCCCCGCTTAAAAGACCCAGGATTATAATTAGATGAGAACTCATGCGCTGGTCTTTACCAGCGCATGAGTTGTATTAGAAGGAATTAAAGCCTGAAACTCTTTAGTTTCAGGCTTTAATTCCTTCTAATAAAATACCTTCTAATATTGACCCTGAGCCCTTCAATGCAGGTGTGAAAAACAATCTCCTAATGCCTCTATTGTTGTTGCTAACAATTTTCCATGATGGTAATAAAGATTGTTTTTAGGAAAAACAATCTTTATTACCATCATGGAAAATTAAGTTATTTTGGTAGAAAAAAATTTAAGAAACAGTCTTCCTTTTTGCATAATAATAACCGTGTAGTCCAAAGACACAGTTATCTGTAGCATGAGTGCCAGTTTATTACATCAGATAGGCCAGTTGCTCTCTTTCATTGATCAAAATTGCAACAAATTGTTTATGATTCTTCAGTTTGTGAGAGTATTAAAAATAGGCTTTCATTTGCCTTACCAGAAACAGCGAAATTCGTCTTACTTAACAGTAAACTAGTAAGTAAAGAAGCTGAATGTAAGACAATACATAGAGACCGCTTTCAATCAGATCTTTTCAAATTGATGGGCAACAACAATGTTTAGTCTTAGGATTAAAATGAAGATAATTATGACTCAAAAAATTTTCACTGTAAGTGTTATTTTTATAGTCATTACTTAATCCTTATCTCTTACTTTACGATTATTCAGATGAAATCTGTTCAACATACAGTTATTAACCTTTTAATCCAAGGACATTAAATTCTTAAAGGCTAGAGCCATTACGAATACCTCAACAATGAGTTTCTCGTTAGTCATCTTTCTTAGTAATACTACCTGATATTAAATTCTATATTTTCCTTCTAAAAGCTGACCATCGACCCCATAAAACAAAAAGCTATTGTTTAAAAAAATAAAATTAAAAAGCTAAAGAACTCGATGAGTGTGAACCGGAATACGTCGTCCAATGTGTCTTGAAACCTGTTTTAGTTAATTTCTTTCGTGTTATGGTACCATTTGACACTGGTAGCGTTATCAAAAACTATAAAGGATTAAGTGGTTACTGCTATCATCATAGTATTTTATATCAGCTTCATTAATTTTATGCTGTTTCGTTTTGCATTGATTTTTTAAATTGATGTATTTTTGATGTCAACAAATTAATGAACGTGAATGTTAGTGTGTGGATTGATGTGTGTTTGAACTAAACATAAAACAATATTAAAACTTTAGGCAAACTTTGGTAGTGATAAAAGAAATATTGTGTAGTAATGAGAAGACAATTGAGGGCATGAATTTGAAAGAATAATTCATTAATTTATTACCCTATTTTTTTAATCTTTCATTTTATTTATAAAGTTTTAAGCGGATGTAATTTGAATGATTAAATGGGTTTATTCTATAATAGCTTTGATTTACACTCATTTTTATAACTTTTTTATGAATCAGGATTCGAGCTTTACCACTAGATTTCGTTCTAAACCACCCAACCTAGTATAATCGAGTAGATAATGAGAGTTGCCTGTGTGTGATAATAATAGTAGCACACGTGTGTTCGTATGATGTATTCATATATGCGAGGTAGCTTTAACGGCGATATAGCGGCTTAAGTATAGGCTGTAACAAATTTCAAATTAATAACGTTCTTCTGCGCAAGCGTCTTCCTATTATACAGGTTGATGTGAGAAAGTTCGATGATAAAATATTTTTTGTATTATTTAAAATAGTAGAAGTTGTTTTTGGTATACCATAGCATACCATATGACTTTATCGTAAAAGAAACAGAATCATCGCTAGAAAAGCTGATGTTATATTAAAGTTTTACTAGACTTGATCATGTCTTTTTCTCTGTAAAAGATGCTTTATTCATCCAAAAATATTAGTGCTAGAACGAAACTATCACCTCTGTTAATTCCTTTGAGGTTAAATATATAGATAATAGACATACTTGTACCTACTTATCTGTGAGGGAATCAAGCATAATTATCATACATCAAGTAACCAATTCTTTAAATACTAAACGAGTATTACCATACAAATGTATACAACTATTGAATAATAAATTAGCTTTCTTCACGCAAGACAACACCATGTATAGGTGAACACCTGTTCAGTTCGATTTACGTATAAATAAGACGATCGAGGTGAAATTACCTTTGTCTACAACTAGAGAGCACTATTGTGATTGCTTTGATTAATAGATAGGATGCACTTAGTGGGACGCACTATTATCTAATTCTCTTATTGTGATATACTCCTACAATATATTCACTCTCATTTTGCATCTCTTCGCAGCACAGAACCTGTTTTGTTACTTCAATTTCCATCAGCCACAAATGTATGCCTCATTTATAAATATGTTCAACTAGCCTCACGGCTTCGCCTGCGCCTAACGATGTGTTATTCTCCTAAAATGTGTTTTTCTCCCTTGGGAACCAGACCGACACACAAACAAACTTTCGCATTTATAATGTTAGTAGGATTTGTGAAGCTTAGTAAAGGACTTTATTGAGGTCTTTGTAAGTAGGTTTTATTTATTGTTTGTAGTGTGTGTGTATGGTACCTAGGTACGTAGTTGAGTGTTTCACAGTTATTCCACATGTAACCTGTTTTTGATAAAAATCCTGATGTATATATTATAAACATTTGTGTTGTTGCGAATTGAATAATTCAAACTACGTAAACCTTTGTTCGAGGCTGTATATCGATTAAACTTAAGTTCGGTAATGAAAAGCAAAAAGCTGTTATAATTTTGAATCGATTTGATGGTAGTAGCTGCTCATATTCGATAAACGACTACAATTCGATTCACCTATCGATACATATTCGGTGCGTTGTAATCGATTTACGTAACAGAAGTCATGAAATAAACTCCAGAAGTATTATATCAAATTACACCCAGAACAGTTATTGAATTGTTAGTATCATCAATTACAAGTAAAGTGATCTATATTATTAAATCTCTTGTTAACGCGCTTTTATTTGTGTTGAAATATGAAATGGCTTCTTTAATTTTCAATGATTGCAGGCAATTGTGGAACTCATTGCTCATAGATCTAAGATGTGTAACGAGTACTATTGCTGATGCCCTGGCGCCAACAAGCCTAAACTAAATGCTAATAAAGTTTACGACATTAGACTGTCCTAGTGCGACGTTGTTAAAGTAGACTTTAAGGCTTTATTTCGTAGAAGTTACAACATAGTAAAGCGATAATAATGTTACCCCCACGGTTGCCTTCTTTAGCACGCTTGGCGTAAAGTCGGCAACATTTGCTTGCATTTAGGAGATTTTATCAATTATAGACGGGTTTATAATAATAATAATAATAATAAATCATTTAATCTCAGGTTGCATAGACCCATAGATAAATACCTCATAGACTAGCATACATAATTATAATATTATCTTATAAACTACACTTCACGTATTGCACTACGTTGTTGTGCGTTCGTGTGGCACTTGTCCACGGAAGCGACGGAACACGACACCTTGCGGCCAAAAGGTTTCTTCCATGACGAGGTGCAGATAGCACGTTGGTACTCGCACCACAAACAACAATTTATGATGGTGATATAAATTATTATCCTATTAATATTATAAATGTGAAAGTTTGTGTGTATGGATAATGTGTGTGTGTTTGTTACCACTCAGTGCCTAAACGGCAGAACCGATTTCGATAAACATTGGTGTGTAGATAGATTCAGTGTCGGAGACGGACATAGGCTACTTATAAAATCGGTCTGGTTCCCGAGGTACACAAAACACATTTTAGGCGCGGGCGAAGCCGTGGAGCGCAGCTAGTGTAAATATAAAATTCAGAATAACTTCTTGTGTGCAAACAATTAAACTCGCATTCAATATTTTATAAGGTATTTTAAGATGTTTCTTAGAAGGCCGTGCCATATTTAGTTAAATAATCATCTAGTAAAGCTTAGTTGGTTTGATATTAAAGTATAATTGCAATAATGCGACGATATTCCAGTGGACTACTTCCCATTGTCTCGGACACGAGATAAATCTTAACTGAACGAGGTCAGCTACTGTGAGGTGACCACAATATTTTATTACAACTTATATTTGATTGGTTAATCATTTAAATTAATATTTACATACCTTGAAAAAGTTTCTTATTTTTTATGGAAAAATGAACCCAAATCGACTTTAATTTTTAAGAGGCAAAATGTTTTTAATTCACATATGCACATGAAATAAAATTTTAAAGTAAACGAAACTAGTTACAAAGCAGAAATGTTTTCTTTGTTTTCTCAAAAATACAACTCCCGCAATAAGGAACAAACTCTGTGTCGCGGGAGACTTTGCAAAAATACACTTAACGGGCACAAAGTACACCCAGACACGGAACAAATATTTATGGACCACACAAAGTTTTGTCCTTTGTGGGGATTGAGCCCACAACCTCGTGCACAGCAGTCGCATACTCTCCCACTGCACTACGGAGGCTGTCATCATTAATATGAAAATAAATTTTAAACAATGCGCATGGTGTCCTTTAACAGTCACAAGATTAGAAAAAAACTATACCTACTAACTTGTATCTAGAAACGCAATCTATCTTATTATAAGTGCAGCATTTTTATTAAGAGTAAATAAACTGTTATTATATACAACTGCACCCAGGTGGTTACAATCTTCTACAGAATCTGAACAATTAAGAAAATTATCATTTCTTCCATTACATTAATTTTATACAAAACTCATACTATGTGAGAAGATCTATACACGAATTTTCATTATATTCAGACAACAGAAGAACAGCTTTAAACATTGTCACTCAAAACCTAATCGCATGGCCAACTCAAACAAATGTACCTAACCAGATTTCGACATCGAATCTACCATCTAATCATTATAACAATAAGAGCACCTGTTTCATTAATAATGTAGTTAACATTCGTCAGACATAGCGATACGCTTGTAGATGAATTCAAAGATATTATGTTTTATATAAATACTGTAGATATTTCAGGCACTTCAACTTTAGTGAAAACATTTTTAAGAAAAAGTATTTACAATACCATTACCGATAAAAAACCCAATACGATATTATATAAAAACTTAAAATGAAAAACGATAACTAATTACTAAATAAATACACCTACTCATCCAATACTATACATTTTTGTGCAACATCTTTGAATTTTGATAGGGTACTTTGAAAATATCAATTTCTGAAGAAATAATATTAATAAGTCGTAACATGTATACACATAATTGTGACAAACTAACGATGTAAATTAATACTAAATGAAAACAAAATTGGGTTAACTGAATTACATACAAACATGTTATAAGTCTATATCAAAGAAAACAGTAATAAGTAGCAGTACACGTACGTGTCTCGGGGAGAGTGTAAAATATTTAAGAACATTTAGTTTTCAAATACCAGAAGCGGTGTTCATTTTATAATTAAAGACAAACGAAGGTTACCTGAGTAGGTTTATCTGTTGAACAACCAATGAAACAAAACAAATGTCCCTGAGCTCTACTATACTTAAAATAATGTCTACTTTGTCAACGAATATAATAAAAAATAATGTGTTTAAAATGTTAATTGAAAAGATAAAGTACTTCGCAAATCAACAATTTCCTAATTATGAGACAGTCATTTAGAATAAGCTAAATCATTAATATTATCTTCGTCGAATAGACTCAACCATACCTAATCGAGACTACCGTAGCGATTAATTAAAATTTTAATAATATAGTTTATGGTACGTTTCCCACGCATCGAGATTGTTTCTCGAAGAGCTCTGCTAGCCCATAAAAGGTAAAGGTCGTGAAGATACTAATCTAACCGTGTTGTTATGCTACTGTTTTATTGGTATCCTATTGAAATGAAACAATTGCCAAATATAAAATAATAGAAACGGTAGGTAGGAGTTATTTTAAAGCACCTTAAAGCAAGCGTAATGATCTATTCTCACGCCTTTAAAGGAAAAGGCATGAGAAGTATTACGGTAGTAGATCCACGCTGGTTTCAGCATGAATGGGCCGGATAGACCGGGAAAGTACTACCCTCTCATAGAAGATCGACGTAAGAGTAGTAGTATAGACTACTGCGTTTCGTTTGGTGAGTGAGAGCGCCGGAGGCTCAATTTTCTCCCTTTCCTCTTTCCTCACCTCCCTCCTTTCCTTCCCCTAACCCCATTCCCAGCCGCCATAGTGAAGGCCACCATACCAGCAGTTGGCTTTTGGTATGGCCACCACTTCTGGATTCCACTGACTGCTTACCATCAGGCAGGATGGAGTCATTTTGGAAGGCTAATATAAAAAAAGCCCTCTTCTTATGAAAACGATCCTTCATTCTACAGTGAGAATACAATAGGTCTAAGACGAAGACGTAGAAGCAGAATGCTGTAAATTTGTATCAACGCACTCAAGTCGCGTCTCTTCTTCTAGTTCCATGTTTCCTTAGGTTCATCTCTCAATTATTCGTACTTGTAGTTATACAGATCTATAGTCTATTAATTGACAGACACGCCTATTTCTATTTGACTTTAAATTGATAGATGCTACATTGCAATATTTTAAGTTACCCTATGTCACTTCCACAATAATACGAATCTAATGACACCTCATATGTTAAAATCTAATAAGCCGATTAAGATGTAGAGCGTATCAAAGAATATATAGGATGTAGAGCGTATGTATGTATATACGTACATACATACATACGCTTGAAAAACATTACCCTCCTTAACTTTAGCGGTCGGGCAAAAAAAATCTTATTTGGCCAAAGGATCTTTATCTTGGATACCTAGTAGCTAGTAGCTTAGATGTTATTAAAGTCCAGATTTCTTCAGATTTTCGAGTTATTCCGGTCTTTATTAACTTTACGCCTGCTTTCCATTAATGGGGTAAGCAGAGACTATAGAACGCCACTTGCTGCGTTCCAAACATACCTCCTTTGCCTCACCTGTATAAATTACAGTAATAAGTACTTTGCCAATAACGAGATCTCAATCTAGTGCGTAAAATCAGATACCATAACCAGTCGACCACACAATTATTTACTTCAATAATATTTTATTAATAATTAATTTCATAAGATCCCGGATGTTTTTGATTACGATCGCAAAGTAAAGCAGGATGACCGTATTATTGAGCATTAGATGTCTAGTAATAAACTTAGGATTGAACACCATTCTCTGTTTATAATACAACGACTTGACAGGCACGGTGTAGGTAGACTAGTTTATCGTGACAGTCAATTTAGAGGTTTGTTTGTACAATAAATCATTGAATTATGAAATTATTAGAACTGTATCTGATTTAATTGAGCGTAAATGGGGGTAAATTAAATCTTGGTTTTGTTTAACGATACATAATTATAAATGTCAGTACATTATACATAATCCTTCTGCAGGGTAAAACTAACTTCTCATCATCATTAATTTAAGAGTTAGATACTCGTCGATGGAACTGATGCTATTCTTGCCACTTCTCTCGACTAAAGCCATCTCTTTAACTTCTTTATACTATTAATGTTAATTTAATAAAAATAACTTGCAGAGTTTAGTGATTCTTTGTAAATGCCTGACTTCCAAAATTGCTATTATGAACTTTATATGCAAGGACGCAACTTCTAAAATTGAATAAATAGAGATTAGTGTGTTTTTGCAATCTGTAGAATGTGTAAAAATGAGACCATTACAGATAAAAATGCATTTTTTTTTGTAGCTAATAAGTTCTTGCAATAAACTTCATTAGTAACAGTTGATTTAAAGTTTTAGACTTGTATTTATATAAAACTCTTTAAATTTTTAGGGTGTATTTTACTAAAAAATTAGTAATATCCATGGCAATCTTAAAGAGTAGGTCCATAAATACGATTTTTAGAAAAGTCACTTTGGTACTTACTTTCACGGTATCGAATACAGAACGTGTATAAGCTATGTGTGATAAAACTTCAACTTTAAGACGAGTATTCGTATCACAATGCACTGCCAATTAAGCTTTCTGATTTCACCCGCGTCTTTGCTTATTGATCTGCTTCCGTCGGCGTGGCCAGTAGCGTGATGTTACACTTCTTCAAGAAATGGGCTATCATATGCAAAAAGAGTTATTCAAATCCAACTGCTAGTTCCATAGATTAGCGCGTGCAAACAAATATACAAACTCTTTCGCTTTATATAATAAGTATAGATAGTCTATGTCTTATTCTGATGTATGCTATATAATATGTAAAGTTTTATTAAAACCCATTTATTAGTTTTTGCGTAAAAAATAACAAACATTCATACATTCACATATAGGATAGGATCAATTTAATTAAATAATGCAATAATTTCACTTCATTAAGATTAAACAGTACTTTAAACGCCACCATTCTGATTTACTGATCTCCGACGGATGTATAACAACAATTAAAACTATTTTAGCTTAGTCATAACAGTTTAGATTACAATCAAATTATGGATGGTGCGAAATGATTTGTGATTGAAAACTAACAATAATTTAGATTAGGTAAATAGGAAACTTAACTGGACTTATAGCCATATATACTAGCACTAGTGGCGCCTCGCGGCTACACCTGAGCTTAAAATGAATTCGTCAGCGAACTGACTGACATTTTGTAATTTTTAACGTTCAATTAACCCAAATGAATAAATATATTTGACTTTGACTTCAATTTCCATGCATGTATATATCAGCGGCAGTGTTAAAATATTTGTACTCCAAAATTCACTTCAAATAGTGAGCGATTTCACCATGACACAAATGTACATTAACTTATTTCACATTAAGTGCAGTTGCTTGTTTTTAAGCAACATAGAACATTATCAAAATAAATTCATTTATTAAATAAATTACAGCTCTTTTTACTTTGAAATAATTATCCTTGAAAACAAAACTAAAGTATAAACAAACGGTAACTTTCACCAGGCCTCACCTACGAAGTCATGATGAGTCTACATTCTAAGAATTATTAAGTGTACAACTTCGCAGAGCCTGTTAATAATCCACATCATACAATGTATGTCACATACTACGTACAAAAACAATATATACCTTTCGTAACATACTAGCAAGACAAGTGTGTCTCAATCTTTGAGCAACTTATCATAAATCTAAATCAAGATAAACGACATTTAGGGTTTTAATGGGCTCTCGATTTATTAATACACCGTACAAATGCCGTAAAATGTGAGTAAGGTGCGAGTAGAAGCGAGAAGCAGTGCGGGTAGCGTTTATAAGAATACGTGTCTTTTACTACAAGAAAAAGAGACGCATCAGATCGGCTTTCAGTGTAGCTGTGTAAGTGTTTAATGTGACGTAAGTACTCTAGGTAAGGCTTAAGTTACAAAAACCTATTAACAAATCAACAGTAACTAGCTTCAGGCTCTGAACGATGAATGAACGGATGAATGAATTACTCATAAATCACGATCTCTAAGTTTACTTTCATAGAATATTAACCCTATAGCCATTAAACGCGTATTGATTTTATAAAAATATAAACCATTTTTCTGTTAAATATATTTTTAAAACAATTTTAAAACAATCCCGCTATCCTCTCCGCTACCCGCTATCTTACACACGCCACCACTGACACCACAAACGTCGGAATGTTGACGATTACTGTGGTAGGCGTTCTTTTGTTATCTGAATTTTGATAGTTATTACCTAATGAAGGCTCGGGTTACAATTAATTGTAGCGAAGCCGAATATATTATATCTACTCAATCGTAGCTTGTTTATACGTGTAGCAACAAATATTTAATTGCTAGCAGTAGCAACTTGTCGCAGTAAATTCTTAAACAGTGTTTGTCATGACATCGTCGCAGTGTGGTAACAGAAAATATTTGTTAAAATATTCGCGTTAATTTTTATGACTTGTTAAAAATTGTTGCGTAGATTTATTAGTAGTTTTTTACATTATGATACGGCGGCATAATGTAAATGGTGGTTAAGTCAAAATTTATTAGGTTTTAATATTAAAAAAAATTATCTTAATAAATTCTTTGACATAGCTCGTAGAATTAATGGCAGTTTGGGCAGAAATGTTCTGGATTGGAGTGGACGTAAGACGCAAGTTTCATAAGCAACCTAACAATCACGAATAAAGGTGGCTTACGACCACTTGAGGGATCCGTAATTCCAGCAGTGGTATTTTGTAAAACATTTTTTGGCCTTCTGCTATGCACAGCAATGTCGCTCTGATTCAGTCCCTTGTTTTCTGAGACAATTCAAACATTTACATAAAATATATAACATAGAAGATCAAATTCCTTTAATATCTATTCGTAAAATTTAAAGTGTAACGCCTACGCTCACTCATCAATTTACACAATATGAGTAAGTAACAAAAGTAACACCATAAAATTTATTACACATTGTCATCTAGGTGTGTCGATTGTTCATAACACTCACGTAATTATGTTATTTGTTAACAAATATGATGATGAAATGGAGTATTAATATATTACAAGAGAGGTAGGGCTAAAAAAACAAATTAAAACTATAGATAACTAAATTTTTCAATTTCGCCAGGAAACAGTCTTCAACTTGGGATGTCACTCGAAGTGAAATCCATCACTTCATTTAGAGTATATATGATACTAATGAACGTTACAACTAATGAGATTTAAGCAATTTCAGTACATACGAGTACATACTTACCTAGTTAGTAGTCGTGATGCGCCAACGGTCAAGGCGCCTGCTTCATAAACACAAAGTCGTAGGTTTAAAACCGCCAAAAACCAATGTGACTTGAATTGTAAGCTGTAATCATATATTTTTAGCTTCTACAAAAAATCATGTCTTCATACACGGTACGTACTCCATTGTACGGTAGCTTTTACCCGTTCTGGTTATACTACCTACTCTCAAACAACAATGGCGTGAAGTTAAGTTGTGTAACGGCTTCCCTGACGCAACGTCCAGTTCTGTAGTCTCTGCAAATAGAACCAAACACACATCGACCTGTCAGCGTCCATTGTTTGCTTCACTACATACCTATCGTACCTACAATAATAACGACTAATGCATTTTACTATCACTTGGCTAAAAGAAACCATACTGAATTGTATTTGCCCAGGCAAATGTAACCTTTCATAACCAGATAAGGTAAGGTTATTTATTACCTTTAAAACGTTATTCAAACGTCCATAAAAATAAATAATTGGCATCAGCATTTAAAAATTTAAGTCTATAGTGTTATAGAACGTCAGATTAGAGGTCATTTGATCACTCCAAAGAACCATAAATCTTTCGTTTCTAACTTCTGACAAGTTTCCACTAAGGGCAGACAACAGGCTGCATGTATGTTTACACATATTACCCAAGGATCAGCTGATAAAGCAATATAGTATACAGACACTCTGTAAGTATTAGATGTTTATTTTAAAAAAGTAATGCATTAAAAGCAATTTAAAAATCCATTAGATTAATAATAATCGCCGAAAAATTTCCACTTTCGCGCATAGGCTTTCGCCAAATATCTTAACTTGTTTTTGTGCTAATTAATTTCATCCTTACAAATCAATAACAATTTTTTCATCTACAAGCCACATCTATCCATGCCGATGTTTCCCACAATACTCAGATATGAGTGCATGTATATGTAGTATGTAAACATACGCAGCCTTTTGTCTGTCCACTCCCTCTGGACAATTGCTTGATGTCATAGAAGCGAACACCGCGCATTTGTGAAAGGATTTTACTGAAATAAAGTTCTACTGGAAATGTCATAAAAGATAATAATTTTTAATGTCTATTTTTATACAGACTCCCTCAGTGATTCAGTGGAACTGTACGGAGACCTAGCAGAGGTCTTGACTTTGATGGATGGAAAATTTATAATAGGGTATTCCATATATATACTATATATTTTTTAGTAGGTAATATCGAACTAACTGAATCATGAGTTCATGACCCATCATAAGCTCATTTTTTCTCAATTCATCTAAATGCAAGTAGGTCGAAATTGGCCTGAAGACAGATTTACTTGGCAACGAGCTTGTTATCATTTTATTAGACTCTGACGTTTTACTGAGTGCACTCTTGTTATGTTAATATTAAAAATATCCTAAGTGCATTATACACGATAGGACATGTTTGACAGTTTTTAATTATATACTCATTGGTTTTTAACGAATTATCAGGAGAGTGGGTTACGATTCAGTTGGTTCGATGGTACCTACCTATACGAGATAATCGAGATAAGAGTACCTAGTTCTATATTCTATACAGGGGATCATACCTCCAATATAATAATATATTTAAAATATACAGTTATCCCAGCCGTTTCCACCAAATCCACATCCACAATGCCACACAAGTAAAGTGCGCACGCGTCGTAAAACCGATGTAACCGTACAGTTCGTCACTTCACAATGGTCACTACGCCATCGTCGCTCAAGTGAAATATTACGAGCTTCACTTCGCAGTAAGCGGATGTTAAACTATATTTTATAGAAATACTAGCTGTTGTCCGCAGCTCCGCTTGCGTAATAATAATAATAATACCAGCCTATTTACTGTCCCACTGCAGGGCAAAGGCCTCTTCTCATATAGAGAAGGTATGAGCATTAATCACCACGCTTGCTCAAGGCGGATTGGCAATTTCAGACATTTAAGTCCAGGTTTCCTCACGTTGTTTTCCTTCACCGTTAGTCAGAAATGTCATGAAACTTAGAAAGTACATAATGATTTGTAAAATCACATTGGTACTTGCCCGGATTCGAACCCACTACCTCGTGTTTACGAAGTGGGTGCCTTATCCACTGGACCATTTCGCTTGCGTATATGTAATGAAAAATATACATTTTTCATTCAAATTTTTAATCTCTATTTCAACTTCTTTAAGCCATTTTTTCGTCATAAGAGATAGCCAATGTTGTTCCCGAAGGTCTATTTTATCTCTAGATATAGTTTCGGCGTGAAACCGTAACAGATAGACAGACAGACAGAGTTACTTTCGCATTTATAATATTAGTATGGAAGTATTGATTCAATTTGTTAGCTGTGATTTGAATGCGTAAATTGTAATAATTAAAGGGATCTGACTAGATATGGAATTAGATGAAATTGATTAATTATATGATAGATAAAGGAAATACATGATAGATTTAAAAGAAAGGCGGCTGAAAGGCAATTTACCTGAAACTTATTAATTTTATATTTAAATGTTAAAAAATATAAATAACAATGAAAGAAGATTTTTTCATTTGATATTATATTACGGTATTAGATCGTTCTTTTGCACGTATTACCGGGACACTCTGGGAAGTATAAAAAACCGACGCGACGTAAAGTTAAAGTGCAAAGTGAATGAGTCCTAACTCCAACAGTGGACGTCCTTTAGCTGGAAAAAGCTAAGCTAAGTATGACCTTCTGAAATAACTACATATAAAAACGTAAGTTAAATTATTATTAGAAAATATTTTCCAGCAGTTAAAGCGTTCTCAGTCTCATGCCCAACAATATATTGGACCTTTAAAATACTAATAACACCATAAAGTTCATTACTGCACATTGTAGCTTAAGCCAGTAAAACCGATGACCAGCAACAAAATGCTTCCGACAATGTTGCTTTAATGATCTAGTATGGTATGCTAGTATCGCCTAAATGCACTAAGATTAGAGGCCTTTTCTTAAAAGACATTGTCGTAGAAAATATATTGTAGATTCTAGTAGTCTGTAGCAATGCCGATAAAATTTGATTACGGACTATAGAAGCACCAAAAGTGCAGTTGTCTCTGCCGCATCAAATAAGTAAACGCTGTATTTGCAGTCGAAAAAACAAACCGTTCTGCTGCCACTGCTTTCTTTAGTAGTATTAGTAGTTTCTGCAGTAGGTTTAAATAAGTATTATAAATGTAGTAACCTTGACTAGGTTACTACAAAATTGTTTTATATTACAACATACAGCAGGGAAAGAAAATTTGTTAATGTCATTAAAAGTTCAGGTTTCCTCACAATCTATAACTTCATATACCTATATACTCTAAGATAAAGAAAGTCCTTAAAATATATTTGCAAAAACAATACTTGCTAGCTTTTGAAACCTTAACCACTTCTGCATCACTATTAAAAGAAACAATTACTGAAATATAAATTTAAAATCATAAAACAAAATGCAATCAAATCTATGAGGTTATTGACAGTAGGTACATCTTTAAATTAAACGAAACAACCAATAATAACAATCAAATTGCAATTCACAATCGGAAATACTAAACCTGTCGTCCTTTTAATTGAAATCGAATTAAATATTTCAAAACTGAGCCGCTCAATCAATTCTATTCAATAAGACATGCTATTTTAGTGTTGGCCAATAACCAATTACAATCTTTTTAGTTGTTAGCCTCCTTCGAATCACAATGGACGAACAATCAACAACAATTTAGTTATTCGGGTTGGGAGATCGAACGAAATCAAACAATCAACTAAATCTGTTTATTGACTATGGAAAATCGCAAACTACAACTATAAAATTGTATGGAATTGTTGTACAGGGTTGCCACTATTGCTTTGTTTTGTTTGATGGGTTTTGATTAAAAAAGTGCCTGTAGGTAGCAAAAAAATTTGCAAAGAAACGTGTTTATTGATGTAATAAACATTATTCCTTTTGCATTAAACACGAACGAGGAATAAAACAACAAAACTTCTTGTATTTTTAGTATGCCAAGGCAAGTTTTATTCGATGTAATTTTGCTATAGGTATATAATCGAATTCGAGAAATCATTCACCTTTTTATACTTTCTTTCACGTTTTCCATCTCTCTCAATATTAAACATAAGTAAACAAATTATTATTATCGTTCCTTTCCTATCATATCCAGCACTCAATTTTAATTTATAGACATATAAATAATTATTTTAATAATATTAGTTAGCATTTACATATCAAATAATTTAACATTTTAAAATCTAATTTAGTAGCATTGCGGTGAAATTACCGATACCCATTGTTAGTACACCTTCCATTCTCCAGAGCCGTCAACCCTGAAACGTTCAATTTCACAAACCCACAAATAAAAGTGAGTAATTTTCGAGCAGTGCGCATCACTAATGATAGTTTATTGGTAACAGCACGCGTGCGCACAAGCCACCAATTATAATCAGGAGCGCTTCGATGTAATCATTTCCATGCCGAATTTGCGACGTGTCCGTTTTAATACGTCACGATAAGCATTTTTTACGTCTTTCGCTTTTTTCACGTCTGTTAGCGGCATTTGTTGATTGAAGAAATTCTGTTAATTTCACAGATTAGTGGAACAAAATAATTAGGGCGTTTAGTTGCACCAGCTTAGTGTAAATTACTTTTTCTTAAAAAATACTTTCACATATATTGGAAAAGTTATATTTTTTTATAATAAAAAGCAGGTCTTAGGATCTGCCATATTGTAATTAATTTCAATTAATTATAACGTTTGTAATTAATTATAACGTTTTATTTTCTTACAAAATTACTAAAATACTTTTATCCTTTTTTACGGCTTAATTTCTAAAACTAAAATCAATAAATTCGTTTAAAAACCATCGTATCTCTATTCAATCACAGAAATCTGATTAAAACAAAACAAGGTACATCCAATATCCGTTTCACAACGTAACAACCTGCCTACAAATGTCCAAACGATTATACTGACCGAGCGGTATTTTTCATTATACTTCACAATCAAACATCGAACCGGTTACCTGTCCATCCTACGAAGGACCAGCCTTATCTCTTGAAACGAGAAGCTTGAACGAATTGTCGCTTAACCGGAGGTATTACGTTATTCGCAGGTGCAGTTCATTTGTTTTGAATAGAATTAGAACTATTAAAAGATTGTATTAAAAACGCAACTAGTAAATTTTATATTTTCATGTTAGTTGTTAATGTAGAATTGCTCTGATAACTCTCGTGTTTCATTCTTTTGTCTTCAGTCTGAAATGTAGTATGATCTTGCATCTTCCCGTTAATATTGTAACTAAAGAACACTAGAAAATTGAGAGCTGCGTAATAAATGAAATTAGTGTCATAATGGTAAATCCGCTTGACAAATGTGATGGCTTTGGCAAACTTCTTAGGAAAGACTTGAAAGAAGAGGCTAGTAATGATGTTATAATAGGTCTATGCAAATTGGCTGCGCCCTGCGCCTTCGCCCGCGAAGATAATGTCATTTGTTAAATTAATTTAACTCGAGATCCAGACGATTTGGGACAAAAAGTATTCTACATCCGTCTCGGGCACCTATTCCGCCGTTAGCCGTTTAAACTCTGAATGGCAACAAACATACCCATATATATTTTATGATATTAGTAGGATTTAGGTTTTAAAAGTGGTTAAAGTAACAGCTAAGTTAAAGCTTAATATTAGATAAGTAGTTTGTTCGTTTGTTCTATGAAAACTTTAATTTCTCACTTTTGTAGCTTACACATTAAATTTATATTGCCGTAAATTGTATAACTATAGAATAAACACGAGAATGTTTTTAAACAAATAACTGTATATTTCCTCAAAGAAATGATAGTTAATCCGCGTATCCACTAGGCAACAATTGACGCGCAATATGTACGGCAACATGGCACAACAGCGCGAGAACAAAACACTGTTTTAAATAAAATTGATATCCAAACACGTATCCAAAGTTCCGAGCTATCAACATGTCGGGCAACGTGTTATGCAACATGTCGCGCGTCAAATGCTGCCTAGTGGAAACGCGGATTAACTATCATTTCTTTTGTTAACAATACCTATGTATTTATTAGATAAAAGTCAAAATGGCGCAGTGGATAATACACCCGCTTCGTAAACACAAAGTAGTGGGTTCGAGTCTGGGCAAGTAACAATGTGATTTTTCAAATCATATACCTACTTTCTAAGTTTATTTTGTACATTTTTAACTGACGGTGCAGGAAAACATCGTGAGGAAACCTGGACTTACAAGTCTGAAATTGCCAATCCGCCTTGAGCAACCGTGCTGATTAATGCTAATGCCTTCTCTCTATAAGAAGAGGCCTTTGCCCTGCAGTGAGACAGAAAACAGGATGGTATTATTATTATTTATTAGGTATAATATTTATACATAGTCCGCAACTCAACTTTTGTTTTTATTTGCAGGTATGTTCCAGGTGATTTCCAGCTGAGAAACTCCATCTTTGCATAAGTAGGTATAATAACATAATAGCAAAGCTAAATCAGAGGCGCGTTCAAATGCCGCCCTGAAGTTGAAATTTTTACACCTTTATTTCATAAACTAGAGATCCACCCTCGCTTCGCTTCAATATTAAAAGTTTCACTCGATCTGACGACTCCTACGGAAAATATCATAGCAATCATGTCGTATTTGCTCTGCTTTTTAAAAGACAATTCTAACACTAGCACTAGGGAACTAGCCCTGTGTCGCGGGGGACTTTAACGGGCGGGCGACTGACTTTTTCAAATAGGTAACATAGATGTTTAGTTAAATCGTTGCAAACAAACAAACATACAAAAAATCTAATATTTTCTGTTTATAATTTTAGTTTTGATATACTGGCTATATCTAAACTAATATAATATAAACTAAGGCTCCATCCATCCATTTGCAATTATATATTTACAATTATTAAAGCTCTAAAATAAATTGATCATATATTATATTATACCTACTAATTTACCAAAAAACTTTTCATTTAAGTATATCATGACTGTAACAACGACATGTAACACTGCAATGCAAAATGTTATTTTGTAATCTGCATACAGGTAGAACAAGGCAGTAACCAAATCGTAATTCTCAAAATTTAACTGCAATGGAATCAGAAGCAATTCTTTAAATAGTGAAAGTGCTCATGAATAAATTGATTTGTTCGTAAATCTATTTTTGTTACTACTTATTAACTAAATAATATTGACTTTGCGAAATTGCGGGGCACAAAATTGAAAATTTGCTTGACTTTACATTTTTATATTGTTTTAAAATTTGGATTCATAATTTGGTTAATCAATTTTACAAATCAAGTTTACCGTAATTACCTTTAGTTTCTATAACCAGAAATGTGACGAAAAAAACAGTATAGTTGTGTTGTGCAAGATTCGCGCACGTTCAGTTGTTCGATTCGGATTAGCGAATGAGTTTACTGGCTATTAGTGCGTGATTTATGATGTGACTCGCAGCGAGCCGATGGACCGGGACGGCGCTGCGTGAGACCGAGGGATCAACTACCGATAAACAGATATTATCGATGTTTTTTGATATATCGATAAGAGATAACATTATTTTTCATTTTACACTACTACATGAACCTAACTGAAACGACTGTCATACTAATCAATAGGCCAGAAAAATACTAACCTCTGTATTTGATTTCCACATCAAGTGAAAAGCGTAATGTATTCAGTTTTTTTTTGTCTTAACACGACTAGTGGCTGCGAATATAACTAGAGTTTGAATTCATGTTAGATCGACCATTGTAAGCAATAAATAAATATGACAGCAGTCTCGCCCACTATTGATGAAACTTTTGATGACTGGCGCAAGGTGCATGTAACCTCTGGCCAACCCTTCGAGCGAAATCGCATTACGCTATGTCATGTTCAACTAATTTAACTATTTGAGTCTTTTACAACAAGGACCATGTACTGTCATATATTTTATTTATTCCAATGTTTGTAAGTATATAGATTTAAATTTTATTTTTAATCTGCATGTGCATTTACTATATGCTTACTTTGGTTCTAGATGGCGTTGTGCGTAGTTGTTGAAATATTATTATTATATTATAATTATTATTATTTCATACACGTTCAACCTCGCCACAATAAAAAATACAATTTGCATAAATTTCATCAGATATCAATGAAACCGTAAATAACAATTTTATAATCTAAACAAACATTCAATTAAGCGTACCATAGTACTTAATAAAAATAACATAAAATATCGATAAAATGTTTATCGACGGTTGCATGTCACTAGTCGGCCGCCGACTGGTACAGGTGCGTTAGGTTCTCACCGCTGCGCGTACGCAACTAACGCAACACACACGACGATTTGTCCCAAGATAACCATCTCCAGATTGCCACTTTATTTGTCGCTTGCCGATACCACTGACCAGAAATTGGAATGAGGCTGTATTTCAAATTTAGAATTTAATTTCTTAACCAGTTTAGAAATAGTGTAGTAATATTTAATCATGATAATTATATTGTTAGATTAATAAAGTTTTTATAAAAAATCATTTATAATAAAATATAATTCAACGCAAAATACATATAAGGTTTTCAATTCCTACTTATAATTAATGAACAAAATTTTATATATCTTGTACAAATAAAACTAATTTGTCCATATAAGATCTGCTCAATAAAACACTATTATACATTAAAATGAAATCCGAGGCATTTATTAATCGGCTACCAGTCGTCTATCTCTATCACATCACTAATGATAGCTGTCAAACGTCTAGAAAGCACTATTAGCCGAAATGATTCAATTAAAATGAGTTATTGCCCATCGATATTTATCGTTTCATTTGTATGTAGGTACCCCACAGTTCGAATTAGTAACGATGTCTTTCCCAACCCTATCTCAACATCGATTTTTTTATGTTTTTATTTGCATATTAATTTATGGAGTAATTAATTGTCGTCTGCGTACGCGCCGGGCTCTTTGAGCATTTTTATTGTCACTAGATGAGCGTCGTTAAAGTATATAGGTGCTTCAAAAGCAGGGTAACATTTAAAAATATAAAATAAATATGAAATAATTATTTTTATTTTAGTAAAAGTGTCAGGTCAACATTGGCGATCATAATCTTTATGTCATCATCAACTTCCGCTTAGTACCTTCTAGTATTAAAAGCTCTTCTGCCGCTTCTTAAATAATTAAAGACTCAATTTATTACGATCGTAACTTAATTTAATATTCCATTATAAATACTTGAAATATTTAATCTAACATTAATCTGATGGTAATACTCTTGGATTATAAAATGAATTAGAAAACATTTCTCACGATTTAAAAAATATATTATTATAACTTATTTAATTATAAATTAGTGTAATGGGATTTGAAGAATGAAAAACATACATATATACGTATTATATTTATATATCGCTAGTTTACCTAATTTGCATCTATAAAATTATATTGCTTTTAAGATTAAAATTCGACAGCGCTTAGACATGACAATAACCGTTACAATACTAACAATAACATTATATTGTTAAACATATTTTGTTACAAATCTCTATCAAGATAGTTGTTTAGTAACATACTAATTATGTTAGTAAGTATAGTCAAAGTTACAGGTTAATAAGCGATTACAATAGTCGATTTATCTTGTGACATATCTCGCGATGTTATCACTGTTGGCGAGCACAAAGCAAACATGGTGCGGATGACCAGACTCGTATTAGTGACATTCATAGTCCTGACTTTATATTATAATTATAATTTGTATTTGAAAAAAAAAAATAAAACACCTAAATTATATTTAAAAATAAATAGGTATCTCATTTATTGTTTTAAATATACACAGGATTTACACTAAAAACTTAAACATAATTTTATAGAATGCCCATAACTTTGAATAGTGTTAATTAAATTAAATGGATTATGATACCAGCCTATTTTATAGAGCAATAAATAATTCAAAGAAAGTGGTCATCGCTACTATTCTTAGTAACAATAAATATAAAATTGTATAAATTATAAATACATTTTTACCTCATAAATCTATTACAATAACTCAACAGTCTCAGAAACGTGAATCGTTCAATTAATCATGCTTATAACCGCTACTCAAAACAATTAAAGCGATTCGGCCATTTTAGTAAAATAGCAAAATATTTTTATAGTAATCGGGCTGAAGACGAGCACAACAATGTTCGGCTTGCAATAAATTATAGCCGCACTATAGACGAGGCTGTGTAAAAAATTATGTAGAAAGTAGTATGACAACGCACACAACTGGTCGGGTCGTTGATTAGGTGGCTCTGTCAATAGAATATGGCTGCTGGATGTGACTTATTTTTGCTAAACTGGTTTCAGATTTTTACCTCTTGGACAACAGTTGCACGTATCTACTCCCACTATGCCATTGCGGCAGTAAAAAAAATTTAACTTAAAATTAAATATTTGTAATATTTAATTTATAATTTGTGAAATACAATGCTACAACATCTACTTGCATTATTTTTGTTTGTCGAGATTCGGTTTTGACCCCTATTTTCAACAACAATATGCCCAAAACACTGACGTGAAAAGACTCTTTTGCCTTAATGATAACAACGTAGGTAATTACGTTAACACAGTTAATCATTTCTTTGTCTGACGACCCAGTAAATTTGATTAATAATAGAGCATATTACAGTCCAATTGGAAAATAACTAGTGTACTAACAGTATAAAAAATATAATAGATTTTTACAAACAAAACTATATCAATGTCACTTCCAGTGTATTCTATAGATCAAGCCTTCTACACGTTCTAGCTAGCCCCTTTTACTGTTAGCTGTAAACAGATATATTGAAGATTAAGGATGTAACTGTCTACCCATAGTTAACATTGTATGCGGCTGTATATTGTCGACATTATGGCCAAGAAGCAATTGCCTCTTGCGCTAATGAAGGGCATTATGCTATTTGATTGTTGCGATTAGTACGATTCGCGGTAAAACAGGTGTTTATGTAGGTGTCTCGCCAACGATATAGTACGGGTATAGTCGTGAGGCGTACGACTTCTGAGCAGGTTCAAAGACTTTTTATTAGAGAAATTCATACGTATAATTACAGTTAAGAAAAAGTTTGACAACGTTTTGTCACTGCCTTAATTTTTATTTTTATTTTATGATGCACAACAAATAATATTACAGTAGTTTTTGTGTTGTTTCTTCTGATTATTCATTTGTTATTTATTTCATTATTACATTATAGCCCTAAATAAGCATACGACTCAATTACTAATAGGTACTTGAAAGACAGTAGGGGCTTACTGCATACATGTTCGGTTCCTACATTGTCCAAAACAATGTTAATGTAAATAACTATGTTTTTGCAGAGTCTTAAAGTACCTTCTTTGTGTCAGCAAAATTTTAGTGTGTCTTATGAGAAGTTGTCTATAAAAAAGTATACTTAACCTTAAAGTAGAGCCGTCGGGCTATTGCAATTTTAATTGAATGGACCAGGATCGCTTATTTGTCAATACCCTAAATTTGTATAACCAGTAGCAATCTCATATTTCTTATAGTTCGGATCTAGCATCCTCCTGATTTCCTTTTGCTATTTAAAGCCTATTATGTCCAAGACTAACTCATAAATATGCGGTCACTATAATTTTAATTTAAGATCGACGGATAGCGTTTTTATTATTAAAATTATAAACGTTTCGTTTAACACATTTCTTCATAATTTATCATTAACATCAATAAAAAGCGCATTAAATAACCGTTGACACTAACGCCTATACAATGGTTTAGCATTTTGTTTATAAATGCACATAAAAAGTCTCTTTTCTTGCTATAAAATATAAGGGGACCGTTAATGCGTCCCCGTTGTTGTATAGCCAGTTAATATTAAATATTTAAAATTATTAAAAACATCTCTCCGACGGCCTTGAGCTCACCTTCGTGACATCAAACACTTGGGTATAAATTGACATTGATATTTTATACCTACTCTAAACTTTATGGATTTAACATTCATATTATGCGAAAAATATTAACACGTTTAAAGTTAGTTCGGATGGTAAATTTATTATTCTTTGGACTTATTTTGATATTTTCTTAATACGGCCACTGATTTAGATTAAGCCTTGGATTTGATAAGGCCTTTCCCACAAGTTATGTATTAACCCTTTCATGGACACAATAGATGTTTTATTGTTATCACGGCCATATCCGTTTACTGTCCCGGAATAATATAATAATATAATATAATCTGTGGACACTATCACACATCGTCATCTAGTCCCAAGCTAAGCAGAGCTTGTGTTATGGGTACTAGATAATTGAAATATAATACATATACGTACTTTTTTTTTGTAAATACATACTTAAAATACATAGAAAACACCCAAACTGAAGACAAATACAAATGTTCATCACAAAAATATTTGCCTTATGCGGGAATCGAACCTACGACACCCGGCGTCGCAGTCAGTTACACTAACCACTAGACCAACGGTGCAGTCAATGAATGTGTTATGTAATGTGCGCCAAAGGTAGGCGTTTGCCATAATTACTACAGGCAGGTGGATAAGGGACTACAGCGTATTTAGTACGTAGTGTGGAGTGTATGTCCTTAAAGCCGAGTCATACGTAACGAGATAATACCTCCAATGGGACACAGGACGTAAACGACAGCGTCACTGCCTTGTTCCCTGGTGCCACGTTCCAGTCCAATTCGTGTCTCCGTTACATTATGTTCTTTCATATACATTTTCTATGAAACGATTTTACCTAAATTTGCCAACCCCGTCCGTAAGCCGCGTCCTTTAGTCACCTTTTGAACACCTACGAAAAGTAATGTTAATTTCACTCGGTCATTTGTATTTACTTCAAATTAATCATCGTTAAAAATATCCAAAAATAGGTATATCAAAAATGTAATTCCACGCATTCGCTAATTAGTAGATAACAAAATTACCAAATATGTGAAACCTATAAAACTTGGCTCTTACTTTATTTATGATGCTTTATAATATTTTATTATCCATTTCTTGAAAACAGATTTTAGTGTTGGTTGTCTTTAAAAAACAAGTTAATTATATTCGTAAAGTAGAGGAAGCCTTAGCTTCTTCTATTTCTTTGGTTTTGTATTTAAAGACACGCTGTCTCTTCTACTGTTAATACAGTTTCGAAGCACAAGAAACAATACTTATTACGTAGTAGGAATACCACTGTTCCAATTTACTATGACTACAATCCTCTGTAGGGTGATTGTTTCTCTTAGAAGAAACGATACTGTTATATCTATACCATTATGTATAGCGTAAGAGTTTGTTTGATTGTTTGAACGCGCTAATCTCAGGAACGACCAGTTGGATTTTAATAATCCTTCTTGCGTTTAATAGCCCAGTTATTAAGGAAGGTTATATGCTATATATTATTAAGATATTAGCTACGGGAATGATGCAGTAACAAAAGACGCGGGTGAAACCGCGCCGCCGGAAGGTAGTTTTGAATATATGTCCATCATCCCATCTCAAAAATATATACCGCCCTCTATCTCTATCTATCAACATTTTACAATTCGGACAAACAAAGTAAAAAATATGGATAGCAAAGAGTGAAACTCTACTTGTAGGTACAGTCGCACGCACTCCCACAGCGCCAACACAAAGTTTTAGCATGTAATGATGAAATTAACTAACGTTATCATTACATCTCCTTTATCATGAAGTGATCAATATAAACATAAAGGTCACCTATCACCTATCATGTTAATTTGACAGCTCGTTGTAACATTGACGGGTTACTTACACTTTCAACACACGGTGGATGGTCATATTGTTTTTGGATCACATTCACTTATAAAATGGTTGATGGATTGTTTCTAAAGGTTTACCATAACTGATTAAATAGGTAATTAAAAAAAATAATGGAACATCATCTACATATACTTAAAGTTTAAGATGTTACATTTCCATTATAGTAATTAGAGGTCAGTGACTATACCATCTAGTAAAGTGTAGTCAATTTAAAATTCAAAAAGAGTTAACAAATATCGATCGAAATATAATACAATGAATCAGTCAACCATCAATCATCACATAAAAATGTTCTAGAAAAAAACATAGAACATAGATGGGCAGCAGCATCCTGTGACAAACCTGACACAACCATGTCATAAGCCTAATCTACCAAATGCTGGACAATTATCAAAGACTGAAATTATGCATCCTTCTTTTAACTCCAATCAAACTTACCAGTCAACCAATCTGTCAAGCAATCATACATACTATAAGTGCCCTTATCGAAACAGTGTCCTGTCATTAGAATACATTACTTGCAAAACATTACCTTTTGTTCACCTCTCAAGGTGACCTGGTCAACGGAGTCATTGTTTAAAGTCATTAATCTTATTCGATGGGGCAATTACACGGAGTAGGTATTCACCCATCTTTTATTATCATTGCCAATGCAAAATAAAAAGGCATGGATAATAATTGCGTATTAAATGAAGCATGGCAGCCGATTGTTTGAGGAGGATATACTCGTAGGTAAATGATGACCTCATACACATACCTGTAAGGTTACTATTTATTGATTACAAAATTATATTTGTATCAATATGAAACAATCTTCTTGAACTTTAAACGTAAATAGATTGTTAACACCAGTTACAGGGTATGGGTCTAATGTTAAATCCTGACGCCGCGCCGGGTTAAAGCATCCCAACGCCGTTGTACCAAAAATTTCTTAAAATTCTCGGTAACAAAATGCATTATCAGTTTGTCTGACCCGGAGTTCGAACCCATTAGCTCTACTTGGCAGTCCGTGAAAAGGCAGTAGAATCAACTTGAAACTTGCAATAGCTTGCGACAAACTGAAAACTACACACGTAGAAAAACATACAAAAGAGCAATATTTAGATATAATAGATGCCTGGCTAGTTATATTATCAATTGCAATAAACAGACGTATCATCGACTGTACTGGCTGCTTTAAACCAGATAGAATGTAGCCAATTTAGAAGCAAATAAAAAATAGCCAAAAACAGTTAATCATCATAGTCATAACATAAAATATTCCCATATCAGCTTAAGTCAGTATTTTTTCTAACATGAGAAGAGGTTATGACATGCGAACCCACGGCTTGTACTTATACCGTCTACTTGTGTTCACTGACAATCTGTCATCGATATAACTGCTGACCCCGCACGATTGTTTCAACTTGATTGATGTGAGGACCCACTGAGCACCTGTCAAACTGATGACCGGTCCAAGAGTTGAGAGGTAGCGATTTTGTTCGTTACAATTAGTTCAAATTTAAAAGAGTGGCTGTGGTGCATTCTATTATTAATATTTTACACAAGGAAAGGGGATCGTTCTGTGACACTAGGAGATTAATACTAATTCAAAATTGCTCACGTAGAAGTGTACGAAATTTGTGTTCCGCGTAAGGAAACTCGGATCGTAACTGTAAGGTTTTAGTAGGTATAAAGCACGCCTGGACTTCGAACAAACTTACTACTTACTTTTTAAATCTACAATCTCTTAAACAGCATTCGCTTGCAGTCTTACTTGTAACACCGAGGTAGTCAATACTCAATACTCATTTTGTATTTAGTCAGTATCATCAGCTGCTGATATGCTGCTGCCAGCTAGCGTCTTCATCTTGAAGAATCCTGAAGAAATTTGCAGTAAAACCAAAGCAATAAAGTGATCTCTGTTGGGGGAGAAAAAAATTATTTCTCAAGGAGCTTTTTAAAGAAGGCAATGAATGGTAGGTGAAGACCCGATGATAAAATTAAGTATAGTTCACACATTCATATTATTTATAGATAACTTTCCACACAACACATTACAACTTGGACCACAACAAATAACCGCCGCGGCAACAGTGTGAAATCAAATATAGTAGAGCTAACAAATTAAAAATCATCATACATCGAGAATAATGTTCGACTAAAGCACATACACTACATGGTAAACTTTTATATTGTTATAAAATTACGCAACCAAATTGAAAAATCATTTGCGTAAAGGTTAAGTTCAATTTAACTTGTATTCGTATGTTTGGAAGGTTATTATTGTTATTTAACGTACTATTGGTTTTAGAATACCAATTATTATTAAAATCGATGATAGTGATTTAGGGTAAAAAGATAACTATAAGTTTTCTTAATTTCCCTTATAATTTTTTATTCTAGAAAAAAACGGTTGTATTTGAAACAAATGTTAAGATTGCTAAAATAATTTCTTTCTTGAAACTTTTGAATAAAATTTGAACATTAAAAAAAAAACACAAATAATAGTCAAAGGTTCTAATGTTTCAATGTACAATAATTATATTCAATAATATATCATTAAACACAATATATATTTATAAATATAAAAATAGGTACTTCATTTTGTATGAGTATCCAAGATCTTTAAAAAAGTCACACAAGCACAAAAATAAGAGCACGTGTGTGCAACCACATTGCAATAATTTAGCATGATTTCGGGGACAATAACAACCTGTATGTTTTAGCTGTTCTATGATATAAAAAATAAAAAATTTATAAATAATAAAATAAAGCCAGT
Organism: Parascotia fuliginaria; assembly: GCA_963082885.1. Lineage (NCBI taxonomy): Eukaryota > Metazoa > Arthropoda > Insecta > Lepidoptera > Erebidae > Parascotia > Parascotia fuliginaria. The sequence goes on from OY720184.1 coordinate 9,299,523, forward strand.
ATTCTACGTTGTAAATCAATACTTTTTTCAAACGAAGCTTTGTCTAAACACAAAGAGGTACCTAATTTAAAATAACATTGTAAGCACTTCACAATCAATGAAAATCATTAAAATATAATTATTAAACAACAAAAGATGACATTGTTATATCTCTACATAGTATATAATATAAAGCAAAATCGCTATTCTGTCTGTTTCTCCACTAATTTCTTTTAAATTTATAATCATACGGGAATTAACGCGATCATGCATTAGGTATTTACATACCTTATTTTGCTTGACGTTTCGACCAGGTTACACCGGCCGTGGTCACAAGCAGACTGGTGAGGCGATGTCAATTCCCGTATGATTATAAATTTATATTATGCAACGCGAAAGTTTAAAAGTAAATAATTTCTTTTAAACCAGGCAACAGATTTTAATAAGGTTTTCACTATCGTTTAGTAAATTTCTTTTGAAAGAAATATAGGTTTAAAACATGCATAGTGAAATACTAAGAATTTTAGAGATTTGTAGTTATTGTCATAAAAATGTATTCTCGTGAAAAGTCGGGTTGGGTTGCCAGTAATTTTATACAAGTGCGTTGAACTTAGACGCACTTTTATCAAATATACATTAATGATTAAAAAAACTGCCTTTTGTATTGGATAGAGGTACAAAAAAGGTTGGGATTCCACTTTGTTGTGCTAATGACAATATTATTATAAGTCGGACATGTTTGCTAGCAAATAATACATTATTACCGATAACTTATTCTCGTTTTGTTAAACATCACGCGCTGATGTCTTGAACTAAGTAATCATTCATAGATAGGGTACAGATAGCATGAAAAATCAATTGAATTTTTTTATAACCCACAGGGACAGATATTTTAATGTTTAAGTTAAATGACACATCGACTGTTTTACGTTTTTTTACACTGACAAAAAAGAAACTTCTAGATTCCACTGACTGCTTACCATCAGGCGGGGTGAAGTCACTTTGGTAGGCTTATAAAAAAAAAATAGAATTTAAAAATAAACATTTTAATATTCATATTGTAAATCTTACTACATATTAAATAAAAAATTAAATAAAATCTAACTCACTTTAACTAATTCTAAAAGGAAACATAAAAAATCAGGGTCATCTAAAAATCACTTTTAACTTTACCAATTCTTTTATTAAGTTGTAATGTGTTACATGACAATTAAGTATTTAAGTAAGCCAAGGTTTTCTAATCAACTAATATATTGAGTAATCTATTTAATTATGGTGTACTTGATGACCCTTCCATTTCAACACACCTGTACTGTTCCGAACAATAAAAACAACAATTATTTTGATATAACGATCGTATTGGTGTTATTATAATAATATGTAGTTAAGATCCGACCTACGCAATAATATTGAAAGTGATACGAATTATGCTATACATTACTCTATTATTATTCTTCATTATTACCACCTACAATAGTTGTTTATAGAACAATAATAATTAGCTATTATGTAAAGTTACAATAACTTTTTATTTTGAAAAATCACCTTGGCCATTTTTTGCAACTACCACATACATAAAAAAAATATTTGAATTACATAAAACACTGTACTGTGTACTGTAATAAGTAATATCCCTAGACCAATTTGTTTTTAAATTTACCCCCTAAACATCAACTTTCATGCAACCTACAGTCAATAAATAAGGTATTTGCTTTAGAGCGATTTTAATGACATGATGGAAATAAATCGTGTCTTTTAAAATTAAGAAACATCTTTTAAATGCTGACGCTACCAAATCTTACAGCGGTACATCAACGAATCAGAATACAATCTGACAATTAGATTATCAGCTACAAATTGCTCAGTCATCACGAATCTATTGTTGTTGCGCACTGTACACCAATAAAAATTCTTTTGTACCGGTAGCGTTACTGTTTTGTTGACCGTACAGTAGGTAGTCGAAATATCAAAGTCATTGGAATAAAGAGTAGTAAATAAGTTGTATACTAACCATTTTTAGCTGTACTTGATTTGTATTTGTGACGTCATCTGAGAGATGACGACTACACGTTAATCTAAAAGTGATCTTAATTTGAGACGTATAAAACATATTTTTACAGTGTAGCTTAGAATAATGAGAGAATTTCGTGTCTCAATTTCATACCTTGAAATTACCACTTATAAGTTAACGTTAACACGATTGACGGCGGCTTCGCCGATAGTAAGTGGTAATCAGACTAAACGTGATAACCTGTAGACATGGCTGTGATACAGGCTTAATGCTAATAAACCACAACCAGCTGTTGCCGACCATTTACAGAAAAGTGGATAAGGAAAAGGAAAAAGGAAGAAAACCGAGGGGCTAAATGGGTCTCCGTCGATCCCACTCATTGAACAAAACGCATTAGTATAATAAATTATAATCTTTATCTTACGTCGATGTCCTATTATAAGTTTTTTTCGGTCGATCAGAATTAACAAGATTCTACTACCGTAATCGTGTCTTTTCAAACATATCCCTAAAGTATTAGTTCTCCTAATTATGATATTATAATAACAATACAATTAAAGTATTTGAAGTGATCCCCGCTTCGGACGTAACAAAGGCTTTAGACAAAGTTAAAACAGTGTAGAAGTTTTTTAACCGATGTCAGGGGTCAAACATTACTTTATGTTAATACACACTCCGCCTCGGCGTTAATCAATTATGTTGCGTGACCCGTAGAGGTCGCCGGTTCGAATCCCGACCGTTGCGCTTTACACCTATTAGTGTTGTGTAAGATTAGAATGCAAATAATTTTATATATATTGTTGGGATTGTTTTCTTCAAATAAATAATTTATTTAAAGCTAACTGCTGAATTTTTTTGTAATAGGGTAAGCAGCACAATTAGTGTCCTATCATCGTTTGTATGTCAAAGTTCATCGCATTAAAAAAAAATCACATTTGACGATGCACCGTTAACCGGGCCGTTTCCGAATTACTGATAATTTAGAAGAAGGGAATAAGATGAATAAGCGCAAAGAAAATAACTGATGCAGAGCAGATAATTGACCACAAAAGTCAACTCAGTCAACATTTTTGTAATAATAGCCTACCAAACTCTGTTGCTCATTAAACACCGAAATTCGGTCATAACAACACATTGTGTGCTATCTAAACATTCTATACATATAAATACATTGCTAAAATTATTTATTTATATAATCAGACAACAAAATATTTAGATAACACTAAACATATAAATAAATGTATACAAAAAGAAATCCGCTACGTAACTCATCTAGCAACTGGTTGAGTGTTCACTCAAACTTCACTCGAAATTCACTCGATCGTCACTCGAACTTTTTTTAACAGACAATGGCTCATGACATGACCTCAAGCTGAGTGCTTGAATAATTGTTGTTTATTTTTATATAGCGTTATGAACATCACTAGTGTTGTAGTCTAATCGATATTCTGATCGATAATTCAGTTTTGAAAAATCGTTTTGATACGAACGAAGTATTAAGATCTCATCTACCTTTTTTTATTGCCGACAGTGGCAGACGAGCAAACAGCCCACGTGATGATAAGTGGTAACTGACGCTCATGAACGACTGTGAAGTCACAGCCCACCGTGAAAGGAGTGGCGTAGATAAAAGGATTGAGGGAAGTGATAAAAAGAAAAGAGGAGAAATTGGGTCTTCGGTACTCTAACACTACGAACAAAACACAAAAATAGTTCGGATCTATTACTTTTACGTCGATCTTCTATGAGAGTGTAGTTCTTCCTTGGTCAATCCGGCCCATTCATACTGCTACTACTACTACTAGCGTGTATCTACTACCGTTGATTACCTGATTATTTGTAGTGTTGTATTTCGTTGACGATTATATCTGGTCTACTACCAAGTCGGTATCGGTACACAAACATAAATACCGTATCGATAATGCCTTTCATAATCTCAATACATAGTAGCAAACGAAATTCAGAAAAAAAAGTCTTAGTAAGTAACTGAATACTTATCACTTAGGGTAACGAATATTCTAAAATACCGATGTCTGAAATAAGGTATAACATAGGTAGTAAAATGTGGTTAAGATACAATTTACTCTAGTTCTAGAAAAAGGTCATGATGGTATTTAGTGTCATGTTATTACCAACATAAAGTCGCCCACTTTTTCTCATTGGAGTTCATAATGATAAACCTTGCTATAAGTTTCGTAAATGGCAAAATTAATAGCACCGATTTCTGGATTACAAAAATTATTTTATGTTAACACCCCACAACATAATAAAATTATAGAGAAAGTCAAAACGAGCATTTGAGTCATCGATATAATTTATTACATATTATATAAATGATCATCGATTATATTCAAAGCGATTAATTCAACGTAGATTTTTATAACGTCTACACCTTGATACGTGGATGAGCTCATACTTTTTTCTTCATCATGACGATAGTAGATAACAGTAATTCTGCAATCACGGCATTACAATTAATCACTAATGTTTTTAACAAATCATATAATAAAAAGGTTGAGAAAGCTAGACAGCTATGATATGAGATGTTTTGAACAATATTTGACATATAAAATTGTGATGTGTATAAATTATGGCGATATAAACAGGTAAGGCTAGACGTATAAAAACGTGAAATGAATAATGTAAATTAGTGTCTACTACTTCTTCTTTACGTACTGTTTTTTCTACATAAATTTTAAAGCTTTCTATTACGCCCCTATTTATGATTATTGATTGATTTTCAATGTCTAATGGTAGCCTTAAATAAATCTTTACGCATTCTTCATTAGTTGATGAGGTATAATTTGATCCAGTAAATTGACCAGCATGTCATATTATATCGATTAAATAAAAACTACTTTAATATTTTTGCTACCTAATACACAAACTCAACATCGAAATTTATTTACGCTTACGCATACACTTACATCACTTAGCCAAGAAGCATGTTATTACTATATTCCTTGCGATTCTAAGAATAATGTCTTGCCAACAATAGTTCTAACAAATGTTAGTCAAGTAATTTGTTTAAATTTCTTCCAAGTAAGATAAAATTCCGTGAATTCCCCTTCACTTAATACGTTAAAATACCGATATCCTTGCAATATAATCTTCCAATCAATTTCCAGTAAAATCAAGTGTTACTTAACATCGATTGTGCAATAACAGAGCCGTCTTCAATAAGATGTATGTTCCTTCACAATTCTATTGTTATTAAGTAATATGGCCGCTTGGCCCCATCAGTAGTGGACTTTCTCGGTCAAAGGTTCCGGGTTCAAATTCCAGTTGAGTATATAGATGGTTTCCGTCATTGTCTAACGTGTGGAGAAGTTATCGATTCGACAACGCAACTTGTTAGGTTTGTACAATCAACAACAAAAATTGTAAAATACGAAGCTGATATTACGGATAAATTTACTTACTTACGGATTGTACCCATAATTTATTTTACTTCTGTCCTTAATTGTACGATAATGATAAATATTATTTATGTCAAGAAATAATATCAGTAGTGTTACACTAATTGGCTGACAACTTTAAATCAGTTTCTCTTATGAGTATTGTATATATTACATAGCTTAAAATTATTCTAACTGCTTCAAAAGATCAGACATCTTACTTTGCAACTTCTTTTAACTAATTGTCTTTTAATAATGATATTATTAGATTAAAGAATACTACATTATAGTATACGAATACCTACTCAATGAATAGCTATAACAGCATTCGTGCCATAATCTCATTCAAAACCAATTAGATATTTGGAAACGATACACGATGATAAAAGATTGAGTTGGCTAATGAAGTCAAAGTCAGCTTTGTCTTCTAGCTTTGTTAATGCAAGAGGGGACCTTCACAGACTCACCTTTCGCATGTACAGCTTAATTGTGAAAGTTGCTTAAACAAAAGACGACAAAACAAACTGTTGCACACAATACGCGACACTCAGGTGGTCCACACAATTGTTGGACCACCGTAACGATAGTTCGGACACACACAAAGTTTTCTTGTTTGATTAGCGTCCGTAGTAGGTGTGTTTACCCTAAGACGACGGATTTCGTATATTTTAGATTCGGTGGATTTGTGTGTTTGGCCAAAAACTCTCTGCAATTTAAATTGCATGTTTATACATATATTACAGTTTTTGAGCCCTAAAAATATTTAATTATTTTAGCCCATACCAATTATTTTCAAAATTCCACACATAATATTTAAAATCAAGCTTTACGTCTTTATCCGTGACATCATTTGTTTGCTGTCCAACATCAGTTGGAATTCCGTTGGCAAGTCAATTAGCAGTTACTATTGTCTGCAAGCCAATTTCTAATTTCATTCAAACAACTGTACACCCAATATTTGTCCAACGGTACTCTTAACTTCCAAACGGGCTTAAAATCTTGTTTGTTCGTCTACGTTCACTCTGTTTCGTAATTCGGACCGATTGTCAAGTGTACTTGTTGCTGAGTACGAACTTTACTTAACATGTACACTATTTCTAATACCACCTACATGTGTCTAGTGTACGTTTGTTTTGTGAGCCTGCTGAGATTTTTGTGTGGAATGTTTGCAATGTTTCTTTACATTTTCAACTATTTATGGTTTGGGAAATTTTTATTGACTAACAGTATTCGTCAGTTAAACAAATTTGAATTTTTTTAACATTGTTACTACCCACTGGGTATGCGAGATAACTAACATTCTTTTCTTTGTGAAATTACAAATATTCATAAAATATACGTTGAATTAGGGGACTATATTAAAAAAGAACGTTTTTCATTACATTTTAAACTGCCATTAAAATGTCACATGTTAGGCCTTTTCCAATCATTATATCCTGCTCGACCTAATTATTTCTATCTATATTAATATAAATATTAAAACGGAAGAGTTTGTTTGTTGGTTTGAACGCGCTAATCTCTGAAACTATCAGTCTGATTTGAATAACTCTTTTAGCGTTTGATAGCCTAGTTCTTGAGGAAGGAAGGTCGCGGTAAGCTAGTATATCATAATGGTCCTCTTTAATAATAATTTTAAGTATAATTAGAAATATTTTCCTTGTTATATAGACAAAAATGACCACACAAGAGCAAATTATTGAATAGATTGTGAAATATGTCATTAACAGTTGTCGGAGTGTCTTGAACCACTTTCGAGTGTCTCTTGAACAGGTGTTGAGACTACAATACTAAGAATGTTTGGCGTAGGTCAAGTGAGAGGAACTGTTATTGTAAGCTTTTGGTGTGTGTTTTTTAAAGTTTTGTACGCGGTAAATTTTGTTGCGATACAGATAGTATTTTTAGAGGATATTAATAGAAGGTGTATATCCAATTACTTTTAAATGTGTTGACTAAAATGGGTAGATACCGGTAATTACTGTATCAAATTAAAACAGTATTGATACTGATTCGTTTCAATAATAACTCAAGATTGTAAATTATGGTAATATGTCTGTTGATGTTCATACTTAAAACTGTATACTTATTTTTGTTTTCTAATATACATCTTAGCCATAGCCGAAGCTTTTGATTGTACATAAGTAATGTCTGAAGCACTACACCAGTCAGCTAAGAAAGAAATACTAATTTATGTACAGAATATGTTAGAGATTTTCCTTGATAGTTACTATAAAACAAAAGCTAGAATTCCCAGCCATTATAATAGAATCCTATCAAAAAACCAAAGTACAATACAGACATCGCAATAAACTATCCCTAAAACTTATCTTGACTAATTTATTAGCTATCGATGAAAATATATTCGAAGTCGGTACAGACGAATCGATTAATATTGATATGCTGACACGCAGTATAGACACATCAGCTGTCAATCAAGTATGAAGAATTATCGTTCTATTGGCTACAACGCTTATTTTATGTATATTGTATTTTGACTTTAATAGTTGCATTTTAATTTAGTTGTTGAGGAAAATATTAAGAATGCCTGATAAAAAAAAATCAAAGTAGCAAAAGAGAATTAATATAAATTATTACTAATTATGGTAAACGAACAAGCAGATCTATTCTACTAGTCGCCGATCTTCTAAACACCAGGAATACTGCAAACTGCTGCTGCATCGATGCACTTAATATATTTCTAATTACACTATCAGAGATTCTGATAGTGTAATTTTAGAAACATTCTTGTTGTGTCTACCTAAACTCATAATTAAAGACACATATACTCTACATGTAGGTTCTAAGATGCTCAATAGGGCTAAAGAGAAACAGCCAGTTGGAAGAAAATCTCGAGTTTTTTTTTAAACTGGGAATTTACGTCTAAATGGTTCAGTAGCTCGTTCGGAAGGGCATAGACAATTCACACTATTCTAGGGCTATTCACACTGTTGAAGTTACATAAAATGTCGATTCACTCCCACATAGATGCATATATTAAGTAGCTTGTATTTTTTTCTATCATGATCATTATCTGTAGGCTTCAAAAACATCATTTGACCTGGAGGTGTCACGATACGCTAAACTGTAATTTTCCATCCCATCATTCTTTTAGATAAGTATCTGTTTTATCAAAACGAGTCATCTATCTGTCTATATTTGTAATAAATATATTAAGTATAAAAACTACGTATGTGGTCTTATCTTTCGAAAGTTTAGTACAATTGCTTACTGTCTAGCTTTATAAAAACAGTTTTTTTAAGTTTGCTGTTGATTGTTTGATATAAACTGATCAAGTCATCTTCATTCTTTTTTAAAACAAAATTTAATTTAAAATGCTATTTATTTACAAAATTAATAATCCGTTTACTTCTTATCAATTTTCATTTACCGTATGTCAAAATCTAGGTATAGTACAAGATAAGCTCAAAAGTCAGGTCTTGTTAACACTTTCCAGGAAAGTAAACAGATATGGCCGTGATGATAATAAAACATCTATTGTGTATATGAAAGTGTTAAGTCGGTTTTACTAGCTATTTTTTAATGGAATGCAATAAAACTGAAATCTTACGTAATTACATATTATTTATCATACTAACAGCATCGTGTTATTTCGACAATCCTTGGTGAATTACCTGATGCGCAAAAATAATTAATGATACGTCAGCTATAATGTTTGGAAGAACTTACTGTTGTACATTATTGGGACGCTAAAATGGCGCTTATAACTAAAAAAAGTGACGTTATTAATTATCGAACGATTTAAAACATTATTTTGTATTTAAAATAAAATAACAGAACTTAATGTGATAAGTAGGTATATTCATTCTCAGTCTAGAATACATTTCTTACTACAACATTTATTTTTTGTTATATCAAACGTTGCAAATAAAATAAAATAGATATGATATTTTAATGATTGTTCTGATAGTTTTAAGATTTTTTTTATATACCAAAAAAGCAAGAGGTAGTTTAAATAAAAGTAAAAAATGCAATAATAATATTTTTAAATATGCAAAGATTGCAAAGCCTAATCAATTATAACGATGGAAAAAGCTTCCTTAAACGCTACACGTGTAAATAAAAACGTTTAAAAAAGTTTATAGCCTACTGTGGCAGAAGCAAACGGCTTACCTAATACCTTATACTAACCGCCCACCTTTTTTACACGGCAGTTTTCCTTTGCTTAGCAAAATATAATGTCGAATTGCGGACACCAATGCTTGTATACCTACCTTCATTGACTTTTGACGAATTGAACCTTACTTGTCTTGACGTTGATAATTCCAATACTTTCATAAACGTAAAATTACATCTAACAAGCAATATATGTTATTAAAAAAACAAAAAGCACGTCTGCCTAAAACAAAGTGAAAAGAAAGAAACCCATTTTTATTCTCGTGTTGACGCTACATGGAAATTTTATATCTTATGTCATTTCCGCAATCAATACAAATGTAATGACACCTCATACGTTAAAATCCATCAAGCCACTTATGCTGTAGTGCGTGCCAAAGAAATAGACATACATACTCACATACATATATACATACATACATACGCTCGAAAAACATTACCTCCTTAACTGCGTCAGTCGGGCAAAGATGCGATTCTGCTACTATAAGTATACTCAATAAATTGTTAACACTAGTTGACTAAGTGTTTAGCAGTTTACGGGTAGATAGAAATATGAAGAGAGTTCTTTGTATATCTACTAAGCTAGAGTAATACTATTTGTCTAATTCATTTTGTAATCATTTTTGCAATACGACTTCCAAAACCAAATCTATTAAAATTTTTTTTTGGTTTTTTTTCTAGTCTATCGTCACGAAAGTGTACAAAGCGGCATATTAGCCACCACGCACAATCAAAGTATGTTTTTGCTCAACAACAATAATATTTGATGGAAAACTTCATGCTGCATCCCGGATCATAGGTTGTTCATTGTTCATTCGACAACTACCAATCACGAATTACATATACTTAAACACATAAATATCATAATAATATACCTATTATTGTTAAGTTTTTAATAGTCATGTATGTTAGTCACGATGTAGACAATAATGATTAAGTGTTAGTGCATCACTTTATGTTCAATTATCATCGTGAATACAGAAGGTATTATTAAAAATGTTGCTCGTGTATTAAGAACACTTAAACATAAGCTTCTGACGTTTTATGTCAAGTCTAGAACACTAATGTATGGTCCAGTTTAACTTCTTTTGGTTCTTTCATAACAAGAAAAAAAGCTTGATAATGTTTGTGAAGTACTTCGCGACTCTGGGTTTGGTTTCCTATTGAGTCGTTCTAATTAGTATTCCAAGGTGTGATTCCCATTCTTTTAAAATAATCTGTCGAAGAACGTTACAGAAGAAATCAATAATAGTAAACTATTTATTTATTTTCTCTTCACAATAGTCTATATTATACTTACACTTAATATACACTAAGGAACACATTGAGAGAGACCAGAGCCTGTGGTAGGTAACAAACCTGAACTACAGGTCTCTGTAAATATATATATCAATATATAAAAATTCTAATTGCTTGTAGCTTTAGTGAGTATTCTACACTGTCTCATGCTAGCTCAGTTTTTATTACAAATTTTAGCGATACATTACATGTAATTCTAACTTAAAATTAACCGATTGGTACCTACTTAAATATTTAAGCATTAAACAATCATAAGTGTTAATATAATTTGATTTAAAATCGATTCTTCGTGATGTATCGATAAATAATCATTAGCGATTAAATATGCTATAATACATGGTTATGCTATTAATAGTGTTGGGAATACAGCTATTGCGTACACTTAATACTAGATCAATAAATATGTGCATAACAATCAATTAGGAAGATTGCGATAGATAGATCGGTACACTTTCTGATTGTACATAGAGCTAATAATATTACGATAGAGTTAAACCGTAATAACTTTTGCGAGTCCACTGTTTTATCATAGCAAGACTATGATAAATTTCTACTATTTTATCATAGTAAGATTATGTTAAAACAGTAGGATTGACTGTTAAGGTTAAATTATAATTTCGACTCTCGATGTAGAAGTCATTCGAGAATATGACTGTTGGAATCATGGACCACCCTTCTGGATTTCACTGACTGCTTACCACCAGGCAGAGTCGAGTTACTGTGATATGCTTATAGAAAAAAGGCACGGATTCGAATCCCTTAGAGAAAATTTTATCTAGTGCTAAATAAAATATTTTTGACTAGCAACTCGTCCCGGCTTCGCATGAATATGTTAATACGATTTTGAACATTGTTACATATATTTAAAGTTCTAAACATTTGCTGCTATATGTATGTATTATATACTAGGGTGGCGGGTAACCTATAGATGAGAGCGGCGAACGACTAGCAAAAATTGGAGGAGGTATATGTCCAGCAGTGGACGTATTGTGTCTGATATACTGATAATGATGATTATACTTATAAATCTCCTGGCAGAAATACTTTAAACGATGGTGAAAACCGTATCAAAATCCGCTGAGGTAGAATTTAGCGGCGAAACACACAGAGGAAAACAACTACTTTCCTGTATCTAGAGATTAAAATAAAACTTATATTATAACTGAAGCTTCCGTAGTCCACATCTAAACCTTCTAACTCTGTGAAGCTTAAAAAAAAAACCAGTTATCTAATATCGCAACTCGATTGTTTCGCACTTGCGCAAGGAAGCGTCCACTTTCGTGGTCGAGATGTGGGCGACGAGTGTACACGTACAGTGTGTGTGAAAATGAGCATGTGGTCACCGTGAGAACCTTGTAGTCTTTGTTTAAGCTTAGGTTTGATTAGTGTTTTGGCAGTAGATAGATTGATGATTGATAAAATGATGGTTGATGGAATGATGTCCCTATTGAAAAATATAAAAACTCATGTGTGCTGATTGAAAATTGGATAAGTTATATGTCTAACAGTGGTTGTGTTTTGGCTGATATGATGACGATGATGACGCTGATTCTAGAAAAATTCACAGTGGGTTTTTTTTGGAAAAATAAATAAATTAAAATAGTTTAATTACAAAAGCATCTCAAAAAAAACTATGAGGTACACAATAATGGCAATGTTTTGTTTCTGCTAGTGTAAACTAGTTTCTACGCTACCAAAGAGCTTTGGGAGCTTCTAGGAGTCGATTAGATTTTGAGCCTTAAGGTGAATATTCCTACGTGCATCTTTATGTTGCCGCCTTTGCCAACAACGAATTTAAAATTAAAAAAATAATACTTATTTGTCATTTTATGTCAATGCATTCCTTAATTCAAGGAAAACTACAGATTATGCATGTAAAAAAATTCTTTACTACAAATCTTGACCCCCAGAGAAGTGTTAAAGCCATTTGTCAACAGGTTGCTACATAATACTTTATTAAATATGAGTAATTAAAAGTGACTACCTATAAATTAAAGCACTTATATTATTTGTTTTGACAAACAAAACAATAAATTTAAATAGAAAACAATATGTAGATTATGTACAAGTGAAGTTATTTAAGTTTACTTTAAATTACAAATAGGCTAACAATATCTTAAAAACATGTGAACAGTCTGTTGTTATTTAGTAATACCAGCCTGTTCTACTGTCCCATTGCTGGGCAAAGGCCTCTTCTCATATACAGAAGGCATGAGCATTAATCACTACGCTTGTTCAAGACGGGTTGGCAATTTCAGACTTTTAAGTCTAAGTTTCCTTACGATATTTACGTTCACCGTCAGTCAGAAATGTCCAAGATAAACTTAGAAAGTACATATGATTTGAAAAATCACATTGGTGATTTCCCGGATTCGAACCCACTATTTACCTCGTGTTTACGAAGCGGTTGATGAAATTTTGACTCCAATTCTGTTGTTATTTACCGAGCACAAATTGAGGTTCCAGAAAATTACTAAGAATTGAAATTTGATTGAAACGGTTTTTCTTTCTAATTTCCAAAACGGAAATCAAATCAATCCAAACCTCTTTGCGGCAATCCAAAACATTTACTGAAGATTTCACAGAGGCAGTCAAATGTACCTATACAAAAAAAAGTTATTTATATGTACAGCTATATGCATTAAATTTATAAAACTTAACATCATCTGATGGAATCAACAAAGCGAATAAAAAACCCCAAACAATATATTATAATAAAACTATTTTGTTACCAACAAAACAGCTAGAGCCAAAATAATAACTAAATCAACCAATCACAGATCTTTATCTAATAAATTAAATTTTGTTAAAATCTAATTATATTGTCGCAATGAAACACACTGTAGATATGAAATGTAGTGTTAACGCAAGACAAGTTGCTCTACTTTACAACTAATATAATTTATTGTGTGAAATCAATAGTAGTAGCTCGCGAACTGATTATTGGGTAACACAATTATAATATAAATATTAGCCATGCCCCGCGGCATTGACCGGATTTCGGCGCTATAACTTCAACTGGTCCTTACTAAATCAATGTTATTCTAATAAAAATACGTTGCTGTATTAAGTAATAAACATGACATATTGTAACGAGTTTTGTCGATTAGTTCACGTAAAATCATTTTAGATTTTCTTATGAGTCAACAGAGACAGGAAACTTGCTATAACCTTTTTTAACGTACAAGTATAGCGTCCCACTATTGACCAAATAAAAAAATTAAGTCAGGCGCTGGCTCTGCCACTTTTTCATATTCCTTAAACGTGCTATTTCAGTGTTTTTGTAAGCAGACATAGGTATAGTACCTTCAAACGAGTTCCGCTTACTAGAAAAATATCAAAAGCCTCACTCGGCTATTTACGACCTTCACATTATATGTATTATAAAAAACAGCAGCCGAATAATGTCTATTTTGGTATGAGCTGAGTACTTGCAGTAGCCAGGCGATATAAATTTTGCTGATTCTGATTGCAAAAGAATAATAATCTTATCTCGCTAATCTAGCGACCTCGGTTGTATTGCACTTTACTTTGTCAAAATATAAAATATTATGTGCCAATATCTCTAAGAACAGACTGAACTTCACATATTTTTCGAAGTCAATTTTGATCGTGATCATCATTGACCTAGAACACTTTTATGACACGCGCAAAGTCGATGCCGTCTACAAAAGAAGGCATATTCTATCACAGTTCCAAATTACAAGTGATAAAAATAAGGCCTAAACCTGTCTAATTTACTACTAGCCGTTAAATAAGTACGTCTTTTTAAGTCAACCAGCGAACCTCTAAATTTTAACGATCAAAATGTCGCCTTGTTATTAAAGGCGTTAAAACTAAAAATATGAAACGGATGATAGAACTTTTCACATACAAAGTTTGAATCCTATTTTGACATTTAGAAACAAAAAGCTTTGTCAGGATAGTGTATTCATCGAACGGTAGTTCTGTCTAAGTTCAACAGATGGCGCGACTACATTTACAAATATTGAACAATTTATTATTAGTAAAAATATTTTCTCACGATAATTCTCTTTGAAATCTGGTTGTAAAATAGAGGTATCATATTTATTTTTTACCTGAACAAAATAACGGTAGATTCAGATTCGAATTAACGGCCTTGGTGTGTTTTATGCCTTTTTGAATAATAATTAAGTGAATATGAATATAAAAGGATAATATTTTTAGACAAATAAGGAGATTAGTGTCGTGTTCATCAATTAAATCAAGCAATTAAAAGATTGTAATGTAGGTGTTGGTAGAGCTGACTAAGGGAATGAACAACGTTGTTACCTACTTTACTGCGGTCATCATTCCATATGTCACGCGTAGTGACTATGGAAAGAAAGAAAGAAAGAAAGTCTCCCTTTGGGAGAGGCTTATGTCCTACAGTAGACGTCTTGATGATGTGAAGATGTGGATGGGAGGAGCAGGACAGTCTCTAAGTATTACAGTTATTAATAAAGATCTTGCTTTTCGGCACAGTTATTGGAATCACTTCGTTGATTTTGAAAAGTATTAAACCACGATTGAAAGAAACGTTATCAAGTAATTACAAATTTAACAGACGACCTAAAAGAAGATGTGGTATTGACAAATCGAACGATGAATTTAATTTCACATAATAAATATACAAAGTTTATTATATTACCTACTTTCTAAATTATATGACCTAATTTATTTGTGCTTACGTATTTTCAAATTTTGCCCACAACTAAACTATGACTGTTGTAAGAGTGGTCGTCATTACGCATACGTACCTGATCATATATCATTACAATCCCATAGCAGCAACAGAATATTATAATGAAGCAATTCTGTTTACATTTTTATTGATACAATAAACTAAGATGCAATGTATAAAAGGCAAATATTTTATAATAATATTGATTTATGATAAGTGATAGATGTCTAATTAACATTAAGCAACATTGTGGGAACAGAATCAGTTTACGAAATAAAGCTAGGTGTTAAACGTAAGCT
This sequence comes from Parascotia fuliginaria, assembly GCA_963082885.1. Lineage (NCBI taxonomy): Eukaryota > Metazoa > Arthropoda > Insecta > Lepidoptera > Erebidae > Parascotia > Parascotia fuliginaria. The sequence continues at coordinate 9,315,324 of OY720184.1, forward strand.
GTTACTTTATTAACTGTCAAGTATGACACAGATATCGTATTTTATAACTGTGTATAGGTGAACAACAAATTATATATGTAACTAATACTTAAATACCAGGCCGTGTGGTTCTTAATCAAGAATATGGAAGCACTCCATCTCTTCCTGTGTGTGGTAAAGAGCCAACTAGGAAAATATCAGGTAATGGCAAGCTTGGTGACTATATACTTGGAAAAAACATGCCTATCTTATCTTTAGATGAAGAATACTTGTAAGCAAAAGTCTGTAATACACAAAAAAATAAAAATAAGGCTTTGTCTTTCAAAGAGAACCACCATGTGATAGAGACAGGCACCATAGATATTACTTATATCCCTAACACTTCTGAGGTTCTATAAGAATTTTATTTGTTAAGTCTACTGCCAGTTCGTCTGCCGTATATCGTGTGTATTAGCCTTAATCTACATTTAAACACTAACTGTTAACAGTTACATCATAGCGAAATTTCTGCTGTGCCAAATTAAACAGGTGTGTTTAGTGATCTTAAGAACTCACACCAATGACCGAATAGCCGTAATTTTGTCTGAGATATATGTATCTTATAATCATGTAATCGATTTCAAGAGTGTAGTCTTTTACGTAATGATATAGGCAGATGAATAATATGTAAATAGTTTATATAAGAACCTAGATTTGATTGATAGAGTATACAATAAAACTGATTGTAGTACTGGATAAAGCAGTTTTTTTAACGCGTGTAAATCTTAGTTTAAAATCAGCCAAAGGTAATTTAATATCGAGTTTGAAAGTAGGTACTTTAGATGCTTCAGTATGTTAAATTGATACAAAAAATACATGGATTGATGTCTCGATTGACCAGTAGTTAACGCTCTCTTATGCACAAGGCCATGGGTTCGAAATCGGGGAAATACTAATGTGATGTATTTTAAATAATTGTTCCTATACCCTATATTACTGATTTTTAATTTTTATGACTGAAAATATAAGAATAATCTTATAACCAAGTTTATCTTAGACATTAGTAATCAAACCGATATCTTCATTTAAACATCAATCAACCAAATGAGTTGAGTAAATAATCTAATGGAAAAAACGATATATTTAATGTACATTTTCTTCTAAGCTAATTTAGAAGCTAATACGATATGTTGTAATATTTACTATTACTTAAATGTTTTAATACAAATGTCTAAATTATAAAAACATGAGCTGATAATTGCAAACATAACACAAGGACGTATGTTGCAAATATTCTCAAATATCTATTTTTTATACTTTTTGTTTATACTTATAAAATTACACTCGGTTTTTTTATAATTATGATTTTAATGTTAGATTATTAATTTGATATACAGTGGAGGCTAAGTGATTATTTTATAAACGTAATTGGTATTACATAATAATATGTTCAAAAATTAATAAAACAAGTTTTTATGTGGTAACCTTTGTGTAATAATATTTTTATTAGTTTTTTATTATTATTAGTTTTTATATGGTAAATTTCTCTTAAAGAAGAAGAATATAAATATAAGTACATAAAAAGTTAGTATAACGAAGGCTATTGGGAACGGAGACAACAGCTAATTTTACATACTTTTTATAATTACTTATCTGCATTTTGATGACTTCTCAGTAAAGTTTCAGTGTATACCTACTTATTTACCTAAGTAAATAACAAGAAGATCGTATATGAATTTTTATACAGCTTAAGAGTAGATGGCTAACATCTGGTACCTATCAATGACGCGTTGTCAATTCTGCTACATCTTATAACTCCTTTATTGAAGAACTCTATAATGAGACAAGAAAAGCAAAACTTCGACATTTCGTGATACTCATTCCACAAACAAATGACTAGCTGTGTTCCGTTATAATGTTCTGATGGTTATAGAAAAGGACTCTATTAAACTTACTTGTTCTCAACTAAGTACATCACATTCAACCTGATGCATCATTACCCAAGATAACAATCCAATTTTAATTTATTCACAGCTTATACAACAATCGGTCAGGTCGGCGCCTCACTCGGCTCATGATCGATTACTCGTCGCCTCTAACTACGAATACCGATTAATCGAGCCGACCTTAGTCTATCCCACTGCGAAACAAAAGCGTACCTAACTATTTCAGAAAAGACAAGTAAAAATCACCTATAAAGCATTATAATTTAGGCCCATTTTACTGTGGCTTTTATGATAAAGTTGTATTCTTTTTTCTTACAAGAGTAACAATCGGTTGTTGTGTTGTAATTGTTGTTTGTTCTCATGTTTTTAGAGTAGACGTGTGTATCGTTGGTCAATAGCATTTGAACAAGTATTACTAATTGACATAATAAGTGTATAAATACCTGGGACGATGTCTGTACGGGTTGTAGATGAGCGATCGTATATACTTCTTACTATGGTAGGTAAACTATCGCATTAAAAGATAATAATACAACTCAGACTGGGCAGTAGATAAGATTGCGGCCACTGCGTTCACCAATTCGTCTACAGTAGAGTGTCAGCGTAGGTATAGATACCATGGGCGAGAAGTGCATGCTGCTAATTTAATTTTCGAGCATGCACAGTCCGCTTAGTAATATGCAGATATACCTCCTTGAAATTAATCCTAGCAGCACCCGTATTTTTAATATCTGGGGGTAGGTATCTTCATCAGAGCACGTCTTTGGGCAGTAACGTGACATATTACGTTAATTTACACATAATACCGATACCACTAGTATTACCATTTTAATACGAATCAAAAGAAATTACAAATATTGAAACATTTAATTCAACTGCACAAGTTCTTCTACCGTTTTCGACATCAAGATATTTCATCAACTACAATTATCAATAATCTATTAAGAAACCTGTTTGATTTGCGGATTACCTTAAAATCCGTTATTCAGTGGTTACCTGTATCATTAAGTATCAATATCTAGTTAATGTAGTGTTATGTTCCGTATCTATAAAATATGATGAATCTGAGATCTGAGAACCGATTATACGAAGTGTTCTGAGGCCTTTAAACGCGAGATTATGAGTTTAAAGCATGTAAGTATATTGGTATATATATTGGTCAATATATAGAAAGAAAGAAAGATTCATCGGAACAGATAATGCGCTTTGAGAGGCCTATCTCCAGCAGTGGAGGCGTAGGCTGATGATGATGACGAAGTACCAATCTAAAGTTTTTAAGTTCTTTTTGACATAAGCTTCTACCAAGCATTTATACTTTAACCGGTCTGGAGCTGCCCTTATTCATCAGTTGTCCACCTTCTTCATCAGATCGACTTTATGAGGGCCCACGCTCCTTCGTGATCGGGGAACGCCTATTAATTGCCATTTCAGTAAAGAAAAGCTGCGAGTCATTTCAGTCACGTTTATGGGTCCAGCAGTTAGGATCCCATTCTCCTTGAACCTTGAATATTACTGACGATTGGTAAAATAACACAACTAGAAAAAAATATAGACTATAAATTTACAATAATGTCGATTGATATAACCATTTCTCCAATCCTCAACCATCAAATAAGGACCTCGAAGTCATCGTTTGAACTCAACTATGAGAACTTAGGTACCCATAACATTCCGTTTGCAAGCTAATCTAAGATCAGCAGTAACCACAATACACAGGCATTTAGATTTATCTTAACATTAAAACACTATCACTGTGCAATGTTAGATTTTGACATAGAAACCGTATTTAGAACATTGTAGGCACAGAGTAACGGCGCACAAATAAAATGATACTTTGTCATAATTTCAATAAAAGGAGGTAATTCTTACTCATTTTATCCTGCCCGCTTTTTGCATTTGGACTTTCCATATTAACCGGTTGAGACAGAATCTTAGTACATTAAATAGAGCAACAGTCATCTGACATTACAAACCCGGTGGGAAACACCGAAATTCTATAGTTAGACTATTGCATAACTTGGAAATTCTGTGGTTTAAATATTAGTCAGACTTAGGCCACCTCAAACCATTCGTAACAATAAAATTTTCATAATAGGTCAAAAAAGTCGAAATAGCCCTGTGGATAAGGCACCCGATTCGTAAACACGAAATAGTGGGTTCGAATCCGGGCAAGTACTTACCAATGTGATTTTTCAAATTATATATACTTTCTAAGTTTATCTTGGACATGTCTGAGTGATGGTGAAGGAAAACATCGTGAGGAAACCTGGACTTAAGTCTGAAATTGCCAATCCGCCTTGAGCAAGCGTGGTGATTGATGCTCATTCCTTCTCTATATGAGAATAGACCTTTGCTCTACAGTGGGACAGTAAACGGGCTGGTATTGATAGGTCAACCCGGATTGAAATGTCGACGGCAATCACCAGTGAATAGCTTAATCTTCTAAGGAAAATTTCTTAGGCAATTGTTTAGCTTTGTAAAATTTGGTCAGGTGCTCATCCTCCATACCTTACATTTAGAAAAAAAAACTATGTTAAATTCTGATAACTACGTCTGGTTCCATAACAGAGATAACTACATTAAAAACTTAAACAACGTTGATACTCCGAACTTACAATCATCGATAGATCGATTCAATAAGTAAAGCAATTCCTTTTTAGATACCTATGTAATCTAAGAACAGTACTGAACGTGTAGAGAACTACTAGCTTAGTTTGACTTTAATTTCTTGAGCTGTTAGCTTGTCCTTCGCAACATATAAATTACACTAAATCATTGTCGATATTACGATTTCTATGCACTTATTTTGAGTGCATTACAGAATCTTAAACAACGCACTTTCAATTTGACCCAACACCTGTATGCGACCTAAATAACATAGCTTAAAACAATATAATACAACATTACCGCTATGCTCTAACAGATGTTATACGTAAATCAATTTTTCGCAACAATAGGCATTGATTCATTGCTAAAGGACATAATTACACACGATTTTTTAACCGAAAAACATCTTTAATAGCGTAGATTTAACGTACAAAATTGTATTTAGCAAGATTTGCAGATAGAATTTTGTTACCTGATTCGAAATGTCTTATCCGTATTCTAGATGTCATTTGAAAGTTGACTTTGATATCATAATTTTAAGGTACAAAGTCCAATGTTAGATGGGATGTAGTTATGATTGTTTCCATAGTGCAACTTGTAACAATGTACACTTGCGTCCACTCTAAAGCTAGAATGCTTGCGCCAGATCTGAAGTGAGGTGCTGGACTAAAACCGTTGATATGTCATTGTTTATACAATTTATTTTATTCTAAGAATTGTTTTCAAGAATATTTATGATGATAGAATGGAACGAACAGATTATTTATTGTTCAATTGTTAAGACGTCCGTTAAATTGGAATGTATTTAACTAGAAATTGTTTTGCTTATGCAAAGTGCAATCCACCGACACTAATGTAGGTCCGACTAAAATCTACGAAAACAGATACGCAAATAATTCTTCAAGTGCTTTTTATCGAAAATAATATGACAGATTAAAAGTAATAAAATATACGCATAACTATAGATTATTACCAGTAAGGCTTACTAAGTACTTTGATTGGCCTTAGAGTTCGGAATACAGATAAAATGACAGGTTTAGTTTGCCCGCTAACTTTATTAGGTCATCGGTCAATCTTGTTCGATATGTATTTATTTATTTATTTATTTATTTTAAGCTTTTTACACACATAAATGCATAAAGGCGGACTTAATGCCAAAGGCATTATCTACCAGTCAACCTATCGGGTGATGCAGAGTTGAAACGCAGTAGTACGTATTAAACCACTGCAGAAGCCGTCAGTTCTGCAAGCTATCGTCACTTTCTCCTACAATATATTCTTTTTAATTTCTTCAACTTCAACCTCTTACAGGTATCTTAGCCATAACCACCATTTTTCAATTCAAAACCTTATTCATCGTACAAATTACTAGGTGTATAATTGAAGTCGGACAAGTTGACACATTACTAAGTACAGGTCTGGACACTTATCGCATTATACTATCAACTATACCATATGTGAACTAAACAATTAAATAAATGGTATTATGTAAATCAATGCAATTCTATAAGCTTGTCTGCTAAAAAGCCTTGACATGAAATAATGTAATTTGCGCCATTATACAGCTTTTATTTAAGACACTTGTAATTGATTTAAAGTTGAAGCTGTTTTATTTGTATTTTAATTAATATGTGATATTTAATTATTGCGCTACTCTATAATTTATTATATTTTATTTTAGATTACTCTTAGAGTTGATCTTTGGGTTAGATAAGTAAAAGTAAGTAAAAAGTATGTGACGAAAACTTTTGTGGCCTATTACATAGTAAGAAATGCCTATGTCCTTCAGTAAATGTCATACGATTTACGCTGTGATCTGTCATGGTAGCTAAAAAGAAAATAATAGTGACTAAGTTCTCTGCGTCATAGGTAATCTAGGCATAATCTTAACGACATTAAATAATGTTAAACAATAACATCTCCACACATGTCACTGTCCGTCGGCCTGATAAAAAGGTTGACAAAGGATATTGTATGGAGAGAGCCTCTCTATTGTTGTTTGTTTTTAGCAAACCACAACGCAAGCCGGTGACAAGTTGTTGACTTGGAAGCGTCAAGTGTTCCGTAGGTGTCTCTACTTACATTAAACTGGTCTTAATTAAAAACCGTAAAAGAACGTAGCACTATTTATTACTGTTGTACGAAGTATTATGTAAATATAAAAAATATTATGTACAGCTATGATTTTTATAATTTTAATTTATATTTGAGCCTGTTATATTATTTTAAGAAATAGAGTAGTCAAAAAAATATCCTGAAGAACTTTTATGCTCTATTTCGTGTGATAAATAATATCCTAAAAGCATTGAAAATATAAGTACTAAACAAGTATGAGGTGTAAGCGTTTATGACATCCAAAGATGGCACATAAAAAAAATTGTAGTAAGCTGCAATGGGTCGTAACTACATCCTTAAATATTTTATAAGCATTTTAAGCTCTTTTGTGTAGGTAAAATAGCAATTATAATACCGTTACGACTATTTGTACAAAAATAAATATAAACTGTTTGTAACTAAGACATGCGGCCTCATTTATCTCAAGCAACATTGAAAGCAAATAAAATACATCAACACTACAATACAAAGTTGAGATTTACAAACATCGAGCTGAAAATATGTGCAAGCGCACTACAATCTGCAACTGGTTGCTGTCATAGCGTACGTGCCATAGAGTATAAAATATCAGAATGTTAAAGTTCATTTATTAAGTACACCCCCTAAAAATTGCGTATGGCTACTATTGGTACAAAGATTATTGGCTCATTCACCAAATAACCTAATGGTAACTTGTGGAAAGTACATGATGGTCATCACTCATGAACTTCGGCAGTGGTAAGTGCTTGTTGCCTAAAAAAATTGTATTTGCAGCTCAAAACGCTTAAACTATACTAGAATATTACATGGTAGATGTCAAACATCAAAATTATTTTGTAAATTAACATAAAATAGTATTTATACAAGTAAGAAATAAATATTTATTTATTATTGATAAATAATATTCTTTGCTTAAAAATTACTTAGCACATGAAAAGTTAAAGTATGGTTTTGCCGAGCCGAATGGCCAGACTAGAGTTGCATAGTTACGTGGCTTGTATGGCCACGTCAACAGCCGTCTCTACACACATCAATAATCTATATCGCAATTTTAATTTGCGTAATATCACAATAAATATGTATAATATCGTTGCTCAAACAGGTCACACCTGCGTGGCCAAATTCGCACGGTGTTAATTATACACCTCAAGGGCTTCTTATATTGCGAATAGTTTGACATACTGTATAATTTTATTCTATGGCCCACACAATACATAAGCCTGTCGAACGCTATAGATGTTTATTTAAACATGATTTGCTTGATCTGGAAGTCGATCTGCATCTAATCAGCCGTTTAACTAGCATTAAATTCATTTTACACTACAGCCACAATAATCGGTAGTCTTTATAACTAAGAAATAAAGTTTAAAATTGATTGGCAACAGTAAATTGAGGTGGAACATAAAATAAGACACCGTGATGGTGTTAATGTTGTATAGATAAAGGATAGAATAAGTTACGAAGTAGTTTACTAAGGGTATATATTTTGAGACCAAATTGTTTAGGTATAGCTTTTCTTATTGAGAAATGTATGCAACTAGCTTTGTCTTTGTTACGGTCCGTATTTATTAAATTCAAAACATTGTTATTCTTAGGCCATTAGATGAAAAGCAATACAATCTGAACAATAGTAAAACAATTAATGTATAATGTATGCATTTCAACAAAATGATTGACTAAAAAAAAAGAATATTCGCTTTACAACCCTACAAAAATTATTAAAGTAATTTCGATTGTCATGATATACATAATGAAAGTAGTTTAGTAGCTTTCTATTGTAAAGATATATTGAATTCATTAACAAATTACTGAACATACGGGTATAAAAATAATTTAACATTTTGACTAGAAGTAGAGCAACATTCATGCAGTGCCATTTCGGAGAACAATAGGAACTATAGTGGGCAACGACTTGAGATTGCATTTAAAATATTCACAAACTCATTCCGCGCCCGACTGTCTGCCTATAACCGCGTTACAACCAACATATTCTTATCCAAATCACTCAAAACTCAATCTTATTTGAATAAGTTTAAAGTGTATGAAAAGTGCAAGTATAAAGTCGTCGCACGTCGAGAAAACTTTTCGAATGTTTACTACTTTAAAATGTATATATGCATAGCTCAAGTGACCTTAGATAGCACGGTGTATTGACCCATGAGAAATTGATTTTAGTCCGTTTCGATATAGATAAGTATTAATTTGTCATAGATTTAAAAAGTTAGCGTATGACTATTAATAATAATCGAGCTTCAATTGTATCGATAGTCGTTTGTGTATTTTTGTATTAGGGCTGAGTTGTTTTAAGTTTAGTAACATTTTATTTAAATTGACATTTGTGACAAGGTGAAAATTTAAATTGCGTTTATTAGACATTACAAAGAGTAAACCAAAATAAAGTTATTAATATCTTTGTGACATAATAATTTTGATATTAAGTATCAAAAGTAGATGTCATGTAAAATTTATAAATGTGTTGAACACAGGTTATAGAAAAGTATATCTTTGTACTGTAAGGACAAGCTAACCTGGATTAGAATTCTTTCGTCGTAACTACCCTTGTTTATTAAGACTAGCGGCTAAGCCATTTTAAACTTTATCTCAATGACCACAAGATATCTAAAGCGTACAGATGTATTAGTTGATTTCCTTCTTTTCCATTATAGGTGTGATCTTGGCAAAATCTATTTGTATTGCTTATTGTTAACTTACTTGTGTCTAATTCAATTAGAAAAATATTTTTTTTCAAATAGATCATATCAGTTTTGATCTTATATATATAAGAGCATCTTCCAGATGCTCATGCACAGACGTGTGAGTGTATTAAATCACCGTCATGTAGACATGTACAACGGTACATGACTGTGATTTAACACACTAACAAAATGAAACGTCATTTTACACCATCATAGTCACCATATTCACTAGTTGTCATAAATTATACTGAGCATAATACGAAACTCTGCGTTCAAACTATAAAAAAAAAACAATCGACGTCAATATAAACATGTAATTAGCTTGTGTACTATAGACTTGAAGTATCAAGTAGTGGCGTGTCTCATATAATCCCCAAACAAGTGCCGTCGTGTTCGTAATAAAACAGTAGGCGCTATGACTTTAATGCGCCATCATTTAGCTTACATTAGCCAAAGCCTTCAGACATTTACGCACATTTTTACTACGACTCCATAATAATTATATCACGCGTTTATTATATTAATAAATTAATTTAATTTTATTAATAATAAAGTAGGTATACCACTAAACGGTAGAAAGGTTAATTTTTACGCGTTGATAAAGTTTCATGGCAGTTTACATTATGTTAGGAGACGCGAGCTTTTTCATTATACATAGTTAATGTATCATATGGTCTTTTTATGAGACCTATTATAATAAGTGTCGTTTTAGTGATAATTTGTATACTTACTGCCCATATTATTATGTTTTATTTTGAGTATTTAAAGGCATGTTTATGACAGAGAACGAATATGTACATATATATTATATATTTTAACGAGTATATCTACATAATTTAGCTATAAATTCAGGCTATAAATTCAATATTACGGTAACTACTTCTATTAGTTCATTAAAGGCGTTATAAAACCATCAGCTGAGGCTTCGTGTTCGAATTTCTACTTTGCAGGTATCACCTTCCAACCGTTCTTATTTGAATATAGATCTCGGATAGACGAAAAAACATTATGTTATGGGCAATCAAAATTAAAGCTCATCGACATAAACACCTGGCAATGAGAAATTTGCTATAGTCTCCACTAGGCGGACTGGTGGCTTAGTAAAGATTTATATTCTATTCATAAAATAGATAAAAAAATGTATTGGATTGATATAAGTTAACGCCAACGCTTATGTCAATCTCATACATTTTTGTATCTATTCTATGAATAGAATAGAAATCTTTGACACTTGTGTAGGGCCTCTTGGCGATTCCCTTAGTCGATAGTCTGGAGAGATAGGGTACCATATTCTCATGTGGCAAATATTAATAAAGTAAGAAGCAAACCTTAGCTGCTTGTCCCTTTAACTGATTTCATTGGTACGCGATCCACATGATGGTAAAATGGTCTATAGTTATTCTTTGCTCACACCTTTGCCTAAAGAAAAACTCTATACCTACTCACAGCTGAAGGCCCCATCCCTTTTACTGCTGCTGATACAGTGTTTTTGTAAAGAGTTCTGGAAGTCTTTTTTCTAAAAGCGATAAGTTGTGCAATGTTGTTACTATGATCTCGATGTAAACTAGCAATGTTTCCCAAATCGAAATGATACATATTTTTTATCTTAATTTATTTCTACCAAAAATAAAAAGGTAAGATTTAAAATATCAGAAACGCTACCGATATTTACTGACTAAAATTTAAAACCATAGTTAAACAAAGGCACCTTTATTAGTAGTAAATCTAAAAGTCGCGTATAAATATTAAAAGTATTAAGTTTAGTATGGTCTAGCGTCCAGACCACCAGAGTACATGTGGGTGTCTTGACGTTTATTGATGTATCTATGATTAGACGTCCACCCTTGCTTCGCTTCGGTAACAAAAGTTTCATTCGGTCACACAACTCCTACGGAAAATATCATTGCAATAGTGTCGTATTGCATCATTCAGATTTACAAAGGCGCTTAAAATATTGATATTCTGAAATTCTGTAAATGTCTAAAAAATATGTTAAACAAAATTAAATATAGCCTATTTTATCCGCTTTATTTATTCATCATTTTTAGTTAAATCGTTGCAATAAACAAACACAAAAAAAATAATATTTTCTCTCTATTATATTAGTTTAAGCTAGTAGGTTTCACGAGATGTTGGAAGTTATGTTTGCTAATGATCGTGAGATATTGAAATTCTGTCAGAAACATTTTCAGGAGCAGACTTCAGGACTAAGGCAGTTGATGGTATTATACCTACTGGTGTTAAGCCTGATCTCTCTGTGATCGCGCCGGATTGCTGTCCCATCAGAGCATAAGCATAATAAAATAAAGGAAATGCAAAACTGTATTTGTGTCAAAACCATCATTAATCTTCAGCCAAGAGACGTCCACTACAAGTTCTAATTTCACCTAAAGAAAGGGATAGTCATCACACTTGTCACAAGAATTGGTGACTGCAGGAAGATGAAATTCATGCTATAAGAAGAATTACTGTCTTCTCACGACAAAAATAAATAAAGTGTGCGATCAAAAGAAAAGTCAATCCACCAACTGAGACAAAATAGGGTCCTATAAAATGACTTGGTATCAGAACCAATCTATTAGATAAGGGTTACTAATTTTTTTCGGGAGCGATTTCCTACCACCTACAATATAATAAAACAAGTTTCAAAAACAGATTATATAACAAATGGGCTACAACAATTTTCTTTATTGTAAACATAATTTAGACAATAAAAAACATAAGAAACACTATAAATATATCATTGACAACGGTCCAAAACTAAAATTTACACTCAATTTCATAGGATTACGTGTCATTGATCGAGTATTGCCTTAATCAGTGGCTATAAAATATATTCTGTGTATTTATTGTTGAAAAAGTTTATGATCGAGAAAATAATTGTACAGTCAGTAACAAAAGTGATGATAATGTAATCCAAAGAGCTATTTCAATAAAAAGTTGTTGCAGTGTTGTTGTTGTAGTGTACCTAATAAGCAAGCGACCTACGTGATGATATGTGATGGGCGACGGACATGAGTACCTCAAATGTCACAGTTGAAATGCTACAGTAATATTGTGGCTATATTTGCGATTTTTCAGCAAGGTTGTTAGAATTCGAGATAGGTAAAAGACTTCTAAGAAAAATGTAGATGCACTTTATCTTAAAAATTTCTAATATCATAGTAATGAACTTAGATTTCTATAAAGGCGATACGGATTATTATCTGGACGACACATGACGATTTGTAGGTATTATCAACGATGTAAACGTGCTAGATTTTTAAAACCTCATCCATTTCAAAACAATTTTATTCTTGATAAAATTTTTGAAAACTTACTCTATTTTTTACATGCCACCGCTTTTGTAACCGACAGTACATACACTGCAGGTTAAAGATCAAACCATGATATTAAAGGTTCATTGAATCGTATAAAAGATTTGACAATCTATTCTTGTTAGGGACATGAAATATATTAAAGTGACAGTGCCTATTTAATACATAATATTACGGTGAATTTATCAGGCCTACAATTAATACTTGACTATGGTAAAACCGTGGTTTGGGATTTGAATTTATTTCATACAAATACAAAAGAGATTGACTAAATATAGGTATGTCAACCTACACGGAACCACCGAAAACTAGATAAAACAACATGTATGATTATCAAATATGACCTGCAAGGTACTGTTTCCTATTCTGCGCCATAAGCTCACAATTTACATACTCATCAAAATAGCTTTGCTAATTTTGATTTTCTGTACCTGTGTTTTTTAAAAGTTGATTTTAATGCTATAACATATTATAACAGTTTTATAGGTACAACCGAACGTAAAATATTAAACAGCGTGTTTTTGCATCGATAGGCACATTCGAAAATCTATTTCCCGTCTGGACTGAGTTCCGGTGGACAAAGTTACCCCAAAGCTATTATGTCGGGTGTGTAACTTAATTGTGAATGGAATAGACCCTGCAATGAAGTGTATTGTGACTTATAGTATTGACTTATTGACTGTTTCGGTAACTAGTTCTAGTCTTGTATGTTTTTAATAGGTACCGGTACTTAAGATTTTATCAGCAGTTTGTGCGACAATGACAGCGTCAAATTTGAAATGTTTAGTTCTTAAAGTTCTTAAAGTAAATACTAGGTGCGCTGTTAATTTTACTAACATTTTGTGCCATCAATGAGATAAACGTAAAATCGTGAAGTGAAACAGTGTGTAAGTTAATGTAATGGCCTAAAATGCCGTATAAGAGAAGCCAATGGTTTTAAAAATAAGCTAGAACCAATCTGACTTTACAAAGACTTTCTTTTGAAGTTTATCATAGACATTACCGGCATACAGTTATGAAAAACTGCTCTAAACGTGAACAACAACATAAAAATAGAATATAATATTCCAAAAGTCAAAAAGCTCGGTACAAACGTATGATATCTATGGAATATAGTCATCCTTACAATCAGTTCTTAAAGTCCATGAACTTAACAATTTAAACAGTATTTTATTGTTATTTAAAATTCATTATTTCTTTACGCATAATCAAACCCAAGCATATAATTAAAGCCCATTTCAAATATAAAAGAACAATCTACTTAAGTTCGGTATCCCGCTACGATACCTCCTTAGTATTCCAAACGCACCGACTTATTCAGCTCATTAAAAAAAACTATTTAAATAGAACTAAATCTGTCGAGTACTTCGTTTTAATCGAGTAACATGCAATTATTGGTCGTCACGCCCGAGCTTTCAATACCTCCCGTTGGCAACACCAATATGTGAGAATCACAACAAATTATACTGTGGACAGTCTATGATGAACCTTTGTAACGACCAGTGTTACAAGACCTCTTGTTTTGAAACAAATTCTACTAAGTTTATTTTGATTTAGAGATCAATTTGTAACAGGCGTTGTTTACTCTCAAACAAATGAGTAATAAACTCAATCTATAGGGGGTCTTTAATTAAATAATTTCTTAACTTTACATACACAATCATGTGTTGTTTTACATACAGATGATAACCAAGTAATGGTTATGGGTTTTGAGCTATGGTGGTCGGTGTAATGTGAAATTCGATAGGGTTTAAATGGGTTTTATATTTTTATTTCCTTTGAATGGCATTAACATGTAGTTCTAATTACAGTTTACGATTTATTGTAACTTTGTGCATAATAATGTATGCATGGCATGTGTATAATAATAAACATTATTTTAAGAAAATAGCTCGCATACATGTATTATCAGGCATAGAGTTCCTTGTTTGTAATATGATCAGCTTTCTTAAGAGCTCTGGCATTTACCACAAGAAAGAACAACATATTGTAAGTACGAATCTGTAGATGACAACCATTAAGTTTATATGGAATTAACTGTAGAAGATCTTTTACTCGAATAAAAAATTATCTCCCCACAACACCCCTACAGTGCTGATCTCTTTCTGTTCAGAGTTTTTAAAGAGCTGACAATTTTACTGTAAGAATTATAAGTAAATTTTAGCTTCAAGAGTTAAGTAGTCAGTGAACTTTCGCTTTTATGTGAGTATGTAAAAAATAATTCACTACAAAAAGTACGATTACTGAAGTGATTATTAACTTACCGTTTACATCCAACCAAACGATATATTTGGAAAATGAAAACCTTGAAAAGCCCTCATTAAAATCATTACAATGCAATAAAATTTTACAATACGTCTTAACCTACATATTTTAATGATCAAAAGACGCCGTAGGTAACTCCTTTAGGTCCCATCCGTTAAATGAAGCAATTGGTAATGTTGGATTGTGAAGCCTTCCTTATATGAGACAATGGTGCCATAAGTCAGAGACAAGAAGGTGATGACGTCAGAAAAAGGTTATTTTTCAAATGAACAATGTATGTGTTGTTTTTTAATGTTTTACGATGGTTATGACGTTATGCTACGTGTAGAATTGCATATTTGATAGTTTTTCATCTGTTTGGAAAGACAAAAAGTGCAGAGGAGGCAGATAACTCCAGACATAAGTGTGACAGTCCATACACAAAACTACTAATCCATCGCACCGATCAAACTATGAAAAAAATATTTTATATAGGTACAATTTCAGTGGCTGAAATCAGGTAAACCCACAAAAATGAAGAGAACCGAGAAAGTAATCAGGCTTTGGATCTTACTTGCCGAACTGCAACATCCCTGGTCGATCTACCACATTCATACTAAAACAAGCGAGACTCTTTTAACTTAAAAATATCTAATAGGTGTTTTAGGGCAAACACTACCAGTAAAACCAACGCTAGCAATATATTTATACCCTTAAAGCAGCAGAGGCACAAAAACCAACATGATTTATTAACCTTTGATATTTTAATGGCAATAATTTTCATTTAAATACAATTATTTAATATGTTCTATTCGTATATTGTTTTGTGTTAAACAATGGCGGTGAGGTCTATAATTGTAAAGGTACACAGTCCAATTGTGGCTTAATGACTGAAGCTATAAGCGTTAATCGTTCAAATTTTACCGCGCTTAAGTGATAAGCGGTAGCGGGTTATAAGTAAAGTTAAGTTCTTGAATGACTGAAACTATTGACAGATTCTAATAAAAATAATGTAATAAAGTTATTAATTTTGGATTACTGCATTAACATGCATTTACCAACAATATCGCACCGATTAGCTACTATTATCAATACAAATTAATAAGCATATCCCCTCAGCTTGAGTGAAATCAATGTTACATTATCGATAATAAGTACCTAACTAATTCATAGCATATAGAGTAAATCTTACTTATATGTGGCTTACGAAAAAGACACTGCAAAGCATTATTACAACTTTTGATATGAAAGTTTATTAATCGCTATCAGCTTATACATTGTACTCAAAACTTAATCGTTAAAATAAATCTTGATACGATAATGCCGGGCTAACGAGTGAGGATACAATGCCGCGACAATCGGCGGCGGTGCCTTTCATCTCGACACTTTGTCTCCTGCAGTCAGGCCCCCAAACATTGGCGTGAGACGCACTTAATTGGGCCGCAGATATTCGTAATTATTTAAATGTTTACTTTATGTTCTCGTGGTATTTTTATCTGTGTTTTTCTTGATAAAAATATGCGGTTAACAAAAAGATACAACAATATAAATCGTCTTATTTTTAAATAAATATCTTAAGACAAATACGGATACTTTTAGTGTTTCTGCAAAAAAAATATTTTAAAAGCACGTTGTGATCAATGGCGTACTAGTCTTAATATTTAATTATTTATAGACTTATATTGCATATTAGTCAGAATTACATTATTATCTTATAGACAGAAACACATCTTACATAAATGAAATCACTCAATGTCATAATAATGCCTTACAACAACAATAAAATAATATAACCACATTGTAAATAATATTAAAAATATGTGTTTTATTTATGTATCAAAACAATTAATCCCCATAACAGCCCATGAAATTTAAACCCAAATTACTCCTTCACCAAAATATAACAGACCAAACAAAACCAGTATTAAATTATCCAATTATTAATAAAAAATAAACTAATCAACGGCCAATCTACACCTGCGTGACTTCGTGTATTGGTTTATCGGATGCTCAGGTAATCTGCGAATTTCGAAAGAGGCGGCACTTTTGTTCTCGCATTTTTTTAGATTCACTTTTTAAAATTATCGTTGTAGGAATCGATTGCGGCAAAGTTGGCTCGATCAGAATTCACACGGTACATCTCAAAGGATAGCTTGAGTGATTGCTGCGGACGATTTAAATGTTACTTTTTCTGATTGCTGTTGTTTGATATTATGTTTGTTTAATTTGTTTTGTGGATCATTTAAAAAGTGAGAGTGGTAACGAAAATAGCTTGAAGTGGATATTTTAGGCCGGGTTTGGTAGTTACCTACTTTGAAACTTGAGAAAATAAATATATTTGAATTTTAATTTAAACTGTTTTTTTTTTAATTTAAAGGTTTGTACTACATTTTTGTCATAGTACGGGATAATAATAATAATAATAATAATAAGATCATCCACCAGCAAATTGCTCTGCGATACAATCTTTTGGATGTCGAGGTGCCGTACTACAGGTACGACCCAGAGCCAGTTCTCGAGAATGGTCGCGCGACATGTACTGGGATCGCTCCATCATCACAGACAGGACTATTATAGCTAACAAGCCTGACATTGTGGTGGTGGATCGATCTGAACGCCTTGCAATGATAGTTGATAATACCGTCCCTCATGACAAGAATCTCATGAAGGCTGAGAAAGACAAGCAAATAAAGTATCTTGATTTAGCCCATGAGATTGTTGACATGTTGACAAAGTTATGTATAGGTTCTTTAAAATTTATATGATTCGGGAAAAATATATTGTCACTTGAACACTTTTATCCACATTCTCGTGCATAAGAAGCTAACACAAATCAATAGACCAAATCGGTCGTAAGTATTTATAAGTTTGTTTGTGATGCAATATAGTTACACAATGTGAATGCGCCAAATTAAATAGTTTCTTGTTTGTTTCAGGTACAATAGCGACGTGTAATTCGTTTGAAGATTTCGGGATGCGTTAGAAAAAGGTAAGTTAAATTCTTTGGAGCCGATTGTCGAGAGATACCTATTATAAAGATACTTTTTTTTTATATTTGATTAGGCGCTAAAAATATCTATAAGTAATGGCACAGGCACTTAAGGTAGTAGATCCACGCTGGTTTCAGCATGAATGGGCTGGATCGGCCGTTACAGTACTACTCTCTCATAGAAGATCGACGTAAGAGAAATAGTATCCATAGATACTATTGCGTTTCGTTCGGTGAGTGAGAGTGCCGGAGGCCCAAATACGCCCTCGGTCCTTTTCCTTTTCTCCTTTCCCTCCCCATCCCTTTCTCCGTGGTCGACAACGGATTGGTTGTGTTTTTTAAGCATTATTACTTATGCAATGCTTGGAAAACAGAGCCATCTCTATAGGTTACGGTTGTCACTTACCACTTAGGTAGGCTTTATGCTTGATTGCCATCAAATTTGGATATTTTCAAATGTATTTATCTTGTCTGATTATTATACTTACAAATTGCAAATTTAAGTACCTATCCAAAAACTAAAGAGTATTTATATTCACTTGTAAGCCATCACTATCGTCGGAGATCCCAAATTATTTGATTGCTATCAATAAATTAATAATAATTATTCGTATCCTGCAATAAATGTATTTTAAACAATTACAACATAAAAACTTATAAGACTGTTGAATAAATTGGGTTAGAGCAACGAGGAAATAACTACATTTATCTACGGTAGTAGATCCACGCTGATTTCAGCATGAATGGGCCGGATCGTCCGGGGAAGTACTACCCTCTCATAGAAGATCGACTTAAGAGTAGTAGTATCTGTACTACTGCGTTTTGTTCGGTGAGTGAGAGCGCCGGAGGCCCGATTTCCCCCCTTTCCTCTTTCCTCACCTCCCTCATTCCCTTCCCCTAACCCCATTCCCAGCCGCCATAGTGGCGGCCACCATACCAGCAGTTTAAGACGATGGCTTTTGGTATAGTGGCCGCCACTTCTGGATTCCACTGACTGCTTACCATCAGGCGGGGTGCAATCACTTTGCTAGTCTATAATATAAAAAAAAAAAAAAAACATTTACTTAATATGCAAATTAATGGACTTTCTGTGTTACAATGACGTACCACAACATACTCGTTTATATAATGACTTTATAACAAAGACTGACAAAATAAAAATAAAATGTATGTCTGAGATACAATTGATAAAATGTGTTCTATATACCATTTTGTGAACTGCAGTTGAATCGTGCCTTACAATGTTTTATTTACATATTAAAAAAAATTCAACATTTTTTGTACAGCGACAATAATTATGATTTTATAAGTCAAAACTGCTAAAATGTGAGTTACGATTTTTGTCCTTGCAGTTGTCGATATAATATTTAGAATTATCAACCTACTAATATGTAAATAAGTTCACTATGCCAAAAAAATATTTAAAATTTAGCTAGACGTTTTAGTATTTGATTCAAACAATAACCTTTTAAATCTTACTGTTAACAGTAACACTGTTAGAGTAAACAATCTAAACTACAAAACGAAGTGTGTAATATGCAAATGAAGTAGGGAATTTTATTTACATAATTAAGTGAAATAATCAAAAACAGAGTATAAGCTTTAACAATTAAAAGTTCAGTGGTCAAAACATGACTTCTCCTCACGATAAACTCATAATTTCTTCATTAATAAAGTTCGGAAAGTAATTAACAAACCCCTCTTGTCTACAAACGTGTAGGTACTTAAATCTATGGCATTGTACGATTTTACTTTATTTTAGTCACGATTGACTTACTTATTTCATATGAGTGGTCGTAAAAGTGATTGTATGTATTTTTATTGTATAGAATTTATAAAAATAATTTGAATATTTTGTAATTTAAGCATTTCTCAAACTGGTTGCTTTTGGTCGTGTTTATTATGATTATAGCAAAATTGAGGGTATACAACGAAAGCTTTGAGCCCACTAGGGTTTACGAGTCATGAATGGCAACATTGCAATTTTGTGTAATATTTCATGGTTTTTTAATTTTTATCATTTAACCTTAGCTATATTTTAAATTAGGTGAAAGCTGCAAGTAACCAAAATGCTTACAGTTAGTAAGTAACCATAATGCTTACAGTTATGATGAAAATATTGCAACTTAAGTTACAAATGTACCTATTTATTACAAGAACTGTAAACGCAAGATTTCTTACTTTTTATACAGCTTTCACCTAATTCTAGCATGATCACAAAAAATATTTTTAAATTATAGCTGAAAACCAAGAAATATGTCACTAGGTTGCGAAGTTACCACTCATGACGCGTAAACGTGTGAATAAGGAACTATTAATTTAAGAATAATAGATTATAATTATTTGCTGCTATTAAAGTCCTCCTCAGCAGTCGATGTGAGTGGTGTATATTAAGTATTGGACCTCTTACAATTGAGATAATAAAATATTGATGGAAATTTTAATTTTTTTAGATAAAACTTCGTCAAAGTTTTTTGAAACGTGATTTTAAAGACTAGTCAATGTGTAAAATAGAATTTAAAACTACACAAAATATTCACTAGCACTAATAAAAACCTGTGTACCACACATCCATTTTACATTTTTAACTGAAACCAAAGGATCTAACCGAATAGTGAGGGAGAGTAAAAATAAAAAGGGTATCGGTATCGGTACCCGATCTTTAGCCATTTGCTAATTACTTACCGCCCGCGCCTTTGTGGCGAAACCTATCTAATGTGCGGACTTGTAAAAAGTTCGATTCCGACTGACGAGGAAAAGTTACCGAAAGTATTCGGAAAAATGTTTATTCATTAGAAAAATGTGATGTGTGTAAAATAAAGATTTGAACGTTTCTATGCGGTTTCTTTTGAGCAAAGAAGTATAAGGTGCGAGAAGTGCATATTAGTTTTTAAATGATATAATAAACACCATGTAATGTGTATTCTTTGTTGGAGACAAATAAGTAGAAATAATACATGTAGGAAATACAAGAGCTGGATGTAGTTTTTAATTAAAAGAAATGTTTTTTTTTCTGAAATAATTTATTCACTGTTAAATCTATTATGCACAGTATGCGCACGACCAATTTCTCCGAGGTCATCGACACTACTAGCAGACCAAATGTCGCCGTTCGTGAGAAAATCACAAATATGTTCAATAAACAGCTTATATTAACATAATCGTGTTTTGCTGCCATCAATTTACGAGTATCTCTAAACCAGCTTCTTTACTAAAGTGTTGTGCGTGTCGTCTCTATGGTTTTTTAATTCGAGAATGTATAGAACATAGATTACTATGGAATCGTGTGATAATTGTAGTATTACTTTTTACCTGTTGAATTTTTAGTGCGTGTTGAGTAAGTTCTCAAGTTCGGTGTCCGATAGTGTTAAATTTTGTTGATTTGTTACAAATTTTAAGTCGACATCTTCTCGCTATTCTAAATGATCATTCCTGCACTACAGGATAAGTTCCACAAAGAACTCTAAAATAAGAAAACTATCTATTAAATAATAAGAAAACTATCTGTCGATCACATAAGTTGTGTATACAACACTCGCTGCGGTTTGAATAGGGAGATGTCTGACCTTGCAACTACCTATAATAATAAAATATTATGATAATACTAATAGCCGACAACATCACTGTTACTAAAAAGTACTCAAAACCAACCTGTTCCTGTCTAGGCCTCTTCTCATACAAAGAAGAGAACATATATTATTAGGTATGCATTTAAATGATTGTAGTACTTAATGATAAAATAACAGGTTTACGAGATTTATATATTAAGTATCCGGATACAAATACGGCAGATGGGTTCTCATGAGTATAAAAATATTCTATTTGAGTAATTTCACGATGATTTTTGATAAACTTAATTTACTGCCTTCAAAAGTAGTACAAACTTGTAACGCTTAATGCTAAAGATACGGTGGGAAATGACCCATTAGAAGAGATACAATTTAGAAGTGGCGTATACTTTATTTGGGCATAGAACAATCAGTCAACTAAATAGTGGTTGACATAAAAAAATAACCCCTTTTTGACTTCGGGGTCGGGCAAAAATAGTCAACAGTTTGTGTTCTATTCGTGTATCTGATGATTATAGTAAAATCTTGACATGAAAATGAAGATACTTGAGAGAAACCTCTTCGTTCAACAGTGAACGTTTTATTTCGGAGATCTCATTGTAGGTCAAAGAATTTAAATATTTACAATATTATTTAATATTATAAATGCGAAAGTTTGTATGTGTGTATGTGTGTGTGTGTATGTTTGTTACCACTCAGCGCCTAAATGGCTGAACCAATTTCGATGAAAATTGGTATGTAGATAGATTTGGTGCTGGAGGCGGACATAGGCTTTTTTTTATACCGAAAATCGGTCTGGTTCCCGAGGGATACTACAAACCATATTTTACGCGCGGGTGAAACCGCGCCACGGAAAGCTAGTATTTAGAATATTTAATGCTCTTGCAACTGCAATGACTCTATCTTTTATATAAATAACTTATTATGTAGCTATAAAAAAATATAAATATGATATTTTATGATGACAATTGACATAGTGTTGGCTAGGTATACGAAAGACAAACGTGCGTGTTTTTCGAGTTCTTTAAAACATTCAAAATATACAAGGCGTTCCGAACACAATATTATTTAAATATATTTACGTATGGAAATGGATAATTAAGATTACTGTAACGGGACTAGATTAGTGGACTACATACCCATATAATATGGTTGTAAATGTGTGTAATATATTATAATACCTGGCGATTTATAACAATGAAAGATCGTAAGCAACTTGGTATGCAAACAAATTTGCGACTTACTGCAATTGTTTTAAGGTTACTTTTAAAGTTAGAATGAAATGAATTATACTCGTAAACATTATGTTTTGCAGATATGGCACAATAGTTAAAATAGTAATCTTACCTTTAGCACTATTTGGAGTGTCGTGAATTCTACCACGCGGAACAAGATTTTTGTGACTCACGAATAATTGTTCTAATTTTATTGATTTTAATGTTTATCAAACCTCAATAAAGTAGTATCATTTAGAGTAAAAATAAATGAGACCTCTTGCCCAAATAGGAACAAGTTATTCCGGTCTGATCCGCCGTGTCGGGGATCAGAAACAAATTTAAATATTGTATCCCGGTCGAATCCCATAACCCGGATTGCATCGGCTGATAAAAGATAATCACAGCAACGCATATTATTGTTATTTTGTTCAGGCAAGAAAATATAAGAGGTATCGTATTAAATATTAGGATTATTAAAAGGCTGAATTAACTAGGTCTAATTTCTTCTTGATTTTTTACCTTATTCTCTTTACTTTCTGTATCACGGTCGAACATAGTACGGTTGTGTTCTGACATTGTTTTTACAATTACCTACTTAATAGACAAGATGATTGAGAGATTGTTTACGAGCTGCCTAAGTTGTATAAAAACTTACCGAAATATGCATGCATGCTATTATTGTAAAGTCTTAAAACTCATTCGGATAACCCATTCTTTAATAGCTACCGAAATACAATATTGCGGAAGATATACTGAGACTATCAAACACATTTAAAAACTTTGCCTTTATTTTTAAAAGCGGGCTTTAAAATATGACATTTGAACAGTATATTAAATTTATTAGCATAATAAATAACAATAATTAGAAAACATAATAGTGCTATTTGAAAAAGTATTGGATTACAATGCTTAATATTTTTACGACACCTGCCTACATTTATTATTTCATAATATACTACTATGACATAGTTTATAACATAATAATGTTGTAAATTTCACTACCATTACTATGACGTCAAACATTTAAGTATTTAAAGAATACAAAAATAAATTTATTAATAAAAGCATTTATTATATTAGCGGTATTATTTTTATCCTGCCACTTATAATCATAAACAATATTTTACTATCTATTTAACAGTTGCTTAGGCCTTAGGTCACCTATTATAACTATGTAAATAAAAATGAGATGCAATAAAAAGTGTTCTGGTTATGTTTCATAATCATTTGATAAATAGGTAGAAAATCTTTGAACGCCTCGATGGTCCAGTGAAACTGTGTAGGCAGAGATCTCGGGTTCAATTTTTTTTTTTCGGGTTTTGCTGTTGAGAAATTCTCAGCGTAACTTACTTCTTCTTCGTCGTGACACTCTTGACAGAGAGGTCGTGGTCATCAGGTTGTGACTTCTGTAGAGGCAGATGTTATTCGCCTCACGATCATCCGCCATTTCTCTCTTGTGGCGGCCATGTTGCATTCGTTCAAGGAGCCACCCACAGCAGACTTCACCTGGTCGGTCAATCTCATGAGTGACCTCCCTCGCCCTCTGGTGCCCTGAACGACAAGACGTTCAATGGAGTCGTTATCGCGTCAAGAAACATGTCCAAAGAACTTCAAAATGCGACTCTGCACAACTGCTGAAAGACGTTGCCTAATGCCGAGTTCTTCGAGTATAGAGATGTTGGTGCGGAAATCAGTCCACGACACTCCCAGCATCCGTCTCCAGCGGCACATCTCCAGAGCATCTAATTTCTTCTTTTCAACTTGTCGCAATGTCCATGTTTCCGCGGCGTATAAAAATATGGGAAAAATAAGTGATTGTACCAGACGGATCTTAGTTGCTTTTGTAACGTTTCGATTCTTCCATACTCTCTTTAACTTGTCCATTGCAGTTCTCGTTATTGCTATTCGTCGCTTTATCTCTTCAGTGCATCCACCATTATTCGAGATCTCGGTACTTACTATCACGCCCTTTTACTGAAGTTGTAAGTGTTTGATACCCATATTACGCTATGTTGGTCCCATTAACAGGAGCGAGACACTAATAAAAGTTCATATCTTATAAAATAATTTAAACAGCCACCATTTAAGTACTAAAAATATTTTACAAAATAGAACCTATTTTGCCTTTAGGAATCAAACCAACACACAACCAACTAACTAATTAAAGTCGCTGCTTACGTAACCTATCACGTATGCTGCGGCCTTTAAACTACAAACAAAGAAAGATCGATCCGTAAAATTCATTCCCAAATAAGTAGCAACCAATTACATAGCAACCGAGCAAGTATTCTATGAACAAAGCAACATATTACGAGTATGTCTCAATAGACGTAACGGGTACATAAAACAGCCTCCCTCGTCGTCGATAAAATGCCGATCAGTGCATATTGTATGCGTTGAATTATGCCAACTGCCGGCGTCTTTGAAGTTCACAGAGTAGAGCATGCATAGAGGTTTAGTACAAGTGTTTCTTGTAAAATAATATTTATTTTGTACTAGCGGCCCGCCCCGGCTTCGCACGAGTGGACATTTTTTAAATATGTTGGGATAAATAAATATACTTTTGTATGGGAATACAGAAAAGTGTTTTTTTCAAGCAAAATTTAAATTTTTCTTTCCGTAAGAACCATCCTCGTACTTCTAGGAATATTATAAAAAAATAATTAGCGAAATCGGTTCAGCTGCTCTCGAGATTTGCGCTTAGCAACACATTTAGCGATTCATTTTTATATTATATATAATTATCTAGCTATTTGTAGTTTTTTAGGTAAGTGGTGACTATCGCTTTTAGACTACAAAACTACTAGAAACAATAGTTAGGTAGCTGTGTGTTTAATTGCTACTTGCAATGCAAAACCATTAATTTTTATTACTGCCAATTTAACGCTCAATTTATATAAAGTTATTTATCGTATAATATTCAAAATTTTTTTTTTTAGGAATCCGAAATCTTCTGTTGCTAGCGCGCCACGATCACGATTTAATTCGTCATCATGGCGCCAGAAAATATCAAAATGTTTGTACTTGATAAGTATATTAGTTTCGTACAATAATTTATTAAAATACTAGTTAAAATTACGTGGTGGAGTTTTTCTGTCTATAAATAGGTACTATTAATTCAATATAGTCTCTTTTTGTGTGCATTTTTTGTTATAAAATGTTTTTAATGTTATTAAAGTAATGATACTGAAACCAAATCATTTATAGTAGTTAATATCCAATAATATGAGAAAAAGTGAGTAAGCATATTGTGTAATATTCACATAGATATCTGGTATTTAATTATCTGTTATTAGTTAAATCTTTTCTAAATACAAGAATAGTATGAAGTTGATGA
This sequence comes from Parascotia fuliginaria, assembly GCA_963082885.1. Taxonomy (NCBI): domain Eukaryota; kingdom Metazoa; phylum Arthropoda; class Insecta; order Lepidoptera; family Erebidae; genus Parascotia; species Parascotia fuliginaria. The sequence continues at coordinate 9,341,298 of OY720184.1, forward strand.
TATCTTAGATAACTAATAATACCCTGTTTTTTGTATATTTTTTAAGACATTTTGTTTTAAACAACACGTTGATACTATTTTTAATTACATTACTCTATCAACAACAAACAAAAATATATCAAAGATAGTTATTATTACATACACAATACACATACATCATTAACTAACTTATTAAAGTGTTCTTTGCAAACAAAATGACATCTATTAGTTCAACCTACTCTATGCGAAACAGAGTTCCCATACCGGCGCGGTAGGCTTTCTTTGTGAATTATTGCGGGTTCAGTAAAGGAGCGGTCTACCCGCGTCAATACCTTAATGGCGAGCCGTGTTTTCACCTGTGTGCAACTTTAAAAAGTAGCAAAAATACCCAACAGAACAGAGTCAAATAGAAAAAAGATTGGATTTAAGAATCTACCATGTTAGTTTTCCAAATAGTTTTTGAGATTTTTTTTGGTGGTACATTTTGAAAAACTGAAATACTTAGTGCATAAAAATTTCGAAATATAGATAAAAGTTGATATTTAGAACTGACAGTACATAGCCCTAATTGATATAAAACTATATCTGTAAGAACCAAAGAAAGTATCTAACCTTGTAAAAGTGTACGTATAACAGAGAACCATACGTTATTTTATCTGAAGTTTTTACTTTTCAATGCATGTCGATTATATGAGAACAACATTAAAATTTTACACCTTGCAAAGATAAATGCTCTCAAAAAACCAATATCAATTTACAAAATAGACTAGAAAGGGTGAAACGAAACATATCTTCAGTGCTCTTTGAAATTTTCATTCGTATTTATACATAAAGACCACTCATTTTAGATCCCTCACTTTTCTTCTAACATCCCCTTCACGCTCATATTATGAACATATGCGAAGGCATAGGGGGATCAACATAAAATGGCGCTCATACATCACTACTGCTGGAAGGGGTCGGCTGGATTTACAACCCTTTTGCTGCAGATTTATGTAGCGATCGCAGGGTTAACTTAACCCTCAAATGCAGAAAAGATCGCGTTTCTTTATTTTATAAATGGCTGACGAAAATAGACTGTTTTTTTGTGACATGGGTTCTGTTAATTTTTAAGTGACGTAAATAATGACTGAGTGGTATACTATAAACATATCAGCAAGAACTGAAGGGCGTTTAGAAGTACACGTCGTGGTTTGAAAAACCACATTTGTGTAGTATTTGAAAAACAAATCACAATATAGCTCTGAGTTACTTATGTGCCGAGAAGGTAAGAAATTGAACGAAAGGCTGTTTCGATTCTTAATAATAATTACTAGTAAACTTAATTTTTAATTAGACACTGGCAAAATCTGATCTTAGATACTTATTTTGAATTTAGTAGAAACAATCCGTGTAAGCGTGAAAGTAAAACAATATTATTAATTTAGTTTAGATCATACCAATGATACCTATGAACGTTTTAATAGTCCGTATATGGTTTCAGCGAATTTGCCTAGTGTAATCAGATTGCAATCACTTCAGCCCTAATATACCCACTAGTCGATATAGGCCTTACTTCAGTCGCGTCGTTTTGACAGACGCTGTTATGTAGGTCTTATCACTGAGTACTGCTGTTTGCCCTGTGTTGAATAATCCTACCGCCTTTTCATTTAATAGACTGATGGTTGACTGACTGCACTGATTACACTAGTAAACTGTGGGGTCGTCACATCCCAATGTCTCAGTACATCATCGTCATTATCATATCAGTCTAAAGACTGCTGGCCCACTCCATATTTCACCACTTTGACCGGTCGTGCCACCCTCCCTGGCTTGCCCGCTGCTCAGATCGTCGGTCCACCATGTGAGGAGTCTGCCCTCATTACTTAATCTAAGTTGAAAAAAGACAGCATTTCTCTAACTAGCGTGGCGTGCAGTCCCTTCGGTATCTGCACTCATTACCTCTCCGTGAGCCATGTATTCCGTATCTATGTCAGTTAATTTTCCACAGTGTAATTACTGAGTTCGCTTTGTTTTTGCTACTAACTTTATTTGCATAGAGTAGAGGGCTCGTACTTACGGACAAGGGATAGAGTAAAGTCGAATTTAATTTACATTTTTTTTTCATGGCGGTGAAAAAATATTGTTCGTAAACTTGGTCTAATACATAAACATTGTTTAAAGAATAATCAAAATCGTGGTTCCAGCAGTAACTTTTTAAGTAAATTAGCAAATAAATGATGATGAGATCGAAATATAACTACAAAATAAACAATGTATATTTTACTTGCTGTATAATTTTTGGTATATAAATATTTCATTGTTTACAAATGGAAATAAGTCATAAAAATAAATTTACAATTCAAATTGATTGAAAATACCCAATAGGAAACCTAGACAAGAATATCGCGAAATAACTTTGCAAATGAGGCTTTAGTAATAATCGTTTATATAGTATGACATCATATCGCCGTAAACATTAACTATGTAAAAATATGCATACATTTTCTTAGTATATCTTTGACGTGAGGCTATTGTTATAACGGAATTTCATCGAAATAATCGTCATCTTCCTCAACGTTTACCTATATGTTAAAAATATGAATCTGGATGACCAATTTGATACCTTATAATGAATATGTAATATTAGAAACACGTCATTAATTGTAATGAAATTTCCTACTACATTCAGATGTTCGTCATTGGAAAACTCAAAAAAATATTATTGAATGCTAGCATATTTAGTAAAATTTGATATAAAACTGTTTTTTTGTACATCAATATTTTTCTAAATTTATTTTTTTGCCATTATTTTTTTATTTTTAATAGGTAAAACTTAATTTTACAACTTTCTTCAATAAATAAAAAAAGAGAATAAAACAAACATGACACCAAATTTTAAATTAACGTTGAAATATCAGTAAAACGTAAATAAAAAAATGTATCAGTCGCACCCTCTCCATAGTCGTCTGTGTCTTGATGTAAAACTCCAGAATAAGCTAATAGAGACATTGTTCGGGCGCTCGTTAGCCGCATCAAGATGCACATGCACCGTGGGGGTCTTGCAAGCTCTTCGTCTCTACCTCTCTATATTTTTATACGTTAGTCTCAAGGCTCTATATGTAATAATAGTTTATATATGTTAAGTGTTCAATGTTTGCATAAAGCAAAGTAAGGTAATTGTAGAAGAGCTAGTATTATAATAAGGTAGAGCAGTGAGCTTTCTATATCAAATTCAACTTTTAATAGAGTTTTATATACTTCATGACGTCAATCTGTCACTGGCATTGAAAATCATGGTGCGTATCGTAAGTAGGGAATACCAGCTAAAAACTAAAGTTAAGGGCGTTCCGTCACATATGACCTTGAGCGTTTCGCTTCCTCACCACCCCGCGCCTCACCCGAAAAAAACATTGCGTGCGAGTTCGCCCTCTAGCGGCAAGTAGCAGTAGCACAACTATAAGACAATGACCTTACTTGTCCGAAACCGCAGAGCGAAAATCTGATAGACGCGCCAATAATGAATTATTTTTTTATTATCTTTTATTATTTCGTTTAGTAAATATGTATATTTTTTAGTATATATTATTTATATATTTATTAATTATATAGTAGCGAAAGCAAAGATAAGTGTTGAGAATCATGACGTTTGTTAAATATGTAGTAGAAATAAAAATAACTACTGTGGGTTAAAACAATAAACTCAAAACCCAGCTGTGAAATGTATTACCTGATCAAAAAAGCCGTTTAAAACGATTTTTATGAATTATTGAATACAAAAAAATATTTAATAATATATATAATATTAGTCGCTTAAAAATTAAGTCCCAATGACAATACACCATTGTGATAAATTCCTATAATTGACATGATATGTATTCTTCAACTAATACTAGTACACTTTAGTTTAGTAACCCTGCCGAGTTTATACTTATTTAGTTAAAGTTTAGTATTATATATATATATATATATATATATATATATATATATATAGGTTTTTTGTACATGAACAAACTAAAATATTTTGACTTAAAAAATGTATTAACATCCTATTAATATTATAAATGCTAATGTTTGTGTGTGTGCACGTATGAAACGTATGCGTACCTCATCTTCATTTATATTTTTACTATTTGCAATAGTGTCGCTAGTATCATGAAGCCCCTATGCTAGCAGTTTGAGACAATTTCTATTAAAATAGCAGAGGAGTGCGTTACCCCAGCAAAATGTTGATAAAAATGTGCTTATAAGAGGTGAGAGTATAACAGATAATTAGTGCGTCGTAAGGAGTAATTTGTTTGCCTATAGCAAAATTTGTTTGCATTATAGTTTTAAAGTTATTCGGAAAAAAACAGATTTTGCTGGGGTAACGTTTGAAACATTACCCCAGCAAAATGTCTTTTCTTTAAATTATTTAGGCAGAGTCACGTTGGTAGACCAGTATGAATAAAATAACTGTATCAATAGTACTAGTACATGACTTTTTAAAACAATACTGAAAAATTCAATCTTTATTTATGCCCGTCTGATTGTTAAGTGTTCAAAATTAGCTCTTACAAAAGCCAAGAGTTTTCATAACTTTCTAACTCCACTGCGTCTTCATGGACTGATGATATGAGGTCCTGCATCAATAATAAAAAAGCATCTCATAAAGACCACCTAGCCAGCAGTTTGAAACAATAACCTTTGGAATGGTGGCTACCACTTAGTCTTTTGGATCCCACTGACTGTATCATAAGGCAGAGTGAAGTCCCTTCGATAGGCAATTGTACGGCACGGTTATATTGATGTATGTAAAGTAAGGTTTTGTGCAAGACAACTTTTTCTTGGTTCTGTAGATACGTACCGCTACCAAACTCGAGTAATAAATCAGACTACACTTGTGCATTGTCTACTATACACTGTACTTGTATATTGTATTAAATGGCAAATCTTGCGGAGTGTATAGTCTTGGAGCCTATTAAATGCAAAACAATTTTGAAGTGCTACAGACTGTGGACCGCCTAAACACTATTTAATTTCATCAGCCTTAGTCCACGAGGTAGGAATAACAGGCACAGTCTGCCGAAAATGAACACAAAATAGTAGGACTGTGATAGCCACTCATGAGTTGGTGTTGTCTGATATCTGGTCCTCTGCTTTTAGCGCTTTACAGTTTGCCATAGTAAATTCATTCTTTATAATAAGGCTTCTATCGCGCAGCCAAATCAGTAGAAGGATTATCTACTCTACGAACACGAATCTAATCGAAACAAAACGCTGTTCTGTCTCGAGCAAAGATATATACAGAATATTATACTAAATGATTCATAATTTATTTCCATCCTGTAATCTCGCTTATTGATACATTTTGAAATAAAAAGATTTTTTTTTGTATTAATTATATATGACATAATGCCCGAGCCATAATTGTACAGTTAAGTACACATTTTGTACTGTTTTGTTAAAATTGTATACTTAGTATTATTAAAATTATACATTGTGATTTGTGAAATAGAGGTGTTCAAATGTACATTGTGAACTCCTGTGGTAAATTAAGTTCATCTTACTTTATACTTATATCGAATATTAACAGTTTATATAATACTTACATAGAAACATTTATTACAGTTCACATGTTGCCTTTACCTTTTGTAGCAATATGCAAATTGAGGCAGCCTGTAAAGCACACATTTTACTTTTTATTTTTTCTTTGCAACATAGAAAGCTGTAAGTATTTAATTACCTATAGAGTTAAGTGTATTGCCTGTGTCACTTTGCATGCTACTTGAAACTGTAACTTACAAAAATTGTAATAACCTGGCGATTAAAAAGAGTGGCCTGAGTTTCTTGCCAGTTCTTCAATTCTTCTTCTTAAAATTGTTCTTTAGTTTGTCAGCGAACTGGTTGTAGGTTAATTTGCTGACATTTTGTAAATTTTGACGTTCATAAGTGTTAATTTAATTAACCTATATGAATTAACATATTTTCATTTTCCTTATTTATTTTTGGTTCATCTGGATATAACTTCAGTAAATCGTTCTGTATATTGTATAGCCAGCAAACATTTTACGGAAGTAGATCTTTTAGAATAAGCGGGACGGTTTGGCTGGAGATGTGCATTTAACATGTACATAACGACGTAAAATGTAAGTTTTGTCTGAAAATCAGTGGTCCGAAGGCATAGTTACCTCCTCGGTCCTCTTTATTTCCTTTTTCTCCCACAGTATCTTTACTCTGTATGGCCACCACTGCACTGAATTTGAAACAGCACCATACACCAGCAAAACTGAATTCAAATGATGGAGCTGATAAGGATTTTCAGTTACACATGCTTTAAACAAAGCGTCATCATTCCTATGTTGATTATCTTCTAGTAAGTGCCAGTACGTAAGGTACACAATATCATGTACCCTTAGCAAAATAAGTAACACGAACAATTTCCAAAGTAGACGCATTGTACCCACAGTTTGAGTGATTTGGATGTACCGTGAAAATTACCTCGCTAGAGATTCATTATAAGTATAGATTACTGCAATATGTACATACAAATATATGTGTACATACATATATATGTATGTACGTACATATTGCAGTATTGTAAATGTATAATATAATGCAAAATCGGTAAAGTAGAACTAATGTAATATTATCGCTAAGTAACGGATCCATGCGGACGACGTCACGGGGTAGTTTTACAGTACACACACTTATAATCAGAAATCAGAAATTTTATTTGTTAACATAGGTACATAACAAAGGTCTTGAGATCATAAAAATAGTGCGCTATGTTTTGCCTACATACAAGGCATACAAACATTTTACAATAAGTTTATATATAATATAATATAATAAAGATACATACATACATACATAGAGTGCTAAAACATAATTCTTTTGCCTTTACCTAGTTAGGTAAAGACTGTACAAAAAAGAGTAGAATTCTTTATACTGTGCCACCGTGCCGGGTCTATTACTTTCTACATACACCTATCACTCGAAAAATACGGTATTACTTTTGTTATGTCCAGTAGGCACTCAACAATATATTATTTAATTTTAGGATTAAAAATTCATATAGTACGATAATAAAGGAACAGAGAGTAGGATTTTTAATTTACCTAATTGTGATAATTTCACAGTCTTCAAATATTTTAGTTTGGTTAGAGACTAAGACGTTTTGTAAAGCCTTTTTTTTGCTTCCTTTCTTGCAATCAAATAAATAAATCAAAATAAGATGCATTGAAAGTAGAAGGGTAGGTATTTACTTTAGCCTAGTATCTTATCACTGATTTTATCAGCTCATGAAAAAAAATCTAACGAGGTAAATACTTGAATATTTTATCGGCATTACTTACCGATAGAATATTCAAGTACACACCGTATGTATATATAGAATCTATAGGTATTTATGCTCGTGCAAGATAACGTAGATAGTTAGGTACCTAACAGCAGCGTGTATGGTTGTTTTGTGTAGGTACCTAACTAGGTCGCAAACCGACGCATGTCACGTATAATCATTGTAATTTGAGTTCTATGGTAGTTGTACGACCGACGCCGATGTTCGTGTTCCGACCGAAGCACCTCGTACATGTCGGTCGGAATCGGAAAGCGCCCTTGCCACATGAGTAAATATCCAAGTTAGATATTTTACTCATGTGCCCACCTACCACACACCTAGTTCGAAAATAAATGATAGTAGACATAGACAATATTGTAGCAAGCTCATAATCATATCCCTAGGGTATATAACAGCAGAAATTTACTGATTCTTGAGGCCCGGTGTTGCCTTGATCTTATCATGAGCGACAATAGGCTCACCACCTGCTACCTAGTTTACGTGGAACTAAACATAATTAAAGGATATCCTAGGTAAGTATCTCAAAGAAGGTATTTTACTAAAAATATGAAGGTAGGTATACACCTACTTACAGGATATTCATGTGTTGAATCTTTTGCATTTGTATTTGTATCAGTCGTAAAATTTTAGTCATTTTGATGAAAAATAATAATAAATGTAATACCTATGTATTTAATACACTAAAAAAATCTAAATAACTAATCTAATTTATTTGCAACACTAAATCTATCCACACAATATTTTTTTTTTTGATATTTTTTATTTGCAATTATTGAATTACGTAAATAATTTTTAAAAAAACCGCATACGTCCGTCCGTCAGAAGGGCTTGCGCCGCTTTGCCGCTCTGCCTCCCGTCGCCCGCGCAGAGCCCCTGCGACGCTGATTCAGCCAAATTATCAATAACTATTGAAACATTATCCTAATAAATGAAATAAATCTATAGAGTTGACATTTGGTTTATTCCGGTTGATTCAATATAACTTTTATATTTATAACTATAGTAATTACAAAGTAATATTTCGATATAAGTGAAATCACGTTGTTTTAATATCGTTAGTATAAGTTACATAATCAATTATTGTAAATAATTCTTCTACTATTCTAAAGCTCATGAATCAAAGTATATTGTAGGCAAAAAACAAAATGAATAAATAGCATTAAAATCTACTAAATAACGAGATGAAAGTCGCGGATTTCGGCGAAATTTCGTCGGAACCACCTTAATTACAAAATAAATGTCATACCATGCATTAACCAACTCGCCTGGTGGCCGCAGTGACTATGGCATGTACTTGCCTTTGCGAGAGGCCCGTGTCTTACAACGAACGCCTATTTTACGATATGATGCCTATTATGAAGTGCAATAACTTAGCCCAAAGAAGTAACCTTAAAATGACACCAAAACCTTATTTAAACTTGAAAGAAAAATTAAAACACAGCAATGTAACAAAACATGTATTTGCATGAAATTCGACTCTGAACATATCATATTCAGCTGTTCAAAGCTTTCAGATTCTATTTAAGGAATATTAAAACAGCTCTCTCGTCGCTGTCATACGACAATATGACAATAACCATATTTCGCTCCGTTTTCTTATGTCTTTAGGACATTGACTGACACGACTTATATTTATTGTTTTTAACTATTTTGGGCAACGTTTAACAACAAGTGTGAATGGGTTAATCCTATTAATATTATAAATGCGAAAGTTTGTGTGTGCGTGTGTATGTTTCCACTCACCGCTTAGAAGGCTTAACCGATATCGCTAAAAATTTATACGTAGATAGATTCGGTACATAGGTAGGCTACTTTTCATCCTGAAAATCGGTCTGGTTTTATATATACAGCGAGTTTTATATAATGTTACAGGCTACTTCGGTGGCAGGAGTGTATGTTTTAATTATTGTGAGTTCGATTCCGACTTGGGATAATTTTGTATGGTGCATAAAAGAGATTTATGTTTAAACGAGTCTGACAAAAATCACTATTTTTAAAGGTAGATGTCGCAATTTGGCCATCTCTTGGTATCCCAAATGTCTATGAGCGGAAGTTACCACTTAATTGGGTGGGTAAGAAAAAATAAAGCTCTTGGAGCTGAAAAAGATAAAGCGTCGAGTGCATGGAAAAGTCAAAAACCTAATGTCTTGATATTACAAGTTTAGTAATATATCTGCCAATTATCTACCTCACGATGGATACGTTTTAAATATAAAATGTACAGTGGTCACCAAGATATTGACATTTCCGACAGAGGTGCTAGCAACTTAGAAAAACTTGTTCTACGTCTCATGTGTCATTATTTGCTAAAAGGCCACGGGTTGTATATTCACAACGTCTATAACTCGGTGGCCTTATCAGATAACAGCACAGATGATACTAGGTTTCAGCACCACCAAATTCTACTGGATTGCAAAGAAGAAACGATCTCAACTTGTGCCTAAAGTTGAGACTTCAAAATTTCAAGACTTCATATAAATTGTGTGAGCGTTTTCGATGCAATGATGCCTTAAACCTCAGCGTACACTGCATAAGCTTCGAAGTGGGTCGCCTGCAGATATTAAAGTATTTCCACGTTCTACGTTATGTTAGGATTAGTATCATTTAGGCGAGAAGTTTGCTTTTTGAAGAGGTAAACTTATAGAGTCAAGAAATTCAGTTGAAAAACAAACCAACTATTTTTAATTACAAAAGAAGTCTTCATTATATTGTTTTAAAAGAATTGTGTGACTTTTAAATAGCATTTAATGATAAAAACTGAAAATAAATACTTACAAGTATTGACGATGGTGATAGGTAAACGAACAAACCATCTGCTGATGAATGATAAGGTTTGGATCGCAGAAGCACAACTAAAATCAGTCAAATTTACCAGCAGGTAAAAATCTTTACTGCCAAGAGTGTATTTTTTTTTTAAATCGTCAGACCATAGTACATAATATTTATGTGACCCACGAATAATAATTAATTTTAAGAACTTGCGTGTTTTTGTATCCGGTAATCATGATTATAAATTTGTCAATGGAAGACTAATTTCTAGTGGGAAAAAAGATAATTAAATTAAAACATTTTTGGTTTTAATTAAAGTATGTTAAGCTTTAACGTTAAATAATTTATATAAATATTAAATACCCAACATAAATATGACGCATTAAAACTAAATCTAAAAAAATTTTGGTCGTGCGTGCGGTCTGCCCTTAACGAGCTATAAAGCTTACTACACACCAATAAATTACTCAATTAAATATATAATTACGGCAAAAACACCGCGTAAAAATGTTTCACTCGTACAAAACGATTGAAATATAACTTTGCCCATTAAAACTTGGCTTAATTGAACCACAATGACAGGGGACGGACTGAAATAGATTAAGAAAACACACATATGTTGATTGTAAAAAATAAACGTTAAAGGGTTCGTAAGAAAGTATATTTTATTACAACATAAGAAGGTATAAATAAATTCGGAAATGATAATGAATTGGAACGGTCTATAGCACTAGAAAGAGGACAACAAATGTATGGGATGGACGTATTATAAGTTATTTCAATTTATAGGATTGACATAAGCTAACGCCAAAATTGGCGTTAGCTTATGTCAATCTCATACATTTAATACTCTATTCTATTCTACTAGCGTTTATGCCACATGTGCAGGTCCTCAGTTGACTATGTATAAAGCTTAAATTAGACATTATAACAAAAAATAAAATTCAGCTTTTTAAAAGAAAAAAATGCGTTGCAAAAAGAAATTCAAGAGAAGATAAATTTGTTTTTACTGGCTATAGTGATTGTTGTGCTGTTAACTAGGTTCTGATTATACCTAAGTGGTAACAGGCACCAAAAAAACCGCACTCCGTCCTTAGTACGTCCTTTTGTCACTGCTACCATGTCAAAATAAAGAAGAAAAAATATCCCGCTTCTTCATGACAAAGAGTAGGTACCATACCCGTACCTAAACCCGTACGTATTTGGGGTATGGTTGTTTTATCAATTTTAGGCAAAAATATTTTGTTCCATCGCTCAAGTGAGTGATCGCAGTTGATGTTATACAATCTAAATATAACAAACACTATTTAACTTTAATTGTCACTATTTATTGTTCCTACACTCAGGTTACTGCATAAATTTTGTAAAAAAACATAACCTCAAATTACAACAGTAGGAAACGGTTAAAATTAACCCTAAACTGCCACCAATTTGTTAATTGTTGGGGTGTTTTTTGTTGCGGTTATTTTTGAAGGGTTTATTTATGAATTTAAATGGCTTCAGGAGACTAAGGGTTAGCTGATTTGAATTTTATGAACTTTATTTTTACCATTCTTGTAGGGTTAGAATCCCATGAGACATCATCAAAGCGCAAGACACTTTTTCTGTGCATAATTACTTTGGTTATTTTGTTTAAAAATATATATGTATTAGAGGTGAGCCATGTATTCATTTACTGTACTTAGCTCTATACGTGCATCGAGTTATGCGACCGATTTTGTATGTCGATGTAAAAAACATTTTTGCAATAGGTGACCCTCAAAACATGAAATCTAATACATGAAAAAGACTAATACTTACGTTTTTCTACGTCTTCCTATGGTGGTAACTATAGCAATATATCATTACCTGACTAAGACCAAAGTATTCACAATTTATAAAAGTTTACACCTATTCTTTGATTAGTAGACTAATGATATAATTAATTATTAAATAAAAAACGGTGTATACATATTTAATACATAGTAACTACATATTTAATTAGTTATGAGACTTCCTCCACTTAGTAACGTTGCCATTGTCGCGATTAATCCGTAGATAGGTGACATCTTTCTAAAAGATATCGAAGCATCGCGGATCGGAAACCGTCAATCCAAAATCTAACAATCGTTTTGGGTCATCAGAAACATGAGAAGTCAGTCTAATGGCTTAATCATCGGATGCTGAATTTGACTTAATCCTAACTGATTATAAGCAGCTGACCCTAAAGTTGAATGATGATAATATAACAAAATAAGCAAACAATAAAGCACTTTGTAAGCATAACATACCATCAAACAATAATAACGTTCGTAATCCATTGGCTTATGTACCGCAGTAGTCTCGCAAGTTTGATTAGATTGCCAATGTAATCCGGAGGACTTGAGATGACCGGAAGATTAACTCCCAGACAAAACTTATTAACTTGAATTGAACTTCTTGATTGGCTACGATATATTTTGTTATTAGAACAGGTTAGATATGTAAATAAAAGCACTGGTAACATGAAATGCACCGGTTTTATAAAATAATTTACGTGAGTTATTCTATTTTTAATCACGCCTTTTCATTTTTCTTCTTTGTTTTGTATTGTAATTTGAATAACATATTCACTTATTTATTCTATTTAAATAATTATTAAATTAGTGTTCAAATAAAACAATATTTATTTGTGAAACATAATTATTCTATTTTTAACCGACTTCTTGAAATACGTTTCACGATTATTATATTTTCATGAAATGCACCGGTTTTATAAAATAATTTACGTGAGTTATTCTATTTTTAATCACGCCTTTTCATTTTTCTTCTTTGTTTTGTATTGTAATTTGAATAACATATTCACTTATTTATTCTATTTAAATAATTATTAAATTAGTGTTCAAATAAAACAATATTTATTTGTAAAACATAATTATTCTATTTTTAACCGACTTCTTGAAATACGTTTCACGATTATTATATTTTCACTGTTTGCAAAAATAAATTTCAACGAGTGTATTGAGGTTTTTATAATTAATTGAAAATAATATGTAATTAACAAGCGGTCCATATTTTATTACAAGTAGGAGCATCTAACGGTATACGTAATGCGTAAGACTAGTTCGCACGTCGCCTTATCAAGCAACAAAAAAAACAGCACGATGAAAAAACCGTAATTAAACACACAGACTTCGAAATTTTAGTATAAAAACAGCTATAAAAAATGTAATAACATGTATTATATTATTAGCATATTTTGTTAATGTGTGAGCGAATACATTCTTAGATCTGGGTGACACTTAACTTTTACAATCTTTGTGACAGTAACTAATAAAATATTATAAACAGCCTATATCATTGTTAGTGTTCTTAAAAAATACACATTAGAACGTTTATTATTAGATTGTTTTTTACGTGCTTGCAACTGATGCGTGTCTCCTTCAGCGAGGCGGTGATGGACTGTTCATAATTTTGTTTTACATTATCTATGTTTCCTGCTTTCTATAGTCAGGCCACTGTTGCGACCTCCTCTTAAGTGATACTGATGACAGTAATTGGGTATTATTTAATATTACTAAAAACATTTTAATAAAAATCTCCTGGAAGAAATTAACAGGCTAATTTAACTGCTGTAAGATCAAAAGGACTCAAAAGACTCTTTTGCTAATGACATGAAAAAAAATATAATTTATTTTAGACGGAAACAAAATATAAAATAGACAATAAATCGTAAAATGGGACGCGTGTTATATTTCCCTGTGAATATCCAATAAAACTATCAAATTATTACACGTCACATCGTCAAGTTTTGGTTATGATGAAATAAACAAGAACTTTTTATTTATATGAATTATTTTATTATCAAGTACAATAAAATCTTTGTCCGTTTGTACGCCGACTAAACGGTTTTGATATTTTAATCATATCTCGTTGAATATATTTGTTTTATGAAATAGACCTACTTATTTTGCCTATAATACAGCACAGTATTGTATAATAAGGCTGTAATTATGCAAACAAAGAATTACAAAAAATGTGTACATGAACGTAAGATAAAGTTACAAAGTTAGTAATGGTCTTCACAGTTAAGTTGATCAAGCATTCTTGTTGGTGTGCACAAGTATGTACTTTAAGGCATAAAATTTAAGGTTGACTTTATATTTATTTTATGACACAAATGTTTTAACAAATTTGCGAACTAGCTCGCTGGTATTGAAATTACATGGAACATCTTTACAGTAATTTTGTTATTATCTCATTAATATTTACACCTAATGTATACGTCAAGTACGTGATATGCATCTGAATTAATTGACAGGTATGATAAAATCTTTTCAACAAACACCGATAAATGTTCGTTAGTAATTCTTATCTGGAATAACTGTCTCAGTTTTTATACTAACAGGTGTTCAATAACATCAAATCTAATATTTTTATAAGGTAAACCTCAATGATTGGCAACAATGATTGTTATATCGGGTACTTTCCTTTAACTTTTCATCAAGATTTTATCTTCAACGTTTAGCTAGGTTTAACCAGCCTTGTTGGTTTGAATAATTTATCAATATAGCTAAAACTATATTTTGGGATTACTTTCTTAAAATATTATGTGTAACTTATTTTAGAGTTATGTATAGTTGTAACTCATAAGTACTAAATAATCGCTAATACCTATAACATTTAAGGTATTAGTTATTCTCTGACTACTACAGACAAATGAAAGAAAGAAAGAATTTAACAATAATTAATACAAATTTAACAGTAAATTTAATTAAAAGCCAGAAGTACTAATATTTTAATTAAATTTACACATTACCTGTCTACGTCATTATTATTATATAAATTACATATTATGTATTGTATAAAAAACACTTATTTAAACAATTATACCTACATTTTTTTTACACAAAAACAGAATAATGATGCTGCCGACAACTCGGTTCACAACTATGCGGCACGAAATGCTAATATCGTTTATCTATAACATAGTAAATATCTCCGTACTTAAACAACTCAGCGCTTAAACATATTATAATAAACCTAATCCATTGAAATTAGAGTGCTTCTATTTATTACATCCAAATTGTGAGTTATTATTGTCATATACTGTGACTAATACAGAACTTTCTTGACAAAAACGGAGTTAAAATGAAACGCGCTCTGTACCCTTAGCACTACTATAATTATATGCATTACAACTATAATTACTATAATTATATGCACCACGAAGCCAGAATAGTTCTCAAAATATAAAACACACATTGAAACAAAACATAACAAGTATCAAAACACACAGCACGCTTTAAACAGAATTATGAGTTACGACCGTGGTCTGTTACTGAAAGACACAAAATTACATCCAGACTAAACTATTTATAATATTATAATAATTTTCCAGCCCAATTATTCCACTGGTGACACGTTTTATTAGTATATATACGATTGTTATGTTTAACTGAACAATAAATTAAACTTTTATCATATTCTCTCCGTGACAATATTATAAACAAATTCTCTGTATAAGATATGTCATAAATAATATAATTTTGTCGTACACAGAAGACAGAAAACATGAATGTTTACATAAGAGCTTATCTCCGTTATGATTTAATACATTTTTTGACATTTTTGTCTTATAATTTTGATTCACTTAGGATATTTGAATGCATCTTAATCCAAGTTAAAAAGAAATAACGATCTCAAAGATATTTTCGTTTTGTTATTTCTTTAGTGGTATGTGGGTAGGCTGTAAAAAATAGAATAAAACATGTCGTCTATCTGTCCGTACTGTAACTATTAGAGTAGAAATATTTGAACGAAATACAATAAATACTAACATTGTTATTTTAATAGCGTTAGTGTATACATCGAACTGTATTTTTCACTCATAATTATATTTTCTGATTTACAACATCCTTCCATGTTAGAAAAACAGCTGCTGACAGCAAAAGATTCGAACAGCAAGCGCGCTATAAGTCAAATCAAAAAAGCTTCATTGAATTTTATATTTTTATATATTTTCAGCCCAGTGACGTCCACTGCTGGATGTAGGTTTCTAACAAAAGGAGCAGTTTGTTATGATCATCAGGATTTGGTGACAATGAGGTGATATTCAAGAATTATTTCCCTTAATACATTTTTATGACACCCACGGAAGCAGATAGTGGCTTCATATTCTAAATCGGAGGCTATGGTAAAGCGATAGTAGTGTCAAACTCTGGTAGCACATCTTTGCTGGTAAATTTAACTTGTTCAATTCTACTTTATTCTATATTTTATAAATTAGCTGAGCTTTATAGGTAGTATTCGTACTTTTGCGTTTGGTGAGGGATGGCGTTCTGGGTCAGAACAAGTTCCCGTAGTCCACCCAGGTGAACATTAAGGTGAACCACAGGTAATCCTCCCATCTTGGAGCTTCAAGTTTTTTCTCCCTCATACTATTCTCCACGGCTTGTATTTTCTTAGCTTTATTAGAGTACGATCAACAATAACGTATAAAGCGGTAGAGTAACACTATAAATACACTGCGTTGTCATAGCGAAGGTGTTGACCTCACCATTCAAGCCGAAATTTGTGGCTTCGATCGAATTTAACTTAACAGCTTGGTTCAAAAGTCAGATAAAATATAAGCAAGCTCAACTTAACCTTTAACTTTCATTCATTTAAAAACTATCTAAAACGCGTGTGTGTGATTTATTTTATTGAAAACTAATAGATTTAAACGTCACGAGAGGATGGCGGGGGGCCTTTATATTTTAGAGCCGTTATCGTAAACAGATAATTCATACTACCACGTATCTTACATTAAGTCAAAGTCAAAGTCAAAGTCAAAGCATTTATTTCATTTAGATCATAAAGTATGATGCTTATGAAAAGTCAACATTACATTTTGTCAGCCAATTGACCTACAGCCAGTTCGCTGACGAGGTAGAGCTGTGAGAAGAACTGGCAAGAAACTCACGCCACTCTTTTCAATCGCCAGATAATTACAGTTATTTGAATGAGTTACAATTTAAACACTCAACGCAACCAAAGAACCATACAAAGTAATTATTACAAATTAACTAATTAATATAATACTAAGATTAAAGAAAGAAAACAAGGAATTCAATTATTTAGTTTCAACTAGTATGGTAATTTGACTACGTATTTTAATTAAACTGGTAAATGCACCCCCTGGTCACATTGAACGACAAGGTAATACTGGATTGAATATTAAATGTAAGCCATGCCAAGATTGACCAGTCATCCCAAGTAGCACCCGTTCACGAGCATGACGCACGGGCCAATTGATTTAGTTGTAAACTCACAGTTTATTAGCAAGATATCTCTGCGGTGTCTAATATATTAGGTACCGTTTTATAATTGCTTATATTAATTATTACTTAAACATAATTCCTTAAATATATATATATATATATATATGTATGTACGGTAGTAGATTCACGCTGGTTTCAGCATGAATG
Organism: Parascotia fuliginaria; assembly: GCA_963082885.1. NCBI lineage: Eukaryota > Metazoa > Arthropoda > Insecta > Lepidoptera > Erebidae > Parascotia > Parascotia fuliginaria. The sequence goes on from OY720184.1 coordinate 9,358,791, forward strand.
GGCCCCGGAGGAAGTACTACCCTCTTATAGAAGATCGACGTAAGAGTAGTAGTAGTATCCGTACTACTGCGTTTCGTTCGGTGAGTGAGAGTGCCGGAGGCCCAATTTCTCCTCTTTCCCCTTCCCTCACCTCCCCCATTCCCTATTTTTTCCCCTAACCCCATTCCCAGCCGCCATAGTGGAGGCCACCATACCAGCAGTTTAAGACGATGGCTTTTGGAATAGTGGCCGCCACTTCTGAATTCCACTGACTGCTTACCATCAGGCGGGGTGGAGTCACTTTGGTAGGCTAATATATAAAAAAAAACGTAAGTATATTACACATAAGTATCCTTCCTAGATTACTCCTGGGAAATCTATAGAAATTCTCAGTGGTCTGCCTTCTGAAAAGTTAGCATTTAAAGATTAGGTACTTACTCAAGATTAGACCGACAGTCTTTATTTCTGAATACCTACTTATAAACGAACATAATAATATGTACTTTGATACCTACTTATAGAAAAGACCTATGCTATATCACACAATAGAAATAACATCGTGTCTCGTGTAGATCTGCTCCTAAGCACACGATGAGTGAAGAGCTTTTATGGGGTGTATTAACGCGAAGATTGTGCCAGTATTACACTGCAGGACAAAGCTAATATTTGTAATATTGAGACTGGTACACAAGAGAGGAAACTACCATAGCGAGTTATTAAAAATGTATACCATACTATTGATACTTATCATTCAGTAGTTAAAGTTCTTTTATATTGTGTGAGTGTTAGATTAAAACCAGAACCCCAAAACGCACTGAGTCTCGCGAAACAAAAATTTGTGGATTACCAAACCATGGTTCTCGACGTAACAGTAGATAATATCGTAGCGACCGCCTGAGACGCTCGATTATACACACAATAAAAAAAATATTGACAATTAATATAGGCCCCTCATGTACGTCATTTTACTATTACCTACATAGGTATACTGTGTATCCTACCCTTATCATTCGTAAGCTGTGTTCACCACCCATCATTCTTTGATTAACAAGGCCCTGTTAAAGCTTCTCTCTCATCGTGTACCTACTCATCATGCTATTATGGTTTGTCATTAGAGATTGATGTAGTAGAATTTGGGATTCGTATTTCGACTACTAATATCTATTTTCCCACAAGGCATAGATAGAAACACGTAAGTAAATAGTTGAAAGGGGTAAATCTGTAAGGGTAAGTTGTGGCCAGTCCTTGGATGGGTGAGCACTTTTCCTCTGACTCGGAAAACAGATCAAGCGATCTTAATTGTCTTTGGAAGGTCGTTCTAACGGAGTGTACTATTCTTATAGTTGGATTTTTATTAGTTAGCTTGTGCCAGAACACTGATTTAAAATCTTTTAGGATATTTGTTTTATTATGGTCCAGGCCCAATATATTTTTCTTCGTTTAAGCAAATAATTTAAAATTCTTCAAACCCACAATACTTAAAATAACAAAAAGTGTACCCATATTAGTATTTAGTACAAAGAAATGGGGAAGCCGTGATAATCCCTAATATTGAGCTCTCGATCATAACACAGAGTGGCACAAAGGTGACGTAATAACGATCGCTAATCCCCTATTGTGGCGCCACCTCTTGACGGATTGCCAGCAACTCTGAATGGGGGCTTCAGTTGGGGCGCTTTGTTCGCCCCGATATTAGTACACCTATTGTATAGAAATGTTGGGGATAATTTGTTTTTCGAAAGGTTTTGCAAGTAATAAACTTGGATATTTTGTTTGTGGCTGCAAGTATGTATTTAGTTTTGGTTTGAGCTGTGAACTTTGGTTTCAAACTGTTTGAATGGATACCCACCATAGGCAACGATCGCAGTAGTCTAGTTTATAAGTAGGTGCAGTCCCGAGTATCAAATAATATATTTCACTACCATTATTCTAAACCTACTGGAAAATAAATAAATCTAAGTATACAAAATTATCGTTTCTTTTAATTCTTTAGAGGTTTTATGCAATCACACTAGTGCAAAAATATTTTTGTTTGGTACAACAACTTCAAAAGAAACTTATCACAAAGGTTGATTTGATTTTGTACAATGAATGCGCCAATCTGAAAAATAAGCTCAGGACTAGTATTACATAAACTTGTACAATTCACCTAAAGTATTCTTAGGTAAATTCGCACTTACTTAAATCCTAAATTACTTACGTAATATTTCAATGCATGCAATACTCAATTACGGAAATTCAGGCGCAATATTATAAAATAACTTTAAAAACAAATAGGTAATAACCTCAATATACAACGCTTACCGCTCCACAACCCACAACCCCATACATTAACCCTATGAAAGGTCGCGTTGTTTTATCCCACAGAATTAAATGTTTAACCCGAAAATTATTTAGTTATGTCTCACGTCAGGATGATGGATCGCGGCAATAATTGCGTCATACTTGACATGGTGGGAGTAATTTGTCGGAAGGGGGGAGGGATTAAAGGGGATCGTTATTGATGGGACTCCAAATGGAGTATTGTTTCTTGTGTACAATTTTCTATTTGATAGGTGTTACGGAAATGGATACTTTGATGTTTTTGTGATAAAACTTACCTTTTTATAAATATTTTTAAGATCTACAATCCTTGAGATAATTGGATGGAGATTACTATTCAGAGATCTAAAATGCGTTGAAAGATCAACAAACACAAAGTGTTGAAAAATCTTTCGAAACGAAGACCTTGTAAGTTTTTGATAGGATTTGTAAAAAGTATTGTCCAATGTCTTGATTGCAATCGATATCGGAATTGTCATCAATGGTCATCATCGATGCGGCATCTTTACCAGCCCTTGAGCATATGGCTGCTAGTTTCTCCACAGTGTTCCGTAGATTCTTTTATCTTGTATTGTCTAAGTTGAACTTGACAAATATTTTATTTTAGCTTTTCAGCTTTGCTCAACATTCAATTTCATCCAATCGTATTAAAACAAAGTGTGTCATACAAGTAAAACGCATAAAATATCCAATCAAAGGTATTTCTTTTACAAATTACATTTAGCCACATAAACTACATTGAATAAAGTATAAACAGGACGTGTCATGATCGAAATTTGCGTTCATATCATAAAAAAGGCCGTATATCGCAACAAAATATCCAATTTGTGGAATAAAATTAGCACTTAGGCATTATAACGCATCAAAAGGCTTGTGTTTAATAAATTTTGCTTTTAGTTTCATTTAAAAATAATAATAATGTAAATGTAGGAATTATTTGAGTTGAAAAGAACGTCTTTGTTTGAGTTTGAAAATACTTTACATTTCTCTTACAAGGCGTCTTTCTCATATTGAATTAGTTTAGGCTGGCAAAATATTGCAGGTTCTTTGAAAAGGTGGGCTAACTGATCATAGCCACATAGGTAAGTCCCTTGGTACAGTCACATTTCTGTTGGTAGAAAAGTGATTTCTTCTGTATAAGCAGCAGTGAAGATTGCCTTTAGCTGTAAGTTCATTGTTTTGTTTTTCTACATGATTTTAGCTAGCGAAGGCGCCAGTGGTGCACGTAAGCTTCTAAAAGCAGTGGTTACTACTTAAAATCAGTGTTCTTTTACATTAAAATAAAAAAAACCGAAAAGAGAAATGATTCTAGTCGTTTGTTATAAAACAAATAACACATAAAAATTTAAAATTTTGAATGAAAAAATATACTTTATGATGTTATTGTTATTAATGATGTGCGCACATTACATTCCTACATTACTGTTACCGTAGATCATTTAAAATGATTATTATTAGTTCTAGTATTTATAGTCAGTAGACAAATTAGCTATTAAATACTATTTAGTGAACAAACATATTTTAAAAATAGGGCTATAATAAACTGTTATTATTTCAATAATACGAGTATAATAGTGACTATTTAAAAATAAATTACAATAATATATGTGACAATAATCTAAACATTGTTCGTTGAGATGAATGTGCTGTCGAGGAATGAATTCCACAAATTCTATTCGTAAATTTTATGGTAAACAGTTATTAATATTCAAAGTGTGACTTCTATAGTTTGTTTTAAAAAATGATTAATTTTAATGTTGCGTCAAAATATATTTAATATTTTTTATTTATTTAAATCCACGTAAGAAATAAAATTATGTCAGAATACTATTTATTTTTCTTAATTAGCGATTTCAAATTAGGAAAAAGAAATATTTCAAAAAAACATATTTTAAAAATTGATTCAGTTTAAATTACACGGTAGTATAGTTACAATTACGCACATTATAATTTTAATTAAAATAGCCACTACTTCTTAACACAAATCAGTGTGTCACATTATAAAAGAATTATGAAGCTAACGCTTGTTAGAAAAAAAATCCTAGAACATTTGTTTGACGTCAGCGAAGCGCTAAAATGTATGGCTGTGAGCCATTTATTAATTGCTCATACGCTACGATTGATTGCCGCTTCGTGTTCTCTATTACATTTTAAGCTACGTCACGACAAATATTTTCTAATTCAAATTTTTATAAGGACTATTGTTTATCTTTTGTTTTGTAAAATAAAACAAAACAAAAATGAGTATCACTTTTACCTAAATAGCTGTTAATTTGAATAAAAAAAAATAGAATAGAAATTTCAGTCAAATAAGTATTTTCTTTTTTTTACATAAAATTTAAGAGTAATTATCAAAATGTTTAACAAAATGCTCGTTGAATTAACACCTACCTATTAATATTCTAGGTACTTACTAAATAAATGCAATACCTACTGAATAAATGTTACACGTATTGTAAGCATCGTTCATCCGGGTCAAACACCCAAACAAATTTTCACTATCCTTGCGAAAAAATAAACTATTATTCATTTCAAAATTCGAACATTATGACAATCCAATCAGTTGCGAGTAAAGATAAACAAAACATGCAACATAAGAACTTCAACTTTATACTGGGACTATAGAATAGAATTTGGCTTGTGGTGTTTTTTCTCAGCTAGTGATGTCCTAATGTAAACACACAAGGCACGTATTTCGAGACTTGTCAAAGTGTAGTTAGTGACATCCGCCTTGACGCACTAATCTAAGCGATTAACGCACAAAAACGATAGACGTCTCATATAAGTCATTGTCCGAATATGAAAACAGTGTGCTCATCAGATACAAATTTCACAGAATGATATAGTGTAACTAGTATTTTCTGTTTGTTTAAATAATATTAGAATATTTTTGTCTTGAACATTGACAACTACGAGAACACGAGTACCCTCCGTGGATTCTTTTACGTTTTATTTACACTTACAAAATAATAATGTCGTTCACGTAGTAGCTTTCATCAATTCATATTAAACAATTACTTGACTAAGAAAAGTTTAAAATAGATATTTCTTGAACATAACAAGGTATGACACTTAATGAAAATAAACAACGCACACACAATACGTAGGTACAATTTCTCAAACTTATAATTAAATTGTCTCAGATGGTGATCGGGCCTTCTTTGCAACCACTTGCCGAAATAACTAAATATACCTACACAGAATGCACAAAATTAAATAAATGTTAAAAAAACAAACACAAAATTAATCTTGATATATTGGGATTATTCATAATATGATAATATAATTAATCTTGACATAGAATTGATTACTACAAAATAAATATAAACTCAAAAAAATCACTAAAAAAGCCGACATGACAAAAATATTTTGATTGCTCGCTAATATATTGCCGTGAGTAAAACTTTCAACTTGGTACTAAGAAAACAACGGTTAAGCTCAGTACATTCAGACAAAAGCAGTAAATAATAAAATTAAAAGTCAGTTTAGTCCACCGAGGCGTACAAATTATACAAAAGTAATAATCCTATAACTCATATTAACATTAAAACTGCTCGTAAATAACGAATAAAGGAAAAGAAAAAAGGCCTGTTTATTTTTATTATTCATAACGAAAAAGTAACAATGTGCCAAGAAAAATGACGAAAAAGTTTAACTTTGAGGCAATTTGTCACTCATTTGAAACAATACTGAACATTCCATTGTGTTCATTAAGTTTGTCTTCGATAATCAACTGTCAACGCTTACAGCCCTATTGTAGCCACGACAACAATGTTTCCAATTCGATTTTCAAACGGATTGTCAAACAGTACAACATTTAACCTTTCAAACTAGAATCTTATTGCAACAGGCATAAGAATAAAAGTGTCACGAATGATAAACGTGAGTTATTCTAAAACAAATGCGCAACGCCATTAAAAAGACGTTCAGAAATAACGCGAGATTTTTTTAAAACTGAAGATTGAATTGTTTTCTAGATTTAAAACAATGGCTCGGTTATTAGTAGATACGTTAACAAAACTGACAGGTGCTGATTTGTTAGTGATTCTTCGAATACCAGAATAGAGCGGAACGTCAAAACAACGAGGTTATATAGAAGAGAATGATGGCTTTTGTTATTTTCTTCTGATACTCGCTTATAATCTTACAAATAGCTACACGTCTGTTATTTGAATTCTTTCTATCAATTGACGCGAATTAAATTTAGTATCTGGGCCAATTTGCCTTGTTTTCTTTTGTTGAATTGTGAATACCTATTTCTTTAAGAACGCAAAATATTTTTATTACTAAAAGTTGAATATATTACAATGATAGTGATAACTTAAGCCGCTAAATGCTCCACCATTAATTGTGATCAATAATGCACTAATAATAAGAGAAATATTAACGAAAATACGACACAAACTCAGCACTAAATCAAAAACCACATTCTCCAAAGAAAACTTTTTCTTTATTATTACTAAACACACCCATAATTTTAGCGTTATTTACGATCTACATCAGTAAAAAAGTGAATTTATTGCATCATGTGGTCACGTTTCACTTGCCGCTAGAACAATAAAACTAAAATATTTCAGAAAAAAAAAGCTAGATGACAGTGGTGTGTAGCATAGTTTATAATCGTTAAAAACGTCGCCGCAATAAAATGTCCAGTTATTGTTTAAATAAACAATGGGCAGGCTACAATAAAGAGCTGTAGAATAGCCCACAAAACGACTCTGTGACTGACGTGTGAAAATGTAGATGAATATTTCTTGTTTTGTAGATGGTACCGTAGGTAGAATACGTATTAATCTATATACGCTAGCCGCAACTCAGGAAAATTTACGTATAAATAAAAATTGAAATATTATGACATTTAGAAATTATGATTCACTTAAAAAGGGAACATAGATGGTAACGCAAGCAGATAGCAAAAATGATGGTGAAAATGTTGATGAGAACTATACTGAACAGTAGAGAAAAATGTACAATTAAAGTTTAGTAAATAATTTAAAAATAATACACGTAAGTTATGATAAACAAACTAGTACTTTTTTAGTGTAAGATATATTGATGCACCAACTAATGTTTCATTCTTTCATGAGTATCTGTCATTAATCAAAGTTGTTCCAATCATATGACCTTTGAGTGGGTTTGACTAAATAAAAAAAATACATTACTCGCTTTTTTTGTTACCTCAACAAATCAAAATCTCTTCTGTAGTGGCCAAGTGCAGTGTACAAATTCGTGTGGGTGCATGTGTAAACGATCTTGTTTTTCTTTCACACTTACTATGTTTTGGACTACAAGCATGTCACCTAATTTTAATATTATAGTCCAAGGCAATAACAGTTTGAACAATAAAATTTTATGAGTATTTAACAATAGTAAAAAAAAAGCATTTCACAGCCGGACTCCAGTTGACGAATATCTATGATAATCGCTATAAGTAGTCGAGTAAGAAGTCTAACCTTTAAACATCCATTTGGTTGTAGAGGATAATAATAACGGATATGATATAATAATTACTGCAGTTACCTACCAGCCTGTTAACAGTGGTGGCTATGGCAAAATTTGCGAGAAACTTATGTTTTGTAGTGGACGTGTTTGGATTGATGATATTAAATAAAGTAAGATAGCAAACAATATTAAAGACAAATAATTCATCTGTATTATTTAAATAATCTTTGCACAAACGAAGGAGGCGCTCTTGTAACGAAAATAGCCGTTCAAAAATATTGAAGAGCGTTGAAAAATATACGTCAAACATGTATGAGAATAATAAGAAGCGACGACAAACACTTGATATTTGGGCCAGTAGGCTAGTCTTAAATTGCTTCATTTGTTATGTCCGTTTCGTAGATGCAATGTAATCATACGTAATACAATCAAGTTCTTGAGTTCTTCTAGTGTGTCGAGTAGGTAAAAAATTATATTGATGGCAATTTAGGTTATGTAATGATCGTGTGGCTGTGTGGTCCAAATCGCTTGCCAAAAGTATGGCAAATGATTTGGAAGGGACCTGCAGCGGCTTGTAATAACCTGCATGCTGATGATGAAGTGTTAGTTGTAATCATGACTTAGGACTATCAAAAATAGTCTTTTCTAAAGTTATGTGAGTTGACTGCATTTGATGCGTGAAACGTGTTCCAAAGTTTCAACGATCAGTAACACCGTGGCAGTTTAGTGGGTTTTGTGGGTATTTGAAAGAAAGAAAGAAAATAAAGTTCAGCGTATTATATTTTCCTTTTTTGTTGACCTCAAAAAAATTAAGAATCGAGAAATTTTTGGTTTCGAACACACAATCTACTGTAGCACTGAACCATCCAAAATAAAGACAACATTAATTTAATCATTTCAGATATTCCACGTGTCATATAATTGATAATTATCACGATCAACGTATTAATATTAGCCGTCAGCGTCGTTGGAGCGCGTGCGCCTACGCAGCACTATTTATGTCATCCACAATTGTTTCTGACGCAACGCAGTACTTACTAATTGCGATAGTTTTGTTCATACATTATACAGTATTATGCTAATCGTGGTGGAAAAGCAAACAGAATGCTGGCAAGATGCATGAATAATGTCCACTCGTTTTGTCGTGTTTGTTTTAAATCTATTATCGCGCATTCTGCACTGATGCCATGACTTGTATCAAAAGATGATATAATAGGTATTTATATTGCTCTTAAGTTTTACGAACGCAGGACACATGATAAGCCGTTTGATGATAAATTGTAACGTCAATTAATAAGCCAGGGAAGAGCTGGAAATACAGTTGCTATAATTCTAGCGCTACCGCCTATTGCTACTTTAGTATTAAATAAAAATGATAGCTTGAAACATTCAGCGAAAGCGAAACATAAACGATATCACTTGTAATTAACAGAGTGCTTTCTTTAAGTGCACTGGAAGATATGAAGGGAACGACAGAGGAGAAGGAAAAGGAAGAGAGGCGAGGAAGTGCTCGCAGTCACTAAACGAAAAATACAATAATACGGATGCTACTACTTTACGTTGGCCTTTAATATTCTTATATCCTGATTCAACTAGCAATGATATTAATATATGATTCTTGTTTACTACGATGATCTGAATCACCACACCACACCTTCGGCATCTAAAAATCATACAATTTAAACACCTTCACAAGACTTTGTTATAAAAAGAATGAGAATAAGTCACAACGCACGTTAAGAGTTCCCAAAATACAAATTATGATAAGCTCGTGTCTTCCGTGGTGCATTTGTAGGATTCCCACTTGATATATGAGATGCACGATGCGCGCTATTGAAATAAAGGTTTTATAATATCGTTTTAAATAGTTCCACTAAAGTGTCATGTTTTATTCTTCTGAATGATGTGAGCAGCAAGGATTTTGTGAGACGATTTAGTGTATTTTGAATTTGAGAATAATGAATAGATACGCGTAAACTCTACCTGTGAGTATTTAAACTGTAGTCTCAAGGTGGCACAAGCGGTAGTGCATGCGAATGCTGTGCAAGAAGTTTGGTTGTTGCACGAGACAAAATTGTGTGATCCATAACTATTTGTTTCGAGTTTGAGTGTACTTTGTATCCTTTCTATTTTGTAAAGTCAAATACTTTAAATAGCATGTGCGAAGGTTGTCGTTAAAAACCTGGCTATACAATGGATTTAATAATTTGAAACTTCGTGGATGGTAGTAGTGCATGTTTTGTGCATGATTATCAGTACGAAATAGACATTACTAAAGTGAAGTGTTTCGTCTCATAACCCTCTTAAAACCTCGCTAGTCAACTTGACATTTTTTCCACATTTATCTTGTTTCTTTAAGAGATGCCTCCATTTTAATGTAATGACAATATTAAGTACCAAACTTATGCAAACAATATTAGCAGAATATTCTAAATGGCCACATCAAAGAAACGTCACCTTTTAATTTACAATTCGATTATTGTGAAATTATTTGACAGATATAAGATATATTACAATAATAGCACCCTAAATTGCTTTTATTCGACTTGAATTGATTTTTAATTTTGATTCAAGGAGATCTTAAATATGTCGGTCACCTGGATTATGTTCAATTGCTCAATAACAATCGTGTTGATTAATATTACTTTTATCGAACTTATTATCTTTCATATTGCCAATAACTTCTGAGTTCCCATTAAGTACGATGACATCGAACCAAAATAAAAATTCTCTTCTGTACATGACATCAGATCAAATCACAGGAATTGGCGGACTGCAATCGTTGCAGCAAGGATAATTGAGCTACTTAAAGAATATAGTTACATCCATAAGTCACCATGTCTTTCCAAGTCTCTTGCCAAAATTGGATATTTTGATTTAATTCAGGATATTAATATCGAGGGCGAATCTATTGCTATATGCCGAGAAAATGGGAAAATGCAAAACATAATTTTTTGAATTTTTCCAACATTACAAACAAATATTCTTGATAGTTTCTATGAAGCTTACTGACTGATAAGGTTGGGGGATAATTCTCACAGAGTTAAAAGTAAACTACCATAAATATACAAGTGCTTTTTCAGTACTTAATATCATAGCAATTCTGCTTCTTATTTCGCCATTTACCAATTACCGTTTGGCACTACCCTCTTTGTACCAAAAAACCTTACCTCGTCATTATCATCTCAACAAAACCCATCAATCATTCTCCCGCACGCCAACTAAATTAAAAACACAATGTTACTAAAACGGAGGACATTTTTTAACTTTTTTTATCCGTTTTTCCCATAAACCGTCCTAATAGTGACGGGAGTTGGAAGCGCGTGACCATCAATCAGCGCTCGAGCTGCAACAACCTTGTTTATAGGAATGTTAACTGTGTTTATTTCCATGACTACCGTATACTAGAGGAAGGGGATTGGTGCTTCGTGTGCTATTCTAGGCAACAAAAAGTTTATTGATGTTTCTAAATATGCCTTATTTATAATTGTTTTTCAATTTATGCAAAATTTTAAATTAAAATCTAATTTATTTCAACACTCGTTTTATTAGGATCTGGAAGATAAAATAAAAGAATCCAAAGTTTGAAGCTTGGATCTCATCATGACATTTGAAAATCGGGCTCTTTTTCAAGTTGTAGGTACAGCAGTGAACTTAATAAACTTTCGCTTATTTCACAATACTCTCGTGCTGTATAATTGTTAGTGCTACTGAGGAAAGAACTTAATGATTCAAATACATTTCTAACAGTATGCAAGTTCTCAATAACATCATAATTGTTCGACTATACCTACACCAAATCAGTGAACTTTTTTATCACCCCTTACAAACAAACCTCTAAAATAAGCACAATTATCATTACTATTATTACTAACACCCTGTAGCAATGCGGAACGGTATCTTGATAAATACAAGGCGTGTCGTGACAAATGGTAACAGAGTGTTTTTATACCGTATTTTTAGAAACAACGTGTGTCTACTAATTGGTCACATAATACTTCAGCTGTATATTGTTGTCTTCTAATCTTGAAACTGTTAGAAGACGCAACGGTAATTGTAGCAAACAAGTTAATTCCCGTATTATTATAAATTTATATCATGCAACGCGAAAGTTTAAAAGTAAATAAGTTACTTGAAGTAGAAAAACTGTAAACTTATTTTGATTGTTAAAAGTCAACCATCAGTTTTAGAGCGAAAATTTGAAATTTAAACCTATCAACAATTTATGTGTAAGTATTTGCCTACGCGACTGTGATATAGAGTGCTTATTTCGTCAAAAAATAAATGTGCGAGAATTCAACGAAATATCATTCAGAAATAGTAATCCAATTGAAGAACACTACGAATATCATACTGTGGTTATCGATTTGAGCCAATTAAGGGACGTACATTTTTTTTATATTAACCTACCAAGGTGACTCCATCCCGCCTGATGGCAAGCAGTCAGTGGAATCTAGAAGTGGTGACCGCCCTACCAAAAGCCATCGTCTTAAACTGCTGGTAAGGTGGCCTCCACTACGGCGGCTGGGAATGGGGTAGAGAAAGGGAATGAGGTAGGTGAGGAGAGAGGAAAAGGGTGAAATTGCCTCCGGCACTTTTACTCACCAAACAAAACGCGGTAGTACGGATACTACTACTCTTACGTCGATCTTTTATGAGAGGGTAGTATTTCCTCGGTCGATCCGCAATATACAAATTGTTATTCTCTAAAAATGAGTCAAGGTGTGAACATTAAAAGTAAGAATCATAATAAACAATCAGAATACATTCGCAAAACGTTAATGAATGAAGCATACCGCGAAATGTAATTTTGATATTACGCCACTAATATATATTATCACTCATACATCATACTGAATCTGGGTAAATGTTCAACTTTCGACAAAATTATCGTTTGCATTAGCAGTTATGAAGCTATTATAAATATCATATATAAACCGATATATTTTAAATCTAATATTGCAAGCATTTAACAGTTTAAATGGATATAATGTTTATTCATTAAATTTATCACAACGCCTACTAATAATGTAGTATGCTGACATTATGTATTTCAGTCTGTGTGTGCCATGACAAATTGCCGTAGTGTTTCTTTAGACTTATGTGGTGTATGTTGAACTGGACCTTTTACTTGTTTATGGCTTTTAGATATACTTCTAGACGTTAAATTATCTATTTTAACTAACGCTGTGATATTATAATTATCTATGTTCTCTCCATCGTCCGCGAATACGAGTCAAAAGATACTAAGGATAATTCGTGGTATTACGAAATTGTTTGTGCATGTATTGCCAATAGAAATTGAACAAATCATCATTATTACTGTCATACATAATTTCAATGTGGACACTGCTTTTGGCACATTAGGGATGTGTATAACTACTGTATAAAAACTTTTAGGATTGCTTTTTACATAGGATTAATAATGTTCATAATAACTTGTTTCGAATCTGCCTGCAAGTTTTTTAGAAAGGATTTTTTTTGAAATATATAGTCCAAAAGTTATTATAATTGTCTATAAATCACTTGCCGATTTTATCCACGGATATCAGATATCATCCTATTATAATTTTAAATGCGAAAGTTTGTTTGAAAACACTCAGCGCTTAAACAGCTGAACTGATTTCGATGAAAATTGGTATGTAAATTGATTCGGTGATGGAGACGGACATAAGATAATTTTATCCCAAAAATCGGTCTGGTTCCCCAGGGAGTCAAAAACATTTTAAGCCCAGGCGATGCCATGGGGTTCAGCTAGTAACATATACACGGTAGTCTTCCAATTGAATATAAAAGTGGAACAAAGACAAAACTACCAAGTAGCTGGTAAAAAGTGCGAATCTTAAGCAATTGCAATTACAGTTTTGCTTTAATACAACTGTTATTATGACACCAGCAGGTGAGTACATGAAACTGTTTACTGATTGGTAAAAAAATTAAAAATAAATTAAATGATACATTCGTGAATTCCTCAAAACGCATCTAGAGAAAATGCAAACCAGAAACGATTAAAAGCAAATCTTAATAAACCACGTCAAAATTACTGATCAGATAGCTGACACTAATTAAACATGTGCTCAAAATAAACTTAAATTTAACAAACCACATATCATTGCTCATACAACTTTGTAAGCAAATATCAAATATACTACCGCCTTACGTCACGTTATGCGCACTCTCACCCAAAAATATTTTTAAAAATTAGTTTTGACAAGAATATTTCATGTCATTAACTAAACGTATTTGTTATGTGACAAAGATATAATTTCTCACACTCTCAACGTCAAATTATAAAACATTTCCTGTATTATAATAAATAAATAGAGAACTTCAGTAGACAGGAACATATCAATAATATCATAACAATTTGCCTTATTCTGTCGAGAAAATGTACAGTTTGTTTTCTTGGGCCATAAACTTTTCTACGAAGGATAATACTCCTTATTTTATATTTCATAGGGGTTTTAATTGAAAAAACGGAAAGCATCAATCATACGGTCTTTATGAATAGAATTAATTGCATCAGTATATCTATGGGAAAATATTAATTCAATGTCTCCTTCAACTTTTAATGCATTTGCTTTTAGGAAAATCGAATGAGACACGTTGTTTATCGCTAACAAAACTTACTTATGTCTAGATAATTTATATGTACATAATTAGTGTTTCGTCTGTTTCCTATCATCTTTTTTTTATATCCATAACTTTGAAGTAGTTGTAAAAGATTTTAAAAAATAACTCTGCTTAATTATTCCTTCAGTTTCCTTTTACCAGAATTGGCAAAGGTTTGTAACTTTATATTATTGTATCTGCAACGCTTTGAAAACATGACCATGTAGACTCATAGGTAAGAAAACCCTTACTATCTACCACCTGTTACCTGATTTGTAAAATATTTTTCTTAATAAAGTGCTGATCAAAGCATATTTATTACAGGTTGTACCGGTATATTAGCGACCGTAGTAAAATAATATTTAGTAGACACGCATACCTCTGTTCCTCCAGCCCAGGGCAGAGCTACTCCAAAGCGCTTATTAAAAGCCATGTCAATAAACATACCAAAGAGCTGTTTCAACTCAGTAGGTCTAAAACGTCGGCGGTGATAAGAATACTCACCGGCCACTCTAATTTAAACTACCAAAATTATGTTTAAACTCAACCTAAGCCGGTACAAAATGTGCAGATTTTGCCAAGAGTCAGAGGAGACTGCAATGCATATCCTCTACTCATGTGGACCACTCATGCACAAAAGAAGTATCCATTTAGGACAGCACCAGGCGCGACCAGATGAGATACAGTTTCTCTCTGCTCAGACAATCTAGAAGTTCCTAGACTCTAGGACTCAGCAGGTAAATATAAATAACAAGGGCGCTACAATAGATCAATTCTGGTTGAGGTAGAAAAAAGGCCGCTAACGGGTTTTATTCAACAAATAATAATAATAATACCGTCTGTTAGTGCATTTACCTTAGTGGTTTCTTACGTCACTCACGAAAAGTTTGGATGGTTACATATTTTAGAAAGGAGACCACACAGACTTTATTTGTACTTAATGCACTTATATATTTTCTAAAATAGTCTCTTACTGTCGCATTGTTTATTATATTTATTAGCCTTTGTACTCATAATTTGGTATACACATATTCTTTTCTAGAGTATGTATAGAATGTATATTGTATTACGTATTTTGAGTACAAATAACACTATTATCCATCGTTTTTTGTGAATTATTATAATGTCTATGTTTTACTAACGCTACACTTCTGTCGATGGGAACAAAGCCTCATGTTTATTGCATCAATATAATCGAATTGGTGTATATTGTGCGTGCTATCCAAAATGAACATGATATATGAAAAGCTCGATAACACTAAACAATCTAAATATAACTATAAAACCTATCTACCAATAGATTAAAGGAACTTGATATTAATTGTCCAAAAACTAGTTATTTATGGTAGCAGGGAGTTTTGAACAGAAATAGACAATCGGCCCACCCAAACCGCGGTACATTGTCGTCGTACGGTAGTAAAATTAAGTGGCTTTCTTAGTATTTTTATTACTATAAAGCTACTTGATATCTAATTTTATAGTTACACTTGGATATTTTTAATTGAGAAGAACATTAGAGCTTTCTAAGCTATTCGTAATGATAGAAACGTTATTTTAAAACCGATAAAGACTTTTTGACGTAAAATGTCATTCGGCTTTTCTTATCGTGAAATTAAAATTTTCCCACGACTTATTAGAGTGTACGTTCGTTTATTAAACAATTATGTAAATTTTAAAATATGAGACCGAGTCGTTAACTTAAAAGGAAATTAATGTTTTATGTTATTAGTTTAGTTAACTGTTATTACTTGTAGTTGGTTAATAAGTAAATTATATAAATAGCGTTATCTATGTTGCTGCATTGGCTACATCGCATTTTACTTGGGCGTTGAAATATTTTGTTTATAATTAAAATTAAAAGAATTTTAAGGTAGGTTGCATTTAGGCCCAATTTCATCTCTTTCCTCACTTTCCTCATTCCCTTCGCCTACCGCATTCCCAGCCGCCATAGTGGAGGCCACCATAGCAGCAGTTTAAGTCCATGGCTTTTGGTATGGTGGCCACCACTTCTGGTTTCCACTGACTGCTTACCATCAGGCGGGGTTGGAGTCACTTTGGTTGGCTAATATATAAAAATAAAAAAAGTAAACAACAAGGAGCTTACCTAGACGCTTATGATCTTATTTATTTATTTGGTTCACTAACAGTTGATACATTGATACAGTTGTTGAATATGATTCTACAAACAATGGTATTATAGACAAATGTTCAACCAATTAAAAGCAAACACCTCGTGCACCACTATATATGGCTGTGTGACTAGTATGAAATGTTACAAGTTTACAGTGATTGACTTAATACGATCAGTCTAAGAACAATGTTAAACACTTATGGTTTCCTAAGTGTTGTACAATTGAATTACAATGCTTTTTATTATTGCAATTATTATTGATTAAGTGACAATTTGCTAAATGCGTGCCGCCTTACATTTCAATGAAATTTTAGAATAGAAACATTAAATATATTGAAAGATCTATTGTGCTCATTTGCTAACTTAATCATATGGGGTATTGGGGAATTGGAAAATAACAGTTTTTCTTAATGGAGGATAGAAAGGAGTGATATGGTTACGTGGATACCTAGTTGGAACCTGCAATTTGATTTTAGATATACGTACGTATAGATATACATATTTTTTTTTTTAATAACAAAAATTACTCCAATATGATCGTAATTAGAACCTGTTCGTAACTGTACGTACTTAATTTAATTAATTAATTTACAAGAATTAAAAGTACTATATAATTTACAAACTAACTTAACGGCATAACGTTAACATAATTCAATAAAGATCACTCTTTAATAGCTAGGTATAAGTTTATTATTACAAACATTAAACAACAAAACAAAACGATACATCTCTACTGACACAAGACAATTATTTCGACATTTTCATACACAACAGGCTGTTAACATTAATAAACAGTACCTAATTGCATATCTTTGTTGACTTTAAGTTATTTTTAAACTACCCATTCTTGACTATTCACAGTCAGTTAAAGCTTGCAATATTTAATTAGACGCAATGAGTTGCAGAATCCGTTTCTCAACACTCAAAAACAGTTAATAGGATAAGTTTGAAAGTTTAAGAAATAATACAAGACTGGCAGCTATAAAAACTATTGTATTGCAAAAAGCAATGTGTTTTGTATGCTTATAAAATTGTAGAATGAAGGTCATGTGATAAGTTGGTTATTACTACCAATTATTCTGTCAAACAACATACATTACTGTGATAGGAAACAGTCATAAGTCTGTATAAATTTGTTTGGCAGATATTATCTTCTGGTTATTCATTTAAAGTTCAAATTTGTTAAATCACACGACATGAATTTTACTTACTTTTCGATTGAAGATGTACGGTCTGAAATTTCATACCTGCCTTCGGATAAAATAAGTTTTTCGTGCTATGATTTTGTTTTTGTTTAGTGAACAGAACATATTGAATTTACTGTGTCTATTTTTTTGTCTCGGTCAAAAACAAAGCAATTAGGTTTATAAGGTTTCACATGTGATCTTATAACCTTTTAGTTTTTATTAAGTGTGTCTCGGATAAATACATCAATGAATAAATAAGACCTACTTTTTTCAGCAGTGTTTGTAACAGGCTAAAATTACTGGTTAGGAGTCATGTAGACTGTATATTTAACCGACGTCGTAATAAGCTTCATCAATTAAAATATATTATTGATAAAATTTTTAACATTCAGCCATGTACTATAAAAATATTATTTTGGTTCTTATGTCCTGCTATGACGTATTTCTGGATACTCTCTACACACCGTCGTAGAGAGGGTCCAGTCCTAGTTTCTCTTCAAGGATGAAATTTACCAGTTGAGCCTATTAACAGTGGTTTGCTACAAGTAAAAGTAAAAAAAAAAGACACCAAAAAAAAAATCAAATTAGGTAAGCGCTTGATTAAGCATCATGGCACATTATGTATACTAATCTACTATTTAGTAATAAGTAAGTACCTGCTTGACAAAAGTTTAAGAGAATACATAAACTAAAAATACGCCTTCTAAATTATTCGTAAATCGCTGTTTAACACTAAATAGTAAATAAATATAACTTTAAACCAATTGTGCGAAATGAGTGACTCGCCAAAAACTTAAACAGAATTAGTTTTAAGGTTGCTTTCGACACTCAACCCTTTCGATGACGGCGCGATGTGAACCATTACGTACCGTTTGACTTTGACAAAGCACTTTTTACGTCGTGCATTTTATTTGTAAATTATTAAAATTCTGAAATGTGTTGAACGTTGGAAAATATTCAAATACATAATAATAATATGTAAATTAACAAATAAACAATAAAATTTTTGGTTGTTAGTTTATTTAATATAACAAGTTTTAAAACATTATTACCTCAATGTCTGGCTGAGCAAATTAATAAACGGAAATTAGTATTAGCATGGAAAAATGTAATATTGTTTAGAATTTTGACAATAAATGAAGTAGAACCTGTAATTATGGTACCTAGTAAGTTAAAAATTAAAATAGTATATTATAATTTGGCAACTATACAACATAAAACCTATATATTTTTTTAAATTGTCAAATCTTAAAATCATGAACATTTTAATAAAATAATTTAAACTCAAAACAATAGTAAATAATCCAAACATTAATTATCATTTTATTCGACCACAAACATAATAATAAAATTACAAAATAAAAATAAAAGTGCTTATGAATTACATTGCAACGAAATAACCTTAGCATGCAACGGGTAACGAGATGGCATCTTGTAAATCAGTTCCCGTACAAGTGCCAAATAATTTTGTGAAATTTTATTGTAACAATAAAGTGCTTTGGACGTTTTTACACCACAAATTCACTGACTCAAAACAAAATTTCCTTGTGAAGTTTGCTCAGTTTTTTCAAAGAAATAAGGTGAATTTACTAGCGGACACGTTCGTTATGTTGTCTTGTTAGCGAGTGTATATTTAGCTGTAGTTTATTGTGTTTAATTGTTTGTAAATTTTTGTGCCTTTACTCATGAACTCAATATTATGAATGTAAAAAAAATGTGTTTATTTAATATAAAATTTTCATTTATATCCTCTGAAAGTAACTTTGGCAAATTTTAATGTTAAATATAAGGTACTTATAGATAGTTACAAAATAAATAAAACTAGATAATTGGTAATACATTCAATTATATCAGAGCTTAAAATGAAAAATATTAAAAAAAATTAACTACGACTAGACTTAATTTTTAAAGGACTTTCGAAGTAGGGAATGAGGATTTACTTTAATATAATTACAATACACAAAGTACTTCGACTCTTTAGAAATAATACCAAATTTTATGGTAATGAAGCTTACGACTTCTTGTACAGCAGTCGCATAAACTGAGCCTCTGAAGTAGTTTATTAACATTCTTAAATACCATAATTAAATGTAAGTACATGTGACAGCTCAATAAATTACTACAAATCAATTCCTGTCAATAAATTATAAAAGTTTAAGTAACGGATATGTCATTTAAATAATCAATAGTAATAAATATTATACTTTTACTGTCGTGTAACTATTAATTTCATCAATTTTAAAGAAAATCAAACATAAATCAATAAACTTACGAACAAAGCGTTCGTGAGCGTGTCTACTAAACAAAAGTGCGTAAATAAAGTTCAGTGCTCAATTAAAGACAACGAGGCATTCTCCGTCCGGGTGATTTACGTTTCGACTGCGACCACGGCAGTTTAGGGTTAATTAGGGACGAGCTTAGTACTGCGAAATTTATGCAGTCGTCGCAAGTACAATTGATTGCGACTCTGACGCTGTGTGGCCGAAATATTCACACAGATGCGTGGTTCCGTGTACTATTTGCAGCTTCATTATTGTAATCTGAATTCCTACAGGATTGCACTCTGTTTCTATTCTAAAATACAAGGTACAATTATGACGACTACTTTCATTATCATCAACATTGACTTCTTTATTCTTTATTCTTTATTCTTTATTGTACACACATAGAACATATTACATAATTGGTAAGAAATATCATGTACAAAGGCGAGCTTAACTCAAAAGTGAGTTTTCTTCCAGCAAACCTCAGAGTGGAAGAGGAAAAATATCAAGTGTGAGAACAAATGAAGTGTACAAGCAGACAGAAAGGAAATTAAATGAAATATAGTACCTATTAATTTATTGTATACCTAGTGTATACATAATTTAAACAAATAAACTTACATATTAATAATACACACATAATATATTAAAATATATAAATGCATAAACTTACATAATTATAATAAATATATCTACTTATATATACCTATTATTTAACCAAAGATAGGAAATGTTCTCTTGTTCTTCTCTTAAACACATCCACAGAAGTACTCTCACGAATGACGTGAGGAAGAGAATTCCACAACCTAACCGCGTGCACAGTAAAAGAGCCGTCATAACGGCTAGTACTATGAAGAGGAGTACGGAGTAGAAGAGAGGATGAAGACCGACAAGGTTTACCACGAGGTACAAGATACTCAAAGCGTTCACTCAAGTAGGATGGAGAACTGGGATTATTAAGGACAGAATAAAGGAGAGAAAGAATGTGCGTATCTCGACGCTGCCGAATAGGTAGCCACTAAAGTTTCTTACGAAATTCCGAAACGTGATCGTATTTACGCAAACCGAAAATGAAGCGGATACCCAAATTCTGCAGTCGTTCGAGTTTATTGAAGTGTTCCTCCTTAGCATCAAGAAAGCAGACATCTGCATAGTCTAAGAGTGGTAGTAGAAGGGACTGTGCAAGAGTAACTTTAGTTTGAAAAGGTAAGAATTTCTGAAGTCGCTTGAGTGCCTGAAACGAGCAGAACACCCTCCGGCTTACCTCTGCAATGTGGGTATCCCATGATAGATACTTCATTTATAAAAACAATAGGTAAGTATAGAACACAATATTAGCTTAAAAATTGTTACATAAACTTAAGTAATGTTTTTTTAAAAATATGATTTTTGCCTATTACCTATATTTTTATCTAAGACGTGACAATGAATCAACATAAAAAAAATTACTTTATTATCATACAAATTTATTTATTTGCCCATCCACTTTCTGCGAAACACTAAACCCAACCCACCTAATACAGTTCCATAACAAATTTCAAATTAGATTAGTAAACACTAAATCACCTTTTACGAACATGCCATGAAGTTAGATACCTAGGTACGAGATATCGTCTATATAATTGTCAAGTTGTGTGGCCAGATCTCTCAGGGTTACTAGCCTCGGCAGTAAAATAGTTGGACTAAACGACTTCTATTATTTACTGTAATTACAACAACGGTCGTTGTGTCCATCGTGCACAGGTGAAGGGTTAACTGACTAAAATGTCTGATTTAAATTTTGTTGTCGTATATTTGATCGAGATTTAATGATGTCCTCTTTAAAGATTTTGAACTCGTTTTAACCCCAGTGTGTAACTGTGACAAGTAATCTAAATATAGGTAATACGCCTATGGGGACAAAATATTCTTCTTATTTTTAATATAAGTACATAATTACGCTGTAGTATCATCAGCCCGAAGTTTCTCCCAAAGAAAAGTATTTGCTATAGTCACCACGCTTGGCAGATTGCATACACCATTCCAGCATTATTATTATTAACTTTTATTAATAATACGAATTTTAATATTTTGACGCCACCAAAATTCTAAACATTATAAATCTTTGTAAAATTATAACACAACACCATATCTCTCTTTCAGCAATAAACTATAAAACTGAAACATAAATATTATTAGTGATTTACATAAAGTTAAAATGGAGCCGAACGTCAGATACATATATCAATACAATATTTAATAGATCATATAGCATTAATAGAAAGCAGGATATTAACAAAAAGTCACGTATAAAATAAATATTTTAAACAAAACGATTATTTGTAAATCCCATTATGACATTGCATGACAAACTGTTCAGTCTTGTGCTATTTTCAACCCCATTATAATTTAAATTTATATAATTTATATTTGTAACGAAACTTATAATAAATACACTGATCCTAATATTATTGGAAGGATAATCTGTTATTAAAATAAATAAAAATTTGTAAGAAACTGTTGCTTGAGAGCTGTTATTTACGTAGACAAATAATAAAAAAATAATAAATGTGATTCAACATATTTGTATGATGCAAAAAATTATATCAGTACACCAGACTTCATACATTCACTAAGAAAATAGGTAAGTCAGTTCAGCGTGATGAATATGGAAATCTCTGGGTTTTGAAAAAGGTCTATACTCAGCAGTGGATATCTAATAGGTAGTCTATGGCAGCTTTGAGATGCTTGAAGTCCCCGAACTCAAAACTAGAAAGAAGTTGATGGTAAAAAAAATACTACGAAAGGGTGGCACTAAATAATAATTACTTAAACAAATGACAACAAACGATGTTTTCAGACGTAGGTACTCATATTTACTTAGAGCAGATAGGTAAGTAGCTTGTTTTATAGCGGAGAAGTAGGTACAAAGGGACTCCTGTTTACACTCTCAAATCGATTGACGTGTTAAAGAAATTGCGGTAACGAAACGTGCGATTTTCATTTTTTTATACGACTTTGTGATGATGTGAATAAATAAATCCAGCTTTATGCACTAGGTTAAATTCTGAAGTGAAGTTATATAGCTTTAAGTTTGATATAACCCAGATACTAAGAAGGATATATCTCGACAAAATATAAGCTTAAAAAACTATAATTCTCCTGCTCAGAGAAAATATATCAATAAATTATCAAAATTTTGTGTCATACTTATAGATCAACTAAATAACGATAACTTGTTTCTATTAACAGTAAAAAATAAGACACAAGCAGCTTCTTAGATTTGACGTTCATTTTGTCAATGTTGATAGAAAATATGTATGGTTAGTGTTCATAATACACATAATTCAATCTAAACGTGAAAGTCTAAAACAGTCTTAAGTCCACAAATACCTGTATGTTTTCTATATAGAAAAACCTACGTTCAATTTTCAACCAAATGTTTTGAAGTCGGTCCATCGAAAATAATAGTCGTTGAAGTTGGTGCACCTAAAATTAGAGTTCGTTGATTTTGATTCTCAATTGAGAGATACGAGTAATAATATAGAATCGCTATTCCAAAACAAACATGTAAAACGCTCACCGCTTATTTAATAGCCCTACTTACCACCATATAACCCCATACTCCGATCGGAGGGTGTGCCAGCTAATGTGAGAATCCATTAATCATTCAGTTTTATACAAGGACTGACTTTGGTTTTGTTAGATGTTGACAGTTGCCTAGCAACGCCATAATATCGCGATACAATCTATTGGTGCGAATATTGTATTGATTTTTAATTAGTTATGTTTGTGTTTGGTTAACCACTAATCTGAGGCATATAGCATAATCCTATTAATGAAGTCTACACTAGTTAAGTACATTATTATCAATTGCAGGAAAATATTTTTCAACAGTGAAATCACATTTCAAACTCATTTATTTGATAGAGTAAGATCTTCGCATCAAACAAGGGTTGACAGTCGTTTCTTGATGTGGAGTTCTTTTAGAATTGACTCATTGGTGCGATGTTGCGTCCAGGATATATGTAGAAACCTTCTCCAGCACCACATCTCCAAAGTGTCATTACGCTGTCTCTCCCTTTCTCTCACAGTCCATGTTACAGTTCCGTATAAGCATATAAGTACGGCATATCAATGATTTCACGAGGCGGATCGTGCGTGGCGTTCGAGATTTTGCGATCTTGCCATATTTTAATATCTATGTATAAATATTAAAAATATTGCACGGTGCGAGCGATCACAATTTTTCGCTTGATTTGTTACAAGGGAACCCAAATAAACAAAACAAACATGATTGTGTAAAAGTAATATATAATCATGTGGGATTAAGTAGATAAAAAAACTCAAAAGATAAACAAAGAACTGTATTAACAATTTTAATTGCTCTACTTATAGGTAGACTACGAAATTAAATTACTATTAAAAAGGTATTATTTAAGATCGATTGTGTAAACATAAAAGAGTTGGATCAAAAGTGTCAATAATGAATAGTAAATAATTTATCATTGGAGACTTAAAAATGACATAGTATTATGTCTCCTTATTCCTTTATATATCACACAAAAGTCACCACAGAATTGCCTACTTACTTTTCTTCTTATAAAATGCCCCATTATATTAAGAGTAATATAATTGTCTTGACACAATATAGTGACGTAATTACTACTATTTTAGTAGAAATATTAAGGTAAAGGCTTGCAATTAAATCAATAATTTAAAAAAATGTATTGTGTGTGTTTTAAACAACTGTCGCCATTAAAATACAGTCTCATTAATTTGTCGTTTTTTTAAGACGCATTGTATACAGGCTGTTCCATTGAGAGGCGCATCGTATAATTACGAAACGACAAAGTGTGGTTGACATCAACTCAAATGTTTAAGAGTACGGAAAGTCTATACAACCTCCACAATACCTTTGAAGCGACTTTGTCTCACTTCGCAATTATCACACCCTCTGTATATCTAGACAATATATATTTTACCGCTAAAAAAAAATATTTAACTCTTATTCTCAAACGCATAAGAGTGAAAATCAGTCTTTTGTATTGTTAAATGTACTTTTGTGGAAGGTATATAGGAATTAAGAACTCTTAGGTCGCAATGTTTTTGAGTTTAAAAACTATTAGAGAGGTGTTTACATAGGATAATTAAGGGAATCTTGTTGTGATGAAGCATGGCACAGTATTTGATGTAATACCATTAATTACTACTACAAGTCAGTCCAATTACTTGCAAGATGACTTATCATTTTAACGGGTTATTGATGAAATTGAGAGTAAAATGGTGGATATTCAACTTTGGACACAGGACGGGGCGGGCCTGGTGGAGTAGATCAGAAACAAGTCTTCAGAGAAACTTATACACAAAATTAGGGGAATTCAGGTACAACTGCATCATAGTTCACAGAGTTGTACTAAGAAGTTTAAGGGATGAATAAAAAGGGGTACAACCAAAATACCACAACGGAACAAAGTGATTTGACCTGACAGTCTCAACACTAAGACAAGGTAAGTTAAAATAACAACACATATAGTGGAGTTAAGTTAAAAGAAAGAAAATCAGTTTATTTTTCTCATACAGGTAACACACAATAAAGAATAAAAAAAATAATTACAGTTACAATAACAATTTGGTAGTGTCTTCTTATCAAATAGTTCAATACTAAAAACAGCAATCCAATAAATTAGATCGTCTCAGGACTGATAAAAAGAAGATGCCTGGTGACCATTGTCAAGCAGTAGACGTCTAAGGGATGATGATGATGATGATACTAAAACTTTTAAACAATTCAACATATCTAACATCATACACATCAATAATTTAATCACAATACCAATTACTCTCCTCGTATTCGGATCCAATTTTCAATAATTCACAAAACTGACCTTACCAATATCATATAACACAATATCAAAAAGAGGGTAGTTTGGAAATTTTACGTGTGGTAATAAGAGTGGGCCAGTACATTCATATTTAATTGGCGCTCCGGAGCCCGACTAGTTTATGGCCCTCTATAGTTGAGGGTGATTTTACATTTTTTTTCCAAATGCCCGATGGCTGAAGTGGTATTGTGGAGAGGACAGTGTGGACGTTTGGATAATGTTGATATGGTGTTGTTTTTATTTTCAAAGATAATTGACCAGTAACTATATTTCATCTATCTATCTATCTAGGTCAAACTTTTATCGAGTTGGTAACACGGTTGACATTAGTTAGAAAAATTTTAACCTTAATATCAACCATAAACTGGAGGTGGTAGGTATTTGCAAAAGGGAGAAGTTTGCTATAGTCGATATGTCTGGTAGGGTTAGATAATGCAGTAAGGTGATTACCTACTTTACATAAGTTATACTTACTACAAACTCAAGAAATCCAATATATTGAAAAACAAGACGAGACTATAATATACACTAAAGTATTTTTATTTTGCGCCCATTTTATTTGTATGATAACAACAAAATAGAAATATAAAACCAATTCAAATAAAATGCCGGAGCTTGCACAGTACTTTAGAAATAACAAAATAAACAATACCATAACGACTGTGTAAAGCGCATACCTTCCAATTAAGGACAATAGAAGTATTTTACAACCTACATACACGGCATATCCATGATATTCTGTCCGTAGATAGCTCGTTGCGGTAGCAGCAAAAAAAATAAGCGAAATAATATCGAAAAGCTATAAACCGAAGAGGAGTACCGCTATAAAACACAAACAAATACAGGAGATAATCGAAGCAAGTGCTGTAACTTATTGTATACTCTTTATGTGCATCGTAATATTTTACTACGAGTTTCTTTGGTAAAAGCTTTTACAGAACGGCTATCGGCATCCACTTTTTTAGTTATTGCTCAATTTTCTTATCGCATTCATGTTTTATAGATGTCAATGACTAGGAAACTAAATTTTGTGGGTAACGGGATACGCTAAACATAATAAAACTCATGTACTTAATAAAATATAAGTGTATACGCATATACTTGTTTAAGTAAGAACCTTTTATAAACAAATTAAGAGAGCACATTTTGATTCCCTTATAAGATTTTTTAAACACGGCTAAGAAAGTAAAATATAAAGTATGTCTATTCTGCCGATGACCACTGCAATAGCAATATTTTACACAAAATTCTCGTTGCTCAGCATGACCTGGAAAGAATCTAATCTTAGAATAAAAAATAATAGAATTTGCACTTATAATTTATACCTATATTCGTTAAAAATATGAAGTTACGTATGACAAAGCCATCGTGCAATAATTATAATTCTGTGATTCAGATTATAGGGCAAGTCTAATTTCATTACTTAGTCTATTTTATTAATTCGGTCGTTCGACTTCAAAACTTAACAAAAGACAACACAAATTAATCTTCGTACACATACTTTTCAAATTCAATTAACATTATCAATCTGTCTACAAGTTTCAACTTGATCCATCCCTTTACAACGAGTTTGTAACTACAAAACTTTACGGACTCATCTACGGAATCCCCATAAATAACACATAATCCTAAACACCATTGAAACCAGCGATCGGCACTGTAAAATACTGTTTCTCGTACCACACCACCTTATATCGTACGATAATATTAATACATTATCTTTTCACCGCTTTATTTATTTTACAATACAAAACTGTACTCGAATAAAACCAGCAATGGTACTTCAAGTAATCGATACATTTGATACATGCACACCTAATATGAACGCTAGATGTACAATGCCTGACAAAAGTACGCGCACACTAATCCTCGTATTGTTAACAGGAATCCAATTTAAAATTCCATTGAGAAGTCAGACAAAGCCTGATTGATTACGACTTAAAATATATTTGGTAGTAGCACGCAACGTTATAAAAACAACTTTATAAGCTTTTGATGTGAAAACATATTTTTAATGTAAGGACCATAATACAATACATCGAATAAAAATTATGAGTAAAATCTTGAGCTCGTTGATTGATTTATGTAATTCGTTTAAGTGATTTGAATCTCATTACTATTGTTGACAAACTTGTAATTCATTAGTCTCAAGTCGTAATTTTCACTGTCAATTTAGTTTATTACTTTGTGACGTAAATTAAATATAATAATATATTGTTTTGATGTGTGAAAATACATTATCATTATTACTGCAGAATAAGGATTCAATAGTATGCACTAATCATCATTTATTGTGAAAATAAATGTCAATAAATATAAAATAAAGAAACTCGTTTCAATAATAATTAATTATTAAACAAACTCATTACACATAAACGACTAACACATTAGTTTTTATACGTTGGGAAACGCAAATTTCATTTTAACAAAACATCACCTTCAGACAACAAAATACATTAAACCAAAGTGCTTCAAACTTCCTTGATGTCAGTCTGATTTCTGTATAAGGTTACACCATTTATAATTCCAGATGGCTGAAACACAAACCGTTGTACAGTGCTGGGGATGCCTGTGTCATGTACACTTGCTGAGTTACCTAGGTTTAATCCTATAAGACATACACAAATAGAAAGATCACCTCGCATTCAACGTAATAGATTGACCTTTCCAAGCCAATTACATTCAGTTCTCGTCAAAGCAGTGAATGGGCCAGCTTTGTATTTCAGTTTCATATTCAATGTTGTCTTTTTGCTAAAAACCACCTTCCGGTGGACAATTGCCAAGAATCGAGTTAAGGACATCATCTTTCCCATTTCATCGTATCAATCAGATATATTTTTGTCTCACTCTATCGAACAGAATTCTCTGAATGAAAGGACCTTTTGATCGTTTTGTGATGCCGTTGTATCTTGAGCCAACTAGTGAGTGAATGTAATTTCGTCAGTTCCCAAGTATGTGATAATGAGGGTTCTTAATATCAGAGGAAGTTACTTAGTCCAGTCCACATTTTGGCCTATTTCCTTGGCTATCAATCAGATGTGGTTCATTTACGCAAATATTTGGTGCCAGGTGTGTTGATTCAGTTTTGACAATCTTTTTGGACAGTGCAGTCGTATATTGCAATTATATTTTATTTCCTGCAGTTAAGACTGTAAAGAAAATTTTATGATGGAATTAATGTCTTCGTGTGTAATTTTGTGACATTTACCTCAGTAATGATGTAAAATATTCAAGAAGACAGGAATAAATTTGATTATATTCATTTCAATCAAACAAACCTAATAAAATCTTTGACTATAATTAACAAATTATGATTTGTAGTAATTAAGGCGATTTTTGTGACAAAATTTATGGTGTAAATTTATCATTTACATACATACAATTTAAAAGTAGATTTTGTTATAAACATAGAAATGATTTTGATGTAGCCGCAACATTGTTACTCAAACAAAAAAGAGATGAAGAGGAAACGCATCCAGATAATAATCGCCTCATTGCCTGAAATAACAAACTTATAAATTTGTAGAACTGAATCAATAAATTAATTTCAATTATTATTTTTCCAGTATTATTTTAATTTTAACCGAAATCGTCTTTACTACGCATTACTTTATCGATTGCTATTTCGGTAAGGTTAAGGTTCTGCAAGCTCTGTCCGCCGTTTTGGTTTGTGTTTTAAATGTAGCAAGTCGAATTAGGTATACACAAAATTGTAATTACGTGTACCTACACAAAATATCTGTTTCTAAAATTTCTTTTTTTTTCTCTATCTATAAATCAAGTGACTGTAATTTGCATTGTTTTGCAAATTTTATATATCATTACGAATAAAATATATTTAACTGTCTATTCACTTCGTAAGTCTACATGCTGTAGCCGGGTCGACTCACGCGCATATATTTCTGGTCAGCATCAATGAAAATACGATTCATTTATATGTATACGAAGTATTTCAGGACACTCGTCATACGACATTCATTGAACAAAATCGTTCCCACATTTTGCTATATTTTTAATATATTGTACCTAACAACATCATATTGTATTGGCATTGAATTATGTCTTTTGGTATTTCTTTACCTCATGTGGCAGTTGTAAGTTTATAAAAGTATAAATCTAAATCTAAATTCAAAAGCTCTAACTGCATCTATGGTTCGGTCGTACTATGTACGAATTACCACGTAGAGGTCTCGGGTTCTATCCCCGGCCGGGTAAAGTAATATTGGGTTTTTCTGTCGGAAAATTCTCAGTATTAGCCCGGAGTCTGGAATTGGGCCCAATATATGTGTTACAGTGACGGTCTTTTGTCAATCCACTCCATTTCATACAATTTCTCGGGAGAATTTTAGTTACATTAATGATGCCGTGGATTAATGAGATTTCATAATTTTGCATTTGACAGTTGCCTACAAATATGATCAATCTCAGTTTGTACTAACATAACACAATAACATCCTTTTAACCAGGATTGTGTAACGACTGAAACTATCCCTAATTACGACCACAATACGTCAAAACAGAATTAATACTCTTATACCAATTTATTCACGTCGAAATGTCATACGGTCATTTCCAACTATACAAATCACTGTCATTCAAAGATTTACACCAAACTCACAAAACACAATAGCGTCATGTTTTTCAACAATATCTATGACAGAATTTCCTGACAGTTGAGACCTAACAAGATTGATGTATGCATTATTATACAATCTGAACTTAAATACATAATAGTTAAGACTTATTTCACGATGGCAGAATGGTTTTATTGTACAGATAAACATGCATAAACTATCAAAGAGTATTAGAGACGATCCCCATACAAGGTTTTATGTGTGCTTAAGTTTATTAAGTCATAACTGTCGGGGTATGAATCGACCATTGTTGCGAATGTTTCATGTAACTCGCGTTTCACGGGCTATGGCCTGTTTTGTTTAGGGTTACTAATGATGGGAATTGTCCTGTGTTAATGGAGCTGTTGTCTGTTGATAATTTACAAAACTATTTAAATTATGATCCAAAAACATAATCACAAACATCAAAGTTAAAAAAATTATGACAGCTCTTTAAATGTCATACATAATTAATTAATTTTATAATTATATGTATTTATGTATAATTATGTATGTATAGACCAGATTCATATTTAATTATTCAGCTTGTGTCAACGTCCGATGCAAGTGTTATTGACATAGGCATTATATTGGTGAATATGTATTGCTTATGTACATATTAAAAAGGGTATAGTTCAGTTTCTGCAGTGTCGTGAAGACGAAAAACTAATAATGTAGTTCAACTTGAAAAGTCATTGAAATATTTATGTATAATGCACAAATAATTCCATATAAAGTACTGGACCTCCCTTCGCTTCGGTATCAAAAGTTTCATTCGGTCTCACAACAAGGAAAGTATCATTGCAATAGTGTCGTATTTTATTTTTTTATCTTATTTTATTTTAATGACTTACCAACAACTGTTAACACTGTTTAGGTTAAGAAACATTTCACAACTTCTGTCTAGTGTCACAATTAATTAAAGGTCGGCACCACATGCAATATAAACTAAATTAAAATTTATATAAAACAAAGTGAAATATAAGAAGAAAGATGGCAATAACAGTTAACAAACAAAATAATAAAAATAACAAAAATAGAACTAAACATTATAAAATCAACCAAGAGTAATAACAAATTATTATAAACTATGGTATCTAAAGTATAATACCCTGTGTGGTTTTGCGAAACTTTTATGTGATTCGGTGTTCATATCGATCAAATCACTGTAACTATTGATCAACCTGCACTTTGTGGAATAGTGAAGCTTGCACCGAACACAATTCTGCGGAGGGACGGATACAGCGGTGCAATGGGGTGACGAGGATATCTACTAGTAGCGCAGAACTTGATCTTGCCTAGCAATTGCGGACAGTCCAATTCGGCTCTTAACAATTGTGCATCTATCAGATTTACAAAGGCGCTTAAAAGATTGTAATTTTGAAAATGACTCATAATATGTTAATCGTAATAAAATATAGCCTATGTTACCCGTCTTATTTGTAACTTTCTAAAGGTGAAAGAATTTTTTAAATCGGTTACGTAAACCTTGAGTTAAATCGGAACAAACAAACAAAAAATCAAATCTTTCTCTTTATAATATTAGTTTAGATAATACCAGCTGGTTACAAACTATACTATAAATCAATTTCTAAACAAATTTAAATGCCGTGTTAATTCGTATCACACCTAATAAAGCATAGAGAATAAATAAGTAACAGTGTTCGTGTCTAATTACGACATTTTCACTAATCGATAGGTAAACAAGCTATACCAATTCAATAAATATCGAACGCAGACAATTATATTATCTCGGTACAAACACGGTGCTTGCGCACGAAATCCATAAACTTTATAAAGCCGATCGCGGCTCGGGTAGACACGACATTTGCAGAGATACAACTATTAAATCTTGGTGAACTGCAAGGTCCTCATTTTAAAGCTGCTTTCACGGTCAGTACGTTTGTGATATGACGTCTGTGGTGTACAGATTTTACTAAATTTCTTTCCGAAGTTATAATATATATATATGTATGTGTATTTACATACATTGTAGTGCAAAATCGTAGTAGTCACAAACAAAAATAATACTAAAACCAATTTTATGCTTCCTTTCCTGTTTCTCATACAGACATACATCACATACTAGTTCCAATAATTTTTAGCCTTAAACATTATTTGCAAGATGTTCTTCTCGGGATACAATACAACGCGTGGGCGGTACATCTCAATCGCTTGTCGAACTAGCTTGATATGGTCACTCGTAAACCTGCCCGTACCCTAATGTTTGCAGTCGTGAACATGCAGAATACGAGGATATGTAGGATTTGTATGAGAATCTTAGATTTTGTTGTGTTCTTGAATAATGGTTGAAGTATGTTTGTCCTTATACAGGATGGCTATGGTTTTTGTTGAATCAGCATAATATTAAGAGCATATTATATCATTTCTTTTAATATTGTGGTTTCTTTTGCAATCTTAATGGACCAATGAGGAAAAATTTTTTTTAGCAACACATGTACTTTAATGACCTTCAACACAATGACAGGTATCAAGCGTGCTTAGTCTGAATCTATTAGCTACGAGTCGATTGTAATTATTATAATAGACATTTCTAATGAAGTGAGAAACAGTCACATATCCATGAACTGACCTCGACAAATGTGCTTAACTTAGATCTAAACTACGAGCCGTTTTAATAAAAAGTCATATTTAACCAAACCAACGCCTTAACCAGTTATGCTAATAGTACAATTTCCTTGTTACAGGTATGTTTGCGTGTTATCACCGAGTTACCGACTACAACGGACCCATTATATTGATATAAACGTATTGTTGGGGGAGCAACAAGTGGAACTCACCGGTTTGTAGGGTTGCCTCACTTTATAAAGTTTTATAAAATTGTAATAATTTAAAATGATTTTTTTTATATTAATCTACCAAAGTAACTCCACAGCATGATGGTAAACAGTCAGTGAAATCCAGAAGTGGTGGCCACCATAACAAAAGCCATTGTCTTATACTGCTAGTATGGACGCCACTATAGTGGCTGGGAATGGGGTAGGGGAAAAGAATGAGAGAAGTGAGTAACGAGGAAAGGAGGGAAATTGGGGCTCCGGCGCTCTCACTCACCGAACGAAACGCAGTGGTACTGATACTACTTTTACATCGATCTTCGATGAGAGGCTAGTACTTCCCCGCTCGATTCGGCTCATTCATGCTGAAACCAGCGTGTATCCACTACCGAAATATTGTTCACCATGACTTTGAAATCTATTCTTGACATTTTTAACAAAAATAAATAAATTTTCTTTTCTTATTTTTATCACTTTTGCTAATGTAAGTATTTATTTTGGTAGAGGTAGTATTTTCGTAATTTTTAATTTTGAACAAATTGAAGAAAACAATGAAAATAAGAATATGAATTTGTAATATGGTAACAAAATGTTAAGTAAAATATACAACAATCACAATGAAACAGTATTAATATAGGAACTAAGGAATAACACAACAAATGGAAGAAATCAGTTACACAACAAACTTTGGTATAGTATGCTAACATACATATTTTCACACGGTTTTTACTGCATTACATTGTTCTTTAACCGATAACACAGCTATTTAAAATGTTAAGACGCTAACATTAAACGTTATATTTATACAATTAAAAATAAAATCTATTCATTCACTTAATTTACAACAAACAAAATGATATTTAATTATTGAAAATAAAATGAACGTGCCACCCCTAAAAACAATACAACCCTCTAATAATAGGAGTTGGGGTGAACAAACATTTGTTATGTTGGGCACCAGTGACGGTAGTTACCTATTCAACAGGTTACACTGAACAAATTCTCACCTACCTGCATTGTCTTAAATATTGTGTTCTAAAGGGTTAATTTCTTTGCGATTTGTGGTTTAATTCTACAATAAGTACTTGTAATCGAATTTAAAATAATGGTTATAATTGAAAAATATCAACTGTTACCTATTTAAAAATCGAAAACTCCTATGTTAGTTTAGTGGACACGTGTACGGACTGCCACATAAAGGTCTTAGGTTCGATTCCCGTGTCTGGTAAAATTATATTGAGTTTTCCTGATTATTAATGCTCAGCTACAGCCAAGAGCTACCTTTCAAGGAACTCTGCTTAGAATAGTGAAGTGTAAATGAAACAATTGTATAGATACTTTTGTATGAACTAAAAAAACCCAAAGCTATATAGTGAGGTAATAAAAAATCCTTTCACTTTCAAATTAAAACAATATTCACAAGCCAATCACGGTCTGTCTAAATGATCAATATCTTACTTCTAAGACAAATGAAGATGAAATGATCTGTTAAAAGAAGCGACATGAGGCCGGACGCAGCGATTGTGCGCACGAGTGGCATACCGGATACACGCGCATTTCGCGCCAAAACATCCCGCCATTAACGCTGAAAAAATACCACATATAATGGATGAAATATGACTCGGATATCTTATGCTGATTGATATTAAAGTGATATGATATTTTAGATTTGTGGGTTTTTAATATCTGTGTCATTGTTTGTGGGTGTTTGCAATATCCAGTATTTTTGTGTGAAAGCTTTTACAATTTTTATTTTTTGTTTACTAACAATGTAGACAATCAGTGGAATCAAGGAAATGAGGACAATATCTTTATTCCCATTCTGGCAAACTATAGTAATGGTGGCCTCCACTATTGGTGAACCCAGGATCAAAATTAGAAAAAAACACAAAAACAAAGAGTTCCAAAATGACTATCCTCTTATCTAATGTTACAATGTAAAAATATATATTCAATGTAAATATTTCCATGCCTATTGTATAAATTTTTAACAATATTGCTAATTTTCGTTACTGTATAATATTGAATAACAGAATGGCTAACGTAAATACACTCGGGCACATAAAACAAGGGGCGATCGGGCCGGACGCATCCATTCTTAAGCACGGCCCAGAATAGAGGACGATATTTCATAAATGTTATTATGAGCATGTATGTATACTATTGTATTAAACGCATTTGTAGTTTCATTAAAGTTATTCAGATTTAAGAGATAGTTGTGGTTGATTTTGTTGTTTTATACGTTCTGAAAGATTGGAAAATTTTTGTTTTATGAATAACTATCTGCGAAAGCATGCAGATGTGAGATTAATAACTAAAATGAATAAGCTGTTTCAAGTTTAAGTGTAATGGTCTTATAATAAGTATCTACTTATATGTATATTAATTACTGTGTATAGGGTATAAATCGAACCCAAAATATGCATAAAATTTCCTGAATCTTCACTTTTGCTTAATTCTTTAATTTAATTTAATTTAATTAGTTACTTACCATTAGCAAACAAGTTTGTTTAATCACCGTTCTTTTTAGCATTTTCTAACAAACAATCAGCAGCATACATTTGTCCAACAACACTCTTATTAGTACCGTTCTGTGCCGAACATAATACGACAAATGGTTTCCAACAAGTGAGACTACCAATAACCCATGTCCGTCCAACAGGCTGTCATTGTTCAGTGACAAGTTCTGAGAACGATGCTACTAATAAACGCGGATGTCGATGCGCATCTTACTATACAATAGGTTCAAATAGATACAGCATGAAATGTGTACGGAATAAAGCGAGTTTACCTATATATAACAAAAAAAAATTGTTGAAAAATTATTAAATAAAAATTTGAAAACGTTAGAATTAACCTAACTTTATATTTATATATAGATATTATTTATAGCAATTAGGAAAATAAATAACCCACAGCTGGGTTAAAAAAAATATCTCATTTAATACCTAATTGAACCCACAAACTCTTGCACAGCAGTTGCGCGCATTATAACTGCCGCTGATAGTCACACAGTTTACACAACTGTATTATTTATAGTAAATTCTTATCCAATAAGAAAATACACTAAAACCATTTCGCACCAATAAGCACATATTCCCATTCCAACAAGAGATTAACCAACAATAAGTCATAATTCTTAGGCGCTGAGTCCAATATACAATAACAAGTGTAACATAAACTGTACAGGCTGTCAACTGATGTCACGCAAAAACAACAATGCTTGAGTTGTTTGACTTCATAAATGCATGTCCTACCTTGAACTAAGCTCTTTTGGGTTTTAGTTTCAGTTTGAGCTGTAGTACAAGATAGCCGATATCTTGCTATATTCTGTAAAGCTACATGTCATTATCTGGAAAATCAACTATATTAATTATAAGCTAATTTGCATGACCTTGTTCATTTTCAAAGTAACATACAACCAAATGGTCGTA
Source organism: Parascotia fuliginaria (assembly GCA_963082885.1). NCBI lineage: Eukaryota > Metazoa > Arthropoda > Insecta > Lepidoptera > Erebidae > Parascotia > Parascotia fuliginaria. The sequence continues at coordinate 9,395,434 of OY720184.1, forward strand.
TATACCAATCCATTCATTTCATTCTATAGGTACAGAAGAACGCAACTGCGTTCTATGTGTCTACCGCAATTGCCAATCCATCTCCAAATGTATGTGGCCTGTGATTGCAAATTTGCAAAATCTGAAGTGAAAAATGACGTATAAAGTTCACTAATCGCTTATGGGAAAATTAAAACACTGAAAACCATTATGCACGAATAGGAACACAACACTGAGGAGTGTAGTGTTACTGTACTCACTATAACTGCGGTGTTCTATCTGAGAAAGCATGATATTTCAATGCCCACACTAATAAAAAGTCACTCGTCGTAATCAGGTGACAATCAATTCTTCATGCGACTATCTACCGCATCGCTTGCACTACATTGTAAGGTTAACTATTTAGTTTTATTTGCACCAGATTTAGCAGAGACAATTGTTTTAGAGATCGTAAGTCAGACATAAAACGGATGCCGCTGTCACAGTCATCTCATTGTTGGTTTACCGTTATTAATTGAAATCATACAGTTATTATTGGAGTGAGAAATTCTAGGGCAAACAATAATTATTGTTAGAAGTGTATGTTGTTATTGTGTTGAGAATTTGAATAGATGAATGCTTATATCTTTAGAAAATGGTTATCCAGAGCATTTTTGGGTCTTGAAATTATTTGACCTGAATTGTGTTGTGTAATCTACCTTTTGATTGGTAATGATAACCGATGGATAAGAATAGCTCAGGACTCGTAAAAGTGCAAATGTTTGTCGCAATTTTGGCGAGGCCTTTAGCCCCCTTTATTTAAAACAAAAATGAAAGTATGCTTTGTTTCCTTGTAAATCATACTTTCTTAAGGTTTTTGGCTGTCCAAGTCGCCATTTATCGTTGATTCCCTATTGGACAAAACTTTGTGTAATCGATAACGTAAAGGGTTTTACGGATTCAATACAGCAATTTATCGTAAAAATTATTACTTAAAAAGATTGTCTCTCTAAGTATAACTTCACCCTTACTGCGTAGTTTATTAATTTACATCAAACTACTTTTGAATGTTGTCCATATATTACAAAACCATTCTAAGGAATATTATTCATCTCTCATCATCACTAGCAATAAGGAAATCGTCGCCAAAAAAATCATTACGGGCTGCATTCCTGTTAAGAGTCTACCAATAAATCATACCATATATTTTTTCGCTAGCCCATCTAATAATCATATTCAAGGCACTAAACTGACGCGGGGTGGGTAGAGAAGCAAATTAAAATAATTTACGACCAATTAGCAACACACTTGACGTACTAAACTCGCAGTGTCGTATGTTAACGACCCGAACATTCGAGACACTCTATTTATTATTATTATTATATCAAAGATTTATTAAACAACATATTTTTTCATTTATATATTTATGTTAAACATAAACTTAAAATTTTATTTTAAACGCCATTATTAATTTAGTAATTATTGTTGTTGTAATAAACAATACAATTATTGTGAGTAGACACTGATTTTATAAACGAATTGTGACGTTTTGTGATATTAAAACTGTGTCGTAAAATTTTATCGTGTTAGTTGTAAAATAACTTCTTAGTTGTAAATTAAACATTTTCTTTATACAAAACGTCATTTACATAATTTAAATTTATATAATTAAGTCTGTTAGGACTGTATTTTGGACTAATAAAATTAGAACGGCATGAACTTCTTTTGTAAAATTGGCATCGAGTAAATCAGGTTTAAGAGTTTGCTTATGCAAATTCATGTAAATACTTAGGTAATATGCTAATTAAAGGAGTTATGGCTGTTATTCAAGAACATCACAACTACACTTATTTTGGGAAAACAGATACGGTAAATATGTTTTTTCGTTGCATAATTTTTTTATTTTGCACGGTATTTCATAAGTAGTAAAGCTTATTTATTATTGTTTTTCAGAATACATATTCTGCGATTAAATGCGACTTGAGCCGACAGTGAAGTAGTTTTTGGAATCTCATATAACAATCTTGCGATATCAAACGTAAAGAGTCTTCAAACCGCAATGCACCATAAACATAGTATAACCTTTAAATCTTGTAACTGTAATGACGATGTAAGACAATATGTGGATTTAGGTATTAGATTTTTTACTTTAGACACAAAAAAATAGGTACTATAACAGTTAGCATTGTTAAAAAAAAAGGTGTAGTGGACGTAAAACTAACAAGTATCCCACCAATTCCTCCATTCGATAGCGTTTACCTACCAGTATTATTTAAGTATTTCCTAGTCTCTTGCGACGTGCCTAACAAAAACAATGCGAGCATTGTGGGCTCCGTTATTAACGTTCTAATATTTGTGATGTCAATCTCTCGTGGCATTTCAGATGCACCGGAACACTTTTGTTTCATTCATAGGTGAACGCATTTTGTTTTTGTGTGTATGAACGAAAGGTTTAGATAAAGTTGCTGTTGTAGTGGATATATTTAAGTTGGTAAATGAGACAGGGACATCAGACACAGTTTGAGAAAACTTATTATCACATTACGTCAACCAGAAGATGTCTACTGCAGGACAAAAACTATAGAGAACACACAGCGCTTCAAAGGCAAATTGGCAGCAAGTAACTCTATTATTTGCTATTCCTTTAGTCGCAGACGCAGTTGCATTAATATGAATTAAAACACATAATAATATGATAACAGTTTTTGATACAATCTTGGAAGCTCAAGGCAAGGGCAATTGTAACTTATTAATTAAGGTAATAAATATTTTTTTTCTAGTGACGACATACAAAAAATAAAAAAAACTACTTAAAATTTAAAACAACCTAAATTTTAATATAATTTTAAACATGATTTTGCATCCTTGTGCTCCACTTTATAGACAATATTTTAAGACATACAAAGTGACATTTGTTTTAATACAGTTCGGGAAGATAAAATACAAAGAAGATTACAATCTAATAACATGTGAAATCTAAAAACCGCAAAGAACTTCTTCAACAATTCTTCTTCTACTTAGCATATACTACAATAGTCCAGTTATTAATAACAATAGATTAGGCGCACATTAAACGCAGCTGCCAATGATATTATGATGTAGAGCCGAATCCTGCCACCTTACTAGCCGCACCATTAATCATACCTTCTCTATTTTGTTTGGCTACTCTTTGAAATCTACTGATGATGAACGCGAATGAACTGATTTTAAAGCACAAAGACGTTGCTTGATGTATTGTAACAGATGAAGCTCGTTAAATGTAACATAAAAAATAAATTCAACTAGTTTTTTTTAAATTTTTGAGATTTGGAATTGTAGAACGACGACCTGATAAGGGTGGCGGGCAACCGATGGATGCACCGACACCGCTCACGACCAGCCAAGGTGACAATAATTGGGGGAGGTCTAACCTATGTCCAGCAGTGGACATCTTACGGCTGTATGAAGAGGATGATGAGCTAATTTGGCAGTTGTTTTGCGTTTTTCATTTCTGCTACAATTGCTAGTCATAGAAGTCAATATCCACTGGATATTTTAGGATCAACCATGACTTGAAAATATTACCACAATTTGAAAGATCCGAATCTTTCAACCGTCACAACGTTATGCATAATTATAATTAGAAAGTTAATTATATTGTATACGTATGTATGTAAACATTCCTTTATGAACGAACACAAAGTGTCTCTTAATTTCGCCTCCCCCACAGACGAGCTTTACAAAGTTGTATCTGTTTGTAGGTACGGATAGCAGAAAAAGAAAATACTTCTCGTTTCTTTTTGTATTAAGCATTTTAGATTAGGGTAATTCTTGATGATAACTACCTATCTACAAACCATGACATTTTATCAACAACCTCTGTAGTTTGGTGGTACTGTGTATAGACTGCCACGCAGAGGTCGCGGGTTCGATTCCCGCTCAGTGCAAATATTTGTGTGCATGAACATGGCCATTTGCATTGGTCTGGGTGTTTCTATTTAAAATATGTATGTTTTTACAAAAAAAAAGTATAATAAGTATGTTTATCTGCATTCTAGAGCCCATATCACAAGCTATTAATATATGCTTACTTTGGATCTAGATGGCGTTGTGTGGTAGTTGTGGTATTATTTATGTCACAAATTGTTGTACACAAAAATACATTCTAGAATGTTATTATTACATTAGTATGATAGATGAAAATAGTCTGTTCTTGTTGGTAGCTCGAGACACAATCAACCACTTATTTAGCACTGGATACCTCTAAATACCAGCAGAGACATTCTTAAAAAATCATTTAATGTTCTGTCTGACCTAGAGAAGAAAATCATGAAACACTTTTATTAATTTCGTGTTAAATTGGCGTATAGAAAAATCACAGTCAATAAAACAGCTGTTTTACATATTATACAATTTCGTTTTACCATAAAATAATTAAAATGTATGGATCGAGGCGTTTATGACAATTAGCAGGCACTTTTCCCAATTAAGTTTGTTTTAATTTACATAATTCCCAAATTGCTGTACCAATTTTGTTTATCAACAAATGTAAATGACAAGTGAGAAACATATTCACACGTGGTTGATTAACTTAATACATACACAGCTTACTGTTATAAAAATAAACGATACCGTACTTTCGTGTTCAATTATCATCATGGGGTTTCAAGTTGCATGGTGTGACAAATAGCTCAGTGCAAACTTGTCATATCGCACAGTTCATGACAATCCTTCAATTAACATATTATGTGACAAACCTTTACATTGACATCATGTGACTTTCGGCAAACTGTCTTGTAGCAGTCTTTTATTGTCAGATCAGTTTCATTTTAATTTTAAAAATTACAAAACAGCAAATGTTACTAAAATAGGTATTGTATTTCATTTGTTTTGCTAACGCTACTTTATGAGGGTGGCACACAAAGGCTCGGCTGCTCTTTTTCACTGCTTCTTCCTTCTTTTTACTTTTGGGTCCCTCCCTCATGTCCCTCTGTCCTATGTCCAACGACGCGGAGGTATTTTGTTTTTTTTACACCCATAGACACGGACTTTTGTTTCTGTTTGTGTTGATGTTACCAACGATTTTTCAGAATAAGGCCTGTTTTAATTAGTATTTCAGGATTAATTAAAAGAGGAATATTAAAGTATAAATTTATAAAATGTTGTAGATCCATTCATACATAAGTGTTGTTGAACCGCATAGACATTTTAAGACCAATATTTAGGCATACAAACAACACACATATTATGCATCTGGCGAACATAGATTTGAAGATACAAAGAAATAAAGTTTATATATACACATACAGTAGGACACAAAATAACACACGGCTACAAACAAGCACAAAAATGTGTTGGTACAGTAAGGTAACAAGCGTATCAAAAATTTTTACATTATTAGATGCACAAGCTCATGTGACGTGTCTCATGCTATAATTTATGGAAGAGCAAATAAAAGAAAATTCTTGAAACATTTTCTTATACAACTGAAGAGGCCGGAGAAGTGGCACAGATTTCTATTATATTTATAGAATAGATTAAAAATATATGGGATTGACATAAGGTAACGCCAATGTTGGCGTCTTTTCTATGAATAGAATAGAAATGTATTTCACTTGTCTAGGCCCTCTGATTTTCTAGCAATCAATACCTATCTATACCTAATACCTATACCTATCTTATTTGATTGTTGCAGTTTTTATAAGCCCGTTAATTGTGAGGTATTTTGTGTAATATCCATATCTTTGTAGTCAGTAGCTCTACCATAAGTTAAGGTGGACATGCTTTAACGGTGACAGCGTCAAATATTTATAGAAAAATGTACAGCGCCTCTAGTACGCACACTAAGAACCAAATATTTAAATATTGACGCTGTCATCTGTGAGCCAAACGGGCGGTAAATTAATTTTGTGCAGTTAATCATAAATCTTAATATTATTAAGATTTTATAATAGACATATAAATATGATAAAATAATGTTACATATGTAAATGTATATGTATTAAAAGTAGGCAAAATATTCACTAACTTTAAAATCATACATTATATTTATTTGACGAAGATACCTTCTATAAAGAAGCCTTTCTTTCCCATAGGTTTCGAAACCGGGATCTCAATATAATATCTGGAAACTTCTTAGAGAAAGGTCGCCTTAAAAGATTCACGAACCTTTCTCAACAAAACGCTGGCAAACTTGACATAGGTAGCTATACAAAACGTATCTGAAGGTAGCTACTCGTATCTATGCCGCATAAAAGCTTCGTAGAATAAAAGCTAAACAAAACATGTATGGAGGCAAGACTAAACATTTCCAAGACGCTGCTTAAGGGTGGAAGGTGCCCACAAGTATGAGTAAGGGGGCACATACTAGCAAACATATTACAAGCTTCACCTTTCCAAAATTTAAACGAAAATCAACCTTGAGTCGTTGACACAAAGTTGAACATAACAGCAAACGAAAAGGTTGTAGCTACCCGACACAATTTCCATTTAAGAAAGACCCATGAAAATGCATTACATTACCCCCATTTGGTCGATACTACGGAGGTTCGGGAGGACGAGCGGGTCTTAAATAAATGGTTAATAAGGTTTTTAAGTGGTCTCTGTGTGTGTGGACCAGTTTATTTGAAATGAAGCAAATCCGCAGAATATAAGAGCAATGTATTCTTCTTTGTGTGATGTTCTAGAGAATTCTATGAAACCATCACTATTGGAATTCTTACTTAACACTATTATAAATAAATTTCGTTGGTAGAAGAAGAGAATATTAGTATTTTAATTAAAGCATCTTTGTGAATACGATATCTTTCAATTCTTAAGGTGCGTTAAAATTCCGGAATGTTCTAGGTAATAACAATAGAAGGGAAAAGTTAAATGATATTATCCGTCGTGCTCTTGCTACCGCCGGCGTGCCAGCTGTTTTAGAACCTAATGGTTTGGCGCGAGACGATGACAAGAGACCAGATGGTATGTCTTTGCTGCCATGGAAGATGGGTAGGCCTTTGGTATGGGACGCAACCTGTGTCGACACCCTTGCGCCATCTCACCTTCCGGGCTCTGCGGATTGTGCTGGTGCTGCCGCTGCAGCTGCGGAAAGCCTCAAGCGGCGCAAATATAGTAACCTAATAGGGTGTTACATGTTTGAGCCGTTTGGGGTTGAAACGCTCAGACCATGGGGTCCGAGAGCACGAGCTGTTTACCAGGAAATTGCCAAGCGCCTTGTCGAGGCTTCACGTGACCATAGGGCTGGCTTATTCTTTGGCCAAAGAATCAGCATTGACATTCAGTGTAGCAATGCTGCCAGTCTTATGGGCACGTTGCCGGATGACAGCGATGCGGAGGAGTACTTCGACGCGATTTATTCCTTGTTTTAGTTTTTATTTTTTGTTATGTTTTTTTTAGTTTTTAATATTGTCACCTACCATTCATTTCTTCTGTATTATTTGTGTCTTATATCAAATATTTTTTTTAATATATGAAGGGAACTTAACATTAAAATTGAAGATGTAAGATCAAGAGGCATCGAATACAGAGTTCTACTCGGTTTTATTTTATCTGTTAACTATTTGACTTAAACTTACAGTCGTCAGTCGAAGTAGGTACTCGGTTTGGGTTTAAGTTAGGTACGTCACGTTGAACTTATTACCTATAAGTACGATAATGTTATCAGACAGATTTTTGTGCCAGTCTGTATTTGAGAGCAAAAAACAAAAATGTTCGGTAACTTTTGAATACAGTACAATAACTTTGCATGAATCACACTGACGTCATAATTTGTCAACGTCCAGTTAAAAACTACTTGACAACCTACTAGTAAATCAAATAAAATTCTATTTAAATGTAACTTCTATAATATCTTACTGTATTCTACAGAATTACCTATTAAATACGAGGCTTTAAACGATATCAATTTTTCTCATAGTATAATACCAGTATGTAAAAATATAGTTAGAACTATTCAAGAATATTAAAACACTCCGTACTTCGATATCAAAACGATAGTCAGGTTCATCGATCGTTAGGGTTTGCATATCGTGGTACAGGGTCGGTCAGTCAGCTACACCTGTTCCGAACATCCGGTCACAGATACTATGCCTATTGCACTTCTTAATGACTGCTCTCGTTACTACAGTAATAACCTCTAACTGATGCGTTAAAGCTAAATAAACAAGGAGAATTTCTTCTAGGAGAAACTTATGTAACGTGTAGTCATACATTTTTCACAAGTAGGTATATTTTGATATTTGATTACGTTAACGGTTCTCAGAATTTGAATGCATTTTTGACAGTTCGAATCGAAATTCAAATTCAAAATTGCAAGAATTTTTTTGTAAAGGGCTGTTCATAAACGAAAAAAAATACATATCGGTAGTGTCTTTTAAGTATTTTATAAAAAATGGTGATGACGTAATGTAAACTCTTAAGTTAAAGTCCGGGTTATTGTCTTGTTAAGTGGTGGATGTATTAGAATTCTGTTGTGGTTCCTATAAATAGAGGTCTATTTCAAGATCGTTAAAGGACAAGCGTTTACTTCTATGTGAATACGTAAGTAGATATTAATAGAACTGTTTTAAAAGGGCGTTGATGTTATCTGAGGTGATTATACTGAGGTCTAGTTTGTGTTGTATTTAAACAATGTTTATTGCAACTAAGTATGCTTACATTCTTACAAGATTTGTTGCCGATTTCATTCTAATATGATTTTGTAAGGAATTTCCACACATATTTCGGCTCGTTTATTTTATTTATTCCTTTTTTAAAAGTCAAGTCTAGGTATTAGATCTCAAGTGTCAGACCACACGTGCATTATGTAATGCGTAGGTACTGTACCTAAGCTATAGTGTAATAAGTCTGTACCAACATTTCATTAAATTGCATTAATTACAATACATTTCTTTATAAAGACAAGGAATTTGACAACCCTATTAATTGTAATTTAAAAACCTAACAGTTTAAAAATAGAACTTAATAAATAGCGATTTGAAAATTGAAACGCGGAACAATACCCACACATCGACGGCCGACAATAGACGTGACGAGGCATTCCAATTCGGTGCGCTATTGTTGAATGCGACGTTCTGATTGGCTCAGTCGCACAATGGGCTACGCCCACCACACAATGCCCTATTGTCGTGGCTGGGGCGCGCCGCCCAACAACTCTTATATTTTTTTATAGAATAGTACATTTTATTTGGTATTCGTGGGAAACTTTGTTTTATAGGTATTTATGTATCTGTTTTCCAATTTTGTTTGACATAATATTTATTGCGTCTATCAATACCTACTACTTCTCAGCGTTTCGACAGTTGACAATGTTCATAATTAAATGTTTATAGTGCTGGCTTCGTAAAGAATCATAGTTAATCAATATCAATGTTGTGGTTTGACCTTGTGTTATACCTAACTGATGACACTGTCCATTTAGGAACAGCTTTATAGACAGTAAAACAAACAAAAAAATAAACGGTATCAAATTTCTCATGGGCGGGTGTGTCCCTGAACTTAGTTAACACACAGTCATGTGTCATTCAAAGCCTTAGTAGGTAGTTAGGTAAGTATATGATTGACCAATAGAAACAATTATAACATTGATCAGTGAACCTAGGTAGGTAGAAGATAATGGTATTGAGTAGGTAGATATAGGTAAATAAATAACCAGTCGACAAACCTTCCGTAGCTGTTTAGCCATTGACTTTTGAACTTACAGCTATTAATCCATAATCCGTAAGCTTAAAAAGTGATTCTAAAATAGTGAAGGAAATATACATGATGGGTTAACACCTACCTCTCAGAATAATTATGACTAAGAACCTACCTAAGTAAGTATAGATACCTATATAATATTAGAAAGGCTAATATTTTTAAAATCTAGGTAAATTTAAGCTGTAACCGCTGCTGACAACATACGCATCGCTCGAGTTGCTGACCTTGAAAATCTTCAATCTTAGGGCAAGATTCACAGACCGCACTTTGACTTTACTTTGATGCAAAGATCTACTTTGTACCAAAAATATGTTTCTTAGGCCTAGATTCACAATCGTGACTTTACTTTACAGCAAAGGCACCTTCGCAAAGTAAGCTTTGTATTGCCGAAGATTACTTTCAACTTCATATTCAAACATATTTTTGGTACAAAGTAGATCTTTGCATCAAAGTAAAGTCAAAGTGCGGTCTGTGAATCTTGCCCTTACACTTAAAGGAACTAAACTTTGAGACAGTTAAGTAACCATTACAAGTAGCTTCAATAGATAATACTATACCTAAGTAATAAATTAGGAGAAAATAAGTAGCTATAAGTAGAACTATTAAACAAACGTAGTGGCAATGTCTAACAGATAAGTTCGCTGAGTGCCGTAAAATAGAATTTTAATAGTAAACATATAACAAAATTAAATCGGGAAAGCGACGATTTTTAAAAGCCAAAAACACATTAAAACGGAAAGTAAACTGGTAATAAATTAAAAAAAAAAGATCGCGCCCACTTAAGCGCCCCAAATGGAAATGGCAGCTACTTATTTTTCCGTAAAAGCATCGTTTAAAAATTGGTCAGCCGACACTAGGGATAAGGATACAGTTCCGTATAATCGTATTAATTTACAATAGTACTATAAATTGCTACTTATATTAAAATTTAAAAGACTTGACGCTGAAACCTTACTAATAAATAAGATAAAAACATCAACACCTTCAATTTCATATCTTCATCTCGCTCTACTTTGATAAAACTTAATAACATGATAATATCTTATGTTATAATTATTCCAAAAGTTTATCTCACAATTACGTATATTGACACAGCTATTAGTTCAATAAATATTACTTTCGTAGCTTGTTAAAAAATCTCACAACTAAGAAGTTTCTGTATCACATAACATTAAAATATGTTTGAATTTGAGATTTGTTCATACCTATTGAAGTGATTAACATTAATCTATATTATATAAAGCGGAAGAGTTTGTTTGTTTGAACGCGCTAATCTCAGGAACTAACAGTCGTATTAAATTTGAATCTTAATGCGTTGGATAGCCCAGTTCCTAAGGAAGGTTACAGGATGTGTAACATCACGCTACTGGTGACGGGAGCAGAGCGGTAAGTAAAAACGCGGGTGAAACCGCGCTGCGGAAAGTTAGTACATTGATAAAGCTAGATATTCATAAATAAACAGGAATTAAACTGATTTACAGACTGTTGAATACTGAGGCCGGTAGGTATATAAATTTGATAATTTTATTGTTTTTTTGTTCAGACATACGTCATAAGCCACAAAGATTATAACTAAACTAAAAATATTTTCTAAGTTTCTCTTTCAAATATTGATTAAAGGTTAGGAAGATAAGTGAAATGACATACATATTTTGAACAGCTAAAATATCAATTGTAAGTAAAAGTAAACGGCGGCAGCGCCACTAGTATTTATCCTAAGAACTAAATTATATCAAATTAATAGTTTACTTTGTCGCCGCTAGAGATCGCATCATCTCATGGTAGAGTTACAGAACCTACTTTATTCCTTGCAGAAGCAGTTTCTTCCATCATATTTTAGTTGAAGCCCTACGGTACCCAACATTGTAGGCAAAACATTCACCAAAACAGCGGTAATGTTGCGCGATGTATCTACAAATGGAGATTAGTGTAGCTAATGGCACCAATTCCCGATGTTAGTACCCGATATTTTTATGTCAAACGTACGTAAAATGTCCAAGACCAAGTAAATTGATATCTCCTTTAAGTAGATTTATTTAGTTAAAATGTTTTCATGAAGTTATTTAATTATGTGTTTTAAGTAAGTGTTGTATTGTTATTTCACAGTAAGTCTTAACAACTGATAGAATATTCTAAGTGGCAAACATGCAAGAACGCCTACAAGACGACGATCATCACTAGAATGTTTATCCTCAAAAATTGGTTATATTTCACCGAGTGCTGGTTGAGTGCCACAAAAACTACCATTCATTACAGTGGAAATGTTTTATGATAGCGGATAACGTATCAATTTCAGCGGGAGCTAGCTAGAAGTAAGCGTGTTGTACTTACCTACTTGTTCGGTTTTAAAATAATTCAATACGATTTAAATATTTACCTACTACATTAGAGAGTAGGTATTTACGGTATGTTCCCTATGTGTCAAGTCCCTTTACGTCAAGTCTTAGAATCTATTGTTTTATATACAATAGACTCAATTATACTTATATCATACTCGACACAAAGGCTCGACGTAAAGGGACTTGATTCGACAAAAAGGGAATATTTCGTATTTACATTTAGACTATTACAATCACAATCATTTTTAAATAATTTGACTACGAACATATAACGGCCATTATATTCTATTTATAAACAGGTATCCATTTAATACAAATGTTTAATTTAAGTGAAAAAATCTGTATTTTCAATTATGTAAATATACCTATATTATTCTACCACTAAGATAGCACACAAATACGATGTAACAAAACACTTAAAAACATAAATGAAATTCAATTGCCTCGAAAATCGATAAAGTACAGAATACTGTAAGTACTTTAACCAAATCAATAGATTTGGTTAAAGTCTGTTTATGTCTACTTAACATCCCATGCGCATGTAATTTTCTCTACAATCATGTTACTTACTCACAATACAACTTTCCCAGCATGAAACAAAATAAATCTTCACTTTCGTTCTTCAAACAGAATTAAATTTTCAATAAATTAACCAACCGTTTTGTAAGGTCAATAAGGGTCATGTGAACCAGTGTTGCTGGTCCCTCGTGTCGTTGTAATTGATGCACGGTAGGGGTCAACATCATCTGGTACTGATGACAGATAAGGTAATTAATATAGTGAACACGTAGCATCTAATTATCTAGTTAGTTGTGGTTAAATATGTGCAGATATTGTGATCAACGCTTACACGATACTCAAGTAGGTAATATATAGGTACTTTACTTAGTTATTCAAATTTTAATCGAGTAACAACCTATTAGGCAATAATCATGTTCATGTATGACTCAATTTCTACTTTGTTGCCTTTGCACAAATGTGTATGTATAAGTAATTGCATTCAAATTTTATCATAGAATTTTTATACAATTTGACCAATCACACACTGCCCCGGACCACGCTGCGGGGAAGTGTGTAAATGCGTTTTCAGTGCACCACGCGTACCTAATTTGTATACAAAGAGAGATCCTTACAAACAACGCAAGAAAACGCACACCCGCACTACGCTACGTGATGCGGGGCAGTGTGTGAATATGAATCGTCTTAGGTACAACCTAGAATTTAGATCAAGGATATTGTAAAGAAAATTATAATGAGGCACCCCAGGGATACGTATAAAAATAGAACTGATTTCCCTAAACTCACTTGTTCAAGTGACCTCAATTGCTTGCTTGTAAAATTATGCTCTTTTTATTTTGAAGTAATCAATTTTATATTGTGATTAGGGTTGTAGATTAGACAAAGGCTTTTGCAACTAAATTTCTAATCGCGATAATTTCTTCCTCACATACTGATCTATTATTTAACTATCAATCTTCACAATTTAATAACGATATATTTACAAAGGCGACAGTTTCATCAAAGTCTTGGTTTCATAAAAGATTGTATGTGTATCTTTTCATATGAGAGATTAATAATTAGGCCTTTGTTTAGGGAAGATGAATAAGTTTATGTAGCATATGTCGTTATTTCGGGAATCATTTGCAACTTAATTTAAGTTAGTCAAAAAGCTTGCTTAGAAGAAATTGTTTAAGAATCAATTATAAAATTTGGCCATCTCCAACTTTATGTCAAGTAATTACCATAAGATAAAAAAATTGCTGAAAAATTTGGCATTTTATTATGTTCATTGTTTAACAATAACTAAAAGCGATAAATTCAAAAGCGTTACACACAGTGCAAAGCCTCTGCTTGTGACAAGAGACTGCATTACTTGTCATGACAGTAAGTGCCTAGTTAAATGGTCGTAACTACCATGTATGTAAAGAGGCATAGGTGACAAGTCGATCTGTCAATTGTAGTACCTACGTTTACAAGCTTGCACAGAAGCGAGACAGCGGTATTCTTACTATCACTAGCAACCTGCCTCTGCTTCGTACTTTATGCTTTTTGAGAATTGAGTTAAAGTTTTTGTCTTTATTATAGACCTTCTAGAAGAAATTCTCTAAACTATAGCGGAAACCATGTCATGCGTTTAGATGAAGTTAGTGGTAAGACAAACAAGAAAAACATGTACTTTATATTATTTATTTATTTAAACTTTATGCACTACGTGTAAGTACATCGGAGGGCGTAATGCCAAATAGCATTCATTATTTACGAGTAGAGATTATTATATATCTGCCGAGGAAAACCGTAGCTTAAATTACCTAATCTCTAAAATATATTTACATTATAACAACCTAGCGACAACACAATGAACCGTGGCAATACTAAAAATACCACATATATTTTACGCCTATATACCTCCTATTCTAATCTTATTTTAACAGGTGATTTATTACTAAACTTAAATATAACAGCTACATATGCAAATGATCTAAGCAATTTCACGGTAGTTCATTAATATCATAATACGTATTTATTGCTACTAAAGTAAACCGTATGGAAAACCCCTTCAAGACTAAGTTTGTCATAACTAACTTTATGAAGACGGGGAGAGAAGGGTGAAAATGAACCCGTTATGTGGAAAATAAGGGGTCTCGATATGAACTGTGTTGTGTATAATTTTGACTGCGGAATTAAATTTTAATATAGGCATACATTAGGGTGTGTGATTACGATGATAATAAAGACGATGTTTCTTTGATGTTTCTAAGTATGTTTTAGCCAACTTGTAACATTTCTAAAATATTTATTTGTAATAGAGGAAGTATAACGCGTATATATGCCGTATTTTAATACGAAAAGAAATGAAAAATTAGTTTAAAATACATTTTCAACTTTAGTAAATTGTTTGAGCTCCTATAATGGTTTTCGAAAAACTTCATCATGTTAAAGGTTTTCGCGATGTTTTCATGTAAAAGCCATATTATTGCTTGATAGATGTCTTAACTACTAAGCCTCCACGTTTATTTAAAAATATTTTTAATTAACTATAATATTTTTGTCATAAATTTATATTTGCCTGTTGACATCCAAATTGTGGACGAACAATAGTTTCTTTAGTTTTTTTGACAACTCCCGCACTAGAGGAAACACAACTACCTGACACAAAGTACACCCAAACTCGAAACAAATATTTATAGATTCACACAAAGTTTCGTGTGGAGATAGAACCCACAACCTCGTGTACAGCAGTCGCTCCAGTGCACTCCCACTGCGCCACAGAAGTAGTCAAAGTTTACCTTGTACTTAGATCTATAATTTTGTATGGCTAAATACTTTTTGAACAATACACCTTTCAAACTCGGTTACGTCTAATTAGAGAAAAAAATGCAGCGACCATTGAGCGAACAGAGGCGGAAATGCCACAATAAGACATGGACTCGCGCGGATTAGATTCAAAGCGAGGCAAAGATCTTTAAATAGATAGGCCGCGGACGCGCTAAGTGATGCCAATTAGCCTGCGCGCCCTCTCTTGACATTGGATAAGGTGAAGCTTAGACGATTTCACTTTTTAAATTTTGATGTTCTAGAATTGCATTCCGAACTGTTTTGATTTAAAAAACCGTTCCTTTTTTTATTCTTACGGTATGTAGATATTAGAATTTCAATGATATGTGTTTGCTTAGTTGCTCCTTATAATTTACCAACAGATCAACTTGTTTTTTGATACAAATAGTTACAGTTCAAAATATCGAGATCAAAATCCCATGTGGAGCTAACCTTCCATAATAATTAATTTATCGTACCTATTCTATGAATACAAAATAATATTAAAGCGTAAATTATAGATCGATAATCACCAATGATTATCAATCAATAAGAGATATTGAATTACAAACGATGATGGTGAAAAATGTTCTACAAGAATACATAATCATCACGATAGAATCCCCAAATTATTTAATTATGAGGTGGAGATATTGAATTGATTTTCGTGGAGATAACATTCTTTACATTAAAATAAACATACTTGAATAATAAATTTTATTTTTAAATAAATTAAGCTACTCCTTATTATTTATAGGCGGTAATTTTAATCTTGAGTTTTGATATTTTTCTTATCTGCGATTATTTGTATAATAAACATTTCATCTTTATTATTTGAAATATATTTTTGTATTTGGAAATAATAATCAGATAGTTTTATTTTTTTTTATTTAGCGAAAGCATTACTTATTATGCCAGAAATGTTGGTATTCTGTTTACCGTACGTTATGACATTATCTTGGGTTGTTCTGTATTCATCCTATGACGTCTAATCCCATTTCTTCATTCATCCCAAACTGTAGTATTCCCTTTTGAGGTTAGGTATGTATTAACTAGAGAATTTCTAATTTGCTTTTTTTTGTGCTATTACTTTTTGTACCTACCTCTGCAGAATAATAACTCCCTTAAGTACTTATAAGTACCTAAGGTAGTGTAGATACCTTTGAAAACTTCACTTTGGTATTTGCTAGTTTCGGTCCTCAATTTGTTAAAATGTTTAAGAAACAAATACCATAAACACAAAATTATCACATCTACAAATTCATGTTTAGCAATACCTACTACAACATTGCAAACAGTACCTACACCTTTATACCTATACCTATATGTCAAAACATTCAAAGTAAAACATAATATCAAAATTGAGACCAAAGAAAACATTATCTTGAAATCTTCACGGGCAAATAATCTTTGTAACTGTAGGAAAGTTAAAGGCAGTGGGGTCCCACACAAATAACCCCACACCAGCGTCTTGTGTTCAAACAAAACAGAACCCAATCAAGTAATTGGTTACCCCGCATCGGTTCGGTAATCTACAGTACAGAAACAAAGGGGGTGTGTATCACCCCACTCTTGGTAGGCCCCGTCATTATCAAAGTAATTTATCTGTAGAAATACCTGAAGTAATAACGGCTAAGAACTCTGTATGGTTTCCGATGAAAATGTACTGAAATTATTTATGAAACTTGTATGACAATGACAGTAATGATACTGCGGTCGAATTGACTTTTTGAGATAAGTATACGTTAGCGGTAAGCGTAATACTATAGCAATTAAAGTATTCGTATTCGTAGAGTGAAGGTTTAAACCCACTTCAGCTAAATGCTATCATACAATACCTCAAACACTTATATTATATATACATATTACCTACTTATATACCTACTCCTAGTTTCAATTACCTATATGCAATTCTTGAGATACTCATCTAAAAGTTATACAAGAAAAAAATGTTTTCGACATAATATTTATAATGTTAAACAAGGCTAGTTTTGTTAATATGATATCTTTATCTTATATAATACCTACATTGGGTACTTGCGTACCTATAGAAATACATTTAAATAATTAAAACAAAAATACTTACTTACTACTAGTCTTCTTAGACAAATAAATTAGTTTTATTTTTGACACTGAGATGCACCAAGAAATAATAATATTCTTTTTATTTTGCTTTCTACACAAAATATACAAAATGAATAAGTAAATAAACAAATAAACCGAATACAAAACAACAAAATATTTCAAACCAAAATTGAAACACAAAAATACTCATTACAAATCATCAAACAAAAAGCAATTTACCCTCACAGGGCTAATAAAAGCTTGGCGCGGGGTGTCTCCCTGCCCGGGCAGATAATACCCCACTCACGGAGGATGGGGTGTGGAGTACCCCCGAGACACACATTCTTACACGCCTGCGCTCCTGTATGTGGGTCATATTGTCCTCAAAGGAAACCTTCTCGTCTCTACAAAAGGAAAGCGGATAAGGTCAATACATTTTGTAGTTACTGTTTAGATTCACCAGCTGTCAACTTATAAGACAAGTGTCTTATAAACATGTAACAAAATCTTTATTTTCTTTCAACATTTCTGCTTAAAAAATATATGTAATTACGCTTCTACTGCGACAACGAAGCAGGTAGTCAGTCCGCTGTGTGTTTTCCAGTATTAGGAATGTTTTTATGCTCTGAATTGGTGTGGCATACCTACCTGTTGGTGAAGAGTTTGCCTATTAAACAAAAGTGGTGTGGGCTTCGATCAGTATAATACCTTACTATAGGTTTCTAATAGGCTTACCTAAATCTTATAAACTTAACTGTCTAATTGAACTGATTTCAACTATCTTGAGTATCTAAATACTGCTTTATTTCTATATCGCAATACACAAAATACATAAATATTTGTAGGTGCTAAACTAAGGTATATTTTAAATGTAATGCCAGTCTTATTATCTACTTTGAGGTTGTATTTTAAAAAGCACCGCGATTACAGGACCCTCTGTCCAGCGCCCCCTTCTGTCATGAAAATCGTGAAAACTTTGTAGGTAGGTAAGTACTACCTAGTTTAAGT
This sequence comes from Parascotia fuliginaria, assembly GCA_963082885.1. Taxonomy (NCBI): domain Eukaryota; kingdom Metazoa; phylum Arthropoda; class Insecta; order Lepidoptera; family Erebidae; genus Parascotia; species Parascotia fuliginaria. Next base: position 9,413,799 of record OY720184.1, read on the forward strand.
CTAATTTTTAACTGCTGCCGTTATATAGAAACTCTGTAAATATGTTGTATGCGATGCCAATTTTAATGTAAACTGAACGAATTGCACACACCCCTGAAATTTATTCAAACAGACATAATAATACTTAGTGATAATGATAATAGGTTACATGCAACAGAAAAAACATTGTTTATAAAACGTTTATGTCAACTGTAAACTAAAATTAACCACGACATAATAAATGACAATTCTAATGTAATTAATAAATTCTAAACATTCACCAAATATATTTCGTTCCGCCTCAATAAACTTAAAGTACCAATAGCACAGTGATTCCAAAACCAGCTAGCGTGGAAAAAGAATTATAACAAGACCACATGAATAAAAAACTCATAAACTTTTCATAAATCGATGGGAATTAGAGAAATAATACATTAATTCACGTCATACGGCCTTACTAATTAGCAATAACATACACATCGGCTCAATTATTAGTTATTTAACCAAATAACTTGATACAGACGACTTGCTTAGCTTTTATCATTCTAATCTCTATTTTTATTACGTTTAAATCGTGTAATAAAAAGACATGTGTCGTAAACTGATTCACCACCGTGGCAGTACTCGAATAAAGAGTCAATCAACTAAAATGATAATTAGGAAGATAACGTTTCAAATAATTATACGTGGGACCGACGGCCATCTGTATTCTTGGTAAATATTCATAAATAAGTTACTAATACTACTTTATTGACATGTATTTTAGTAATGGCTTGCATACAAGTACAATATTCTAAATTATAATGTTTTTAATTTTCTTGAACTTAGTATTTATTCATGAAGCATTCTTGATTGTATTCGTACGATTTAAGGCAGTAAAAGGTACTGTATTCTGTTTTTTAACTCTTAAAATCAGCATTTTCTTTGCGATTGTCTATTAAAATGTAAAATTGATTAGTAGCCGAGTAAACGAGAACTTCACAGGTCCCCATACAGGCCACACTACGTCTCAGTTACTGTTCGTCTAAACTCGCACGGGTTATTTATAGCACATTCGGCATTGACATTCAAAATTGACATGACTCCATTTTTTATATTTTATGCGTGCCTATAATTATCCTCATGTAATTCAATACGGGCTGAATCTACCTTTTGATGAATAATGTTTACTTATTATGCAAATATAAAGAGATGTGACACAAGATGTTCTTTTCAACCCGGCGTTGTGTTACACGGTTACAGGTTCCGTGGGAAACCGTTGTCTGAACAACAATAGGGTTCGCCAATCGCACAATCGGAGCAGCACACAATAAAACGTTTTCCTGTAGCCACGCCTTACCAGTACAATGGGCACAATAACACGCCCAGTTAGATCCTACTACATTCGTGGATAAAGAAAATTTTCTCCATAAATACAAACGTAACGGAGATTGTATTGACTTTTTAAACGCCCTCATAGATGTAGCGCACACCCACCTGTGTTTCATTGTGGTGTGCGAAAATGATTTCACAATGCCCGGCTATTCACCGCGGCACGCACACTGTGCGGCCGGCGCCACACTCAAAGACGTTCATCGGGGCGGAGCTTAGAGCGAGATAAAACCTCGCCTAGCCGGCAGCCGCCGCGCTCGAGCGGGAGAGACGCGCTCGTCCGACACGCACACATTGGCCGCTAGAAAAGGATGGGCTGAACGGCTTTGTATAGATTCCGCGGGATGAAAGCTGTTATTCCGCCTAGACAATTGATTGTAAGCGATGTTCTGAATACAAGTGCAATAAATTTTTGGTCTAGCATGAAGATTATAACATGTAGATTGGTATAGTGTGGTCAAAAAGTGATGTTCGATTCATATTCAGCGGGCTGTGGGCTCTGAAGGACGGCATTGTTCACAGGGCAGTGACATTAGGTCGGTGCGTCCTTGTCGCACGTGGTGATGGCGCGGGGCGGGGGCGCGGCGCCGCGGGCCGGGGGGCGGTTATTGTAGCGCGCGCGTATTGTCGGCTCGCTTCGATCTGCCAGCATTGTGTATCGGCACCGCGCGTTCAGAAGACGTGTATCACGTTCCGATTTGGAATTCCGAATTGCGTTCGATCGCGGAACGTTCGTACGAACTGTCACTCGAGCGCCGACTCCTCTACCTTTTATTTTTGTGTTGAACTATTGTTTATTTCTGTGTTTGTTTTTGCTTGTGTGTTATATTATTTATTTTAAGTTTTGTGACTTTAAGAACTGTTTTAAGAATTATGACTGTGACAAATAATACCAAAGAAACTGTGTGATTGGGCCTTTAACGTGTTTATTAGTTTTGTTGGATATTGTTTCGTTTTTTATTAGTTTTCACTGATCGTAGATTTTTCTGATGTCTCGAAAAGCAAGAGGAACGATGGTAACGCACCTGAAGGTAACTTTCATTTATATTTTTCTGCTCAACTATTTTAAGGATTTTTTTCAAGATTTTTTAGATCCTGCGAGTAAGATTCGTTACAATTTGTACTAGCTGCAAATAAAGAAAGAAACATTGTTTCACACATTAATAAGATAACAGATTTATTAAATTCTCATAATTAAATGTACGCAAAAACATTTTATTATTAGGTTATCTAATAAGATTCTTATAGTATCATTTTAATTACAATAGTAGTACAAAATAGTTACATCATATTTAACAACTTTATTAGTCAAGTTATAACATGCACAGTAGTTCAACGGTCAAATCACTGTGGACAAAAAGTTTTTTTACATTAATCCGTTGCGTACGTGAAATCTTGCGGCGACTTGTATTTGTAAATACCTACTGCATTATCTATTGTGTGATTTGTATAGAAACCGGTTTAATTTTGCACAAATCATTCGTGACATTTGCAGACTCCATTGACAGAACGTTACAAAATTATAATGTATATTATGTAGATATTGAATATAATATCTTATTGTATTCGTTACAAATAATATTAAAATAATAATTATTTTGTATATAATTAATATGAAAGGTTAAGGTATAGAATACAAAATTACGACGATATACGATTTTTAAACATTCAATTATTTATAACATAGAAGTTATTTTATCATTAAAATATAAACTTTTCAATAATACCGCTTCAAACTCAGATTTTAATACAATACCCTCTATTTAACTGCTTATATTTAAGAGTAAAAAGTATTATATATTATAATACTTTTTACATGGCTAATCGCACATCGTATTACATAATTATTACGAGTAGGAACTTTATAAAGAATATTTAAAAGTTACTCATTAATTACGTTGAATATACCTCACCTGTTACATTTATTTCAAGACAATCGCTTTCAAATAATAAGATATTTTTTTACTCGCCACACAATAGATGCGAGTAAAATTGCTTGACAAAACTTAATTGGCATTAAACAAACGGTAAATTGTGTTGAAGTTACAATGGTAAAATTTTACAGCCGGCATTGTTAGTGAAGTAAATTGACAACCAAATTACCTCAATTAAATTTAAAAATTAAGTAGGAGGTAAATTACCGTGAATTGATCTGTCGTTTTGTTGAAATCGTGCGGCGTCCCGGCACACTGTTTATTTCGTTCTTAAATTTCATTTAATGATACCCAGTTTTTTATAGTAATAAAAACGTGTCAATTTGTTAACGACAGTAAAGGTTTGGGAAATTACGATAGCTGGAAATTACGATTGCTCTGTCAATATAAAGTATGAAGGTAGGTACTATTTAATTGGAGCTTTTTGTCTTCCTAATGAAGAAGTTTATTTACGTTTAGCTATGTTTATGTAAGACTTAAGCAATTCTTTTTATAAGACTTTATATTGCAGGTCTTCATATAGAATAATTAGATATCTAAAATAGACAATTATCTTTTTTATGGTAATGGTTTAGCTGTTCGTCATAGACTAGAGGTCAAAAATACAACCTATGGGACCTTTTATGTTATGATTTTATTAAAGTTCAGATTGATAATTTCAGATAACGTGGTTTCAAAAATATTTTAGACAATTAAAATTGCCACGTCCTAGAAAAATGGCATCGATTTTTATTCTATTCATAGAATAATTTAAAAAATATAGGTTTACCTATGCTACACAGAACATAAGCTAAACGCCAATATTGTCGTTAGCTTATTTCAATCCCATACATTTTTTAATCTATTCTATGAATAGAATAGAAATCTATGCCACTTGTCTAGGGCCTTTGGTTCGAATCCTTTCTTTAATGAATAAGAAATCTTCTTTTTATAAGAGCTTAGCTGTATCATCCGCCACCGTTCTCTGTCTTCTGCCTTCTTGCATAATAGTTGGGTGCCTTAAATACTAAGCCATTACAATAACTATATAATTTTATAATCAATAAAATTTATTCAGTTAACTTAAGCAGTTACTCGAAAGTTCGAATCACTTTAGATAGCACCATATCTGTTTCATTACCTAGGTACACCTTTCATACACATTATATTTTGAAACCTGAGTTACCTGAGTATCATAGTAGGAGTCGTACAAAATAGAATAAAATAGAATATTCCTTATTTTATACCACATATAACTTATGTTAACCAGAAAATTATATAACAATCAACAGAGACAATACGCAGTCCTATAAAAAGCGATCACACACAAGCCTTAAATTGCTTTAAAGAGTAAAATTAATCAGTAGTTCATTTACCGATAGCTTTAACATATATTAATTGTGGTGTATAGTACGGAATATGATCCATTTACTGTCCTTCGTATCCTCCAACCTACACTTTCTGCAGTTATTGATGATTTAAATACTGCACCGAACTGCAAACACTGATCTCCAAACAAACTACATTTATGATATAGAAAGGATATTGTAGGTTTACACAATAATAATAATAATAATTAATCTAATACCGCAACTGAAGACAACTAACGTAAATCTTTAAATATGTATGACATAATAGGTAGTTGTTACATTGTATCTAATGGTATGGTGGTTGATTTACGTGTTTATAGCATCAACATTAGTATAAGTAATTAAAACTCTTTAATTTTTATGCGTGTAGGTATGTATGCTATAAAATTCAATTATATTATAAGAAATATTTAATAAAATAATAATATAATAATTGTAATATCTTTATTGTTTTGGAAAAAATACACAAACCCTTAATTATTTCTATGGCTTAGTGGGCCAGAGCAAAAAGTCTCTGACTTCTTAACAAGGACTAGCCTGTATCTTAGAAGTCAGTGTTCTTACCTTTGATATAATTATACTATTATATAAAGCGGAAGAGTTTGTTTGTTTGTTTGAACGCGCTAATCTCTGCAACTACCAGTTGGATTTGAAAAAATATATTTGCGTATGATAGCCCAGTTCTCGAGGAAGGTTTTAGGCTATATAACATCACGCTACTGGCGATGGGAGAAGAGCAGTGCGTAAAGAAGCGGGTGAAACCGCGCCTCGGAAAGCTAGTGCAAAAAAAAATACTCGTTAAAAATATTATTTAAGCTAAATAACTTTAAAAATCAACGTCCACAAGTCAAGCAAATCAATCATTCATTACGTTTCCTCTCAAGAGTGAAGAGTGAAGACAGTTTGTTTATTGGTCTGATAGATATACGCCTAAGCGCATGCACACATACCATCACGCTGTATTCACCAAAGAAGTAGATAGAGATGTAATGTTCACGTTGTACTAGCTACATTATGTCTGAAGGGTTTGCGTTTAAATGCTTGCCCGGGTATCACACGGAAGAAATAAACTGCTAGTAGGTAATTATGTTGAATATGAAGAAAGAGAGAACATGGTTTTGAATCACAACATTTAACATTCATCATCAACATCATATCAGTCGAAAGACGTCTACTGCTAGACATAGGCCTCCCACAATTTTTGCCCTCCTTGGTCGGTCGTGAGCCGCCCTCATCACATTAAAATTATGTTATTTGGTTAAAAAAGTTGTCAGCAATTTCATCTTTATAATGCAAGCTTTCTTACGGTAGAAAATCCACGCTGGTGTAGCTTGAATGGGTCGGATCGACTGGGGAAGTACGACCCTCTCATAGAAGATCGACGTAAGAGTAGTAGTATCCGTACTACTGCGTTTCGTTCTGTAAGTGAGAGCGCCAGTGGCCCAATTTCCCCCTTTCCTGTTTCCTCACCTTCCTTATTCCCTTCACCTACCCCTTTCCCGGCAGCCATAGTGGAGGCCACCTTATCAGCAGTTTAGGACGATGGCTTTTGGTATGGTGGCCACTAAACGGGGTGGAGTCACTTTGGTAGGTTAATAAAAAAGAAACATGTCATTTTCTTACAAATTGAGAAATAATTAAGTACTTGTTTTCTTTTGCTTCTTGGTTAATTTAAAAGAGACATGAAACAGACAGGAATTGCAACAGAGTCGCTGGAGATATAAAAATTGCCGCAGATGAGGAACAGCTCGACAAGGAATGATGGAAATATTACACGTGCGGCCTTCAGGAATCCTTTAGAGTGCTTTATTTTAGCAGCGGGATATATTTCTGAGGTAGCCATTACAAAGATTGTCTCTTTTGAAGATTGCTGGTATAGCAAGTTTCTATAGAACTAGGATACGGTATTCTATATCTTACGATTGTGGCTATACAACTCCATTTTGTTTATAACTTCTGCGATTACGATCCTCTAAGGCAGGTAGGGTAGTCCCCGGGACTCCTGCATGTCAAAGCTTCGTCTTTGCAAGGATCCTATACTATTGAACTTGGCTTACAGATAATTAGCATATGGATGGTATGGTACCATAAGCTGAGCTTTAATATTTTTTACGATCTTTATTTAGTTTGGTATAATTGAGGTTTTCTCATGATACTTGTTTTCACCATATGTGTCAGATACCGACACAATTAAGAATACAATTACAAAGATGCATATAGATGCATCTCTATGCAATATGTGGCTGTTCAATTGTAATAGTACAGTTGAACAGCCACATATTATGTTTATGTTTTTAGGTATCCATAATGGCTAGTAGGATTATCCTAAGCTATTTCTCCCAAGCTATTTCTGTGGCACATTTGTATAGGAAACTCATTCAGTTGTCGGGTTGTCAAACGCAGAGCGTATCACCGCTGCGACGACAGTCATCAATTAGCGCCTCCGTTTTACGATATACATACACAAACATACATACCTACTATATTAATAATTTGTATGTGAATATGATTTTCTGTAGTTTTCATACTCTGTTGTTTCTTTTTGATATTTTCCAAAGTTATGCGAAGTTTATTCTAGGTAATCTGTAGCAAATGTTGTAATATAGTTAAAGCATTTTTGATTAGATAACATTCCTTATTTTAGAGTTATGTCCTTGTATAGGTTACCTATATTGACAGAAGTAGTAGACTTGGGTTAATTAAATAAGTTAGCATTTTTATAGAGTAAGAAGAAAAGTTAATTCTAGTGTTACGGTAACATACGATGAAGGAAAACATAGTAAAAAAACTTGTACAAATCTCAGAATCGTTATATTCTGATCTAATAAAAACAGCATAAACCAAAAGACATTGAATTAAAATTTTATAATGGGTAGAACGTAACAAATGGAGTATGTCGAAAATAATTTAATTTCCAAGGATGAAATTTCTACTTTGATGCAAACACTATAATAACATAATATTTCTAGCTACGTAATGGTAATGATAGATCATTTTTCTAGATTTTATTTGCGCTGTATGAATTATTGGAGGAAATTGCAGATGTTAGCACTTGTTAAAGATCCGTTGATGTGGCGAACATATTAAAAAGTATATGGATTTCAACAACACCTAATAAATAAATACTTACGCGATGTTAAAATAAAATTGTTGGAATATTCTGAGAAATTTCAGTTTCAGCTATCCTGTTGTAAAATTAAGATTTAAGAACAGATTTTTTTTATACATAGATCATAACTTGAAAGAGACATTAGTGTTAGGAATCATTACAATTTCATGATTATCATACTTTATTAGGTGTGATTCTCATGACATTTAGATTTTTAGTGCTTTAAAAAGTTTGTAGGTTTAATTCTTAGATACGTTGTAATTTTAAGTTTTTAGTTTGCAAAGGCATACGCGTTTAACTAAAATTAGTCTCAGTCAATGATAGCTGTAGTCAAATGAAATTAACAAATGTTTTATTACTATCTAGTTCATACCACTAAGATTACAGTGTATATAAATATTTTGACATAAGACGGTCTATTAATAAAACTTTACAATAAACCAAATGAGGAAGCCAAACGAAACATGACACTAATAAATCTAAAACCATTTCCAGAAACTAGGATATTACATCCAATTGTTTTTAATAAATATTATTTTTGTTATTAACCAACAGGAAACGGGCACGCGTATTTATATTAAACACCATGCAGTGAAAACAGTCGTAAATCCAATCGAATATAAACCTTTTCTAGGCCCGGATGTAAAGTATATTAAAAATGTAACTATTTAACCGAGCACTAAATAGGCTACGTCCAAATCTCGTAAAAATTAAGTTGCGGTCGATTTTAATAACCGATTTATTAGTTTTTATTAAAATATAGGATGTGGTTTTGTCTTTACACGAACTTTTAAATCAAACAGTGCGGTTGTCTTTAATGTTTACGGCTTTTAAACTGAAGGGGTAAGACTTGTAATGTGTTTCAAGTGGTGATCTTAGTTTTAAATTTGTAAACAATTTGCGAAGTTGAAATGGAAATTTTTGCTAGATATTTGGGTACAAGTTGTTTCAAAATAATTTTAATGTATAATTTCTTCATATATATTTTATTTATCACTTTCTTTGATTGTCTGGTGAAATAGTTCATTGGTCTCATGTACTCACTCTGTACTTCCTTTACCATCCCCACAAATTCTTCGTTCCACCCTTGATGCTAACATTTGTGTTTCAGTGATTCATAGTGTTGTTGCTATTTACCAATTATAAGATACCTACTAAATACTTCTTTGGAGGTAAATATCAACTATATTTAATACTCGTAGTATTTGACTGTAGGATTTAACTCATATTTCATCATCTTTGCTGTACATTTTTCACAGCTTATAAGCTCTTTTAAATCTAAGTGTGCATACTATTATGCACACTTATGTATTATCGTTCGCAGTATATTTTTCACAGCATAAAAGCTCTTTTAAATTTAATTGTGCACACTATATTTAAGACAAAATTATATTATTTATAATACAAATTAATATTTTAATTCAGTTGAAAGACAAAAATAATTACGTAAAAAGTAGCATCTAGTTTTCTCGCTAGTTAATACGATTGTCAATGAAGAACTAGGTTTACGATGTCTTGGAAGACATGTTGCAATATTAAATAGCATTGCTATGATTGATATATTTGCTAATGCAACTAATTGCCTAATGTATGCTAATGATATTTTAAACAAAGTAATGACCTTTAATTTGCGTTGTAATCATCTCCAATCGGTGTTTTCTGAATAATTGACTGTAGAATACAAAATTATATGATTTATTAAGTAATATAGAGGATTGATGTAACGGACAGGTAGGCGGCTCACGACCGGCCAAGGTAGTAAAAATTGGGAAAGGTCTATGTCCAGAAGCGGACGTTTTTCGGCTGATGTGATGATGATATGTAGGTATCCACGACATTATAATTCTCATATAGCATTACAAAGAATTTTTCAAATAAAATCTAAAAAGGAAGTCACCATAACCATTAAGATTCTACATCACACCCATTCGATTTTCGAGACAAATGTTAGCGTATAAGCACCCAAATCAGCTAGGTAGGTCACGTCCCATGTCACCATTGTGACATCCAGTTGACTCAACTTGGCAGTATTCTCGCCACCCTACATTTGCCCTCGTTTTTTTTTATTAATTCTTACCACGTCTCCAGTCTCGTCTTTGTTCGTCCCATTGTGAATACTATGTGTAATAGAAATACGAATAACGTGTGCTTATTCAATAGCATTTTCGGATTTGTTCTGAGCTTAGAAGAATCGTATATGTGTGAGTGCGTCTTCGTAATATTAGTTAATGTTATGAAAGAAAATGTGGTTGTAAGAATATAAAAGTACATTAGCTAGGTATAGAAAACCCAGTAAATCCTGCTTTTTTACCTAATTTAAATATGAATATGCCTAAGTTAAATTTTGATCTTTCATAATATTATAAATTTATAGGTTTGAAAACCGCGTGTATAGATGTGAAAAAGGTTCCTTGTACCAATAATAATAAAATTTGATAACAAGAAAACACAAAATCATTAAAAATTTAAATCTTTATCAAATATATTTCATCGTAACTAAGCATAAATCCATTACCACCTACTTAAACAAATTTGAAATCATTTTATGCTAAATAAACTTCATTGAGGGTTGAACAATGGAGTGCGCCCTTTGGACTCTAGCCCTCAATATAATTCGACGATTCCTGTAGACAACGCCTTCCGTTTCTTTCATTGAGTCTAAGAAAGAACGAAATAAAGTTAGAATCAAGTTAGACGTGAATAGCGTTATTTTAAATTAATCGACAATTATTAAAAATAATAAGTTTGTGCATTTTGTTTTAAGTAAAATAAATTGAATACAGATAGTACTTTTAAATCAAGAAAGTATAGATAAATGGATAAAATTCGATATATTTTACTGAAATAACGTAATGATAATGAAATAAAAAAGTAATAAGTACAATAAAGACACAATAAAAAGTATCTGCAACTTTTATATTAGACTTTTCTTTTTGTAGCCAATCAGATCTGATGTAAATCGTATTCGCCTACAACATGAACCATAATCTTTAAAACGAAATAATTCCACAGTAGGTGTACATTTTAGGTGTCCCTATTATTGGTGCTGAACCCTTCTGTTTGGTAGCACGTGTTTTATTGTGTAGATATTGCACAATTATTGAAGGGCGCACGTAGAATGGTAAGGAAGTACCTACTATTGTTGGAACGAAAAATCTCAAGCAAAGTGGTATGTTGTTTGATAAGACGTGTCGAACGCTTTTATGAAATCTGTACGTAGAAGTTGATCGATTGTTAAGTTGGAAATGCTTTATTTGTTTGATTATATCAAATGAATAGATTTGATTGCGCTTGAAACTTAGAATTCAGCCTAAATTGTACAAAAGTGAGCTTACTATCAATTTCAATAGGCATTGTTTTAGTACCGAACTACGAGTAGGTGCAAAAGAATTATCCAATGAGAAAAGTCCTCATAATTTTGCAGGTATACAAACCGGTAAACTTTTTCTTAAAGACTAGATTTTTAAAAAAAATATACCTTTTTTAACCCTTTTTAGAACGAACAGATACAAATTCCATATCACGTTAAGTTTAACTGAAACCTATTCTAAAATCAATATCCACATCTGTCTGTATAAGAATTCATGACATACCTATGAAGACGATACAGTGACAAGTAATATACATTGTCTTATATGATGATGCAACCTCAAGTATCAACAATTAGAACTAATATTTGAAGTATCTTCGTCACAAAATTTTGGTCATCAATACAAACCAAATAAATCAATTGTTTAATATCTAGTGTTCTCACATGTTTTGTACTTGAATGCTTTGTCCATGTGTTTTCTACGTGCCGACTCTTCTCATGACTGGATATAGAAAATAAAGAGTTTCCTGTACAATTGTCAAGGGACATTCGACCCGTTCAGAGGAAATGCCTCCACCTTTAGAAGACACACGTGTTTTGAAGGGGTTTAGTGTTCTTATTGTTAGACATTATTATGAGTAAGTCAAGTTTAATTTTATTTACAAGGTGAATTTGTTCTTGTTTATTCGAATAACAAACATTAGGTCTAGGTTTTAATATAACATAAAATTTCGATGTAGGACCATGACGATATATTTTATTGTTTGATATTTTAGTGTTATGTTTTCATTTCGATCTTGATTCTACTTATTGCAATCGCGAAAGCTAGTAATTTTTTTTATTAAACTGCTCACGTGATGGTAAGTCTCTGGTATTGTTCCTACATGTCCTTCTTCAAACAAGGTTTAAAGAGAGCATTAATATCACGGTAGGTAGCGGCTTTGCGAAGCCCCTGGCATTGCAGAAGCTCATGAACGACAGTTACCATTTACCATCAGGTGGGCTGTTGGCTCATCTGCCACTGAAGGCAATAAAAAAGAGGCTCTGCAAAGCCGCTATCTGCAACTATAATTTAATTGTATAATTAATTGCCAAGCTGACTTCAATTTTTACACCTTTCACTAGACTTTCACAAAATTAGTATTGTCATATCAAAGAGATTCTTTGTAAATTTGATCTAAATTTAAATCAAGATCCAAAATCGACTAAGATTAATGTGATTTCACTATAATATATAGCTAAAGTGACGTCTGAAAGTAAACATGTTCCTATACGGACGTCTGTTTGTTTGTAGAAGAGAAAAATGTCTGACGGAACAAAAATCGATAGACATATTGCTCCTGTATTGTATGGAGATTGATTTAGAATCAGATAATTATATCGTTCTAAGAAAATATAGTTCAAATGCTTTTGCAGATGTTTTATTAGAAATTATTAGATATAAAATTTTTGGAAGTCACCAAAAAGCCGAACTAAATACGCCGATTTCAGTTAAAGAGAGACAGGCAGAACAAGATAGAAATTTTGCCAACACTCCGTTTTCATTATACTTTTCTAGTTATTTTATTAAATAACTTACAACATACTGTACGACAGTCACAGTATGTTGGCTAAATAATAAAATAAACCACTGAGAGTCACACATGGAAATCTATCTAATGATTGAACCTATTCTTAATAGGACAGAGCAATTGAACCTTCAAGACTTATTGTCCTATATTTCTGTTCTAGTCTAGATTACTTCCGTACGTTTTCTTGATTGTATTTCCACCCTACTGCGCTAGAGAGTAAAAATATTGAATTATATCACAATTTTTCTTTGCTTGGTCTTTCTCAATTTCTTTTATGTCATTTTATGTTTCATATAAATCATGACAATGTCTGTTTACGTTGAACTACCTTGATCAAGAGATGTAAATCTTATATTTATGATATAATTTATGTAAGGTTGCCGATATCAAAGCGAACGTATTGTTATGAACCATAGTCCTGCATCCTGTAGATATTTAACTGGCGTTCGATGTAAGCTCGTAAAATTCTTTATTATCTCTATGAACGTAATAGTTTTAATTTTATGGTCAAAAATGTTATAATAATAATCTAACGCGTTTGTTTCTGGACTTCCGTCGATGGTACGGTGTTCAAAACAAATATTATTACTATCAAGTTACTGTAATTTGGGAATCTTACTTTATCATGACATATTTGGCATTAGTGAACCAAAAACCTTCCTTTGTGCTATGTTAATACAGAACATGTAAAATAATACAAAACAAGGTTTTCAGATTTGCAATTTATAGCATTATAATGATGATTTCAATTATGAGTTCCTTTTGTTTAGTAAAATTATGTTAATCATGATATAATTATGCTTTGTAATCCACTTATATTAAGTCGTACTATTTACGGTCAAATTCTTCTATGAGTTCAGGCTCTTTGATACATTAGTTAATAAAGTGTCCAATTTCCTTTCTTTCTTCGTATAAGTCACTCGACAGAATTTCGTCCCTTTTATACTCTTAATGACAGATTTTATGTTTCTGAACTATGTGGTGTTCATTTTACACTCAGTAAAACTATTGTTTTGAATGTCTGTCCGTGCGTAGTTAACGGTCATCATTGAAAGCTTGATGTAGGGGTTTAGGAAATAGGCGCTTAGAAATACACTCGACTAAAAGTATTATGGATGAAAGAATATTATGTTATATACTCACAGAAGATTTTTGAAATACTGAAAAACATACAACTTAATGCTGTACCTACATTAGTTGTTTCGGGTAATTGTATTTATTAATATATATTATTTTATTTTCTGGGTTCTTAATTATAATATAGATTTATTCTCTTCAAATCATTAAATTACATTCGCCGTCGTGAAACGTAATAGTAAACCAAGACTTTTAGGCAAATCTAACCTATGAAATAGTTGATATACGTTTTAATTAAACAAAAATATGAATCTATAAATATCGCAAGACAAGCCATCAAGCGGTATTGTAGTGAACACAAACGGAACACATGCAGTACATTAACACATCTGGACAGATCGCCCATTGGGAAAAAATCGTATCGAATTTCTTCACAAATCCTAGTTTTGCCATTTTTTATTGTACTCATGTGGGTGCTTTGTGTTTTTTATATTTTTTTGATTATTTTATTCGTTTTTTATTTGTGCAAAATAAAAATAGAATTATTAAAATTTAGAATGAAACACCAATCATTAGAATTGTTGAACAATATGAGTCTCATGAACTTAATTATAACGAAATTGTATCTTACCAAAATATTTGTTAAAATAAAATAATGTAATAATTAAAGAATAAATGCATATTTTTATCCAAGTCTATGCAATAGTCTGCAGTTCCACACTAGGCTAACCATCTTAATCACTTAAGCTATTTTGAAATAAATGAAGCTTATTATTAACATATAATTTATAAATAACAATCATAAATAAATCTAATCTAAATTATGTCTGTTGCAGGTAAACAAACTTTTATTCATCTACAAATCAGAATAATGCAGATGAGGTCTGTATATCATTAACATAAATTAAAACTATCAAACTCAAATTAAAATCATTAATCAATATCACGATTGGGAAGATGCATGGGAATCAAGCTTTAAATGCATATTGAATTACAAGTGGCGCCACCATGCGAGCTACAAAGACATTTTGTCTCAATCAAGTAGTGCCAGACGTCTGCACTAGACAATATCCTCTTTGTTAAACACAGAGATGATTGTGGCCGAATCAATTATACCATAATGTAGTCATTGTGTAATATATCCTAACATTGTCTTAATGCAACTCTTACGCAGTATAGTTTTTATAGATCTATTTATGGCTCTTTCAGTTTTATTGATCAGATACATTATAGCTACTGTGTACTGTTTGCTTTTGGTTGTATAAATTCTTTTGTGATTATTACGCACAATGGAAATTAGATTTTGTTTTACATGTATTTGTCTGTTAAGTCTGTCTTTGAATGATGGTTTAATGTTTAGGAAATTTATTAACAGATACTATCGTTGCTATGATTACAGGTTTATTACACATTGTGTATTACACAATCATATTTTTAAACAATTTGTAGATTGTTTGCTTTATTGTTATTGTTTGTTTTGATAGATTTATATCCACACTTGTAGGATCTAGTTATTTAACATGTTATTACTGATAAGTAGCTACTGATAATTATTTTTTTCGCATAAGCAAATACAACAAGTGATTACAATACAGCCATCAAAATAAAATTAATTAATAGTATTTGTACAATTATGTTTATTTTTAAGTCATATTTTAAAAATACGATTTTGAAAGGAACAAAAGACACAAAGTAGGTATATAATGATCTAAAAAAGTTAATTTAAAAAATACCGCTCACAATGAGAGCAAAATAAACATCACCTGTCGACAATGACCAAGATATCACATTGCACTAAAAGGTGAACATCAAAAGAAAGGTGCATTGACACCAGTTTCGAATTAGAAATACAAAAATCTCGTAATGGACTTAAAGCCTGAGAAACTGAAGAGGCAGTAATTATTGTGGAGTAACTCAAAACCACCACATGTGCTACATATCGGCCAAGATTGCGATGCCACATGTGAAATGAGAAAAAAAAGACAAAAATCTGTTGTCACTTCTCCCTAAGGTATAAACGACGGTATGAACAATACCGCTCGGATTCACTCAACTGAGCCAATTAATTTAAACTCTAAATTGAATGGAATAGAATATAAAACTGATCGTCACCTTTTAATGTTATGGGCGAATTCGTTCTTACACGGGTGTTTTGTGATCATTTTTTGTCCAACCTTCCGTAACCTTTAGCCTGTGACATGGATTGTAGATTAGGCATATTGTTGACCTTTTTGCTCACATCTTGCACGTGTAGTTTGTTTTTGTCGATACCCACTGAAGAGCTTTTGTTTTTGTAGGGACTTGTACAAAGTTTGCATGTGTGCAAAACGGACGAATTTTTAACTCGAACAAGACATTTGTTTCGTTTCCCATACATCGTTGTAGTAAAGTCGTTAATTTTGTTCTTTAAGTGACATTCGACCATCAGGCAATTTTGTATTTTAAACATAAGCTTGTTTTGAGAATACATATTGGAATCGTCTTTATGAATGTGTAAACTGAATGATAAAACCGCGAACGAAAATTATATAAAACAAATTTCTTAAGGCAAGTCCAGCTAACAATACTAATGCTAAACTATTTATTGTTTGAATGACAGAAAATAGAAACCTTTAATTACTATATTTTTTGAATTAAGAACTCTGTAAATAAATGAGGATCTCACAGCAACGGTATGCGATAACAAAAGACAAAATTGTGTAAAACCAACGTCGGTTATATTCATCGAATCTTGAACATATTTCTATACGAACGGAAGTTCTAATATTG
Organism: Parascotia fuliginaria; assembly: GCA_963082885.1. Lineage (NCBI taxonomy): Eukaryota > Metazoa > Arthropoda > Insecta > Lepidoptera > Erebidae > Parascotia > Parascotia fuliginaria. Next base: position 9,430,268 of record OY720184.1, read on the forward strand.
TCGCTGTTCGTCCAACCATGGCCGTTGACAATATTAATGTTTTATTGTGAAACAATGAACAGAAGTGTATTCTTTAGAAATAATGTCCAGCTATCCGCATGAGCGATGCGACTAGCTACCAGTGATGTTAACAAAACAGAAATTTGGAAAACATAAAATATCTTATAGTTAATAAATTATATTTGTACACATAATGTTCAGGGATACATAGGTGTTTTAATATGATTTACGGTCAGTTTAAAGAGATACGAGACTCCTTTTCAATAAATTCAAAACGCAATATGTAATTTTCCGGCGCCAAAATGTTTCTTATAGGTACTTACCTTAAAACTTTTTATATTTTACATCAATAATATAATTGCACTCATTTTAATTTTATAGCCATTTATTTTTGTAAAGTAGTTTCGTATTTAACGATAAAATGAGAAAATACAACTCAAGTTTGTTTAAGTGCGTATATAGTTTTGGCACGCAAAAACAAAGTGTACGAAATATAATAAGTGACAAAAGTATTATGAATAAATCAATACACAGTCAACAAGAACAAATCTAAATGAATACGGAAAAGAGAAAAAAATTGCAATAAAACCATTAACATAAAAAAAACAAATGAATATAAACCCCACTTCAACACATAGTATGAATGGTCTCATTAAATAATTTCAATTAGGTGTAAAACGGCGGTTGTTCTAGGAACTATTACCATCCCGAGAGTCCAGAATCTCGTATATAAATCTACTGAGATGTGTTACGAATAAAAATAATAGAATTGTCGTGTCTAATAATATTGCGGCCGTTTCCGTTCAGTCGTTTATTTCGGTTTATGAGAGCGAATATAACATATTATAAACGTTCATTCATGACTCTGCGGTAGATTTCTGTGTTGCCATCAGTTAGTTAATGCTCACCTAAAACTACCACTAATGTTCCGTTAAACGCCGTCATTTTAGGTATATTTAAATGTTCTTAGTTATACTATCACTAGTGGAAACTAGTAGTAGGCTTTAGCTTTAAAAAATCTATTTGCTTACGTAAGGAGTAGACACAGACAACAAATATCATTAATTTGAATCACCATTTTGACTCAAGAAAAATATGGAGAAGTATTATTTTTATATCTAGCCAGCTATGTAGAAGGTCAAGCTAATCTCTATTTGTAATTAACGAAAGCGGGATTTGCTTGTTTATTTATTACGATAACTTTGGGTTGTAGAATTGTAGATTAATAGACAACTTCAACCTCATGTAATCAGGATATAATTAATTCGGAACTTCAACACTATAGTGGAATTGTATTTTATCGCTACGAACCATACCCAGCAATAACTAAGAATAATTTTAATTCTTGATAAACATGGTCAAACATCTTTACTATACTTGTTTTTTCTAACAATCAGAAAGCTACATATTTAATTTAAAGTGAAATTATACTGGCTACCCAACTAACGTGTCCACTTTATTGTTAATGGCTTATAATTTAAGGTTAGCTTTAATTAGTTTCAGCTTAACTACCAGTTTAGCGTTATTAACACTTTATATAAAAATCGTTTCGTAATGCAGACAGGTCTTGAGAAAACGTAGGACGTTATTATTTTTCACACCGGCGCTTTTAATTTCATCTCTGTAATGGATATTAATTATTGCTTTTAACTAACTAGTCTATACTTTATTTTTTTTTGCTGTTATACCCAATTCTATCAACTACTAACTAGTATTTCTTTACGTCTATTTCTGATGTAACAACGAATGACTTAAAATCGGCTAAGTCGAAAGCTTGCATCACAAACATCTTTAGGCAATAATGACTTAAGTTTTACTTCTATCTAAAAATTTTTATAAACAATAAACCATAAAACCAAGCAAATAACCTTATAAGAAACTAACTTTATAATAGAAATAATAAAAACCACAATTAAAATGAACGACTATTCTCAATTGTTGACGTAGATAATCGTATGTATATATTTTACGAGACTCTACGCATTTGCATTTTAAGACTCTAATATCTAACAAAGCTCGGGGATATAGAAAGAATGTTTAGAAATTCCAAATTCATCTTGGCCATCAAGGGCGTCTTAATCCTCACGAGCGATTTACCAATAAAACAAAACAAATTCGTAGGTATGACTAATGTGTAGGGAAGGGACGGTGTTGAAAACCGAATTGTAAACGAGTCGAACTCGTCTATTTTAGTCGATAACGATATTTTAGTCGATAATGTTTTATTAAAAAAATATAGATTAGGCGCATTGTTAAGAATCTGAATCGATATAAACATAAAACTAATTGCCATCATTATTCTGGTGTTGTAACTACTGTCCGTCATAAAAGCTGTTACGTATAATTAATAGCTGCAAATATATCTAATGGACGTCAAATCGATTCTCATAGAATCGATTCGACAGTAGCTGTAAAATAAATCGAGTCACAAATCTAGTCGCGTCACTACAAAGACTGTAACAATAACAAGCTAAGATGATGAATGCTGTCGGTGGCCGACACAAAAGAAAATAAAATGAACTCAGATGTAGGCGATAATTCATAAAAAAAACAATAATAAAAGGGGTAATTTTGTCTGAACAACATTGTTCTTCGTGATTTATTTAGTAGCCATTCTGTGACGTTCAGCTTTGTTCTGAGTTATATACAATGTGATAGAAATATGTTTGTGTAAATTTGTTTTATGTAAAGCAAAATTCTTTTTGTAGTTTGTTTTATATACTTCATAATAATTTTATCTATAATGATGACTTTGTATTACAATAAACAATCTATCTAATACTAACAATATCAAACCTCTGTGCATCTATTACAGTTTAAATTTCATTATCCATTAATGTTTCTTTAGTATTATTCAGTGTTTTTAAAACAATGTTATTATTTATTCCTACATAAGTTTCACTGCTAATAATGGATCAATATTTTTACACCTACAGAGTTATAATATAATATAATAATCGCTTCCATGAGTATGCATTAATGACTGTAAATAAACATACGAACATTGATACTAAGAAAACAGCCCGAATTGTTTTCGCAAAATTTAAAGCGCATAAATGTAGATTAAAACAATACAAATGCTGCTTCAAACATAATATTATTTTAGTTTAAGCCTACGTATTCTTATCAACACTTACATAGCACATTAAAAATGAAATATACATCTACCACTCCATAAAATTTCCTTTATTTTTTATAACCCACCATTGATCACAGAGATTAAAGATAAAAAAAAACCGAAATAAAATGTTCGAAATAATTTATTGTTTTGCCGATACAAACATAATATATAAGAATGAAACACAAAAATATACCATAATCTGTTGGATTAGAAGAAATTAAACAGTGCCCAGTAATAAAAACTTCATCCTTCTAAGAATATAGAGCACTTTCGCCACTGTTGAAGTAGAACGAACCACTTCTGTTTTATTGTTGGAGCCATATTTTATGACTGGATTGTGTACAGATTTAGATTATAAAGATCTCTATACACAACACTCGGTTATATCGCTGCGAAACCGTCTTCTGAGCTGGTGAAGATTAACAATTTCATAATACTAATACTAATACTTTAGAAAATGATTCTAAGGTCATTATACGCCACGTCTTATAATGTAACTAAATCGAAGATAGCTTCCAGACTAAACAGCCAGGGCAAGCAATTATATTGTTTAGTTTTAAAGTGAACGAAACTCCCATAATGTTCTCAAATCATGTCACTTACAATATATTATTAATTTACTTAGCAAACATGCATTACCTAAAAATAGCTTAGTTTAGACGATTTGCGTAAGTAGAAGAAGACAATTTTAATACAGTGTATGGTACGTTATGCAGTAACATAGTTAATATTAAAAGGGTCTAGTATTTTTAAGTACCTTGGTGCACTTGTTTACTTAATGTAACGTAATACTATGGATATTACGAATTTATGTTGGTAGTCTATTAGAGAGTAGATACGTCTTCAAACGATACGACTTATTCGCTTTCTTTTATATATTAGCTTACCAAAGTGACTCCAACCCGCCTGATGGTAAGCAGTCAGTGGAATCCAGAAGTGGTGGCCATACCAAAAGCCATCGCCTTCAATTGCTGGTATGGTGGCCTCCACTATGGCGGGTGCGAAATGGGGTTAGGGGAAGGGATCGAGAGAGGCGAGGAAAGAGGAAAGGTGGGAAATTGGGCCTCCGGCGCTTTCATTTACCGAACGAAACGCAGTAGTACGGATACTACTACTCTTACGTCGATCTTCTATGAGAGGGAAGTACTTCCCCGGACGAGCCGGCCCATTTATGCAGAAAACCAGTGGGTATCTACTACTACTGTAAGCATACTACATCTTAGTTCATTCCATGTACCTATAGTAACATAAATTGTACAGTAGATGTACAATTTATGTAACATAGTTATTAAGTATATTGTTACTAACACACTATGGATGTTTTTCCGAATTAAACTATATATATTATTATTATTATTATAGATTAGCTAGAAAAAAAAATCTTAGAAGACTTCTCGTTTCCATTGATGCAGTTAGGAAAATACTTCAGCACTTGTAAATGTCCATAATCACAGTAATAATAACTACATTTGTATTAGCAAGTAGCGTTGTAAAGAAAGCCGAAATCAAAACTACAATGTCTTCTTGACAACAGAAGACATTGTGGTTTCGGTTACTAGAATTTTCTTTCAATCTTTAATTGCCAATGATTACTTTTATAAAACCTCAGGCGCTTCCATAACCACATTACTATTTAATATCAGGTTGGCCGCTTTTTCATCTCCTATCATCAGTGCCAATGAAAAAATGAGACTTACTTATATGACACACTTGAAATAAAAGTATTAAATCTAATAAAAATATTTTTAGCTTCAATCTTAGCATAATTTCTATTAATAAGCAAATTACATGACAAACATCTGTTAAGAGTTTTATGTATCAAGGACATTTATATTTGTCATCGTCCCAGCTGTTTAGTCGCCGTGTCATCCGTGTGTAGATGCCTTAACGTCCAAAGATGGGTGTGCGCACTTCAAACGGTGTTCAATCATACGACTGTTATCTCTGAGATTATAATGAAACTTTTATGACTTCAATTTTCGTTATGAACAAAACTTTGGCCGGACAAACATCTTTTACGCGTTATACGTATTTTATATAGTTTGCGCTATAAAAATTTATCTATTGTATCGATAGTTCATTTTATGTAAATGTATGTTTACTCGCATTTGTGTTTTATTTATGTTATGAATAAATTTAACTATTTTCACGTCTACAGTTCAGACAATAATTCTTAGACTGCTTAAAGTTTCAAGTAATACAAATTAATGATTGTGTATTATCATTAAGGCATTTTCACTTTTAACTACTTATAATAATTTATTACACTACCAAACACATTAATAACTAAACCAATATCATAAAGAGAAAAGATTTGATTTTTGTATGTTGATGTTTGATAAGGATAAACTTAAAATCTATGTCATAAGTTTGAAAAAATTCTCTTACTTAAAGAAAGCTACAATATCTGCAAGTAACATATGCTATATTTCTAGTATACCTACCCACGCGAGCATAGCCGCTAGTAACAGCTAGTTTGTATGTAAAATGTTTTATTTTATGTAAAATAAGTTTAAAATCTGTCAAATTAATAAGATATAATAAAGTCAATGATCACCAAATAAATAGCGGCATATTTAATTATAATATCATAATCTATGCAAATAGATTATCTTATTGACATATTTATTGATCACCAAGCTAAGCAACACACCAACACTTATTTAATACTCAACAATATTTCATTGTTATTAAACTATAGTAATAAAAATCCAACTAAATGTAATGACGATGTAAATTTTGTACTTAAAAAAACATCCAATAAAATAAAAACTGATACAACAATAAGTATTGTGCTACCGGTTGCAATCATTAGAATTGATGACGGTAACGTTACTCAAAACATGTTGAAAAAATATGAGAGCCAATCAAGAGAGTACAGGAGCTTACAATGCTATGTCTAATAATGAATAAGATGTGTACAATGAAGTATTACCGCGTAATAAAGATAGGGAAGGCAGACACAAAGGTAAAGAACGTAATGGTTTGGAAGTGAGTGGATGTAGAAGCGTGAATGCGAGGAGCGAACCATGAAAATTACATGCGGAGCTCAATCGCAGCCGCTCTTTTGTGTTACACAATGTGAGCACAACAGACGGTCAAGGACTTGGTGAAGGACAAAGGGTTACGAGATCTGCACACAAAATTGATATTACATATACTTAGAATCATTAAAGTAATGATTGTTAACTATTCAAAACAATAGGTAATACATAAAAAGATAAATTTATAGGTAACATAATAATACTTTGTTCAAAACAATTACCACAATATTTGTTTAAATAAGTATCTGACCTTCACTTGACACAAAACAAAAACTGCGAAAATAACACTCATTACTAACATAATGAACGCAAAAACAAAAGCTTACATAAACTGTAATAGAACTGTTACTATGCAGAGTATGAGCATGAATTATGCAAATTCCATACATGTAAAATCTGTTGTGACTCACACGGGGCATTGTACCGAGTTAGAAGCATCAAACTGAGATCAAGCTGAATAAAGGCATCCGCGCTGGACCGGCGAAGGGGTTGTACAATGTCGGCGAGGTCCGAACAAAAACTGACATCACAATACGTTGGGCCAACAACAGTGGCCGCTCATAAATCAACCTCAAACAAAAGTAACAATAGTATTGAGGGTACCTTATAAGAGATCTCAGCATTGTGCTTATTCTTTGATGTTCACTAATAAAACCTTTGATTAATATCGTATAGACGGAACCAGTTGGTATGCAAATAATGACGTTTCTAAAGGATTCGACGGTAGTTGGATCACACGTGCTTGGGTGTGGACAAAGGCTAATGCTACATCTTCCTCACAATGCTTTTGTCGGTCCACTGTATTGGACAAGTTCAAGTTGACCAACTTAGTATTTGTTAAATTTTCTACTTGAATTACTTCTCTTGTAGGTATATTCTGTTGCTACATACCTACCAAGAATTGAATATTTATCTACAACTTTTATTGAAGATAAAATTTGCAAACGTACACAATCGAATAGTATTACCTTGCTTGTATACATAGGTATAGATGACGTAACACCAACACAAGCTATTGCAACGTGCAAAACTAATTACAAGTTAGTGCAATCTGTAGTCGGTAATCTAATTTTCTTCAAGACTAAACAATTGCAATAACATAATTATGAAAGAGTTGCTCTATTATCTAAACTTTGTCTACAAAATGTAGGATGAATAGGCCACTCGGTGATAACTAAGTTATTTTTACAGTGACAAATCTTTTATTGTTTCCCATTTTATCTTCTTTATCAATTAAATTGTACTTATTTAGGTTAGTAGATATGAATGCAAGCTATCATTGTTATTATTTTGTCACTACGAAATCTATTTACAGTGACACCTTTAAAATAGGTCAGTTAATTTCGTCTCACGGGTCGGGTGCTATCGAAGGTCATATCATTTACAATCGTCTATTATTCAAACTCTTTACATCACGAGCCTGAAAACTTCCACTGCTGAACGAAGACTATCTTTAAAACATGTCAGCATACACTACACTCCGCTTCCTGGTTTTTCCTTAGTTACCCCTTACGTAATTTAAGAAAGATTATGAGATGGTTCTCACAACTCAAACAAACAATTATTTCTTTATTAAAATATATACATTAATAATGCCCAATCTGAAACTAAAACTGCTAAATTTTTATAGGTTATCACAGTTTCCTTAATAGTAATAAACAAGTTAATGAGTAATCGTCTCATTATCAAGTGTTTTTCTGTCATTGTTTTTAAAATTAGCTATTCTGAATTTAATGTTCGCTATTAAGTATATAAATACTAGCTTTCTGCGGCGCGGTTTCACCCGCGTCTTTGCTTACTGCTCCCGTCGCTAGTAGCGTAACACATAGCCTTTCTCTATAACCTTCCTTAAGAACTGGGCTATCATACGCAAAAATAATTTCAAATCCGACTGGTACTTCCAGAGATTAGCGCCTTCAAACAAACAAACAAACAAACAAACAAACTCTTCCGCTTTATATAATAGTACTAGCTGCTCCCGTCGCTAGTAGCGCTATATTACACAGCCTATAACCTTACTTATATACGCAAAAAGAATTATTTAAATCCGAACGGTGGTTTCAGAGATTAGCGCGTTTGAACAAACAAACAAACTCTTTCGCTTTATGTAATAGTATAAATAGATCGCTAAGAAACTTCACCACTAGTTGATTAAAAGAAATACATATCTATGCATATTAATGTAGGTTGTACTAGATTTGGCAGGAAGTATGATTCATACTATAGTCTTAATTCTTCTCGATTTTTTTTTCTACTTCTCTAGTTCGTGTTAGACATTATTGGTTTGGTTGTAAGGTATCTAGTTTTAAAATATGGATTTATTTTATCATTTCATCTGTTCCTTGGGTATTATAAGTGGTGACTAAGAGAATTGTAGACAACAAAAAACAGCATTGCCTGTTTGATAAAGATCCTTTACTGCAGTCATTAAACTACCTGCCTAGCGTGGTGGCTATTGCTAATGTTCTTTGGGAGAGATCTACATATGTCCTGCAATGGTCGTCTTCAGAGTAATGAAAAAAAAAGATGATGTAACTGATAAACTATAAGACCATTATGAAAGAACCTAGCATATAACAAAAACATAACACAAAAGATCTTTATGGTCACAGTGGCGTTAAGAATAGCTCAACTATAAAATAAGTAACACAAAGTTAGATAAGACAGAAAACAATCACATGAATAGATGATTCAGTACAACATCAATAACTAATTCTGAATTCAAAGACATGAATAAACTTAAACCAACATTTTTACGATTACATTTAATCTAACAGAGGAATATTATTTTAAAATCTAATGTAGGTACGTCTGGCGATTTTTTATTGAAAACTAAACATATGCAGACACAAAATCAAATATAACAACATCCGTTTCCTATAAGCATGACTTTTTTGTTATTCCTTATAACAGAAACTTGTCTGCATTTTTTTTATGAATGTACTTATGATTAACTGAATTTAAAGTATATTATGGGTTTATTTAAATTGACTATAATAATCACATCATCAGCATAAATACAGCTCTCTTAAAAGTTAGCCATAATGCCTTGCTTGGCAAGCGAGTTTATGATTATAGTGATATTTAGCAAGCTCGAACCGTTGCTACCTATTGTCATATATTTAGAAAAGAAAAAGGTCTTAAGCAAAGATAAGCTTATATTCAGCACCAAAGATCACAGAACCATAGTAGCAATTTATAACTACAGTAGACAGCCCTCGCTTAGCCTTGGTATCAAAAGTTTTATTCGATCTCACAAACGCCTACGGAAAATATCATAGCAATAGTGACGTATTGCATCATTCCGATTTACAAAGGCGCTTTAAATATTGAAACGTTGAAAATTACTGAAATATAGCCTTAGTTACCCGTCCTATATGTAGGTTTCTAAGGTAAAATGATTTATTAAATCGGTCACGTAGATTTTGAGTTAATTCGGAACAAACAAAAATAACTAATATCAATCCTTTTTTTTTCATAATATTAGTTTAGACTACGAATTTTCTTTCAAACATTTTCCAAGAATCAATACTGTAATCTTATTTCAATACTCAGAATGACGATTTAACAATTCTAGTAAATGTAAATAAATTGAACAACGTTTGTATTCATGAACTAAGTTCTATTCTAATTATTTGGTATTAAAAGGCCTAACAATATCAATCATCGGTCATCTTAGCACATACGGTTCTAATACCTACTCATACAATGTAAGAACAGTCCTTAAATTTTCAACAGGGCTCTCCCTAGAAAAAGTGATACTTTTAGACGTATATATCTGTAAATAATATGTAATTTGAAACAATGTCGCCGCTTTTTCTGTGTTTTTTGCTAACTTCTTTTAAACCGTATATTTTGATATGGCTTTCACTATCATTCAGAGAGTTTTTCGAAAGGTTAGAATATGTATATATATATATATATATAATACCTACATGCATATTAGTAGAGAGGAGCCGAGTAATTGAAAATGGTAATTATGTTGCAAAAACAACTTCGTGCAAAGTCGGGGAGAGTCGCTAGTAAGTGTTAAGACCTACATATTTTAAAATAAAATTTACTTAGATTACTGAGGTACTAGATCTGAGTATTAGATATTCATGATAACAATAAATTTGTCGAAGATTTAGTAGATAGACGACAATTTTATTTTGACGATCATATGTTCCCTTTCAGTGACAGCCCTGTATTATAATTTTATTTATCACTCTCTTTGTTCTCTAAGATCTGTGCCAACATCACATTCTATTTGTTCACGAATATCTTCCTTGATATACGAACTATTGAAATAAAAATTGTTATTTCGCTCGTAACTCTACTGCTGTTCAATTCTACAGGTTAAAAAAACACCTTCATGCTTAAGGTTGACAGCAGGACACTTGCATGGGTAATATGTCATTGTAAAAATATTCAATGTTCTAATTGTAATTTTAATTTGTCAAAATAAAATAATAATAGTTTGTCACAATATAATTTAAATTTCTGTTAAGTTTTATAAACTGTTAATAGATTTATGAAAGTAAAATTTACAAGATACAGACGCAGAGCCGAATACAAATAAAATACTCGTATATTTAATTAACATTTCACTGTGGAAAACTAAAGACAATAAAATTTTCCACTTAACCTAAAACTTTAAGATTACATCTGGTTCACAATTAAAACGTCAAAAAAATAACAACAGAAAACTTTTAAGAGAAACGTCGACTATAAATCTCTCGTTAATAAGGCGTCACATAAACAATCTTTTTTTGCCATTTTCAATTTGGCAGTGCGCATGCGCCATGCGTCGTTGCCTTCTAACATTGACCAATTATTGCACACACCACTCACTGGCCTTTGAAGTCTAAAACATAAAATTTGTAAAAAACTGCGAGAGTCAATAATAATTATTTATTATTTTCTTCGAACCCATTTAGGAGTGAAGCAAATTTATTATATTGTGGGATAAGTGACAAGTGACCGGCGATGACACGAAGACAGTGCCAAAAACAATAGTGTCTACAAAAACAGCTTCTACTGATACTTTTGACAGTCACTCATGTATTTCACCAGTTACTGACAAGCTCTTTAACATTGAAATTAGTTTATAACCACATTCATTTTAAAATCCTTCTTGTAGAATTGAAACTATAATTTATATTTCTAACCGTTTCACTTATATTCATGCGTATTAAAAGAACCCAGAATACTATCTTTACTGAATAATTCAACTTCACTTTTTATTGTTATCAGTATCACTAACAAAATTTATTATCCTAATCTTAATTCTCTTATAAATTTTTGTTTTCTCTTATAATTTTTTTTTTATACAAAAGTTACTTTGTGTATTATATAAAAATTTAACAGGTTGTCACAGTTGGTATGCGTCCAATTCTCATCATTCATCATCAACTCGTCAAAATCATCATTAAACAACTCATCACTTGACACGTCAATATCATTACGAGTTGTCCATTCAATTACAATCAGAGGGCTATCGTGTTTGATCCTATTATAACATACGGTTACTATAGAAATTCTTTGGGAAAAATGCTTGGAAATATTGACGGTGTTACAATAGACCTGCGGCTCTTTGATGTGACAAGAGGGACTAATCAATGGTTATCGATAGAAACATACTTTGATGTTCAAATGTAAGTTGTAATAAAACATAATGCAGCCAAATATCTAATATTTTTAAAGGAAGACATAAAATATTAGGGAAGTCTGTTTCTCATTGATACTAAAATTTATAGCAAATAATTGTACAAGCATAATATGTTGTTTTGTGCATTTTAACACGTGAGGATTACTTCTTGAATTTGTTAGCGAATTTATCTTTGCGACAACTTTTACAATCTTTGTTGTGATATTTTTGTTTCGTTTTAGATTAGTGTTTTATAATATTGATTTTCTTTGTGGTCTTTTATGTGGCATACATGTCAGTAACAATATTTTTTAATTATTCTTCGAATGTTATAAGTTTATCTATATTGTCGGTACAAAATACGTTGTCGCAAATCTTCAAACAAGTTGGCATTATCCGTATTTCAAGACACGACAAGTTACACGTGCAATATTAGCTTGGAACCAAAAATGTTTACCAGAATATTTTAAATAAGAATAAAGTCCATTATTCCATGTCTGAGAAATCGGAACCAAAACACAAACACTATCAAACAACAATCTCAACAAGCGAACAGCGAACACATCGCGGAAATCGATTCTAATTCGAACGTCTGTATCGGAACAGTACATCGATGTATCGTTATACCGCTAAGCCCTCTTGTTTGTCGGATCGATTATTCCACTTCATCTCACACTTATTGGACTCAAACAAGTCGAACTTGGTTACGATTATTACGTAATTATGTTATTAATTGGTTTGTTTTATATGTTTTTGGATAAATATATTAAATTTTGTTGTTGTTATCTTGTTCCTATCTTCTTTTTATATATGGTTCACCTAAATTTAGATTAGCAACAGACTTACCTTTTGCTACTTTTGCCATATTACCTACTTAACATAACTGGAAAAAGATGAGTGCTTTACATCGTTGCATATTATCTGATTTAGGAAAAATCTTTATGTTATGTTTCTATCATTAAATCTGATATCACAAACAAAAGTTTCTACAAAGTAATATTAATTTTCGAAATCCGTAGTATTACTATGTTGTATTTGTAATTCCTCTTGGGAATTCCGCATTTCATGTAGTTTCCAAGTCTATTCATTTCGATAATGTTGTGTTATTGTTTGTGGGAGTGAAAGCGCATTGTTCTATTATATGTTTCTGTACAATTGTTAATGTTCGTGACGACGAACGACGTGTCTGTACAAAACTACTAAGGGACTGCTTGAAATATGCTAACTATTACGACATACTGCTTTGTTCTACAGTTCTACACAATTTTGCTTAAAAGTTTTTACTCGAACTAGACATTTCTCAAGAAATTACTACAGCAAAATATTAAACTATAGCCTCTAAAAATAATAGTAAGTAATAGATTATACATAATTATGTGACATTTATTAAGTATCACATGTCTTTATTTCTTTTCTGAAAAATTATTTCACATTTAAAGTACATCAAACCAAAATATTACTCACGCTATTACACAAACCATTATAATCCAGTCAAAACACAATCACACCTACATGTAACATTACTTCAACAAACCGCAACAAGATACTTAACAACTTAAAACCGCAAGTAAACGTTACATTACAAAATAAAGCCGAAATATGTATTAATGTTAACAAAGCCACTGATGACATTAAGAGGTTGACAAACAACACAGATTGTGATTGTGATGTCTTGAAAAGGGGTAATGCAGGTACGGGGTAAAGCAATTTACTCAGCGCCTGTAGATTGAGCTATTGTGGGAAACAAGGATTGATTCAATGTCGTGTATGGAACAAATGTTAGTTTATAGTATTGTTTAGATATTAATTACTAGTGCAGTAGGTGAATAGATGAACGACTGGAGATTAATGAAGGGGTTTAGGTGGAATAGTATGTGTTAATTATAGTAACGTTTTAAAATAATTAAGAAGATTAACTGCAAATAGGTTTGCAGACTAGATTATGAAACCATACTTATCGTTAGAAGCGATTAAAGGAATACCAGATGATGGCTAGCGGTATTACCTGTGTACTGAATAATTATCACCTTGTAATATCTTTAGACTGTTAATGATGATAGTGACTAGCAGTGAAAATGTTTCGGCTCAAATGATAATATCGATGAATAAAATAATGTTAGGCATTATGTTGAAAACTTAAAAACAAAGACTTTGGTTTTGTGATATACATGCAGATAAAAAAAAAATTATATCATAGTTAGATAATATTGATCAATCACCCTCCTTGCTCATAGATTAGCCTCAAGGATTTGGTTCCCCTTTCTGTAATTTTGTCGTCAAATGATATTTTATAGGACGAGCACCGGCCGGCCCTTGCAAAAATAATATGTGTCTGGATCTAAATTATTCACAAAGGTGTAGCTCAGGCAGACCGACCTTATGAATAATATACAAAACATTTGATATTATTTGATGTTACCATGTTTCCCTATGTTTTCGTGATAAACACTGTTTAATGGTGGTTCATTTTTAAATAAGCTTAAGAACATTATGTGTTTTGGATGTTACTTAAATATGTTTTAAAAGATTCATCTCTTTATCAACGCAGTTTGATTTATCTCATATAGTCAACATCCCCGTTCATGTTTATTATCATTTTAATCTTATAGTTAGAAATTTTCCTCTTTCACTTTTATCTTTTAGTCCATATTTTTATATAATCTATGTAACATTATTATCTTCCTTGTAAAGTGTACATTTACATTTACAGTGTTCAAATACATTTTCACTATTCTGAAACGCACCAAAGCTATTACGGGAACACTGCAGCATTACTGTGTTTAAGTATCAGTCAGTTAGAATGTCAGACGACGATGAGACAATAACTGGCCCTTGGGGTTCAAACGATCGTCTGCGACCCTCAACGCGCCGCTAAGAAAGGGGATGTAGCTTCATCTTGTTACTTTACCAAGTAAAGCTAGTATTTTAGTGGCACTATTTAACAAACTAGCTTTGAGTAATATTTTCTAATAGTTAATAGAACTACTATCGAGTTTTAAAGTCAAAATTATGTTGCCGTCTGACTTCTTAATGTGTGGTTAATAGGCTTAGATTTAAATAAACAGTGGCGATCCGAGGCTTCTTTTAATGATTTCTGTCTCACATAATTAGACATAAATTGATGTATTATTATTTGCTATTTTTAATAAAATACTACATAGGATTGTAAATTGTATGATTCTAATCCATTTAAATTTAAATACCTTCAACACATTCGCTAAAATTAATTATTTGTATAATGTAAGACAACGATAAACTGAAACGTTATATAACTTGAGCTTCTCTACGAGAGTATTATCTACACTTTACCGAATTCCAATATTGTAAAACATCAATAGTGCCCCGCCCTTCCTAGTTCATGTTTCGGCGAGCAGCCGCCGCAGTGCCCCTGAGATTTGACAATAATTCTCGATAGCTCCTCTATTCTACCGCTCCCAATGAATACTGAATTGAGACTAACTCTGTACATCTTAGACACAAGCTATTTCAATTTAGATTATTGCTTCCCCCGCTCGCGATGCAATATCTTAATAGAACCCCACACAAACTTAACTTCAATCAGCATTTATTGAAACGTACTACACATGCAAATTTCAAAAAACAACCTTATCATTTCATGTAATCAAAGCTTAGAGATGAATAATGAAATCCTACTGTGTATTTTATTCATTGACCTTCTCAAATTAACAGAGATAACGTTCACAAAGGTTCTAAATGAAAGGTGCCCCTTTCACTGATTCGCCACTCTTTAATCTACAATCGAAACAAAACTGAGCTCGTAACGCGATTGTCTGTCCGTTCATTTACTTAGCAAATTATTCTTTGTCGAACGGAAGAGAAGGCTTTGAATCCATTAATTCTCTGATAGGGTCACAAAGAGGTGGTACGAATTAAAATAATATATTCTACGACTTCAATGGGGCTCCCTTCGTCCGGTACGCGACTGTTATTACAAGAATAATGTATTTAAATCAGAATCTGCTTTCAGATGAAGATGTACCGCTTTGTGAGTCCACCGAATAAGTGATCACGTACGTTGCCATTAGGATACGTTTTATGTGCAAATTATAGACTACCATTTTTGAGCTTGCTCAAATTTCAACTCAGACGGGCTGTGAACAATTTGAGTTCGTTAGAAAACTTTTAATACTGTCCTTATTGTGCTCGTGTTTGTGGTGAAAAATATATGTGAACCCACACTCATTGAGTGAACAAACATGCTTAATAATGCTAGTCTTAATATTAGTAAATGTGAGGACACAGGTAGATATAAGATTATATTTATACGAAAAGCAAATTAATCCCACCGCCGAAAGGGTTTATATACTACCCTCTGTTAACAGATAATTTAGAATATGATCACCCCATAGCGGAATATTTCAGAACAAACATTTCGATGTATTTACGTTGGTGTTTATTTTGTATCGTAATATGTCGTGTTCCACTTTGATGTCGTGAAATCGCTTCTGTTCTTTGTCAGCGACCCAAGGATTTACATCTATCTGTTAGTCATTTAATTCTCAGTTTTACAGCTATCTATTTTGGAATCAAAATCCTTTGTAACATGATAGGGGGTTTAAGACTATTGCGTTGGTTGATTTCGTATGGAATTATTGCATATGGTTGGTTGGAGTTTGTTTGGCAGTATGAATGGTTCATTATAATGGGGATACTTTGAACTGACTGCTATTTGCGATGTAAACCATTGTTTATGATTTGGACAATTGTTTGTGTTGCACTGTCAAAGGATGTGCACTTGTTTGTTTAACGACGGGGGAAGGAGAGGACGATAGTTTAAACACTGCGACATTGCAGTGACTCAATGACATGAATGTTTTTATAGTAGTCCAGGAATAATGATTTTGTTATACTTAAGTAAACAGATATTGTTGTTAAAAGTAAAAGGGTTGTAAGTAGACGTAGTGGTTTTGTTTGTATGTTATTCTAGTTATTGTTTATAATGATGAATTTGACTTGAATAAAATATTAGGGTAAATCAGCGATGAACCAGATGTCAGTACTGTACAGCGATGACCAAAAAGAGGTTACATCATATTTTTACCTAACGTTCTCAATTCACAATCTTTCCTATATCATTGTTATTTTTGACAAACAATATTTGCTACAAGTATCAGGAACATTGGAGTAGCTCTTGAAACCAAATTTTCTGTAGTAAGTGTTCCTTTGCGAAACCGTGAAGAGGCTTCTTGACTCGAATGCTGCACTTATTTTCATGTCAACTATTTTCCTGAGCTGTTTTTGTATCCACTGTTTCCCTTTTACCCTATACAGTGTGTATTTTGTTTGTATTTTGTTCAAGATGGTGGAAAACTGTATGTTTAAGCTTTAGTTTTGGATTAAAGAGGATGAAATCGATCGTTGTAGAAACTTTATAAATACGGTAAGGTTTTGTAGATAAGAAATTAATACTTTTTAGACACTTGAGTTAAAAAAATATTTTAAAGTTAGCAAGCAACAACTACACACAACACCATCTAGACTCAAAAAAACCATATTATACTTAACTTACATTATATACATGGAAACACCGAGAGTAATGCAAATATTCATGTTCGCGGAAATCGAATCCGCATCGCGATACCTTATAGAAAACACCTTTCTTTGGAACAGGTGTATGTCACAGTATTAGTATTTAATTATTATTTCAATGATTCATTTAATTGCTTTGGAAATCGATGGGACTTGTGTTCAGCTATAAACATTTTTCGCCTGAGATGATGATGAAATGTTAAAATTAAATCAAACTTGTTATAGCTTTAACTAAAATTTGTAATCGTAGTGTAAAAATTTAAAATATAGCTAACACTACATTTGGAGTTAATACTAATTGTACTACTTTAAGTCTTACATAAAAGTCAACTACAAAAACAAGCTCGTCTGAATAGCATTTAAGAGTAGCTGCACTACATTCGTTTCGCTCGCAATTCATTTCGTAGTGACCTACGAAGACAATAGTCTCTCATCAGGCCCTCTTGTTTAGAGAAAATCACCAAGCCTTCGTTCAGCTTGTATGCGCCTTAATTGTTGATATTATATCTTACGTTGATGCTAGCAAGCTATCATAGTAGAATATTATGAATTAGACCAAAATTTTGTCAAAAAAAAATTTGTGCTCATTTTGTCACTAGCTGGTATGAATATATTATTTTATTCTACTTGTTCTAAAATCAAATTATTTTAAATTCGGAATATTGGTAACTATCTATACAAAAAATATTTCCTTTTTTTTTGGTTTTCCACCGTTGAATTTAGAATGCAACACAGATATCCGAACGATCAACGACATAGAAGACGTTATGGTATGATCGCTTTCGTTCTGGAAACTCGAATCATGAGAAAACCGGAGGCAAACGAATAGTTCATGATCATCACCATTGGTGGTTGGTGAACGACAATGAATCATAAGAAAATTAGTAGGTACCAATAGATGTAACGTAAAAGTTAGTAGTAAGAAAATCAACGAAAATATAAACACTACCACAACTAACAAATCTTTTTCAACAAAGTACACAAGCACCTGTAAAAATTCATTACCAAGTTGTAAAGTATGGAATAGGACAATATAGTACGGTAGAACAATGGCATACAATGTCGCACGGTGATTGGACATTGTGCGCGGCGTATTAACTGTATTGTTTGTGTCGAGTAATCATAACGTCGTCATTACCATCTGAGGGCGGGCGGAGATGCTCACTAGCATGGAGATGGACACTTCACTAAGAAAATGTTTAATATTTTTTACATGGTCATGTTTTATTTTCATTGCTAATAATCGTGAAAGGGTATCGAAGTAATTATAGAGATCAGCTCAAAATACTTAAAAGTGCCTGAATCACAGCTTTTAGTGACTTCAAATGTATCAAGACGGATTTTAATTTTCCAGTGCAAAATTATTTATAGAAGAATAACTCTATAGGCACTGGTAATCATTACTATTATTCAGCAAGAATACTTATTTAGATATAAGTTTCATCTACTAAATCTTATCTATCTAGGAAAACACTGATATTCCAAAAAGATTGTTTGAGAACAAGAAATCTCTGAAAAATCTATCTCAGACTGTGTTATTTCGTCATCTGGGCACGCCAAGATTTTTACGCTTGTGTGTGTGTTTTTATGCGCATAGCACGTACTTTTATTTAAAGTAGGCAGAACTTCTTAAAGATTTAGTTCCTGAGTTTTTTATTAAATTAAATTCTATTGTAAGCTAAGAAATAAAAGAAAACATTTCTGACTAACACCAACTATAATAACATAATATTTGTCATTTATACGATCTAAAATATAAAAACAAAAGCAACATTTTCTCAAATACCTAATTATTTACATGATAATAGTTGTACGTTGTATTCCATACTTTTGAACTCGCCCACTCGTCTCGCGTTGTCGCGCACCGATGGGTAATTTCCCCTATTGTCAGGCGCAAGAAAATGTGTCCACTGATCCATTACGAACTAGATGTGATGGCCACCAAAATAATTTACTACAATTTATTGCAAATTTTTGAACTAACATACTTATTTTTTAATTTAGAAAGAAAATACACCATCATAATAAATCAAGTACAATTGGGTTATATATTTTAATAAAATAACTTATTTTGATCAAATTTAAGAATATATAAAAATAAATAATAAATATTACGTAAAACATGATCTAGTCAAAGTAACATCTGAAAATGATTTACATTAAAATTAATTTATAATGTCAAATGAAATAAAATAAACTAAGTACATTTACATTCCTTCCAGTAATTTCTCCACGTAATTGTTTTATACAAACTAATATTACTAATACTATTTTGAGAAAAAGAAATAAGTTTTATTGAAGATCAAACGAAGTAAGTGGTGAGAGAATATATAGACATAGTTTTGTGGCTTCTGAATATTAAACATGACAAATTATATAAGCATTTCGTAATGGAATAGATGTTTTGACTTCGGCCACATGTTTATCCACTATTTACACTTATATTTTTTTAATTATATTATTTATGTTTGCTTTCTGGAACCTTTTCAAACACGTTATAAACTGTGGTTTTACGACCGGCAGCTTAGGTGCTTTTCTTTTTTGTGGTTGAGAAAACTAAACAAAGTACAATTGTTCTTATACCTAACTATTGTTTATGATTCGTACCATTAGGTATATTAAATCAAGAAAGCATTTGTTCATCGTAAATAAAAACTACGACATTGTGCTTACTCATTTTAAAAGTATCTTTGAAATATATTTTATAAAACGTTTTAATATATTGATACTAATTCTATTATTAAGTAGTTTATTGTTTCTATCTAAATTTTCATACCTCATATTCGTACCGGCAAAAGACTTTAATTTTTCTTCGCACATTTAAAAATGTGCCACTTCTAGTGTGCCGTGATATTTGTCAATAGCATATTACACTTGTTACTACATTTTGTTCAAGTTTCTATGCGTGGGGAGTTTTCTTGTAATTCGCTTCGATAATTCCATCTCCCTCTGCTTTAGTCAATAGAGGCCAATCGTGTGATGTAGCGCTTGTTTTGACATGTCATTTTGTATTTTTCTTTCTTTGAAAGTTCTTTTCGTGTATTATTATTAGCATTCATTATAGGTTTTGTTAGAAAAATGGGGTTGATTTAGGATTTAAAAGTGTTTTCATTAAATTGTGGTAGGTACCTACCTATACGTATAGTTAAATCTTAAGAGATAAACTGAAGAGCCTGTACGTTACTTTAAAACCACACATTTGATATCTATAGAAAACGTAGAACTTAAAGAAACATAATTAAAATAGTATGAACCAATCGAAATAAATAAACCCAAGCAAATTAAATCATCAGATTGGAACATTAACGGCAAACAAGAAAATGGGCACGTCAAAACCTAATTTGGAAAGAACGCTGCTACAAAACTCAACTTTATTGTAAATAAACTTATTATAGAATAGAAATAATTCTGTTACTGGAACATTTCTGCCGACGGTGTTTTCTTTTCTATTAAAGGCAAAAAAATCTTCGTTCCTCATTCAATTACCGACGCTTCACAATATTTTTCTATTTAATTTTTATTTTCATTGTACTCTCCTGACGCTCTGGGACTTTTATTCGCTTATTTGATTTCAACTGTTTATTATGTCTCCTTCTTCACAAACTTATTGCTTGGATATATTTTCTTACAAATAAACATGTTTGAATGCTTATGAAGTTTTAAATATTGATGAGTGTTCTGTGAAATTAACTGTTTTCAAATTCCTGTGGCTTAAGTGTTAACCAGGCGATTTGCTGTTGTTATCTAATTTTTATCTATGTACCCATTTATCTATTCGTGGCCTCAACTGCAAGCTAATGCTTCATCTCCGTATGAGATTTCTTGATAGGACCTTACCTTAATGTCATTAATACATTGATCTGTACCTTAGCCGTTTATCTAAGACGGCTGTTAGCAATTTCCTACGTCGAATAGATTGGAGGCACTCGTTACGTTTACTTAGACCGTCCGTCCGTCCGTACACTGATTAATTTCTAAACGGATGCGCATATTAATATCTCGTATAAATTAGAAGTCGGATTCACACGTGATGTGTTGCACTGACTTGCATAGCTCAGGCGTGGGCATGATCATCTATTGCAAGTAAATATATTGCATATGAAAGGCTATAGTTTAGAAAATCATCAAACTGTTACATAATGAGTTGATTTAATGAATCATTTATAGTAATTTGGAAAATTTATAGCTGTAAACGTAAGAATTTTCTCCCGACATCATTTGCATTTTACACAGATTTTCAATAGTTTGATATATTACATGCATTCTAAATAGAATATTCATAGAGGCGTTGATTTACAGTAATAACATTCCTAATATCGCCATATTTTCAAAACCTGTTACTGAGGTGGTTATAAATAAACTACTAAATCTTTACTGACTTAGCTACCTATAGTACAAAAATGTAGTTTATATTTTTGATCAATTGTACAACCCTTTTATCACTTATCCGAACAAACCATTTAAAACAATTTCAGTGTGCAAGGGGAGGCGTTTACAAAAACAATTTGTTGCCAATTCGGTTAGTGCATTGTTACCGCGCCCTACTGCAAATTGAAATCGACGTGCACCATTGAACCAACGAGATATTGCTTTTTATTGTACTCAACTAGAACTTGAAGATCATAGCAATGATGTGTTAGTTATTTTGAATTCAGAAACGTGTGTGGGTAGTAAGAAAATGTTGTAAATTACAATATATAATATAAATTAGAGGCGGCAACAAAGCGTGATATATTATGTGGTAAAGGAAGTTAAAGATTTATAGAAAATTATACAATATTTCAGTCAACATATGCGATGGTTATTCATTATTTAAAAATATGTCCATTTTAATGTGACATGAATTTCCTAATGCCTTTACTTATAATACAGATATTTATTGAAGTCAATCAACAAAATATAATATCTTAACATAAACATTAAGGGCAAAAGAAATAAACATTTCCGAATGCAATATTGACCTGTCAAATTTACCCGCCAATACGCCATATTGTGCGCACCAGCGCCAGCGTGACGTCGTGATACTAATGAAAAGAAAATTAATAGTTAAAATGTCATATGTATTGATTTATCTATACATATAATAAAATTGGAGTGTCTGTTTGTAATATTGAAACAACCGTTTTTTACTACATATGTATACGGTACGTACACACAAATTACATATTTTTACAATTTTTGTCTGTCCGTCTGTCTGTCTGTCTGTTTGTTCCGGCTCTGAAATGGCTGGACCGATTTCGACGGAACTTTTATTGGCAGGTAGCTGATGTAATATGGAGTAACTTAGGCTACGTTTATTTTAGAAAAATCTTTTATTTTAGAAATATAAAGTAATGTTGATCGACTGTTAGGCGGAACGAAGTTCGCCGGGTCAGCTAGTTTACTAATAAAACTAAATAGTATATAAATAAGAGCTATAATTCCCCAAACTTAACAATAAAAGTAAAAGTAGATACTTATTTAAAAAATTTAAACAGACATGAACTTTTTCGTGATAGATTGTTATTTTCGCGTAGAAATGTATTGAGTATCAATCATTTAGCAATAAAATGGCTTTGAAAAACAAAAGTTAACCATCTACTACTACTTACAAAAGAAATTAATAAAATCAATGTCATAAAAAACATTTCGACAGATGCTAAAAATAATAATGACAAAACAGTAGGTGTTTTATAGAATTAAATTGAATTGTAACATTCTGTCGCTGCTACGCCGACGTCAAGGTGCAGCCCTAGCAAATTGACTTATTATTCCGTTGAGCTATGAATGAACTGCAATAGGAAATTTCTTGTTCATTATAGGGTACATTTTATTAATAAACTCTATTCTTGAATATCTCTTGTTACTGAAATTAAGAATGATAGCTAAATCACAGGTGCGATGACACTGATAATTTTGTAATATATATATATATATGTATGTATGTATAAATTATTATTATTTATGTCATGTCCATAAAAAAAATATTTTTTGTTATAACTGCCTGCATCTTTACAGTTCCTTGACTACCTCATATATCGCAATCTTTAACTAAAGTTTTTTTATCCTTACTTACTTGTACTTAATTTTCTGTCTATCTTGTGATATTTTTTACCGTTTTTGCGTCATACTTTGAAACTAAACTTTCTTTAAAACTTACATTTAACAAAATCTTATTCATTTACTTTATAGCAAAATTCAGTATTTACAATATTTCATGGCTCCTTCACATTGTCGACACCACCCTTCTTTGTTTCAAGGACTCTAATACAATTTGCTGTCAGTGTGTTAATGGATCTTTTCTGTTGTCTATCAGTTTAATACCCCATTGCACTGGGTTAGGTCATCATCGATTTTACAAGCAACTATTGAGATGATATAATTTTTTACTTATATGTATCATGTAATAATATTTTCAGTTGTTGTGTTCTTGAGACATGAATATTTTTGTTATCTATTTACTTTAAGTTCAATGTATTGTATGTATAATGTATTTACCACAAAAGTCAAAATTTAAATTCTATGAATGTCACACGAAAAGAAAATTTGATTTTGACATTAAACACTAACTCAAGGTATTTTTTAATTATGAATTGAGCCAATCAAAAGTATTTTAATTATCGCAGCACTGAACAAACGCAGCGAGTAAGTCCTTAAATTTTAATGTTTATTTTTCATTTAGTTGTCAGATTTGTCCCAACTTTGCAGACTTAAAGCTAACTTGTTTTCAACGCAAACAATATTGCATCATATAAATAATTCTAATGAATTTAATTAGATCACAGCCAAGTATTTATAAACTTGTTTTAAATAGTTTTCTTTTTATAGATAAAATGTTACACAATATAATTGTTAAATTATTTCGGAATACATAATATTAGTATTACAATTATATAGATTATTGTGTTTTAATCATATACATTAAAATAAATCATCGTAATATCCCCTGAATAAATTTACAAATATTTCAATATACTAAGATGTCTGAAGAAAATGGTAAGAAAGGGCTTGACTTATTAAACTAATTTAGTTAGTCCTAAACAACTTACTTCAAATTGGTTTACTTCATTTGTCATTACAGTTCAAAGGATGAAACACTCGCAAAAGGATGACATCAAGTAAACGTTTCAAAATAATCTCATCAATACAACAGATCCGTAGACAAACATCAAAGCAACGCGCCAGATACTATTCGCAAAGGAACCGTTTGTTAACACAATCAATGAAGACGCTTCCAACTCAAATCAGCATCAAAGTACACATGCTAATCTATAATTGTACATACGTGCAGATTTTAGTACATCACATCCCGCTACCGGCGATTCTGTATACCATATTAACAAAATCAACAAGTATAACACGACCCTCTTTGCCCTTCTCTTCTCTCATCAAATTAGGTGCTACAGATGTAATTGTAGTAATGTTTAGAGTTCTGTCTCTAATAGTTGGTTTTATACATAGAACGGCGGACACCTTAAGTCCAAAGGAGGCAGTAACTGCAATTAGTACAATTAGTAAGGCCCAATTAGGTGCTTTAACGAAGCGAGTTTCGTAACTAGTCGAGGGAGTTTGGGTGACAAATACTACGCTTGACGTCTGACCCGAAATCTCGATCAAACAGTGATACTGCTTGTATACTGTTAGTATTTTGCATTTAGTATATACTCTGCATAGTCGATTTAAATAAACACTGCTAACGGTTGCAATTTTCCAGCTCAATCACTTCCAAAATCTTCCTCACTTAATCTTTGTCTCACTCGTGACGGCATAAAATAATTGTACTTACTGTTTAACTCATGCAAATATATGCATAATTTTCGCTCACTGACTTTAGTAATGTTAGAGCCACTGAAATTTAATTTTATTTACTCATAACTAACCCAAATTATTTTCTTACAGAAACATGTCATCTAAACGAAAGTCACCACCGTCAAAATTGCAAGAAGGTGCTGCCGACACAGAGAAGCCTGAAGCCGGCCCGGCCAACTCGGACTTTGCTGACCATCAGGAATCGGACGACAACGAACAGCATAGCTACTACAAGTTCTCGCCTAGTTCCTCAACGAGAAGTTCTATTAGTGAAGAGGAAACGAATTACGAAGACGAACGACCCTCAAAAAAACAACGATTTGAACAAACATTAGACATGACAAATAACCTTCTAGTCCCATCATCTTTTTTAAGTCTTCATCAAGTAAATGATCTTCAAGCGCGACGACGTGGATCGTCAGAATGCAGTAGTCCAGGAGCCGAGGCTAAGGTTTTGGGACTGTGCAACAATAACAATTCACTGTTAAATCACAACAGTGCGTTGTCGCTCACTGCGCCTCATAAACGGTCGATGGATGACGTTTTGAAGAGGTTAACGTCAAAGATGAACAACAGTACAATTAAAGAGGAGAAGAGGCCAACGCCATCGACTACACCTGTCAAACAAAACAAGTAAGTCATATTTTTCATTATATTCTAAATGAACTTAAGATCTTTTAGTAGAAGCCACAGTTTTCGTAACAAAACATATTGTTCTCCAAAGGTCATAAAGTTAGATAAAAGCTTCAAAAATGGTAACTTGTAAACATATCTAATGACTA
Source organism: Parascotia fuliginaria (assembly GCA_963082885.1). Lineage (NCBI taxonomy): Eukaryota > Metazoa > Arthropoda > Insecta > Lepidoptera > Erebidae > Parascotia > Parascotia fuliginaria. Next base: position 9,456,182 of record OY720184.1, read on the forward strand.
TTTAGTTAATTAAAATGAGTCATCGTCTATCTGTTGCTGCCATTTATAAAAGTTAAATACATTTTACAATTTATAAATATCGTGCAAAAACCTGGTCTTATAGAAAAAGTCTAAAGTTGCCAATACGTATTGAGCAGCGTGGAGATGAATGCTCATGCTTTTTCTAAGAGATGAGGTCTTTCCCTGCAGTGCGATATTAACAGGCTGCTGGTATGATGAAGTAAGTAATTATAAACTTATAATTCAACAACAGTTCGTCCTCTGTCTATCATTGTTATACCTCATTAGTCTGAAGTCTTACTTTATCAGCAATTAATCTGGTCACCTTTCGATTATTGGCAGTTTCCTACATACATTTATCAAGTGTTTTGTTTTAATGTTTACAAAGCAATACGGAAATCATTATTATATGACGATAATATATTATTAATCTAGTTTCTGATAATGTTATTATGTTTATAAAATTAGGCTCTCGTCTTGTTTCCTAGATCTGCATTTTACGCAATAAAGCTGTTTGTTGTTTTCACAAAAAGTACCTTTTTATCAATCACCAGTATGCTGCGGCGTGGTTTTACCCGCGACTTTACTTACTGCTGTGCTCCTGTCGCCAGTAGCATGATGTTACATAACCTACTACGAGTATAACCTTCCTCAAGAACTGGGCTATCATACGCAAAATTTTCAATTACGACTGGTAGTTCCAGAGATTAGCGCGTTCAAACAAACAAACTCTTCCGTTCTATATAATAATAGTATAGTTGGAACCGTAAGTAGAGTTACTGATGACTTTTTACGATACAATAAGAACAGTAAAATTACTTACCCTCATGTTTCTCGATTTTCAAAAATATCACATTAACTCCCACCTTAAACTTTTTAAAATTATATTTTCCTTTTTGTACAAGATAATAATGAATAGTCTAGAAAATCACAAATATTACACAATTACAATGTAATACAAAAATTTTTTGTGTCGTTACAACCGTAGTACCAAAATAAAACGGCCAAAGGCCATTCAAAGATAGTCGTTTACCAAAATTTAATTGGCCATATTACAGCACATTAAAAACAATGTTAGGACCACCGCGTTTCACTATAAAAGCTTTAAACGCTTGTTTTACTATCCCTTTATAGATATTTACGTTATATGTCCACTGAGTTCGGTTGACGGAAATCGTAAAGTACTTAGTTGCTGTTCCATTACGTGGTCAATAAGTGCTTTCATCGATTTTTAAGATACTTGGATATTTAGAGAGGATATACTTCATATTATAATAACTGTAATTAGTCTGACGACATCCAATATTGGGCATAAGCAGAGACTTGTGATGCGGTGTTTGGAAAACCGAAAATGCCAATTTCTCAGTTAGGTTTTGTTATAAATCTTTTTATTTTTGAGTTAAATATAGTTAGAGATTATATATTTTTAACTGCACTACCGAATCGGGCAACTGTAATGATGTGAGCTGTATGTACGAATGTAACAAAATAACATGAAAGACATATTTATATTTAATTAAACAAGTATTGTAAACAATATAAGTAAGTATATTATTAAAGCCCGTCACACTAAAATAGTATTGTTTTAGACTATTAGATAATGCACTTAGTCACTTAATATATTTCAGAAACTAAAGATAACAATAATTTTTACTTAGTTTTTATTTGAAAACCATCCATAGAACCAGTACTTACGCTTCTAAAACTTAAAATACCAAGCTCACATTTTCATAGCTAATACTATAATATTTTACGGGTGTTTAAGTAGCCGATGAATTATTTACAACCTATAACGTTAATGGGGAATAAGAGTAAGTACTAATTAAACTTAAATATTTATGGCGACTACTGGGCGTTTGTGTTCTTAGACAAAGATAGAAATTTTACAATTTTGCTTATCCTTACCTTTATTTATTACCCTTGATTATTTTATTTATAATAGTTTTAAGTGAATGCGAAAAAATATTCAAGTTATTTGTCAAATTTGTTAAAATTTTTCGTTTTTACTTTTGTTGCTTTAGGATCCACAATTGTGTTGTTCAAAACTTTTAAGTCCATTGCATTTTTTCGTATATTGCCAGACGAGCAAATGGTTCACCTAATAATAAATGGTAATGACAACACTACAACCATAGAAGCAGAGGTTCTTCTTTTACTGTTCTCTAGTAGAAAAAAGGTAGATAGGTGGAATGTCTAAGACACAGTAGAAGTTAATGATAAACTCGATATACTCAATGATGAGTACGACAAATGAACAGTAGACACATTTGAACAATATAAAGACAATAAAGGCAGTAAAATAGTAATGTTTAACAGCGTCACCACCATTACGCAATACAGGAATCACAATGATTTATTCACCAGAGGCTACTTAATCTGATTTCCTTGAAAGTCCCGACATTTAACATAAGCACCGTTTTGTCTGCGAGATTATCGTCCGGCTAATGTTCGCAAATTACACTAAATATATTTTGACCTTTGTTGCATTTGTATTGTTCATAAGAGTTGCGTTTTTTTTGTTTACGATCTCTTGCTTCGTTAACTGCTTCTGGTTTAGCGTTACTGTTTATAAGAATATTGACTAAATTTTTAAGTTACTGATACCAAGTAACATTAGGAAAATGGAAATTTTCATTTATGATAATAGTTTTAATATCTTGTTTTAACAATTACTTTGGTTCTACCTTCGAAAACGTAACTTGATAGGTGATCAGAAGCTATCATAATGGAATGTTCGATACTAAGACAAATAAGGCTTTTAAAAAGAGTAGTTCAATAGGGTCAGATAACGACTCATAATTTTCATTCACGGCTCTATGAAATAACTCCCTGACTTTTATTGTTAAAATATTCCTGTAATAAAATGTTTGAACGAAAGTTAATGATATCTATACAAACGTTTTCCATTATAACAACATTATTAAAGTAAAATGATATAATAAAAGAACCATCAATGTATTAGTATTGCAATTTCCGAAATGATGATGACACGAAATAATGGCCCGTCCGCCTTAAAGATAAAAATTCGCTAGTTTATATTTTTTAATCGATAATATATTTTCTTTACGATTTTGAAAGACAAGTTACTAATATACTAAATATAATAATTACAGATCCATTCTCTATTAACTTAAATGTCGATTGGAAACTAGATTTTTATTGACTTTTCTTTCTGTTATTATTACTCTGTGCAATTAGTAATGCGATAAAACAGCAGGAATTCCACCTAATATCGGAGTCTTATTAATCAAACATCTAGATATTTGCGTAGTTAATATAAATAAACCTATTACAGAACGAATAGAACTTTAGATAACAAGCTAAGTCGAGACTTTTAGATTATTTATTTAACAAGAACAACTTTATTATCTTCGTTTCTTGTATGTCTTTTATTTAATAGACAGCCTTAATTGATGAACAAGGGAAAATCACCTGATCCATAATTCTGGCTAATTTAAGTCTTTTTTTTTTTTTTTTTTTATATTATAGCCTACCAAAGTGACTCCACTCCGCCTGATGGTAAGCAGTCAGTGGAATCCAGAAGTGGCGGCCACTGTACCAAAAGCCATCGTCTTAACTGCTGGTATGGTGGCCTCCACTATGGCGGCTGGGAATGGGGATAGGGGAACGGAATGAGGGAGGTGAGGAAAGAGGAAGGGGGAAATTGGGCCTCCGGCGCTCTCACTCACCGAACGAAATGCAGTAGTACGGATACTACTACTCTTAAGTCGATCTTCTATGAGAGGGTAGTACTTTCCCGGACGATTCGGCCCATTCATGCTGAAATCAGCGTGGGTCTACTACCGTAAAAAGTCTATTTTGTGTCCATGACATAATCAATATGGAATTGGTAAATAAAGTAATGGTTTAGAATTTACAATATTAATCACCTTTTTTTAGAGAGAGACACCAAAGCTTTCGCATATAAATTATTACTCTTAAATTAGAACAGCTTGACAATGACGGGTGACTCTATTAAGGGTAAAACAACACTACCTGAGAAATCACAAAAACATGATTTAGAGCTATTCATAATAAACATAATTGTATCAACAGACCAACCCAGACTACTATTATCTATTATTTTATTGTCTCTATCACATTAACATAATAAAGCCGACTTAACTCTGTACAACTATAGATTATTATCAATAATAGAAGATAAATATAAAAGGTTAAGGCGATGTCAAGCATGATCTATGTCAATATTTACTTCTCGCGTATCAGCGTTATCTGCTAATAAGTTTTCTTGATAACTGTGATTGTATTCGCGGATATGTTCAGTTGCTATGATGTAGACATTGTTAACGTTTTGTAAACAAGAGACTCCAGATAATACATAGTCTTTCATTATTGGTTACGAGGATTCTTGCCAGGTGAGGTCACTCCCACAGTAGGGCGCCGAGATTGGCGTGTTTATGTAGGTACTAGCTGACCCGGCGAACTTTGTTCCGCCTTAATGTCAATAAATAATCATATTTTTTTTTTATTGGAAAAAATACAAAAAAAATTAAATTTCTACATCAATCATTCATAATTATTTCTTTATTTTAGTACGGAATAACAAAATTGACGTATAATGACAGCTATGTAATGACGTGTGGATGACAATTTGATATTTGTAAGAAATCAATAATAAAACTATTTCTATTAAATAAATAATTAAAATGATACATCTGCTGAAGATTTCTCGGAGCAATTGCTGACTATCGGTAATGGTCAAGTACCTGTCGATGAATCGAGTGGATTAATATCATTTCCAAATAATTTCTGTAATTTTGTCTCATCAAAAGACGAACTTATCAACAATGTATTTACAGAAATTATTTCTAACTACAAAAATTATGAATGGATGAGTGAGCGAGCAATTTTAGCGGCTAAGAATAAAGATGTAGATGACCTAAACTACATAATTCAAAATAAGATCATTGGAACAATGCATTCATTCAAATCTATTGACTGCGTCACAAATGAAGATGAAGCCACCAACTATCCAATTGAATTTTTAAACTCTTTGGACGTGCCTGGCTTTACATTGTTCATCAATTTTCTAACCACCAAACGCGTACCGTTGCACAGTTTTGGTTGGTTTATGTTTCTAAGCATGATTACTACGGAGCCAACCTTTAGTCGTAAATTGTGCGGTGGTAAGCCAGCCATAATATCCATCTTCTCCTTGCCAAAACATCAGCGGGTATTGCAATGTGTCATATGATCGATGAGTTTCAGATATTCGTTGCAGTTGCCCAGTATCGCGACGTGTAAGCACAATATCTCGTTTTTCCAATTGTTCACCAACAATCAGGATGGCAACTTCGTCTACTGTTGGAGCATTAAATGTCCTTTCGTGTGTTCCAGATGGTCGTTTATCTGCTTTGATAACAACTTTATAGTCATCACTTGGCATGCGCTCTAAAGCACTCTTAAACAACCTAACCAACGCATGATGTTCATGAAGCAGACACTGCAAGTCTTGAAGAATTGCTCGCTTCATTCCTGCATTGATCTCTAGGCGTCGATCAAGTTGTTCTTCCATGTTGCCCATGAAATATATTTGTAAAAATTTATTATGTGTATCTTCGAAAGGTAGTAATGATCCAATTCGATGATGAATCTGTCCTTGTATCTACAAAATAAAAACCAGACAGTATTAACTGGGTTATAAACACTTTTTTCGGTGGGAGAGTAGAGTTCAGAATTAGCAAATATACTACATAGGTACCAATAGATAAAGTAAGTTATTCTTTAAATTTCACTTTACCATTAAGGCAGCATAATCCAGGCGTTTCTCCGGAAAACTTTAATGCACCACAATACTCGCAAACTACGTCCATTTGCCCAATGCAAACGCTAGGATGCAAGCTGTAATCATTGCTGCAATCGTATTGAAACGCTGCTCGATTCAAATCAGCACTTGATAAATATCTTGTTCTGCGTCGCAAATTATCTATTTGTTGACCTCTGTTGTTCGCTCGACGATTCTGCATTGCCAACCGAGCTGTTTCACGGGCTGCTTCACTTTGCTCTCGTGATTGAGAAGCACGAAGTCGAGCCATACTATCGCGGCGCTGTTCACGTGCAATTTCTTGTTCTTCTTCAGTCCTTTCATTTGCAGTATTTCGTATTCTTCTTGCATCACGGCTTTGTCGGGAAAGATTCGATCGTCTTGGTCGCGGCATTATTAATTAAACTTCACTTCACCTAAAAACTTAAATTTTCAACCATACCGAGTTTTATAGTTCACTTCACTGTTTATACGAATGGGCAATTGGGCAATAATGTTAATTATTTATTTAATAGAAATAGTTTTATTATTGATTTCTTACAAATATCAAATTGTCATCCACACGTCATTACATAGCTGTCATTATACGTCAATTTTGTTATTCCAAGTCTGCATGTCAAGTCACACGGGAATGATGTCGAACGGGATAAAAAGTATCCTATGTCCTTCTCCTGGCTCTAAACTACCTCCCTGCCAATTTTCAGCTAAATCGGTTCAGCCGTTCTTGAGTTATAAGTGAAGTAACTAACACGACTTTCTTTTATATATATAGATATGTATTATATTGCCTTAAAGTTTGCGGATGGATGCATCGGGTAATTATTTTGTTTCCCCGAAATCGCATAATCACTGATCTTGATATATTTTGGAAAACATTCACAGTGTAACCGACGCTAATTAGTTACGAGCCCACTGTATGAGTGGACACTAGTATAAAAATAGATTAATGAACTGACCAAAGTACTAAAAAAATCATCTTAACCACAACATACATCTTACTTAATACCAAAATGGCCTAAATACATTACATTACTAATCCTAATAAGTCATTATGTACAATAAGATGTTTTGGTGCGGATATTGTGCGACCAGTAATTAAACGCAACGTAATAGCCCTCGAAGAGATTAAGATGTGAGCGCATAATGTGCTACAATCCATCTCCGTTACGCTTGCGAATGAGTTGTGGGCTAAAACATAAGAGACCAGCGACTGACCGATATAATAAATATGTGATTCTTTCATTGAAAAATTCTTAATCATAGAAAAATTTAAGAAATATATCTTGAAAATCGACTTCGACTGGCCTGTTGGCCTAGTGGTTAGTAACCCTGACTGCTAAGGTCGTGGGTTTGATTCCCACCCAGGACAAATCTTTGTGTGATAAGCATGATTGTTTGTTCTGTGTCTGGGTGTAATTTATCTATAATATACATGTATTTACAAAAAAATTTATATAAGTAGTCTATTAGTTGTTTAGTACCCATAACACAAGCAAATATAATTGCTTAATTCTGAGCTAGATGGCTCTGTGTGAATGTGGTAGAATATTATATTATATTATTATAAATAATCATCAATCACTCCTTTTAATTTTGTTTCAAATTAAATTTAGGCAAAGAGAATCTTTACAACTGCAGCAAAACTTGAGTAATAATATAATGTAAAGAGGTAAAGCAAAACAATGACAACACCGAACAATAGTGAAGCTGTAATTTTTATGTAACAAAATAAAAATATGCTATCCGATTCATCCATTTATATAGACCAGTGATCGCCGTGCAAAAACACAAAACAATCTAAAGCAACGTGTTGAAACGAAAGAAATAATAAAACAAAACAAATAGTATCAAACGCAATGCTATTATATTACATTACAATGAGTGTTGAGAGAATGAGAATCATTAATATAAGTGAAACTACATTCTAGTACTCTAGCTATCGCTAAACAACCGAAACTTTTAAATTGTTCTAATCAATATGTATTAAAACAAAAATAGTTAAATTCATTTAATTTGACAGTCTTAAAATTTTAGGTTTCTGAAAGGCTGATCAACGAAAAATTAACTAATCACCTGTTAAATCTCATGTAAAAAACCTAAAAGCATGCCAAAAGCGTTGTTAATTTGTTTATTTGATCTAGTTAGTTACTAATTAGATCAAATTAAACTAAATATTTATGCTTTTAGCAACCCAATCGGTATATCACATGAGGTTCAACAGGTGATTAGATAATTTTTCATTGATCAGCTTTTCAGAAACTTAAAATTTTATAAACTTCTAATCGCTTTAAATACTTTTCTTAAACCACACTGACACACAAAACGTTAACAATAGAAAAGTTCATAATTTATACAGTGATATATATCCAAAAAAGCTCTTTATAAGTGTTACAGATTACAGAAGATGTTATATTAGTTAATATGAATATCTTATTTATGAACCAACTGATGGATGGGCCACAACGCCCTATAGCCTCAAGGCGTTTAAAGTTTTTTGTTACAACTACAAGATGAGAAATGTTCACATTACTGCCAACCATGGGAATGACAAAATAATTTATTTCTTTTATGACGTTTTAATAACAAGAAATAGTATTCAAATGTTAGATACGATTTAAATGGCATTTATATCAGTCGAGCTCCTACGACTACCGTATCGATTGTTAATGGTTTGTTTGCTTGAATTGAAGCGGCATTTAGAAATATTTTTAATTAGTCATGCCATCTTTACCACCTGTCTTGTAAAAGTTACTCTTCTTCTTCTCAGTCGTTTCGCTCTTGGCAGGGCGGTCGTGGTCATTATGTAGTGTTTGGTAAGATAATGCGCTTTACGACGTTTCACCAGTTCTATCTGTTCTTGCATTACTCTTATTTGCTAGTATGTTCGATTTAGTATCATTTTTATTATCAAATAATCGTTTATCATCATATTGATAACAGAAGCCTTTCAGAACTCCTTTCGTATCTCTAGTACTTCAATTTAATATACAACATTCAGAATGTCAGATTCAGCACTTCATTGTTAACTATAATCAGTATAATCACTTAAAAATCATCGCAATTTTGAATCGTTTGCAAAATAAATTAAACAGATTTCCAAGGTAAGCCACACATGTTGAACAAAGTCACAAAGAATGCCACGAGTGTTGAAACAATTGACAAGGCCTTTATACAATAGATCTCTGTGAGCACAATAACTCTTTATATTGAAGTCTGCTAAGATTTGTCCACATATGGAAACAGGACGCACACTGTATTGTAATGAATTGTCTGTTTGTGACTTCAAGAGTACTATTGTAAATTAAAATTGTTTGGAATGTCAGTAATCTTATTTTGTCATATTTATTTTGAGATATGATTGTAATTGTTTACCTTAATCTCTTTGAGGCAACTTTCAATTGGTTTATACTTCTTATAGATGAAAGATGTTCTCCTATAAAATTTATAATTAATACACGTACAAACATTTTAATATCAGTATTATTTTGACTTGCTGTATCTTAAAAAGGCATCTCAACTATTCAGACATAATATACAATATCAATTTGCTAGAAAATATTGGTTGCTATTGGTATGTAGGTTGTGGTAGTTTGTTTGTGGAGTGAAGTTATTCTGAAAGTCTAATATAAAAAAGCAAGGTTTGCGATTAATTATAGAAATAAAGATTGTAGAGTTTACAGTATAAGTATCCTAAACTGCATCATGGTTTCACCCGCGTTAAGTTACATCTTTGGTTACTGCTCTGCTCCCAATAGCGTGATGTTACATAGCCAATAACCTTTCTCAAGAACTAGGCTATCTAAGAATATTTTTAATTCAACTGGTTTTGCCAGAGATTAGCGCGCTCAAACAAACAAATGTATATTACTATTCAATAAGTAAACTTAAAAACTACAAATAAATGGTAATCATTACATATTGTATTTGTCATAATAATTGACTTCACGTGTGAAATTCTTCCTATGTTTTAACGATAAGAGTTCACTGTGTCAATAATCAGCACAGACGTTAAAAATATTTATTTTCGTGTTTCTTTCCACTTAAAGCAACGGTATGACCTCTTTCTTAGGTGCTAATGTACTGAGGTGACTAGGAATATCTGTCAAAGGGAAAGTAATAGAGGTAGCACTCCCAAAAGACTTAACCTTAATAGGGCTGGCAATAAAGCTAGTATTACAATCACGGGACTAAGAAGACCAATATTTAGACAAAGCTATTTGGTAACATGGAGAAATACAATTAAAAATATATACGATTTAATTTTAACACGATTTTTGCATGTTCAAATTATATGTCTAATTTGAAGACGATCAAATTGGCCGCTATCAATACAATTTAATACAGTTCTTGTATAGATGATACCACAGGCTCTAAAGTCTGCGTCAGCTTCTTAATTTTCATCCATTTGCTAGGTGTGGTTAGGTAAATATCACGCTTTAAGATTACTTCAGGAAACTAGCTTAAAGTGGAAGCACAAATAAAGAAATACCGTTCAGAAGACATTGAGGGCCGTCCTCGTGCTTTTGATTTCGATCTGCGACGGTGCCCATTACATAACCTACTAATTCATCTACCATTAACGTTTATAGCCATTAAAGCCTAACTCCATTAGGTTCGAGTCGTTCTTATATAATAATTGATAACGGTTCTTCTGTTATGTCCATGCAATAACGTCATGTTTTTAAAACGATAGCTCTCTCGCCAAATATTATGGAACAAACCCAAAATTTTATTTGTAGACAATGTAATACCATAAAATAATGAATACATAGCAACAATTACGGAATCACTTATCATCTAATGGCCATTGAACTGTAATCTAAAAAAACTGCAATTTAACCCACCGGCGGCGCCCCAGTTCTCGAAACAATAATAAACAGATAGTGATTCACGAAATATAGGAACAATAATTTCGGCGGGCAAGGGTTATCTCGAGCGCCCGCCAATAAATAATACAACAATTAGTGCACTGTTCTCTAAACATATTATGTATAACAATAACATACGCAGAAAAATGAACCCTATTTAATATATTTTGGGTTGTAATACGGTAATATATGGCAAGCGTTATAGTTAATGAGAAACCAGAGAAATGGGATTAGTGGTCTAACAAATATCGATGTTAGTCACAAATACTGTCGCAAACAGTAAATTGATAATATACTAATTGCTTTGTGTGTGTAAAGTTATTTTCTGCTCGCGGTTAGTCATGCAAAAGCTATCGGTAAAGTCCGTATAAATTTGGCTCACCGATTTTTGTATAAATTTTTTCATGAAAGTAGGTTTTACTTGACTGCATTTACGAGTATCTGATTAAACCTATATTAATAAAGTGATAACTTCGTACATAATTCCACCGCAAGTCTAATGCAATGACAACATTTTAATCAAGTAGTTGACCAATCAGATAGCATAATATACCTACAATACTAATAAAACGCAGGAAATTCAGTTACCGCGTCCCAATAATCGGCCTTCCAATTATGTCCTGCGCTATGCCACCACATACCTGTTTGGAAAACCAATTTGATTGTGTAACAACAAATTATGCCTATTGCGCTCTATTGCAACACACAACTTTGTCACAGTTTCCCGCCTTCACGATTTCAAATTGGAATGCAACGTTAAGCACAACTCAGTGATTGGTTCATACAATATTCAGGGCAGCCAATCGCAGTACGCCTGTGTCGCCAGTGCATCAAAAATTCCATCTGAATATACCAGTGTGGCGAGCACTAAAAATGATAATGCCCTAACATGGACATACAATTTGAAATGAAGAATTCATGTATCGTTCTCGTTTACATTTGGGATGTGTTTTTATTGACGTTCAATCGGACAGGTTCGGTCCATTTTATTTATTAACCGGTGGTATATGCAGTGATTTTGGCAAAACTATTACCGGTTATGCGTTGTTGGCCAGACATATTAGCGGAATTGGTAGAAGTTATGACTGACTCAGTACAAAATACCTATTTAATATGTATACAATAAATAAAAAATGGGAACGAATGGTATGAACGTCAGTAAAAACGAAGCTGCATAACGTGTTTTCTCGGCGGGTCTGATGAAAGGTGAATAGTCTAACAACTATACCTCACTCTATTATAGATTAATTAGAAACATTAATTATAAGATAAACGCAGAAACTATCAAATACATTGCTAGGGTTTCCGTATCCCATCAATTTTAGCAATAGGTAGCATTAGTAATCTTAGGATTTACACATACTTATTCTTAGTACCATTACATAGACATCTTTATACGTTTAGTAAACACGCCACATCTTCAATCTTCTGAAATGCTTCCCTTTATTGACAGCATTGATTTCTCAAATAGTGTCAATATAGTTTTATAAGATACCTACTAACTGTTTGCCGTGTACTTTTTGGGACAAATCTTCTCTGCTCTTTAATGTCTCATATGTCAGAGCGTCCCGTCTAACCAATTACAAATGAATATCATTACATAAATTATAACATAATATTGTTTAGTTTTAACTTACAACCATGTTTCTTATCAGATTTAAGTTATTATGAACTAGAGAATCAAAAACCACCATTTCCATTATGTATCTACGGGTACCGCACATTGTCACATTTGCACACTCATCAAAAATATTATGTATCACTTTTCCACGTTGTTTCCCAATGCATTCAATTCAGTTCACATTAAGATCGCGTTGCATACACACATCATTCATTAATCATATAAGTTAGGTGGTGAACTCAATAAACAGTGTTCTAATCACGTGAATAGTTTTAATACATCTCTATCACATACCAATACCGTAATCAGTAAAAAGACGTGTGGACACACCATACACATTAAATTCCAAAACGTTTATTTTAAACAACAAAGCAAAAAATCGCGAAGTACCCGTTAGCGATACTCAAAGAGTGGTACCGTTGAAGCGAGTCCATATTGACCTTAACCTAATTTAAAATGCTATCAGTCAGGTCCCCTACAGTTTCAGTGCGTACTTCGTCGCTCGTACAGAGCTCAATAAAAACGCAACATGACTGACTACCGACGTCGACGGTAAAGTTTAAATTAATAATGAGCGTATTGTTGGTGGAAAGAATGTTAGGGATGCGATCGCATTTAAAAGAAAAAAGAAAAATAAAATAATCGATCTTATTGCGAGTTATATGCAATTTCATTATTATGCATGGAAATTTCACAACTTACATAAGCATCACAATAAAAAAAACGAACCTCGTCACCAGGCAGAGTGAACGTTAGGAAGATGATGATGACTTACTTATGCGTCACGATCAATAATTAACATAGACCTTAAGTCCCTTATAATTGCAGTCTAATTTTTATATTTACTATTTTAAAGTTATGCCGTCAGCTTTTTAATTTAAACGCATGTCACCTTACTCTTACTTTAAATAATTTAGGTCTTTATAATTATCAACATTTAGTCAATGAAAGAATGAACGATTTCACGCTTGTACAAACATAATTACATCGATAAAGAAAAAGCAAAAGCCTTATCCATGCAAACCCTCCATGTCTGTCTTTAGAAGCAAACAAGACGGATAACCCTACGGCCGCCCTTGTCCCGCGTTAAGGGATTTTTTTATTGTTACCCGCAAATTGTGTTCGCGTCAACCCTACCGCTGCATCCGTAATGTTGTATGATGCGTTGACGCTACGTTGTTTCTGTACTATAAAAGTTATTACATCGTGTTGTTTGGTTTTCTTTATGGGAAAAGAATAGGTAGCTTACAAGCAATTTTAATGACATCAAGTTTTTTTTACTGTTAGTGAATAAAAACTAAGCTGTAATATAGAATCAAAACAAGAAGTATTATTTACAGAACAAATACTTTGATGAAATAACAGGAAGCTATGTTTTATAAAGCTGGCATCCCCGCATAATGAACGTCACCTGCATCTAAGTTCTGAACAAAGAAATATCAACATAATTATTAAACCGACCTGTTAAAGTCCTCAGTGTAACGAAAACATTTTATTTGCCAGCTTATACTAGGTTAGTTATACTAATAAAATAAAATTAAAGGTCTTTAAAATAAAACCTCTTTGCTACACCCAAAACTGTAAATTTACTATATATCTTAAGCATTCAAACTCCCTACATTGTAGGTATCTTTATTGTAGTAAGTACACATCTAAGGCCGCTATTAGACTATCATAGAAATATGATCAAAGACGTGTACGTCATTTTTAAATGAAGAACATATGACGGCATAATAACTACATGTGATTATCTATGATCATAGTTTGAAGGTCGTCGAACTATGATCATAGAATTTGACAGATATGAAATCATTTTTATATGATAATGTAATACCGCTCTAACTACATGAGCAAAATAAATCTTACGAAACAATTCACGACCTCTCATACTTCACGATCAGACGAACAAATTATTATAAAAATTTTAATTTTTCCAAATTATAATTAAAATCATCCCCCAACTTTAAAGATGTCCAGATCGCTAGTTAATTACTTTACAATTAGACATAGATATGGTTTCGTAATATAGGTAAGCCGTATCAAAAGAACGTGGTGCGCAAATAATACGGAAACCAATTATTATCTAAATTACTGACTTTTCTTTCGCCTTTGATGCTCAGAATTTTGATCGAAATCGAAGTAGGGAAGGAATCAAAGAAAAATTAAAAAGAATGAAGTTATCAGATATCGGTACGCAAACAACGTAAGCGACTTCTTATGTTTTGGATGAAAGTGAGATTACAATTTGCATGGCGGCAAATACCTAACATTTTGTAGATAAACCTTATCTTCTAGAGTCTTGATAGTTACTCTTTCTAATCTCTAAATCTAGATTTTAAAGATAAAATAGGCGTAACTATACCTGAAACAGTTACAGGTCAAGCAATATTTGTTTAAATATTTTCTCTTGTAAAAGTCGCTTATGATATTTATGCCGCAAATTCACAATCACGTTGCCGACAGGTGGCACTGACAACTTGTATTAACGGATCACTTTTTATAACAACTTTCTTTAAAAGTTCAACTTCGATTATACAGAGTGATCTGATTTCCTTTCCTGTGACCGGCGAAGTTTTGTAAAGGTCACAAGTATGATCGGTAGCTTTAGTATCTCTCTGTTTAATGAGATTCGAAATTGTTGAGAAAAACCACCGATAAATATCGGTTTTTGTGTTGTTTGGTTTGTACTTTACAGCTCATTCAAGTTCTTTAAAATTAAAACTTATGTGTTATAGGTTCATTTAAATATACCAAAGGTGATAATGATGAAAACGTGACACTAGGTTTTTTATTTTTTTAGCTTTACCATGTTGAGTTTATTTTATAAAATTTACTCTACTCCGGTGGTGTTTTTAATATCCACGGATGGGGAAGTTTTACGATGTTTATTCAACTTTGTAAAGAAAGAAAGAAAGAAGAAGAAAGAAAACCAGTTTGTTAATAACTTAGAGCATTATAGCGATTGTAGCTTAGCCTCGCTAAATTTTCCGTATCGTTTATTTTATATGCTATTGTATATGTGACAATAGAAAAAACAAATTTGTCAAACAACTGGCGCTGTATAGTGTCGAAATTCATCGCCTTCAATCCCCTAACATCCATTTTAATGACGTCACCCCCTGGGTGTAACCCTTGAGATTTTAAAGACAACCTGAATACCTTTGTTTTGTTGCAATAATAGCTTTATTGTGGCGTTGAGTTCAAAATTTTGCACTATTTTAAGATGATAATGACTTGTACTTGTTTTGATGATGTTTAATACATTTTTAAATTCAATTTGCTTTTTATTTACGTTATGTAGTAATAAAATGTACAGAAAACTGTAAAGAATACATTGTTATAACATGATATAATTTAAAATGACCTATTCGTACGAGTAGTTATAGTGACCTGACTAAATAATAAAAACAAAACCAAATAAAATATTTCAAACAAATAAAAAGCCTTGTAAAAAAGCAATCGCATAAACAGTAAATTAAAGCAGCTATTGGTCCATGAATCGGAATAATCGAATAGATTCGTTGACGAGACTACCAGCGGTAGTGAATTGGTCTATTAGTTCACCCTAGTCCAGTTAGTCCCCTCTGTAATGTAGTTACTCTTAAGTGTATTGTTTTCTTTTTAGTTCATGTAGTTTTGTTATTTGAAGTTTGAACATAAACTTAAGTTTTGGGTGGATCAAAATTGTCATATTTGGGAGCAAATATAATAAATTAAAATTAAATGCTGCCCATTAAAAATGCGTACGTTTGCAAAAATTAAGCACAATAAAATTAAATATAAATCAATTTTAGATTTTTTTACTTAGAAAACACCAAACAATAGGATGGTGTCTTAAACTGCCACCAAAGTGGTTTAATCAACTGCGGTACCATCAAGTAGACGGTTGCATAATTAGGTATCAGTTTAACACTACAGTATTAACAGTCATGTTCAAGTTTACGAAACTAAAGAGAAACTTGCCGACAAAATAAATTTATTGTTAATCTGTATGTGAACGATTTCTCTCGAAAAATGATCTAGTTTCATTCCTGTGGGGTTACAAGTACAAAACATAATAAATCATAAGTGGCGTTCTCAGTGAACAGGAAAATAAAACGTGTTTCTCTGAATCGTATGACACGAATCGTGTGTGATCGATACAACTTTTATTTTTATTGTAATTGCTTTGTAATTTTCCATTTCAACAGCAGTTAGGATAACCATATTGTCAATATCAGAATCGTTAACTATAAAGCCTTACTTTAGTTATTTAAAAACATCGATACACTATGAGAAAAAGTGCATTGAGATAAGAGTATTTAAGATATTCTAGAAGATAAAAAAAATTTCTCAAAGGAAGAAATAACTGACTAATTATTAAATACTTGACCAAGCTGAACTATGCTTTTCATATAATGAAAGAAAGCCAGAAGTAATAGAGCAAATTTACATAAATAAAAACAATTTCAAAAACAACCTGATATTGAAAATGGTAATAGAATTGAAACTATTGAAATAACATGGCATATAGAAAATTATAATAATGAAGTAAATTGTAATGTTAATGGTAATTTTAGAAAATTTCAAAAATACAAGTTTATAGAATAAAATATCTCAAATTGCTATGGTGATCAATGTTCATGTCTTTTCTGTTCTCTGCAGTGGGATAATAACGGTCGTTATTATATTGTTATGAAATACCGGATTGAATATCTGATTTACCGAATTTAATTTGTATATTTAAATTTAAATCAAAAAGTATAAACAGAAGCACCTAATCAGTTAAATTTTCAGCTATAATATTTAATTTAACATCAGCAAAATTCTTTTGAAATAAATTGGCTCATAGTATAAATGCAATTTTTAATTAGGTCCCGTTAATTTATTTTTCACTGAACTGGTTTCACAATGAGCTCTTTCTTTGCGAAAGTGGTCCAATCTTTTGTACCGTGGCAAAATAAAAGAAGGTATTCTGACATGCGAGAAACAATCGAGTATACATACAACCTTTTTTTGCAATTAAGAAGCTTACTGATCATTTCTTAAAACAGCTGAATAAGTTATTTAAAAATGTTAAATCTCGTCATGTGCTTATTTGTGAAATAAGAGCAGTTAAATTTGATTGATAGTTTTAATTTCTTTAATTTATTTTTTGAGTCGCAGTACTTCATCGGCTTAAAGAAATAATAATAATAATAATATGTGGATACTATCACACACTGTCGTCTAGTCCCAAGCTAAGCAGAGCTTGTGTTATGGGTACTAGATAACTGAAATATAATACATATACATACTTTTTTTTTGTAAATACATACTTATAATACATAGGAAACACCCAGACTAAAGACAAATACAAATGTTCATCACACAAATATTTGCCTTCCGCGGGAATCGAACCCACGACACCCGGCGTCGCAGTCAGTTACACTAACCACTAGACCATCGGTGCAGTCAAAGAGCTATTGAAAACATGTTTACTACATGTAATTAAATTTCCCCATATAAGTTTACGCAACTTTATTATAACAAAAAATTGTAGGTTTTAGTCTATTCCTATTTATTTACCTGGGTTAAGCATAATTTATTAAAGGCAAATATATGTCTGAAGGAGACTATCAACATTATTCTTTAAATCAAATTCAAATAGTTACATTATTTTATAAAACCGATTAGTAAAACTAAAACCTTAACAACAGAACCAATACAACCATAATTAATGTTAACAAATGTAAACTAATATAATACGTAGGGAAACACAGAGAGGTAACGTCATAACCTCTGGAAAGAGGAAGTTGCGACCACGACATTAATAATTCAAAGCGGTCCTCTGATGCATTTGTTTGAGATGCCCGAAGTAAAACCTCTTCTGAGGGAAGCTAAAGTAGAGGAAATGCGATAAAAAGGTGCAACTTCTATAGAAAGGATTTGGAATAAAGAGATTAAACGTGATTTGAAATACAAAATACTTTACTGCCGGATCCAGAATTGTGAGACGATTTAACTATTATGAGCCAACTTGTGGTCATCATCATGACCATCATTCAAATCAAATTTACCTAAAATTAAACGTTCTACCATCCAACAGTAACTTTTCATTAGCAAATCCTATGACATTTTAGATACAAAAAGTGTCATTACATCAGCAATATGAATGTCAGATGTTACATAGCTTGTTCTAGCAATAACTAGTAAAATATATTTTAAATATTTTTGATTATTTCCAACAGTATCTTTATCACAAGTTCCTACAGTTATAGTACATATTACATCGCATAATGTTGCTTTGTTGATATCATAGCGGTGCCATCCGGCAACACTACCGTCATGAATTATTCACAGGGTTCCAAGCCACCTGATACGGGGTTATATAACGTGCACAATTTTGTTTTATTTGCTTACAGTTAATGTGAAAATGTGTTTATTATTTTATATCTTTGAAAGTATAATGTTTAGGAAGGAATGTATTTTAGATTTTATAGTAACCCTTTTCTGACCATTTAGAATGTCGAAATTTAAATGGTTTAACATTAATCTTACTGTAATAAACATTATTACCACCTTATTTAATAAATGTTCTCGTTATCTGTAAATTAATGATTGATAATCCTCATATGTCAGGTGGACACAGCTAAGCTAGCTAACTATTATGATCGGAGAGCTAATTAAACTATATCTTCATAAAGTGGTTATTATTTTCTACCAGATTAATTATTTTCCCGTGGGTGGTTAAACACCTCTGCCTACCTTTTCGGGGATAAAAAGCGTCAAGCTGTGTGTATTTACTACAATAGCAAAAATTTGGTTATTTGTCTACCAACTTACAAAGATATTTTGTTACGCAGTGACCGACGAGGAGTTCTGGACGCGGCGGCTCTGCAAGCCTTAGCTGGGGAGAGCGTGCTGGAGAAGGAACGGCAATTGTCCGAGATGATCTTGCAGTTGCAGATGGTCAGAGAACAGCTTCTGGCACAGCAGGAACACGCAAAGGTAGGTGTACAATGACATGATGTTACCTACTGCTGTTTATAATTGCTATTGTTCTTTAAAATGCTGCGGCTTAATGAAACGAAAGAAATATTCTACAAGTTTAAAGCTGAAACACATTATCTGGCTGTTTGAAGCTACGTAATAGAACAAACGTGAAGCTTACCGTATTGATTGATTGCTCCAAAACGAATATTTTTAAATATTTGATCCAGACTATTGGATAAATTTTATTAAAACGAAGTATATCAATAATTTTTAAAATAACGTGAGCTAGATTTTACTTTATCTTCTATTTATCAATGTTATAATCAGATGTGATTTATAAACGTTTCTGTTTGATCATACATTTAAAAGTTATCAACAATCGTCAATAAAATATTTAATACTTGAGAAATGATTGCCTAGCCAACGTTTTTGATCTCTAAAATATTACTGATACCAAATTTGTCACTTCTTCAATAATATCTGATTTCATAATTTATAAAAATACAGTACATAGACGACCTCGTTCGGTGTGCCAACTTGTTGTAATGAAGTTACTCGGATTAGCATCGACCGAGATAAATGCGTTTAGGATTATTCGACCGGTTGCTGTTTCCACAGCAAAGGGATTTTTTTTGTAATTTTTTTAACAAGTTGAATATTGTAATTTGATGTGACATAATTTGTGGTAAATGTTATCTGTCTATTTTATGATGAAAAAAACTGTAAAATTATAAAATAATCAATAATTAAAAATATTTATCTATTTACACTACTTTAGTTTTATTATTTTGGTTTTCCTTTTCTGTCATATCTAAAAATAGAATATAAGCCTGTTATGTTATTTTATAGCGTTGAAATTAGATATTAAGAATTAGAACTTTAAGTTTCATGTGTTAAGTAAACAAACTTTATCTTTAGCCTATGAAGTTGTAGTTTTAGCCAAAACGACTCTCGTCACAGAATTATTGTGAAATTACACAATTTAAATAATTATGTAGTTCTTATTTTCTATAATAATCTAATTCGAAAACTGTCCCATTTATTTATTATATTCAACTCTGCTCACTACACTAACAGTTTCCCAAAACGTGTAGTAATGCACTACAAAATATTTTATTTATATTATATTATATTATTTATATTTTTTACATACATTTAATAATACATTTATTAATAGACTAGATGCAGATTTATTAATTACAAATGTATATAGGTATACATAATTATATGATAAATAAATGACACAAAATTTTAAAACACATTCATTTTAGTAAAAAATATATCAGCGTCTGGATACTGAACAACCAGAGTTTGAGTTTGAGAGTTGAGCAGTGCAACTGCCTGACTCGTGGGTGCGAATTTTGTATTAGGTACACATCTATTCGTATTAGGTATTTATAAGTTGCAATTCAAAGCTGCTACAGTAGTGCCTAACAAATATAAGCTCGACAGGCAATATTAGGTTTAAAAAGCATCCAAATATCTACTAGGCTTCATCTAATCTAATTTCTATATACCAAATATAACCAATATAATAAATAGAAATTGTACATCGGCAATATCAAAGCCAAATATGAAATCGTAATCAAATCGGCAATCAAAATCCAATCAAACAATGAGTAATTAGAATACATCGGCGTACTAAAATAGAAGTTCACGGTCGCGTTTGACCCCCACTCCACTTAGCAATGAGTGGTAATACTTTGTTTTCAAAAGGTTTTATCTCACTCCAGACATCTGTTTTGCATGCCGGGTCACGGATTGAAAATGGCTAAGGAATGAAGGTTTATTCCTGTTTAGGAACTTTACGTTTAGTTCGTAAACTGCCGCTTATTGTTTCATTTCATGTACGTTTATGGAGTTGACAGTTTCACGGTATCGTATAAGACTGCACTAACAAGAATCCAACTGTACATCATAACATAAATGTTGTACAATGCTATTGATAATTGTAATGGGAATGCGGAATTTATTTTTAGTGAAGGTGTTTTGTCTTTTTGCGTAGTAAAACATAATGTATGGGATGATGCGTCGTACTTAAGTTTCTGCTTGCAGCGTGCCTTGCTTTTGTTCACCAGTCTTTTGTAATATTTCCTAATTAACTTTGTCAGAATAGTTGAATTTCTTGCTTCGTGTTTTGTTCTATTCTTCACTATTGAATAACTTTAACAATATAACTTACGGTCTTATATCGTTATTGTCTGCGAGTACCTATTGTTTGAATAGTATTGAAGCTAATATTATTCTTAATTGTTTTTGATAAATCAGGTGATGTAATTAACATTTTTATACCTAAATCAGAAAGTTGACAATTGGTTGTATCCTCTAAAGGTACAAAAAACGGAATCCTTTTTCATTGTAATTTATTCCTTAAAGTTTAACTTTTTGTTTACCCCTTCTTACAAATTAGGTTTGTTACGGGTCCGCGAGTCTTGTGTAATAATGACTTTGTTATTTAGACTACAAAGTACAGTTTTCCTTTCTCATTTTAAGACTTATATTACAGTGAGGTACCTACTAATATTTCTTAGAACTACGATATTTTGTGATTTTAGATTTTATTTGAAATTTAGTGATTTGTGAGGCTCGAAAAATCACTCGAGAATTCACCACATGTCTTGTACTAATCTTACCAGTATCAGTTTATTTAATCCCAATATTTTTACTTATCTATCACTGTTAAGCTTTTCAAAACTATGAAAAATATTTCGCATATAATTAACAAATCTACAAAGTACCATATAAGTAAGCACAGACACCAACAAAAACTAACGTCAATGAAACACAACCCTCTAATTAACGAAAGCATAACGCACATTCATTTCCAATTATACTTGTATAGTTGTATACATGTATACAATACTGGCTGTATCCTTTCATCACGAATCAATTTTCATGTTGAATGCATATTGTGCTGGGCACTAGCCGTACGGTCGGCAACAAAGACACTCTCTTACTAATGAATCAGCGATAAAAACTCGAACAACACTCGATAATGCCCTCTGTAGGGATAGCAAAATGATTCGCGTTTTTTTGCCATTAGTAAACAAGGTTTATCAATTGAAATAAAAATGTAAGAAGATAGGTATTTTTTTATTTAATTTTATTAAAAAAAGCAATATTACATTTAAAATAGCTATTATGTAAGTAAAAAGCAAAAAAAAAAAAATAATTATCAAAAATAAAAGTTTAAGTGATGTTATTGCATAAGCATAGGTACTTACCTAATTGTAGGCATAAGTCAACGATAAAATTTTGCTATTGTTTACTTAATTCTGTATTAATTATCTTTCTTTGCAACATCAAAACCCTACCCCAAACAATTTCTATTAAAACCACGGCATCAACCTTACAATAGTCGACGGTGTAGATTGAAGAGGCGCGTGTATAGCGGTGCAAATGGGCCCGGCTAATGGCGGCCGCATTCGTATTCGCGCGTTTTTTCAGAACGTCCCTTTGTTAACTGTGCTCGGTACGAATAGAGTTCGATACGCCGGCTTCGATTCATCAACTTTTTTTATGTTTTGTCTTTTCAATGCTAGACTGTTTTGTTTGGTGCCTGTTTCATGCTGACGTCATAGTCTATGTATTTGGTAACCCTTTGATTACTATAAACCGAATATTAGTAAAATTTTAAATAATGATCAGCGTACGTGTAATCTTAGTTAGTTTGTCATTTTCTTTTAAACACTAAACTGTTGTATAAAACTATTTTATGACAAATTTAAATGATAAATAGGTACGTATGATATATATCCGTTCCGTGTTTGCCCAATTTTTTCAATGTAACATTTTTATTTATTGCAATTCAATATTAATAGTTTACATGAAGTCAACTAGCATCTGACCTGAAAAGTCTAATACTGTCTCACACCGATATTTGCTTGTTAAACTAGTGTTCAAACTAAATACGAATACTCGGTGTAGCTATTGGTGACTTGTAAACGTTGAAAGAGCTACACTTTTTCTTACGCCTTCGTTATTTCTGTTACTGTTATTTAACAGATATGTCTGTAAATAAAAGTAACAGAAATAACGGCGGCGTACCATGAAGACACAGAAGAAACCAACCAAATCAATATTATTAATAAATCACGCACAAGCAGATATCGTGTTAAATTAGCATAACTTCCTTAATATATGTAACAGCAAGCTAATTTCTTAGTATTGACCATTAATTCAGCGTTAGTCATAGTGTATGATTCAATACAAGTATCAAGTGGCTGTTGAATTAAAACTTGTAAAATATTCAATTCATTCATTAATAAGCTCAGGATAATATATTATAAACCGGCAAGATAAAGATTTGGGATCACTTTTATGGTGAATAACTCAAAGTATGATTCCTGAGCATTCTGTAATTTTGTTTCTTTACCTCTGTAACGTGTCAAATATAGTGGACATCGGGTTTAGTTGAATAAATATATCTGCCACTATGTAATAGTCAAATTTCAAGAAGTTGATTCAAGTTATAGCTGGGCGGGGTACAAAGTAAAACCTTTTATTTCATTGCAAGTATTCTATTATGTAGTATGTGTGTGTAGTACATGTCTATAAATACGGAATAGAATTCCATAAATTGATGTGCCAAAATATTTATATTTACTTAGTTACCTTTACTTCTAATTCAATCTATAACACTATCTCATAAAAAAAATCAACAAAAAATATTTAATCCGTCGAAAGCACTCAGTCGAATTAAAATATCACCCAAATAAAATGTACCATCGGTACCTATGTACAGACACCCTATATTGTAACCCTCTGCAACCCTATACGGCCAGACAAACGGAAATATGAAAATGAAACGTATAAACGGAAAAACGCATCAAACGTTAGCACACGACGGCGACTGGACAAAAAATGAACACAAACAAGCGCTTAATTCGCAAAAAGCCCGTTTGATGTCACTAATTGACAATCAGTCGGAGGACGCGTCTCATTGGTCCGCTTCCTCGTTCTGTTTTTAAAAATTAAAAACAAATAAATTAGTAGCGTACCCATTTTTGTTGTCCGGTATTTGTGTAGCGGATGAGGGATGCAGATGGATAAATGTCAACACATACATTAAAGGCGCAATTAATTATTACTTCAGACTCTTTTTTTTATTTTTTTGATAAGTGTATTCACAAAAATGTTTATTTTAGGCAATATCCACTTTAAAGTCGTTGTTTTAAAACTGCCAATGTTATATACGCGCCAGAATTAATTTTAGAATATAGGTAATCCAACTCTGCGTGATTTTCAAATAACTGTTTAGGAAAAAGAATTCTCTACAGTAGCAGGTTTATACTAACGACCTCAAAGCCACATTATATTTCATAGGAAAATAATATTTGATGTTATTAAAGTAATTTTAGTTTTGAAGCTTTAATCGAGAAAAATCATGCTAGTCCAAAAAATGTTTTATCCAAATACATCAAACGTAAAAATCCGTCACATTGACTATTTTAATCTAATAACACAACCAATTTAAACATATTTTAAGGAATCAACGGTCTCATCAAAAACTAAAACAGAAACAGTTTTAAAAGGTGTCATTTCCCATTAACCGCCCAACTACGACCCGGTAAAAAAGCGAGTCAACAAGTTGCTCTTTAAAAAAATATTTTTAAATTAAAAAATATATATATCCCCCAACATTCGAGGGGTTAACCGTGTCAAACCAATTAGTTTTTGAAAGAAAACTAGAGAAGTGACGGACAGACGTATGATGACAAGGTTTCTGATTAAAACTTTAAAAACATAATATTAAAAGTTTGTCATAACTAGTAACATGCTCTTTAGTTGCAGCTTTCCTTTTAAAGTGACTACCGATGCAAATAGGATATTTATTTTACTCTTCTGTCGGTGATACTTTTTTAGCTTTTTTACTTTTTTGTTTCAGCTGTCATATTTGACTGTTGATTTTCAAAAACAGAACCATATTGTCTTAAATTTTTATAAAAGCCTCGACATTCCAATTTCGACTTTAGTTTCAAGATGAACACTTGTTAACCGTTTTAAATTTCGAAACAGTGTTGCAAGTAATCGATGTACTTACAGTTTATCGATTAGTTTGCTGACAGAACGATTAGTCAAAGAGTAACGATTGATGATTGGCGTCTGCCGTCACCCCTATTTGTTCCTAGACACCATACATCACGAACTACTATTTAAGTATTTTAACTACATGTTCTACAGAAATTAGAAGCACGACTTAAGTTATCTTGACTAGAATTTTAATAGCTTTTAAGTTGCCTAACGTTAGTTAGCTAAAATTACTAAAATGTCCAAGTTCTCAATGTTAATCGATGTGATGTGTAGTAATTATTGCATATGACAACATACTAATTGGTTTTAACGTGAATCAATGATACTTCTTACATTTAAATTGTTTTACCGCTCTGAATGAATCTCTGTTAAAAAGACGAACATGTTAATTTATTATCAAAAATATTTTTGGGAAGTTTTATTATGATCAGAAGGACTGACGATTGTAGTAACGGCAGTGTTATAGAACTCTGTTATCCATCTTGTGTTGCAATTTTCTTAGGCTTTTTCGTATAACACACTGAATACTCGCAGCTTAACCTCTAGTATTTGGCGACTAATATAATTCGAACTTCGATAGTAGGTGGTAAGATAGTTTAAAACAACATTAGAATATTAATTTTTGTTCTTAACATTTTAGATATTGAACCAGTTTAGGTTTATTATAGCTCTAACAAATCGTATATTATGGTTATTATTCAATATGATAAGCAAAAGACATGCGCACAAAATTTTGTAACACATGGCTAAACCGCTGTAAACGGACGAATAGAAGAAAATCTGCCGCACAAAGGCGTGCCCATTTCCACACAGATCATTGTGAGAGAACGCAGCCGCTATATACCTCCCTCCCATTCTCACAAAGTCGCCGACACGATGAGCAAAAGAGATAGTCAACACAATAGACAATTGTTATCCCCACCTTAGCGAAGTTCTAAATATATTGCAGACTAATATCACCCGTAGCGTAAGGTGGTTGAGATGTTTTTAGCGTGATGATAGCTAGCCAATAATTTGATTCGCTAGTTATTGCAGTGAAAACAATAGGCGAGCGTAGGTATTAATAGAATTTTATGGTTTGTACAGGAAATTTATTGGCGTAGTTTCAATGTAGGCATTTACGATGTTTGCTTTTTCATAAGACGTGTTGGTACATTGGTGGTTGTAAAAATCTGGGTGATGTAATTAATACTGAGTTTGTTACCTCGTGCTTTGCTTGATTTACTAGTAAATTACCAACGCGTTTTTTAAACGGTCGAAATTTAAAGTATGAAGTATATCTTTTTGTTGTTTATTTCGATTGAGATCAGAGCGTGTTAAATATTTGAGGTTACCACGATCTGAGTATTTATAATGTAGTTTTATTGGATGTTTAAAAGTTCTCGACTGAGTTTCGAACATATTTCAATGGGCCACATCTCTTGGACCTTTGGGAGCTCTCGTGTTAGATGTTAGTGTTTTTACAAATTTTTAAGATACGTAGAAAGTTCGCCTATTATAGTTTGACTGCCATAATTCAGTTGACTGATAGTGCTAGTTCAGTGTACCTATACCACTACTACCACTAATATAGGTACCTCTACTAAGTGGTGTAATTCGCTAGTCAGTAGAGAATACCTATAACTGATCAATATAATAACGCCACGTAAAACTAACTCTACTTTACTTTTTCCAATAACGGCATCGATCTATCCTTTTGCATTAAAAGCACACGATTTCACATTTCACCTTTGTCACCGAGGTAATAGTCCTGTAATGCAATAAAATGTAATATGTAATGTAATAAAATATTAAACATAGAAAAAGCAATCAAATTAGTATAGAATTAGTAACTTAATGAGGTATGTTGTAATTAATAACTACTGCTTATGAATACAATTTTATTACGTCAACACTATGCTTTGTTACGCACTAGAATCGTCTACTCAGCGGCACAATCAGAAACCTACCTACATAGTATAGCTGTAAGTACGGTCTTTTGTAAGATGCAGCAACAACAATCAGTGACACCCAACAAATGATCATCTCAATTTCTATGCACAATGACCTAGTGTCATTGCGTTTTCTATAGTATTAGTCTGTAACTATTAACTATGCAGTTTATTCCATTAATAACATTGTAGGCTCCAGCTTAAGCAACACTGAAGATCTTTTTATTACTTGTGTGAGTATTATCGTGTTTCTAACGGAAGTTGAGACTCTGTATCTTAGGTTAATTAATTTTTATTTATACCTATCTAGTAATGTGTTCAGGTACGTTCAGGTGATTTATAGTAGACTAATTGACCTCTACTAAAAGAACTGTCAAACTGAAATGATTTCTAATTATTTACATTTTTATAAGAAAAACATTTTCTCGTAAATATTGGCCGTAATACATTGCAAAAAAAAATATTAAATTCAACGTGTAAATATTAATTATTTTATTCAAATAAGATTTATAATGTATAATTAATGTAAGTGGTTTTTAAAAGTAATAAAATTAAAAATTACTTAACTAGAAAACACTGAAAATAGTCATTTAAAATTCAGGACAGAAACACAGAGCGCTTTTAATAAAAGTTATTATTTAGACATTATCTTTAGAACTACTTACAAGGATAAAAACCAATGCAATATACTTATCTATCCTTTTACAATCTAACAAAATACAAGAAAATTGAATGGGAGAAGCAAGAAAGTTGAACAGAGGATTCGTAATTAAGAAGTCATGCTTAGTTACTTCTCAAGTATACAAGTTGAACGCAAACTCTGAATGCCGTTTTCAAACAAGTACCGGTTTTTTACTTCTCTTTCTTCGTTCAAACTGATATACCTAGATAGGTACAACTTGGATTTTTGCAGTTGAAATTTATTTAGATATTGTTAGCGTTTAACTTAAATTGGTGACAGCATGGCGTGCAGTAGGTGTTGACGTCTTATAAACGACTTGGTTATTAAAGCTTCTGTAAATGAATGATGTGAAAATGTTGTATTTCTTTTGACTCCGGATCTTATAAGAGGGGCAGAAAAGGTATTTTATAAAGCCTTCATAGTATATAGGTACCACCATAAATAAATATAAGTTTTACGCTTCGGATAAATCTCTATGTTTGCGTGGTACTGG
Organism: Parascotia fuliginaria; assembly: GCA_963082885.1. Classification (NCBI taxonomy): domain Eukaryota; kingdom Metazoa; phylum Arthropoda; class Insecta; order Lepidoptera; family Erebidae; genus Parascotia; species Parascotia fuliginaria. The sequence goes on from OY720184.1 coordinate 9,484,549, forward strand.
TGAGTTAACTTTTATAACACGTAAACATTGAATAGTTATTTTATGGCATTCTTTATTTTACACCTTCGATTAAACAAAAAGCAAATATAAACACAATAATTTAGAACCCTCAAACAAATAATGAAAAGCAAATTAACTTTTCTTTAGATAGAAACTCATTTACCAATACAAAATAACGGTAACTAATAGAGCTGCCCCAATCGGAAAATACCGTAATGAAAAGACGTCTGAAACAGAAATCAACTGAAACATGCTCCTTTGTATGTATTCAGTATACAAATGCTTTTCTTGGCCGTCATTCATGGCTTTCAATGGGGGCAATAAAGGTTCCCACGGACACAATGAGCCGGGAAGGCAAGGAGGGTGATGAAAAGTTGGGAATCTGGGCCGCGTTCCCGGGGCGACGTAGGGATGCGACTTTGTTTATCGATGTAAGGAAAATGCTGTGAAAAGCCACATTAAAATGAACGTTGGAAACGTTTTTTTATTTAAAATGTGATTGTGATTGTTATTTGATTTTCTTCTTTACTGTTTTGGTTATTATCTATAATATTTTGTGTACTTATATTATTAATTTTGGCCTATTCTAAGACTAAATGTCTCATATATTTAACTATGTAAAATACTATCTCTCATAAGCAGAGACAAATCAACATCACTAACTAATCTTACACAATGAGCCGACAGCCTCTGTGTTTCGGTAGTACTGTGTACGGATTACCACGATGAGGTCTCGGGTTCGATCCCCGGGTCGGGTAAAGTGATTGAATTGTCGAAAATTATCAGTATTAGCCCGGAGTCTAGAGTTGTGCGCGATATATGGCAACAGGCTCGCCGCCTGTTACATGGGACCAAAAATAAAAATAAAAAAATGTCCAAAAGTGGGTGGTTAAACACCTCTGCTTACCCTTTCGGGGATAAAAAATGTGAAACTTTGTATGTATGTAACTAATCTAACATGACTCATGTTAGATTAGTGTTAAGTACCAAAGTAATAACATTAGGTGAGTTGAGCACAACCCCTTACACAGCCGTCACAAATAGTTCTATTTTGCCACCAAAATAGTCGATATTATAAGAACAATATCGATAGATATTTCGGCGACCATTAAAAGGTTATTCCCGTCACTTTCCAATTATTTTTGCGGTCTTTCTTCGCCACAGACTACAGTCCGCATTGAATACGAACAGAATGGTGCTAAGTTTGAAGAAATTAACAGCTTTGTTCGGGTCAAGCTAGAACCGTCGTTTAAGTTTTGAATGTAATGTTTAGGTATTCGGATATTGTAGCTAGGCGTTATTCAAAGTTAGAAATTAAGTGGTATTATAAATGGTAAAATGAATTAGAAGGATAAATTGTCACTTCGAATAAATTAGTCATCAAACGTAGGCCTCTTACAAGCATATTTACATTGTTAGACTTTGAGCAGTATACATGATTTTTCAAATCATATGTACTTTCTAAGTTTATCTGGATATTACTGACTGACCGTGAAGTAAAACATCGTGAGGAAACCTGGACTACTGAGGAAGTCTGAAATCGCCAATTCGCCGATTAATGCTCATACCTTCTCTGTATGAGAAGAGGCCTTTCCCTGCAGTGTGATAATAATCAAAACACCCTAACACCGCTCGCGCTCTCGCTACAGCCTCTGCTTTTATATCCGCTCCTCTTATCCTCATGACCGCGCCCTTAGTTTTCCTTTTCTACCAACTTGCGGTTAATTTATTTAATAAGTTGTTTCTGAATAGAGCACCGAGCACCCGAGCGCTGGATGAATCGTACTTTCTATTTTTCTTTCTTACTTTTTCTCTTTCCACACAAAAAAAAATCTTTAGCATTTTGTTTTTAAAAGGAAACAGAAGCTTTACATTTATTCTTTTTCCTTTCTTTTGTGACAGTGGTTGTGAAATATCGTACTAATTAGATGAGGTTTTACACAAAACAAAATATAAAAGCGTATTTCGTGTAAATAGAAACAATACATGTAAAAAGTATTTTATTAAATTGTTGGTTCAAAAAAAGTCAAGCTAGTTTGGCATTTCCTATGTAGGTACCTATAACCAAGTGTTTGAGAAGAGAGTATCTTACATATACTATCACGACTTCAGTAACTATTATTTTATTTATTTATTTATTTATTTAAAACTTTATACACATACATGTAAAGGCGGACTTAATGCCTGAGGCATTATCTACCAGTCTACCATTGGGTGATGCAGAGACAATCAAGTAGGTGCAAAGTACATAGTATTATTTATATGCATTTTAGTTGGTTTTACTACCTTTTGCATGAGCTATTAACAGTTTGTATCATTCTCAAACTTAAACAGGATACCATAACCTATACTTTAACGTATTATACAAAATTACTATTGTTTTACGTAAACTTTTTATCGTGGTAAGTACTACACACATCATCACTCATGCAGTAATGTATAGCTATTCTCAAGAGGTATAAGCCTTACCCTACCTCTTAATGTAAAGATGTTTAATAAAATTACATACTTTCCTAATATTTTGTGAAGAAACTTTTTACAAATATCTATAAAAGCTATTTAGAGACAATTCATTGATCTATCAATAGTATTTCACTTGTTCTCTATTACATAAAAGCTTTAGTTAAATTTTAGCATTATCCCTGGTCCACCTAAACTGTGGTAAAATGGCGGTGTAATACACTATCTTCTCTGTGTAAGCAAGAAGACGCTATTTAATTTTCCCCTATCGTGATTAAAATGATGGGCCATGGTAAACACACCTGCTCTTAAGTGACTTGTATACTATGTTTACAGGGAAATAAATTAAGCACCTTGCATCAAAAACGTCTTTTAAACAATTTGACTGACACATCAACATAACATTGTAAACACGCATGTAGGTTGTCATTAACTCTAAAAAAACAAAGTTAATGCACATTCATTCTCCGCTCCTCACATCGCCCTGTGTGCCAGCCATTGTTGGCCACGAACACCTGTGCCTTCACCAATCGGTAAATTCATGTAGTTGTCTAACTTTACAAACAGTTTCTGAGCATACATACCTGGGTCTAATTATAGACAATAAGTTCCACTGGGGACCCCATATCGATCATGTGTGTGGCAAACTGAGATCCGTCTTGTCAAAATTATGTATACTCAGAAACAAGCTACCTTATAAAACTCTTAAAACAATGTATTTAGCATTAGCAGACTCCGTGATTGGTTATGGTCTAAGTACATACGGGCGCACGTACAAAACCTATCTACAGAATATTTATAAGTTACAGTTATCCATTTTAAAAACAATAGTGCCCAATAAAATAAAATTAAAATTTAAAGATGATGAACATGGTCTATTTAATCACTGCAAACTGTTAAGTGTATTCGATAAGGTGCGGGTGAGTGTGCTGAGCGAGGAATATGATAACATTAAAAAAGTAGAAAAAAACGTTAGATCCAAATCATTACGCAGTTTATCGTACTTACCAGTCTATAAGAAAGGTAAGTTTAAAAATGTGTACGGGATGCGGATGTGGAAATACATGCTGCCTTGCATCATGAATAGTCTTCCCATAGAAGTCTGTGATGTCATGAATGCACAAAATTGTAAAAACAAGTTTAAAAAATATTTATTAAGTTTTTAGTTTTGAAAATGTAGTATTTAAGTTTATTGTACCGAGATGTTGTGGCTAACATATCACTGTTAAACCCACGATGGTTTGTGTGGTATGTCACTATCACCTTTGTATTATATATATTGTTTTAATAAATAAAAAAAAAATAAAAAAAAAGTGTATAAAACAAAAAGCGGGTAACTTGTTAATAATTGGTTGAAAGTTGAAAGGCTGACTTGTAATTCTTGTAACATTTATTTTGATGGCAACACTGGAACGATTTATTACAGGTTGGCACACTGAGCATGAAAGGCACACCGCACAATAGCCACCTACATAAACGGGCCGAGATTTTAACTGTGGTGATTAATAGTTGTAATAAAATCTTGTTTATGTCTCTCTCAATTCCACACTTGATGAATTTTTGATTGCTTTGTTTTTACTTTAATTGTTATATTTTTTAACAGATTATCGTTTATCTAGTGAACTGCTATTTAAACGTTATTGAATCATAAAAATATTCATAATGATGGGCAAAAATTTTCCTCAAGCAATATAGGTACGAGTACGAAGGGTTTCATCAAAAATTGCCATACTTGACCAACGGATTGGTAATTGCAGTAGTCGCAAAAAAAAACTCGTAAGCTTCCATAAACCTACATAAATGATATTGAAGTAAAAATATACTGAACTACATATATATTATGTACTAGCTTTTCGCGGCGCGGTTCACCCGCGTCTTTGCTTACTGTTCTGCTCCCGTCGCCAGTAGCGTGATGTTACATAGCCTATGACCGACCTCGAGAATTGGGCTGTCATACGCAAAAATAATTTTTCAAACCTGATTTCAAACAAATAAACTCTTTCGCTTTATAAAGTAGTTGGATTTCACAAGAGTGCGATCGACCATACGGATAGTAGGTTTTATTATTCTGGCTAGTTCTAATTTAAAATGTCTATTTTATATTTATGATCATTATAAAATTAAAAAACGCTTAAACATCTTATCGTACCAATTAATGCCTTAATGATTTGATTACAACAACGGCGCATAAATAAAAGAAAACCAAAATGGCGTAGGTGCGTTCAAAATTGGAATTCATCAAAATAATGCGCGGAACGTGATCTCGTGCGAAGTGCGCGGATGAGCGTATATTTCGTTATGCATTACGCACAGGGTTGCCAAAACGAATTTAAAAATAAAAAAATAACTAATGAAAACAGCGTCGCTTAATGTCTAAAATGCACATAGTAGCCCATATTTTTCTACCCAGATAGGTAGTCCTAATTAACACAAGCGCAGTGCTCATCAACATAATTTTCTATAGGTAAGTACTTACATGGAATGCATAGTTTAAAAAGAACAATAGAATTACTCCTGTCAACCCTAGAATAACGTAAGGTGCGCGGGAGTCGAGCGTTTCGTCCCGATTCTTTTTTTAAAAAGCCGTTTTTATTAATTGCCAGCCATTGTTGGTGGTCGACGTGCTTATGAGAATGCGCGCGTTCTGTTACGTTTCAACGTGTTTCTGAACTTTATCCCTTCGAAAATGGAATTTTTTTTTTACTTTTTATCCTTATATGTAGGTATTTATTTCTGTTTGAATTGTTGACAATAGCGTTGTTCTTTTTTTAGAAGATTGATTGCTAAACGTGTTAGTTCTATACCAAAATATATTTAAATTGGACACGATTCAAAATAGAAATTATCTCAAGATATTAATCAATCTTCTAGCTAATAAACTTATCTCAACGTTTTTATTAAAATTATTTTCTTAGGTCAAGGGTTGCATATTATGTATGTCATGTAGTCATCTTTTTTTACTTAGGCTTAGGACTTTTAGACTTAGGATTCATCATATCAGCCAAAAGACGTCCACTGCTGGACATAGGCCTCCCCCAATTTTCGCCACCGTAGCCGGTCGTTCGCCGCCCTCATCCATCGGTTGCCCGCCACCCTTATACGGTCGTCGGTCCACCTTGTGAGGGGTCTGCCCACGCTGCGTCTTCCGGTTCGTGGTCGCCACTCTAGAACCTTTCTGCCCCAGCGGCCGTCAGTTCTGCGAGCTATGTGTCCTGCCCATTGCCACTTCAGAGAACTGGGAGAGAGACAGAGACTTAGGATTACCGGTAGGTAATTGCCACCAAGTTGTTATGTTATCGTGATATCGTTTCTTGGACCATCCTCATCGTCATCAACCTTGTTGTAGCAGTAACTAATTGTAGTTTTTTTAATACAATTTCATTGCACATTTCGAAACCCACTTATTTTGACAAATTCATGAATTATTTTAGAAGTCGTCAGAGAATCTGACGAATTCGAAATAAAACATGTTACAATATTTTATTACGTAATTTACAGATCACTATTATTCTTTACTACGAGGTGTTGAATAAAATTCAATTGCCAGTAAAAAAATAATCATACAGTGTATTACAACGATCTAGACGTCCAATCGCAAGCCATGATGACACTAAATATGTCACAATTTTGTTGCCAGTGTGTAAAATGATAGACGATTTCCTGTCCAAATTTCTAGAAATAGTACAATAAATTAGCTGAATTGTAAATAAGTTATCAAGTCAATTATATAGTTAATAATCTGAATAAGACATAAAGTTGTCACAATAGAAAGATCACAAAGAAAATTACTGCACATTCAAGATAGAAGCGTAGAGCGGTTACAAGTGTATCGGGGTAGTGCTCTGGTATTTATTCATATTAACGTTTCTTCCCTATAATATCATCGAAATCAATTTCTGATTTATCGTGATGCCGACCCAAAATTCGTGATTCACAAACATTGCATTGTGGTAGGTACATTAACGGTGTTAAACAAAAAGAAATCGTTTTACACAATTCACCAGTATTGCCATGCAAACTTTTACAAATAATAGGCTCAATATTTTACCTAATTGTACAATTTAAACTCGTCTAAAATCTAAGTGTGTGTTCTATAATTATATTATGTATTTATAAAGTCTCCCTTCTTTCGCAAGTATTAAGAAGAAGAAAAATAAGGAAGCAAGATAAGTATACTTTACTAGCTTCCCGCTGCGTGGTTTCATCCGCGTCTTTGGTTACTTCTCCGCTTTCGTCGCCAGAAGCATGATGTTACATAGCGTATAACCTTCCTTAAGAACTGGGCTCATCATGATTATGTTAGCCCATTATTATACCACTGCAGGGAAAGACCTCTTCTCATACAGAGAAGGTAAAACTGGGGTATCATACGCAAAAATAATTATTTAAATCCGACTTATAGTGCCAGAGATTAGTGCGTTTAAACAAACAAACTTTTCCGCTTTATTATAATAGTATAGATAATAATTCCAAGGTATGGTTATCATGATCCTTTGACTTAATCCAAGCTACTATCATAACAGCGACCACAATAGCCTGGTTTTACCCCACACTATAGATCCATCGTTGTGGTATTTTTACAACAAGATTAAACCGATTTATGTTATAGACATCGAGAACTGAAACCACTTACTGACTGTTATACGCAAACTTTGTAACAAACTACTCACAATATTACGTAAGATATGATTATTAAGACAGAAGTACCGTTTATTGAATAAATAAAACGATGGTACTTGTATTTATTGCAGATGGCAACTTTTTTTTATAACTTACGATATCGATGATACACCATGTCTCGTATGCCGACCACACAAATACAACATAAAATAATATGCGAAATGAAGAATGAAGAAAAAAGTTGCGACAATTTTCTTTACAATAAAAATTACTCTTATAAAATATAGAAAATACATTAATTAACACATTTTGGAACAACATCTCCAGGTAAATACCAAACTCTCGTAAAAATTGTTGAAATGTCGTGAAATTTACTGGGCTGGGCTTTCGTCCAATAAAATAATATACAATATGATGAATAATTAAATGTTAAAGTTCAACTGAGTAAATGGCCAATATTGTGACTATTTCGAATAACACATATGACAGTTTTCCTCAAAAATATTTTGTCATATAGCAACATCTAAACTCACGTCAGAATGATACGACGTTTTGTCTGTCGTCACGTCATTGCGACTTTATTCCGCTCTTGAATAAACTATAATTTTGTCTCAGTAGACGGATTTATGAGCAATCTCTTCTATTGTGACTAAACTTTATATTATTATTCAGTTTTCTATTTGTTTTTCACTAAAATAAAACTAGTGAATCAGACTCATAATAATAATACTTTGATATCGGCACATTCCTTTTTTTATATTTTATAAATTTCTGTTTTGTCGACACTGTTTGACGTTTAGGTGGTTTTTATGGTTACACTAAGTTAATAGTGTAATATTTAATGGTATTTTATTAGGAAAAAAGGTTTTAAAACGTGACGAAATAACTTTCAGTTTTAGTATCGTGTAACTGTCTCGTATTGTGGAGGATGTCAAATAATAATAATTGGTTACGATTAGATTGTCATAAAACTTATATTTACATTCGTAAAGTAGTTTAAAGGCATCTGTATAAATTAAAGTATATTTTATGACCCGTTTTAAAATTAAAGGCTTTGTATATAATAATTTCATATAAATATTAATTTTTCTATTCATCCCAAACAAGTTTAGGTATTTTTTTAAGTTGCGAGATGGATATTAGAGTACGAGTTTGCGTGAATTTTAAACTACTGCTACTGGCCTGTTCTGAATATCCTTTAAAGGTGAATTTCGCAGAACTGTAGTAGATTATTAGTATCCAAATTGTATTTTACAACTATGTTCTAGTTTTAAGGGTTTTATATTATGTATTAGACACATTATGATCTAATAATATTTATAACGCGTTAAATACAACCCGACATTATAGCATTAGGTACGTCTTTTTTCTAAAGTAGCTTTGTTGGTTTTTTTACCGGGCACAGTTTTAAACTAGATTTGGTTTTAAACTCACATTTTTTCAACAGAAAATATCATTATAAATTTAGCTGATACGGCAATCAAAACTTTACACAGTAGGTAGAAATAAGCTTTAAAGCAGCCTTCTCAATTAAACTGCTAATTAAATTAAAAATCTATTACAATTTTCTCGGATTTAGATTGAGCATCGCTGCCGCTAACATTTACACCACAGCACACCAGTGTTAAGTAAACGTAAAGTAAGAACACAGCATTAAAGTCAATGTATTTAGTTACCTACTTGGGTTACTGTTATCTTAATCTACCATTTTGTTCGTACGTTTTTATTGACTCGCCTTTGAATCCCTTTGATTAGATCGGTAATGTTGATTCAAATCTTGTTTCTTCTGGATTTCTTAATTTCTTTTTACTTTGATTTTATTTTTAGTTAAAATAACTTTAAATTTGTTAGTACATAATGTAGTATCATTATTACGAGTTGCGTTGTCAACTTTATTAATTGTACTTTTTTTAAGGAAGCCACTATTTGTTACTTCACGGTTCGCTTGTAATGCTGGTATTATCTGACTCACTGACGAATACATATTTACTTTATCCTGGTGATAAAACGTGACATTTGTTTCTAGCTAGTTCTTTTCATGATATTTTTTTAGTTCTTTCATAATGATGATGATCCTAAACACATTTTTATGTTTCTAGGTAATTTAAAAAAAGTCTTCGTTGTCCACTATATAGAGGTCGGAAACGTCAAACCAGAGCAAAACAAAATTAAATATCCTGTCATAATTTTGTTTCTTTGATGATGTGATCAAAGTAATTCTATTATCAAATAAAATATAAATAACAAAGTGATTTGGAAGTATAGGTATAAATATGATTATAAGAAGTAAAAATGCATATCTTTATTATATTATCTGTGTCTTAGGTATACTTACACTTACAGCATACTCGTAACACAACTGTAAAATCCCGGAGCAGCGGTTAGATTGGACCCCAAATACTGAACAACCCTCATGTTTAAGAGCCGTAATGGCTACTTCTTCGCCTTCCTGCTTCTTTAAATAGCCTTTTGCATCGTTCTTTACCTATACCCATATAACCCAAATAAATAATTTAATTTGCTATCTTTTTTACACTTTCATTACCTAGTGATTTTAGTGACAGCTAAATTTTTACTTTTATGTCAAACTGAAAATTAACGACATTTCCTTATTGATTAGGATCTTGACCACATCATAAGGTTGCTCGCAAAATACCGCCATAACGGTCTATCCCCGACCATGGTTCACCCAACTTCTAGATATTCTTCCTGTAGACCTCTCTAAATAAATGAAATCACATGCACAATAAACACAAAAATTGGCATTGATTATTTATGAACATGTAAGAATCAATTCGTGACCTGGGGTCCTACCACCTCATGTGAAGCATTATTATTTTATTGTCACTTTGTGTTTGTCTTTTTCTTTTGTACCATTACAAACAAGGATAGAGACAAAATAAGATTACAATAAGATTGCTATAAGAAGTTGTGGCAGGGTAGTGTAATGATCTTTTTAACCACAAAGCTACAGCCAAGACCACGGAATCTTACGGGAACTAAAAAGCTGTTACATTTCTCTATGAAAGTGTTCTTTCCGGTGTCGACACTCGAAGTGTCAGCTAGAGGTCAGTAGTCTAACGTAGAGTAAACACAACTGAACAGAGGTTACAATGTAAACTAGCTAGTGTGAGGTGCGTCTTTGATCTGCACCGCACGCGACACTAGGGCTGCCACCACTATTAATTAAAATTACGCATCACTAAACCATTTTTGTAAACTTTAATTATCGGTGTAGAAATCAGGTTTTTAAGTATTATATATATGTTATTTTATTATATACGAGCGTATTTTGGTGAGTTAGTAACCCTACAACACTCGAGTTGCGTGAATCTTACTATTATTATAAATACAAAAGATTGTGTGTGTGTATGTTTGTTACCACTTAGCACCTAAACGGCTGAACCAAATTCGATGAAAATTGGTATGTACATAGATAAGGTGCCAAAAACGGACATAAAACTATAGGATAGGATTTTTATGACGAAAATAGGTTTGGTTTCCGAGTTACATTAATTAAACACATTTTTCATACGGGCGAAGCCGCAGGGTGCAGCATTATAATAAAATTATAATACATGCGTTACCTTTCTTGCCCTTTTAACCTATGTAAATAACTATTATATAAAACTATTATAAATGCTGAATGAAATGATGTTTTTATTAAAGATTATTACAGTGCGTATTACTGATTTAATGACATCAAATTTAAAGAGGTGCCTCGCAAGAAGCTCGTATACTATAATTTTGCAATCAAAAATCAAACACAAAAATGTTATGATTAAACAAATACGAATTTTAAATTTAAAATCTCATGTAATTTAAGATGTTCTAATAAAAATATTTGTTTAATAATAAAAAACGGGCGATAACCCTAAACGGTACAGAGTAGCCTATAGAACAGAGTTTACATTGGCATCATTCAAATGTATGAAGTTGCTATTTACGTTTGACCAGAGCACTCATTACGGATTGTTATTGGAATAATAAAGAGAGGCATTGCATCCGTCTAACTATGAGATCGTAACGTATTTCCCAGTAACGCTCTATCCATTGCGAAATGCTATCGCTTTATTCTCATCAACTGTTTCTGCGAACTGACACTTCTGTTGTACTTTATTAATCTGTGTTTATCTAAGCAGTTTTTATTTTTTAATAGAGTATTTTTGATTTTGAAGTGTTTATGATATCAAAAGGATTGGTATAGAAATCTTTGTAATAACGTTTTAGAAATAGTAGAGCTTATATACAAGGGTGTCAAAATGAAACCAAACTGTTTGAGGTAATAAAATGAAGAACAAACATTACGTAAATAGTGTTAGTATGTAAATATGTAGTCTAATATAGAATTTGAATATACAATTAAAGAGGAAAATTATCCAATAACCTACTTAGCAATGAGTTCGAAAATGTATCCCAATTTTGTAATTATCTAAATAAGATTTCATAACATTCATCGCTATGTTTTTTTTCTGATGTGACTCCCTATCTGTGCTTTCCTGGTAATGGATATACTATACATTTCTAATACAAAAATATTATGATTTCTATGAATTGACGCGTCTTAATTTACGCAGATTTTATGGTGAACTATGAAACTTAATATATGCTACATACAGGTTGATTTTAATTATGTGACAATACAGACAGTTTTATAAAATAGTTGCTTGGAAATAATTTACGATTGCCTCTCATTTATATAATTTATTTTTCATAATTAAATTTTATTTAGGTTATAATTATTTAGGTTATATTTTTAATGTTTACATAATTTAGTAACAAACACCCGAGAAACTCGCCCGCGCACGGGGAAAACTCTTGTGTAGCAGGCATAAGGGCACTGCACTACACAATAACATTTAAACTAAACGAGCAATTCTAATATGTAGTATTTTTATATAGAAATTTAATTCCATAATATTGTATGTCGTAGATATAGCTACATACATATTTATCACCATCACATAATATGTATATAGAGATTATTTAATTTAGTGTCTACAAATTGCATTTTTGTTATGTTTCCTACTACACATGACTTTAACTATTTCTATCCTTACTTTTACCATCTGTCGGCTTTTCCTATGAAAAATAATTAATCTCTAAATCTTGAAAATTACTCTACATAGGTAACTATAGTAATCGGTTCTAGTGTTAGCTAGAATTAGAAAAATTGATTCTGTCAATTCACGAAGGAAAATCGTTTTGAAATATGTTGAAATCGTTGCAAAACAACTTTATTTTTAATAATTTGTAATATCTTTTGATAAAATAAATAGAACAGAATATTATTTATTGTGTGCAAAGAATAAATTCAATATTAAGTACCTATAGAAAAAGAAATTCGCTATAATCAACCGCTAAAAAAACCAACTCTAAAAGTAAACTCAAGCACTTACGATGTCTTTCAGCTCTTGTTGAAACAGCCCAAATGAGAAAACACATTTTAATGCAGAAATATTCTTTATTATACTCCACACAATAAAACAAATCCTATGCTTTCTGCAGATAAGTAAATAAGACGTGCAACAAAAGTAGAAAGCCATAAGAGAAAATAATAATAAAACAAATAAAATAATCAAAATGAGCAACACACAGATAGGTCCAGTACAGGTTGTAGTCGGCACTCCAAAATTTTTATATCCCAAAGTTCAATAGTGAGGAATTCAGCGAACTAAATCACTCATTATGCTTCCTCAAAAATAAATATATAAAATCGAGAGAAAGAGTCTTCAATATAATTATAGAAAACTAATTTTAATATCCGCGGATGTTATAAAAAATAATATGTCACAAACATGAGAAATACGCGAAACAGTCACACCTTTTTGTTGTAGAAAAAGTAGTGAAGACATAGATTTGATGTCACCTTAAATAGGTTTAGACACAAATCTTTTAGCGAGGTGTCGCATAACATAGTTGTCAGCGCCATTTTGGTTGTCAGCAATGCCACGAATACCGCGATAAAGTGTGGAAAATTAACCGAAGGGCAAACATTAAAGTGTCTCCAGTCTTCCAATGAGTTATTGACATTAATCAACGTTCAGTATCGGAATGAAACACACAAATTAATGTACATTCCCACATTTTAATAAAAGAAATAGACAATAAATTAAAAGTTTATTTTTTTAAGAACGTAAAATTGCTTTTATTGGTGACACGGAGGTAAATTGTTGGAATATTTGAACAAAAATAAATGAGTTGTAAAAGTCGGTATACGGGTCAGTTGCTGAGAATTTTGGAACAATTTATTGCTTTGCAATATTGCAATCAGTGGTTTTATAGCACTCTAAAATGCTTGATTAATATTTGAATGTAAATTGTAAACACGTGTTTCTAACACTAATAAAATCGTCTACAATGTTCATTATATAAGTACAATGTGTTCATATTAAACTGGGCAATGGATAAATTAAATTCATTTAAAAAAATCATTCGCCTTTAATTTAAAAAAACACTATATTAAATACACACATGAACCTGGCCGTACAAACAAAAACAATTTAAAAAATGTAAACTACATTAATGACATCATCATTAAAAGGTACACATTTGAAAACAGAATGACTGGAAAGGCACTAACTACAAAATCTACAAAACTACGTACACACTAGGAAAGCAAGTTAAAGGCTAGGGCGAGTACAAAGTGCCTTAAATTTTTAATTGCGGCTGCCTTATGTTATATTACATCTTTGTGCACTGAGGGCAACATGTAGAGTCTTTACGAAGTAATATGCGAATATAAACTTGGTTGGTCTAAATTGTGAGTAAACAGCGATTATTATGCAAGTCTGGTGTATGGAAGATGATCTTATAGTTTAAGTACACTGTTTGAAATTCTGTTGTCAATAAACCTTGTTTCTGTATTAGTCTATCAGAATGACTGTACTCTGCCTGATGGTAAGCAATCAGTGGAATACAAGACCACCTTGGACTTTAAAATTAATAAAATGACTGCCTTTTTTGTGCAGTGGTAGTGAGTGTGACTGCTGTGCTTAAAATTGGCCACATGAGACAAAACTTTACGTGATGTAGGATTTAGTAAATAGTTTGAGTGTAATCTAATTTAAGTTCGTTAATTTTATGTTTGCAAATTATACAACAATCACACGGACAAACAACAAAAACACAACACAACAATAACACGGAGCAAAGGTCAGTCAGTAAGCGCCCGCCTCCGCTTACAACTTAGACCATGGTATTAGAATTTAATAGAGTCACCTTACACGATACCAAGGTGTGGATGTGGACCTAACAAGTCTCTTTTGAGCACACAATTATATGGATATTATGCTCATTAGTGGGCGTTTATTCTACCACGCTTTGGTAAATAGCCATAAGTTATATAAATATAACTACAATATTAGGCTTATAATGCATTGTTAAAAGACAATTACCTAAAAGATTTGATGATCTTTAAATTGAAATAAACGTATTAATCCCAAACAGATTAAATCGATACTCACCACTCTTACTTAGCAACGTGCTTCTTTGGTGATTGTCTGTTATGAATATGAGTAGGTATTCGAGTATCATTTAGAACTGTTTCTGTAATAATACAAATTTTCTCGTGAACCGAACCCTAATTTTCTTTTTCTTTTGTTGCAGGTAAGACCTAATATTCACATACCTACCTAAGTGAAACGTTATTTAAGCGAATTCAAATATAAGTCAAGGTAAGTAAATGACATAATAGCAATAACTTAGATTTTAAAGTTCTTAAACTTTAACTTCAACTCCAAAGTGTTCAAAATGTATCTCTATTTCACAAATCATAATTAGTATATTTTAACAATACTATACTTTAAATTTTAACAAAACAATACAAAATGTGTAACTGTGGAACAGTTACACATTTTATATACATATAAGGCTCGGGCATCATGTCACTAATAATTAATAAGAAAAATACTAAAAACAAATAATTATAATAAGCGTTATAAATATGTCAAAATTGATCAATAAATTAATGTCAAAAAATTTATTAAATTATTTTAAAAACATGTCATTCTTATAATAATCATAAAATATGTCATTAAAATATAATATAAAATGTAAATGTAAAATAAAATTAATGAATTAAATTAAGAGTAAAATTACTCTTTCGTCAAGCAAGCATCCCATGACTTTTTATCGTTTAGATACTCATTAACAGTGTAGTAACCCATAAGTGTTAAATGATTTTTGACAATTTGTTAATATTTGTCTAAAGGTTTATCCATGAGGGTTCCGTCGACTTGGACCGCAATCAACTCACACCGCGAGCCTAGTTGCCGTATCCATTTAATTTTAATATTATCTTACCGGCGACTGTGACCACCAATATGACTTAATATATCTATACTTTAATTAAGCTAACCACAGTACAGTCAAACAAAAAAATGATTGAGATAATAATTAAACAAAACTCTTTGATGAAGAAATATTGTTCATTTACCTCGATAATGACATTTATTCCAAGCGCTTAGTAACAGATTAAGCCATTCGGGCAGGCCGTTTTTACGCAATTAAATCAAGCAGGTAATTATAGGGATAACAGTGTTTATTGCTATCTCTCTCTAACTAATCCGTTTCGCGTGTAGATTTCAAGGTTATGTCACCCTTTTGTCGCAAAACAGGATTTTGAATTACTTGATGACTCGCACGACCAATCAATATCAAGAAGCTTATCACTTAAATGTCAAGTTTTGCATTGGATAGTGTAACGTTATTAGATGATTATTAGACACTGTGCGTAATGTTTGCTTTGAAATGTAACTTGATGTAATTGTGAGTTTCAGTAGAAGTATGTTTATAAAATTATCTAATCCTCAGGTATGTAAGATAAATATTTATTTATTTATAAGCAAACCAAAGTAATAAAGCTTTGGCTGCAAGTAGGTATTTAATTTTTTTTTATCTTAAACGAGGCCTCATTATATCACAAGAAATAAAATGACTACTTCAATAACAATGTGGCTAGGCACTAAAGCCTTTTTGAATCAAACAGATTTCTTTAATTGATTAACTTGAACATTTTTCGCTTGACTGTCCTGTTTTCTGACTTGAACAATAGATTTTTTTATTCATTTATTGGTGGTCCCAGTCGACGGAAAGAAAATATTAAAATCAAATGGATCCGGCAACTAGACCCGCAGTGCGAGTTGATTGCGGTCTTAGTCGACGTAAGCGTCTTATCCATTACATCGATAAGTAATTTATTATATAAACGTACACTAATCCTACTTAATATTATAAATGCGAAAGTTTGTGTGTGTGTATGTTTTTGTTACCACACAGCGCCTAAACGGCTGAACCGATTTCCATGAAAATTAGTGTGTAGATAGATTACAACATAGAAAACTGTAATTAATTACCTTTAGAGTTAAGTGTATTGCCTGTGTCACTTTGCATGTGCACTACTTGAAATTGTTACTTACAAAAATAACCTGGAGATTAAAAAGAGTGGCCTTAGTTTCTTGCCAGTTCTTCTCATGGCTCTACTTCATCAGCGAACTGGCTGTAGGTTAATTTGCTGACATTTTGTAAGCATTGACGTTCATAAGTGTTAATTTAATTAACCTATATGAATAAATATATTTTCATTTTCATTAGGTGCCGGAGACAGGACATAGACTACTTTTTATCCCAAAAATCGGTCTGGTTCCCGAGGGATACAACAAACCATATTTTACCCGCGGGCGAATCCGTGGGACGCAGCTAGTTTATTATGTAAATGTACACCAAGTCCCGTAAACGAGTTATTTACGTTATGCAAGCGATAGTGTGAGCCAACCAGTTTATGCTTACCCCTGGTGTTACTTAGGCTCATACACATCGCAATTCCTAGTATATAGCCCAATGTTACTCTTAACATAAACAAATTAGCATAACCTATCTCTTTGAATCACTCTCTTAGGGAAACTCGTGAACCTAAGTTGTAAATAAAATGTATAGCTTATCTTTTAATTACAAAAATGGTTTCAATGTCTTGCCTCACAACAATATGCCGTAGGACACTAATCCTAATCACTGTGAAAATAACTAAAGTTGGCTAGTCTTGCGATCTCCACATCAGTAAGTTGCCTTACTTTCCTGATAGCAAAAGCCGCTGAGCTGAGTTTATCTCTGAGACACGAAATATGGGCTATCCACTGAAGTTTGCAATCGTAAGTTAAGCCCAAGAAAACTTAGAACTCTACGATTGAAACTGATTCATTATTTAAAACCACGTTTTTATCTGGAAAGTCCAGGTACAAACCTAGTTTTAAATAATGACATTTGGCATAAAACATTTTATATATTTTGTGTTCTTGGAATTAAGTAGAAGATTATTTACCGTAAACCAGTTCAGGACTTGCGCGAGCAAACCATTTACAATGTCGAAATTAGGGTTTTTATAGCTTACTTTAAAAATAAGAGACGTGTTGCCTGCAAATAGCACTATGTCATAAAAATCCTGTGCAAAGTATGGCAAATCATTTACATATACCAAAAATAGAAAATGACCAAGAATGGAGCCCTGTGGGACGCCCATAGCAACAGGTAACCCTGAAGACAAATTTCCATTTACATCAACGTATTGCACTATATCACTTAGATAGGTAAAAATTAGATGAATTGCAACATCCCTGATCCCAAAGTGGCTGAGTTTCCTCAAGAGCGTACTGTGCTCGACGCAGTCAAATGTTTTAGAAAGATCACAATAAACACCAATAGCATCCATTTAATTTTTCCAGGCGTTAAAAATATGTTTTATTAGTGTAACGCCTGCATCTGTAGTGGAGCGTTCTTTCGTAAAATCATGCTGCTCGTTATGTAGTAATTTATGAAAGTTTAAATGACTCTAATTGCTTCAATATAATTTTACCTAAAAATTTTACTAGTAGCTGGCAGTATGTAAATGGGTCTAAAACTACGAAGATCGCTCTTTGAGCTGTTTTAAAACAAAGGTACTACTTTGCTATGTTTCATTAAATCAGGAAATAGGTACTCCTACATCAACACTTTTATTAAAGACTAGCTTTCCGCGAGTAGCCTATACACACTCACACACACACACACACATACAAACAAACTTTCGCATTTATAATATTAAAAGAATTGCAGCTAGATATGGAGCTACATTAATAAATATACTCTACCCCACAAGTCAGCAGTGAACATATAAGTACTATTTCTAATCTTTAATTCTGTCAAAAAACAAGTCAACAGTCATAAAGGTCAAAATTCTTCTTAAATTCCTAAAAACAATTAATGTAACAAAGATCTGATAAAGTAATATACCACAAAAAGCTGTGTGTAATTAACAAAAGTTTCCCACAAAAGTACTCGGAATCATCACCATTTTTATAATCTCTCACTTTAATTGTGGCCATTAGACATCACCATACAAACTTATCTATACAGCCATACAAACATAAAACACTTGAAAACTGTTCATCGTTTATGTATTACCAACTGTAAATGTTATGTTTGTCGTTGAAAAGATTTGTTTTAGTAGCGAATGGCTTTAGTTAGTAGTAAACCTGTTTTAATTACTACAAAGAGGTTTCATAGCTTAAATTCTTAACTTATTCGTTTGTTTTCTGAGTGATAACTTTGCCGCCAACGCATTTTTTACTATTTTTGTCTGTATTATTAAACTGTGAGATATTTTATGCAATTTTGCATTTTAAATTAGGTAAGTACCTACGTAGTGCTACGTTGGGTCTAGATAGCTCGATAGCGTTATACAGAAGTTGGTCAGTCACAACAGCTGGACTCCCGAAGGGAAAGCGTAGTACGGTAGTAGATCCACGCTGATTTCAACATGAATTGGCCGGATCGTCCGGGGAAGTACTACCCTCTCATAGAAGATCGACTTAAGAGTAGTAGTACCCGTACTACTGCGTTTCGTTCGGTGAGTGAGAGCGCCGGAGGCCCAATTTCCCCCTTTCCTCTTTCTTCACCTTCCTCATTCCTTCCCCCTAACCCCATTCCCAGCCGCCATAGTGGAGGCCACCATACCAGCAGTTTAAGACGATGGCTTTTGGTATAGTGGCCGCCACTTCTGGATTCCACTGACTGCTTACCATCAGGCAGGGTGGAGTCACTTTGGTAGGCTATAATATATAAAAAAAAAAAGCTTACCATGGTCATTATGCTCAGTCAGCAGATGGGTGGGTGATGCACCCAAATCTGCTATGTTTCTCAGTAGTCTCTTCATCATTTTCTAATGTTCATTACTGTTTCCTAATATTATCTTGTTCGCTCCTTACGAGATCCTCAGATATAAATGGCGTGATTCTATAAATTATTCAAGAGCAGAGACCACGCGGCCACACATAGTCACAAAAGAGATCTAAAATCAAAAATTAATACTCCATGTATTAGATGGGTGCTATAAACAAGTTTTTTAATTGTCTTAATTTAATTAAACGCATAACTTCTTATTAGTAATTAAATATTTAAATTAACAAATTACCGCCTACTGCTGTCATAATCTTAATCTGTAAATACAAAAAGAGATAATTAGAAAAGCGACATCCAGTTAGTTTAAAATTAAATTTGAATAGTAATATATTATTGTAAAATACAAACTGTACATAATAAACTGCAGTTAAACCTAGTTCATAAATAAATATGACTTTAAATACATTCTCTTTTATAGGTTTTTTGTCAATATTTATAGCTTTTATTTGAATAATAAGCCTATAAGCAGTAACTCGAGTCATATACAATTCTTAATACACACTTGAATATGTGTTTATTTGCCTTAAGCTCATAAAAATACATTCAAATATTCCAAAACGAAACGTATTTTATAAATTCGTGAATTAATACAACACCAATATTGTCTATAGCAATGGTTTTTAATTTCATAGCTATAGTTTCAACAAACACATTATCATATATATGTCAAATGGGTACCTTCCGAAATAGATTTGGGAATTTATCTTGCAATAAACTCGGACCTACTGGTGTGACAAAGCAGTCATAAAAGATTAGTTTCGATAATACTCCCTCCAATAGCTATAACCAAAACCCAACTTTGTTTAAAGGCCTCAAAGTATAAAATCACTTGGTGGAACTTGAGTGTTCAATAAAAATTCTAATAAAAATATAAATAATGGTGATAGCTAGTTCACACTATAGTGATGTCCAGTCCCACGCTTCGACAGATTGGACAAAACCATCAATGTTCTCAGCCCACTTGACAAACGATGTAGAGAGATAAAGTCTTGTACACATCGCAGTCGGCGGCCACAACAAAGTCCCATATCTAGTGATAAATACGTCAAAGTTACCCCACTCTTCTTAATTGGTTATAATTACGTTTATACCAAGGCGGTTTAGCTACGCGGATGCATTACTCGTTTTTTCATCGATAAAAAATAGCAATAAGTTGCAGAGTAGAACGTGTACTTATTTCAAATATCTGTGCAATAATTTGTTGTGTTATTAGTTTTTAAACGAATTCCTAAATTTCGTAGCGATTTATTACTTTATAAACTTCAAATTTAATGTGACCTATTGATTTTAGTTCTAATTCTTTTGTTTAAATCATTTCAAATACTTTTCAATAGTTAATTGTATGTACCTACTATATTTGTAAATTTAAACTGCGAAATCAATTTAGTAATAACAATATGCTAATTTTTTATTACAAAAAAGCTTTGTAGGTAATAATTTTAATTTGACCAACAACTAAGACATCCTTGTAGCTGTAGACTTTAGGTTATTATAATATTTCATCATTACACCACACAAGAGCTCCACAGGGGGAGCTAGCTGATGTTTGACGCACCCATATACCAAACAGTAGCAAGCAGTACACCAACCAATGACCAAAAGCAAAATAAAACAAAATATTTTAGGATTACCCATAGAAAATAAAGTCGTATCTGTCATCATCTCGATGACGACATTCTTTCAAATCTCAGATATAAGGCGCCCGTAAACAAACATTATTATGATTTATATACAATATTGTCCATATTTAATTGCGGCGTGTTTTCATAAAAAATACCATCGTTTTTACACTACCTAATAGAGAAAATAACAAAACTACCGACCGGCTTTCTGATTAATTGACCTATTAGCCGTATCACATGAGACCGAAACCAGTAAGGTGCCTGACTTACGAAACAAACTAAATGCCCGGCCTTGTTATCGGATTTTAGAATTAATTACTCTAATATTTTATACTACATTAAGCATAAATTAGATTAAAACAAAGGTTAATACAATTCGGATGTGAGATTACAGGACCTGCGTGATTTAAAGACATAAAAATTGGACTAAGTTTTGTAATGTTACAAAATCTAACTATACAGGTGATTAAATTGAAATAATGAACCTTATAAGTTACTTTTAATAAGGACACTGTTTAAGTACTTACACATTGTTATGTGTTACTGCGTAAACGTACTAAAGAAGCAGAGATGTGCCGCTTCTAACACCTAAAATAAGAGTAGCATATGCTTTTTGACGAAAAATTGCTTTAGATGTATAAATAAATTAGAGTCAATAGTAATTAAATAATCGATTTACACAGAGTATAAGAAAATAATTAAAACAACAACGAAAATGCTATAAACTATAGAATTACAGCGCATACAGATTACACATATTCAAAACGTGCTTTCTAGCTTATATAACTATTCAAAGGCTTGTCTTTTCAGTTGTCCGTCTGTCTGTCACCACAATGGGTATGACAAAACAAGCGATATATTCCCATATGGGTACACAATGAGGTTTTGTGCGCGTACCAGAGCATCTTAAGAAAATGAACGTTTTTGTTTTCTTTGCATTGTTGTAAGTTAAGTTGGCTGGGAATTGATTAAATGTTAAGCAGTAGGTAGGTAATTATTTTTTTAACTTGATATGTAAGTATATTATATACTTGCTTGCATGTACACAAATTAATTCTATTACTTACTAAACTTTTTCATGAAAACGGTGGCTTCACGATACCGAAACCTTATGAAAAGTGCTGGAGATTTTAGTATAGAAATTTCTTACTCAGCAGTGGGACAATATATGTTAATTAGAATAATTTAGGTATATTTAAAAAGCTTTGCGCGTCCCAAAGGAAGCACGAAGCACCACTTTTTTAGTTTTTACTATTTTTTTTCATTGATACAAATCCAAATCTATCAGCGTGTCATCTTATTATGCATTGTATTAAAATTGCACAATAACTATTACATGTACACATGTGTAACTTTATAAGGCGACACATTATTATAAACTGAGTTATGAAACACGCTAATTATCTTTGAAACGAGACCATTAGAGTTATTTTAATACATTCACGCCAATAAAAACCGTGTCTAATCTGATCAAATACATTTTTTATATCGCTATACATGTATAAATTGAGATAAAATATGAATTTCCTGTTAATCTATTCCTCAATAAAAAATCACGTTTATGCTAAATTGTTAGAAAACCTTAAATTAATAACTAAGTTGTTTCGTCATTATAAACATCATATACCGTGCCGTGAGAATTTCGCAAATATTTGCAAAGCCTTTCTTTGTTCTTTTTTTTTTCGAACTATTAATGATTCCACCGACGCACGGTACTACAATACAACGCGACGGTCGACTAAGGAATGAACCAAGCGCGGCATAGACAACGAGCGAGGGTTTTGTCTCACTCAACCCATAGACAAAAGCTCTTTCATTGGTAGAACAATGACGGGACGTCTTTGCCTCATTTATCATACAGGCTGGTTACTTTCATCCAATAATTACAATGTACTGAGGATTCAAGCGTTCAGAAACGCTTTGAAGGTTTGCATTGTCGGTATTAATTATACAGAACTACTTAGTATATTTCATTTCTTTGTTAAGCAATTAGGTTATAAGTACCTATTTATTATTTTAGTATTATCTATCAAGATTGCCCTCTATTTGTAATGTGGGCGTGGAGGCTATGTTACAGATCAATAAGAGAAATTGTTTAGACATTCGTTAGCACAACTTTAAAATTAAATAAATAGAAAAACAGTACATTAAGTACTAAATTTTAAGTCTAAACACCCATGAGACGTTTAAGTACATTCTACTTTCCATTAAATTCCTTTAAAAATAAAATCATAATAAATAAAATTGTTATTAACAACAGGAGTAATTATTAAGGATAACAATTCAAAACACGGCTTATTGGACGATTCGCACGAATTCAACTCGCACAAAAAGTGCGAATCAAGTCTTTTAAATAATATTACTTTTTTTGTAGACGATTCGCACGATGTTTATTTATTAGCCTGCGAATCGACACTTCTTAAAATATGTAGTAGGCTATTGGCACGCATATTGTGTTTTATGAAATGCAGTTAAGATAAAGTACACTTGAGTACAGAAGCAGTAAAGGTCAAATGTGTTAGAATAAACACAAAACTAATGAAAAATATCTTTATTAAAATTAAAACTAAGTACTAAACATCCTCTAAAATCGCTATGAGCTGATTTGTGAATATAAAAAAATCAGCAAATATCAGAGTAATAGATAAGTGTCGCTAACTGCAAGTAAAATAATAATAATAGTAGGTCCTTTACATTATTATCAGCAAACTAATTTTACCTCAATTAAATAATTAGTGATAATAATTATTACCTATTTATTTTTATCCACATCTTTCTTTCTTCCAAGTAAATAATATCTGTTATTTAAATTTAGATTATTTTTTTGTTCTATTTCAGTGAGGCCTGAGTACGACTGTATTTTAATTTTTTTTATTCCTTAAAAAAAATATGTGCCAATAGCCTACTACATATTTTTAATAGTGTCGATTCGCACGCTAATAAATTAACGTCGTGCGAATCGCCTACAGAAAAAGTAATATCATTTAAAAGAGTCGATTCGCACTTTTTGTGCGAGTTGAATTCGTGCGAATCGCCCAATAAGCCCAAAACACTTGTTAAGAAGAGCGAAACTCTCAAACAATAACAACATTCATCTTGAGGTAAGTGGTAATCGCCCCTCGTGAACTCGATGTAACAAGCATAGGCAAACTCGCTGAAACACGTGATGGACCGAAAACCAGTACGTATGCATTATAAACCTAATTTGAAGAAGAGCGTCACATGACGCTTTGATATCAGTACAAAATGTGGTTCATTGCGGACCCTATACATATAAGATAAGTAGACGAAATAAACGGTGATTATTTATTGTAATAATGCAAAGGTGGCACCTTACCAAGCAATTCCTCAAAACCTAAAGCACCATCACCCAAATTTATTAAATTCTATCTAATATTTTACCAATTTAACATTAGTAGCCGTGTTGACAACATTAAAAACAAATTAATATGGTTTTATAGATATCGGTTAATATAAATAAAGGACAGGTAGATCAAATTACAATGAGGTTTATTAGATAAAGCCAAATAAATCAATATAAAACTTCTCTGTAAAGGAAATAACAGCAATTATAAAACGAGTTTTGTATTGTTATAAAAAACAGAATCTCCTGTTTTTTTACAAATTATTACCTGTCACTTTATAATCTGTGTAAACCGTATTTAATCTGTAGTATAGATAACAATTCCGAGAACAACGTCGCCTTGACCATAGACAAAACTAAGTATTTTTAATTAAGTGTACACAACGAAGGTGTGGTATGCTCATTGCCATGCATTTAAATGTACGATTTCTGTAGAAGCTTTTGATATGAATTCTGGTAATTTGATCTTTCAGTTTTTATAGCATTTTTATTAAGTTTAAAGTTACTTTATAGTACACTTGTTTCTTCTTTATAAGTAAAAGCAATATAATGAAAATTGAGTATGAGTGAATAGACCTCATCTTTGATAAGAATCAAGAAGGATGCATTACTAGATACATATGTATCTGGGAAAATTGTTTATGGCTGTCAAATAAACTGCCTTACACAATGGCTATGATATTGCATTACATAACGTACATAGTTGTTCTAATATTACTAACATTAAGTTGTGATAATAATAAGTATTATTTATAATAGGTATTCAATATAAATATTATGTGATGTGCTTCAAAAGTACCTAATTAATATTACTATAGGTAAATTACCAGCTTTTTAATTATAAAATTTATGTTTACCCACAAGAATAATAATTTTCTTAATAATTCAAAGTACAAAAAAAAGAAAAAGACATCATATATTCAAAACGTCAAATCCTGTTCCCACAGATTAAAAACAAAAGCGGCTGGTAATGTACACGCGCTGTTGAGCCAAGCGGCGACCGAGGATGCAAAGGCAAAGGCAACGATGGTTTGCAGCCAGTCGGAAGCTTTTCCACCACTCTAACCGCTAGAGGGACGCTCTATTGCCGTTGTTCCGAGAGCACTTGCTCGCTAATTGTTTGCGGAAAGGGTTCCTCGAGTATTGTTCCGATGAGTTTACCGTCAGCACCGAAAATTGGCATGTTTTTCCAGTTTAAAATATATTTAAGAATTAAATATTCTTGTTTTAAGTTGACATTTTTATGACTTCATAAAGCTGTAGTCAAGTCCTTTTGTTTGTCAATGTTATTAATGTATTTTCTTAACTTTTGCGTTGTTTACTTAAGGTTTATAACATTACAGTGCGGCAACATTACACTCTTAAATTATACATTTTGCATTACAATAATATTAACACATGAAAATATCGTGTGTTTTAGGTGCAGACAAGCCTTAATATAAGTATAAGAAAAGAATAATGAATCTTTTGCAGTACAGATATTTATTAATTCGACAATATAAACAGGTGCTTAATTACCAGGTGCACTCGTTTTATGACATCGTATTCGTCTGACGGTACTACACTCTTGTGCACTTCGCCGCGGCAATTTTTCTCTAATTAAAATTATACCGATTGTCGTTTCTATCGTAGCCGCGGTCGTTTGTTGTGGTCCATGACGCGTGCCATTTGAAGCCTACTTGTGCTTTTTAGTACCCGCGTTTACCCCTCATGAGCGCATTCGTACCAAGTTTGTACCGATATAATGGTTAAAAGTCATGTTTTTATTTTCTGCATTATGCAAGGGTTAGTATTTTGGCAAAAATGACTTTTTTTTGCTCATGTTTTTTTTTTGTTTGGATTATTAACGTAGCGTAATAGTGTATTGGATTGTTTTTATATAATAAAACACATTTTTTTTGTGTAGCTAAAGCTAGATACTTGAAGTAGATACTTAGTATTTTAAATACTTAGAATAATCAGTGCAGGGGTTATACCTATAATATCTGGTTGAATACATATTGATGAGTTTTTCAGTCGTGAAGAGAAAGAGGAGGAGAAGGACCGAGAGGGTAAAGTGCCTCCGGTGATCTCCCTTGACGAATTAAACGCATTAATATGTTCACTATTATTTAACGTTGCTATTCTATGAAAGGTTATTATATAATATATAATCCAACTCATAACATTACCACAACAGAAACACTACTACACAGGTATAATTGATATGACTGTGGTATTGATTGATATAACTACTACCTACTTATACAACAAGCTGAAATTATAACATCATTTACATCATCACAAATACAACATCTTTAAAAAATATGTGAAAGTTTACAATTTTCATACATTTATTCTAACTTTATATAAATTAATACGTAAACGCTTACAGAAAATTACCGAACAAAAAAGCTACCAAGCATTAGCTTTCATCGCTTATCTGGTAAAACTTCCAACACATTAGCTTGCGGAAAACTCACGCATATTGTACGTGTAGCGATAGCACGCGTTCGCGGCAAAAAAATCGCACGATAAACGGCGACAAATCGCCGCAGCATGACGCAGCACGCGCTAATGACGCAACTCGTATCTTCCGTCACCGTGATGCGTGACAGACATGATTTTAAAAAAGGAGGGTGGCAACACTGTTTGTGGCCTCCCCGATTGGTCGGTGTTTTGTCGATTTTCTCACGTGAGGGATATTTAATTCAAATTGATGGTTACTGATTCCGTGTTTTGATGGGGCAACTATTTTTGTTCTGCGGTGCTAGTGTATTTTAAGAATGATTAGTAAGGATAAATCGTATATTTTTAGATGCATCTGTTTTTAAATTGAACACGTGTAGTTTGTAAATTACCTAGCGATCTTTATCGTTATGTTAGACGTTGGCGGTTCTGTTTAGTTTCCCAACAGAGTATTTTTGTTTTTGTGTGACATAATGTTGTTTATAACTAATGGCAATGCAGATCGTTATCTTTTGTATTTATGCTAGATTTTGAACGAAAGTCCGAGAATCCAAGCTACACCAACGTAAATTTTTAAAATAAACAAGGTTGATAACCGATCAACACATTCTAAATTTGAAATTAAATCTATAGATACAATATATCATCTGAATTGCCAGCAATAAAAAGGAGCCCTATTTTATTTCAATGATATTCCAAATTTAAACGCAATAAAAGCTTAAATCACTACTAAACCATAACAGGACAATAACAAAAATAAGCGGCTTACACTACCAGACGACCGCATTTTCATAATCATATCTGCCATCCTTATCTGTGGG
Organism: Parascotia fuliginaria; assembly: GCA_963082885.1. Classification (NCBI taxonomy): domain Eukaryota; kingdom Metazoa; phylum Arthropoda; class Insecta; order Lepidoptera; family Erebidae; genus Parascotia; species Parascotia fuliginaria. Next base: position 9,512,097 of record OY720184.1, read on the forward strand.
AGCCGTCAGAGCGAAACAAAACATTATTAACAAGGGGGTTAACAAAATCGTAGGCATCATCAAGCGTATTAGCCGATCCCATTAAATAGGCACCCCCGCAAGGGGCAAAAGCTAACAGAAGGAGCATCTTTGTTTAACCAGATAAAATCTCTTTGACAATTTGTGCTTATTCAAATAAGGCGTCCCCTGATATATAATGGCCTAATATTCTGCCTTCTCGTCTATGCAGATATTTTAATTAGTTAGGTAAGTAGGTACTTATATTTGGATGTACTTATATCTGTGTATTTCACACTTGATATTTACTGGTTTCTTTAACTTTTACGTTATAAAAATAAACATATGATAATTGAGAGCAAAGCAAATTAGACCCAACAAGTGAACTATCCATATAAGTAATGGGAAACTAGCATAATACCTACAGACACTATTTCAGACACAAATGTCGGGTAAAAACGGGCAAAATAGTCAAACTACTTTTTCTATGACGTACCTGCCTACTATACTACCTACATGTTAATCTATCGCGACCGACACAAATTAATAAAAAGAAACAGAAAATGTTATTTAAAATGTAACAGCCAATCACTGACAATTTATTTGTAATTCTCTAAAAACAAAATATGCCCATTTACATACAGATGCGGAGAACAAACGCTCAATAATCATTCCCGGAGCAAAGCAAATAGAACTTAACCGTTCCTTTTCCCGGGGCTTAGATGTAAAACGACAGACGACTTTGAAAATTAACAAAACAGATTACATTCGGCAGTCTCAAAGCGGGCAGCACGGCGCGTTTGTTTGCCGCCAATTCTTTCCATTTGCGTAACTGTGGAAAGCGTACCCTATAAAACACCTCCGAATTGGCAGGAAGATTAATGTCACAGATAAAATAAAAGCATAGCATAGACATTAATTTTTTTACTTTTGTAGCATATAGATGAGTTTTAATGAGCATGTTACGCATTTTTTGTTAATTTGGTTCGATTTAGTGATTAATATAACATAATTATAAATCCGGTTAATGGCTTGCAAAATTGTGTTTATATTATGTAAGATTCTAAATTATTGTCGTGCATTAGCATAGCGGCATTATCACACAGTTTTATTGTTCCGTAACTGATAATAACTCGAAGAAAATATTATCTAGAACATTGAAGACTCTTTTTAATTTCAGAATTCTCATTAATTTCAAATAATAATAATCTTAATTATTATAATCTAAATATAACTGATAAATATATAAAAATACATTTGTAGAGAAATTAACATTTGTAGTTCAAATACGAAGTCATAACATAAAAGTCGTTTCAAATCGTTTGTCAATTACACATCACCCTGCTCCCTGTGCCCCACACTCCCCTTATTCGCAAATTCAAATCTTTAAAATAACTGATTGTCTGTTTACATTTCTCTGCTTGTATTGAAGAGATGCTTACTTATTTCAGTCGACCCTGATATTTTGTTCGAATGCCCCTCTAACACCCATAAAATGAACGCGGGAGGGGAAAGCAAAAGATCAGAATAAATGGTCGCTTTATTAGCGTTCGGTACATAATCGTTCTAGAATCAAAGGCGTTCGAATTTCGAATTTGATGATTGTGTACTTCTAAGAAGCTTTTATAAATTATGCTATAGGTATTTTGTTGTTTAATTTATAACTCGAAATAATTTTTGTTTGTATTCAGATACTAATATTAATTTATATAAGGATTTTTGAAAGTAATCACAGTTATTTTGACATGTCACTATCTGTGTTTACTTAGATTAAAATAAACGGCATAATTATATTCATCAGAAAGCTATTTTTCAGGACAGATAATGATTGAAAGTCTTGTAGAGTTAAGTCGTAAACATGTGTGTTATTTCTAGTTTCTCTTAAGTAATAATAGATAATAATAATATCGTACCTACCTACCTTAACTATAGGTAGGTATCTATCTGTCTGTGTAAAATTAGTTTAGAATACCAAAGTGTACTTCTGAATGTAAACAATTGATTTTCAAATTCTCAATACCTACATTATCTACATACTCAGTATCTTCCCAAACCTTTCATTTATTCAAATTTTTCTTTTCAAATATCGTTAAAAAATTTGAAGCCAGAGATAATTGATTTTATACTAAACAACATTTAATGCACTTAAAATTTTCTTAAGAATCCCCTCGTCTATTCATAAAGGTTCCATTTGTACGGGGAAAATCATTTTGTGATTAAAAGGGCTCCATTCAGCGATCGCTGACCACTTGCATAAATTATTGTGGGTAGGTACAGTCAGAACAGTAAACATGATACACAATATTTTTGATAGGTACAGTAACATTTACCACTCGCGAATATGGAAGTATGTAAATAAGGCGGTATGTAAATTGTATAGGCTCGTCACTAATGTTGCACCGAGGGATCTGGGTTCGATTTTATTGTTGTGATCCACATTAATATTTATTATAAAAGTCACAGACCAAATAACTGACACTAAACATTACCTAAGACGTAATACAAAAATGAACCTCTATTGTAACGGTTCTCATTTTAAATACATAAATAATGATTATGTATTCAACAAATTACTATTTTTATAGTGAAGACACTTCACTGAACCATCTCGTGATTTTTCACACATTTTCAAAATTCAAACAAGTTAGTTTAATCAGCGACTTCTAAATGTTTTGTTCCAATAAGAAAAAAGAATAAAATGTTACCAACATCTTGTCATTTGCATACCAGACTGTACAAGAAAGTCTATCAAAGAGATAGCCTCTTTTGTGCGAAGGAATGGATCGGGGGAAATTAATTTAAGATTTTTTACAAGAGTCCCATTATGAATGTTATTATGAAGATCTCTTTCTGCATTGACGTTATTCCTTTGATCTAACACGTTTTGAAATAATGACATTATTCCCTTTGATACTTAAGAGTGTTATGATATATTACTTTTTATATTCTATTTCCTATTTTAATTAGGTTTTTTGTAATTTTAAGAGGTATTTTGTTGTGTAGGAGGCAGGATATATTGTTGATTTTGTAACTATGCCGCAATTTCTTAAATTAGGTCATCATTGCCAGTTTTTTAGATCTTTTCTTAGTTATTAATATTAGTAATAATATCAATTGCAGCAGAAAGTGAAAGGTGTTTTTTGCTAGCTATAAGCCAATAATTGTCCTACTGTGTTCATCGTGTTAATACCTCATGAGAACGCATGAGCATGTTTTGAGTAGGTTAGCATCTACGATGAAACCTGGAAGATATCAAATGTAATAAAATAAATGAAATAGTCTAATAACTGAAATTTAATAATGTTAAGAATTAGGTTAAATCAGATCAAGTGATAATCAAGATAAACTTAAAAACTACATGATGTAATACTTTACCAATTTTAACTGTAGCAAGGAGCCGGTATCTACCTATATCATCAGATCATCACGTATAAGAATATTCTTGTCGCATTTTCTGTACTAAAACTAAATTAAAACAAATTTCGCGCTGACTGTACCACTGTCACCAAAATAGTAATCGAATGAATGGTTCGATGACCAAACATAGTAACGCAACCCTTTATAATATCCTATATAAGTACTTGCCAAATCACAATACTTAACAGCGACGATATCTAAGGTATTAACGTGCAATATATTTCATTCAAAAGACTGTTTGAGTGACTTATGTTATTCTCTCAAAAATAAACATGACGTCAATACTTATGGAGACTATCACAATGAATGAGTTCCATAGTATTAATGAGTGCAAATTTACTTTTAGATGAACCATCAATGAAGTGTCTACGCCACGTAAATTAAATCTTTATACTCCTACAAATAAGATTGTTAATCTAACCAACAATTCACGCCGGTTACATCAAAGACGGCTCACTCAGGATGTGAGATTGAAATTCCTGATCTGACTAGTAATAAACTTACTTCAGCTTAAAAGAGATTTCAAAAGAACGAATAAAGAAAGCGGAGATGTTGTTATTAAAATTGTTGCGGACGGAAAAAAGGGGGCTTAAAATGACACCCGCTATTTTCCCGCGATATCGTATTATTAAGATGGCCGACAAATCTGGGACTTTATTGACTTTTAAATTTGGAATCGTACGGTCAGTTATTGGTTATTTTTCACAGCGTCAATTGTGAAACATTAAAGTAATACTATATTATGCAGGAATGTAATTGTCCCGTATTTTATTTATTTTAAAAATAAGAGAATGCATCCTTGCATAAACAATTGGATTAAGTGCATATTGTTAATAAAATAATTTTAAACCAAAACAGAAAACCGACTTTAAACAGAAAGGAAACTAAAAAGTTAAAATAAATTTACATAGCACAAAGTAATTCGTATTTTGATTTAGTTAATCAGAAATGATTCAATAAGTATTTAATAATTTTAAAGCTGGTGCCAAGTAGGTAAAACAATAACTAGGTACCTTTAAGTATTATCAATCTTAATTTGCTATTTTAGTAAGGTTCTTATAGGTAGGTATTTACTTAGCACCAACTTCAATGAAAATATAAGATACTTATTGAATCATTTCTGATTAACTAAATCAAAATACGAATTACTTTGTGCTAAGTAAATTTATTTTTAACTTTTTAGTTTCCTTCCTGTTTGAAATCGATATTTTTTTTAGTTTAAAAATATTTTATTTTACGATTTTTCGTAATGGGTAGACCTAAATCTTGCTTAGGTATTATTTTTGTACGAACTAAACATTTTGGAATATTGAACCGCATTTACTTCATGCGGTTCAATATTCCAAAATGTTTAGTTTAGTTTAGCCCGACATGACTGCTGGTAAGGAATTCCCTCGGCTGTCTATGGTCACCTGTAATGGCACTAATAACCCAATGGATATAAGAAATCAATTAAGACCAAGTAATTGCTGCAAATCGTTGTCGAGTTCTCTCGACTATCCGCTACATCATCAGATTGACTCTAAACCTTCACTAAATACGAGAAGTAGTGCCATAAAATACTTAATAAAAAAAATAACAAATGCACTAGTCGCCAGTACGATTTTCGAAAGTTTCCTTCGATTTCTCTGGGATGCCATCATCAGATCCTTGTTTTCTTATCATGGTACCACCCTTAGGATATAATAATCATTTAAATCGGTGCATAAACGACGAAGTTATCCGCCAACACACATAAAAAAAATATATATACGGTCGAATTGAGAAACCTCCTCCATTTTTTGAAGTCGGTTAAAAACAATATACTTAGGTACACTTAATCAAAGATATAAGTAAAAGTTATAGCATAATAAAATATATTTAAGTATAATAATCCCTTTTATTATACAAGAACTGCTGTAAAGGCAAATGCGATATTTTATTTTAGTATTTTTATAATATTATAAAAGTTATGCGTATTCTCACATAACGATTTTTTATTGATAGCTAAAGAAAGTGGAAGAGCTATTAAATTACATTAATATACTACTCTACAAATCACTGACACAATTACTACCCTGATCCGGAAAGGCTATCTTTATATCAATGAAATTAAACTAGGTTTGCAGAAAACAAACATCTATCTAATAGGAACTAGACTGTAAAACTAAATTTAGGAAAGTATCTTTATTTTCAAACTTGCCAACTCAAATTTGTGCAATTGATTGTTATTATTGGCTATAGACGCCTTTGAGATAGAATAGAAAAAAATAACGGTAACATATTAAAAAAAACATTCAAGGCTTCTTTTTCACTTATCGTGGCTTACTTTCATATTCCACTTTTTTATAAAATTGTCCAGGTTGTCCAACCACCTACTCTAATCTCTTGGCCTTTCGCGGCTTTAGTTTAGAAATAAAAATACAGTTTTTCCAGCTTCTTTTTTTTACTGTCACTGAGACATGTCACCCACTAGAGCGAGAAAGAGACAGAAAAGGAGGTATTGAAAAGTGCAGTTAAGTGCTGTTAGATGTGTTCCAACCCTAAAAATACAATGGAATCTATCAAATCCGCAGCAAGAAATATCTAACCGTGTTTCCTCAATGAAGTTTTACACATCGCGAATGATAAAAACCAGAACATTCCTTGTTACTTCTCATTGCGAACCAAACAGGTGTTATCCAATTTATTTTGACAATTGTTTGAGCTGTACACTTCCAACAATGTTACTTTAAATGTAGCAGTCGTAATACCGATAGTGTAGAAGTAACCAATCTATCGTCAAACAATGATCAAACGTTGCCAAGCGTGGCGACAAGTGGAGCCAAAAGAAAATGTGCAAAGTCGTCCCTTGAAAATAGGCTTAAGACCACATAAATAAGTCGTTTAAAACCTTCTTGTGTAAAAATAGCAAAAAGAAATTTTTCGTACTTTTCTTTAATTAGGTACCAAATGTGCGAAAAGTCGTTTTATCTAATTTATTGGACAAAAATTTGGTAAATTTTTAATGTTATTCATAAAATATAAATAATTTAATCAGTCTATTATTTTGTGTGTATAGACACAAAAGAAAAATTAAATATTTTCACTTTTACAATATAATTTAAAAAATTATTCTTAAAATTTTCACAAATGTTCGAGCAACTTTGTATTCCAATATTTTATGTCTAGATTTTCTCAAAAGTAACAGCACCATTTTCCCGCGTCTTTGTAGTTTATTTCTTGATCTGTTGGATAGACAAAAGAACAATGTTTAGATAGGAAAATAGTTTTTAAATACGTCCGTTAGTTAACACTGGCCAGTTGTACAATGTTTGTTATTTTATTAAGTGTAGGTACGAGTAGTGAAGTACGTAGTCTGGTACATTTATTGTAATACCCGCGTACTTTACAAAGACTACTGTTTATTCAAAATAGGTAAGTGCTGTGTACATATACCAAATTTTATTCGTAAAGTCTATTCTTAACTTCTGTGAAGCTTTCAGTGGGATTGTATAAAAATAAATATTTATATTTCACCGCACTATATTGTTGACGGGAAAAGGTTAATATCTTTATAAATAGAGGTGTGTGCGTATCGATAGTGTTGATTGAATTATAATAATTATTAGTTTCGTTTTGGCTTTATAGTTGCATGCCGATTGCTTAAATTAATCTTTTGTAGATAGAGAAAATTTTAGTCTAAATTTGTCTATTTAGGAATCCGACTTTATTTTATCCTTGTTTTTTGGTTTAGTAGCGACTGTAGTTTTGGTATGGATAAATAATAATATAATAAATTTAATAAAATGATGGGTTAGCTTATATTAACGAATATAAGCACTGTAGGTCATGCATGAGACAAATACTTACCACTAAAGACTATTAGATCTCAAACTGGTATAGGTACGTAATAGATAAGTAATGTAATCATAACGCATCGGCTTGAATCCAGTAGCCGTCGCGACTTACTTTGTACTTTTAGACGAACAAAGTTGCAGAAGTACTATGTAATGTGTCAATGCCCTAAATTCTAGTATATTTGTAACTTAACAGTTAAGCGCTTGAAGCGGTCTTGATAAAGTTTGGCTCAAAGATCGATTTTAAAGACAAATCTCTTCAGACTTAGGTATTCTATTCCCTGTGCCGCGATGTTTAAAAAACACGGGCATGTCCATAGGTTACGAATTACGATTACTAAGTGGTAATCATACCTAAGGAGGTATCATTAGTTGCAGTATATAGTATCGTAAGCTTGCTTGTCAAAGATAAAGACAAAAACATTTATTTTGTAAAACATGAATGTGACAGAAATGTGTAGATGGTGTTCAGTTTTGATAAAGTTCTGTAAAAAAAAAGAAAAATCCCCGGTGTTCTTACGAAAGACGGTTTATATTCTATTTATTTGATTTCAAATCGTGATATAATAAATTTGCCGTAAGATTATTAAATGCAGATTATCTAGTTTCATAATTATTAGCTGATAACTGCATACCAGACATTAGTACATTAGTACAACAATTTAGTACCGAATCAGCGACATCAAGTGACATAATATAAAGTTACAAAGACTATAGTAGTATCTTGAAATGACTATAGTCACGGATTAAGGAAAAGCAAAGATGCTGCTTATTCCAACGAATTTTGATACAGTTTTCTCTAATGTTCAGGAAATTGCTTTCAACAGGTTTATAAGTACAATATGTAGTACCATATAAGAAAACGGAAATTTTACAATTTGTAATTCTGTCCTAAGAAGATAAAAGTACCCGTCTGCGAAGTCAGGACAGATTGCTAGTTTACTGGTCTATCAATAAAGATACACTAATAATAAATAGAGTTACAATCTAATGGATATCGTCACAGCCATTATAATTTAAATAAACAATAAATACTTACCTAACGTACAGTAAGGTGCAGAATGATGGCCGCCATTGACAGCTTTGACGAATCATTGTATTTGCGTCAGTCAGCGGTGGATATAGGAGATATATTTATATTGTTGGCCGTTATTTCCCGCTAATATTGTTTCTATCATGGTAGGTATATAAGAATATGACCGGTTTAATGAGAAGTTAATTATTATATTACTTTATTATTAATGGTCGCTTTACCAGAATATTACCGCTGACTGACGCAAATACAATGATTCATCAAAGCTGTCAATGGCAGCCATTATTCTGCACCTCAAGTGCGTCAGGTATTCATTGTTTATTAAAACTGTAATGGCCGCGACGATAGCCATTAGATTGTAACTTATAACGGAGAACGTAGAGACAAACTCGCGCATTACTCAGTAAAAATCTTTTACATACCATACTTTAGTGTTTTACGAAAGTCTTAGCAGAGTCCAATTCATAGTCGTATTGTATGAAATAATATTACTTACACATATATTGCTGCTACAAGCGTCAATAAAATTATCTGTCAATCGAAATCGTGCCCAGAAACCCAGCTACATTGACGCTTTGTACAACAGTAAATAGGTCTTCTATTCTATAAATTATATTATACCACTGGTATCTCTCCGACTCAAGGTCAACGAACACAACAAATACTGTTTTCCCCTAATGTCTTTTATGCCAATTGGCTCTGGCTAAACATTTAAATCACCAATCACCGTTGTTACCACAGAAAAAAATAATTTCATAAAAATGAACAACTTCTTAGAACACGTTCCCCATCAGAATTGAAACAAGTAATATAATTATTTACGGTACATTATATATTATTTTTGTGAAACGTATATGATTAATTGTGTAAAACTTTTGACAATCTCATTTTTCTTAGAACACATAATATGTGGGACAGCAACTCATCTATTTGTGTAGCTCTAAACTGTAATACAATTCGTTATACATATGCAATATAACAGAAAGTATACCACAATCATCGTTTGTCGACTTGAAAAAAAAAGAGAACATTTAGCAAGAAATAAAAAAAATCTAAAGATTGAGAAAACTGTCCACTACGCAAAATCAATTGTTGACTATTTTTTTATCTTCATCTACTATAGGATTCATATTATTAATTCTTTTTAATCTCTTTATTTATAAAGAAAACTAAATAAGCATTCGTTTTACTATAAGTCCAACATTTGAGTCATCTCTACAAAGGCATACATCTCAGATCAAGCTCGGCTGCATCCTCGTTACTGCATTTCAACCGGGTTGTTAGCCGGGTATCTTGGCTTTTTACCCGGATAACTCGCTTGTTACCCCGGATAACTCCATCCGGGTGGTTAACTCGAGTCTCCTCCAATTATATTCAGCTCAAACCATTTGGAACTGACTGTAACTTTTAATTTTGGAAAACTCGTGGAGAGCTACCATCTTGAATATAAACTAGATATTAGATGTTTTATTAGTTACATTTTAAAAGACGTAATTTAGTAATAAATTGTACTTTATACTGATCTTTTTCCCGAGATAGGTCCTACTTCATAAAATTTGTAGTCTATTGAAGAGCTCTTATTGTTCACCATAAGCTACAAATTTGTCTATTAATAAATATTGTTGTACCAATCATCAACATATTTGACCGTAACATACCACGGTCTGGAATATGAAACCACTCTATCTGCTTACAGCGGCGTTACCTGCTTTATATAGCGAGCTCTTATGGCCATCATGGGCTATGGCTAAGTTCTTACCTTAGGCAAGGACTTGGTACAGGCCTTGGTTCAGAAATGGGCACCTGATAGATAGATGCAGTGATCCCCAAAGATGTTCCATGATAGAAAACAAATCGCTATCCCAAATACAAAATAAAGAAAACAATCTAGTTTGTGATCTTTGGCGGTTAAAAGTATTTTTTTCGCACATATAGGTCATTAAATTTTATTGTCCAAATAATATTTATGCGCATTCTTTCTCATTTAGACGTCATTAACCTATATAGATATATATCTTTTTGTTAAGGTGGGAATTGTGTAATTTATCTTTGTAACACCTTTGTATAATGAAGATTTAGTTTTTTGTGATGTAGAAGATCATTAGAGGCAGGTAATTCGTTTAGCTCGAGACTGCTAAGTATCAAAGTGTTAGTTTGAGATGAAAAACAGACCACACTAGTGCAAATTGAAAACCATTGTTTCCCCAATCATATTTTAATGGCTTAGTACAAGTAAGGGGTCCACGTCAATGGAAATGCCACAAAAGTGCGAAACCGCACAAGAGAAAAGATTAATAAAGCTTAGAGCAACACCTGTCCTTTGTCGCTAATGGACCGCTCCTAATCTTTTAAGAAATAGTGGTGAGGAAATATAAGAAAATATAGTTAAGTATGGACACAATATGGGTGTGTTATACTGTATGTTTGATCGTATAAAGACAAACTTTATATTGGCACAATCTTTAATGTCATTGTCTTGTAAGTAAAAATAATCTTCGGTTTGGGACAAAGGAGCACCCCATTCTTTCCCGTGGATTTCGTAAGAGGACTAAGAAAGCATCAGGTAACGAAAAGCTGCTTTATTTGTGCACTAAATAACACCTTGCTGCGTCGACAAATTTAGCTGCTAAGAGTAATGACAGCTATTCTGAGTTAAAGCGTACTTTATCACCGTGAAAAATGAGATATTTAGAACTTATTTTTTTATTTTATCAACAATACGAAAAGTTTAGTACCTTCTCACAATAAGTCCGCAAATGTATGAAACCAGCTAAAGAAAAACACTTCTAAGTTCTCTAACATTAGGTGTGCTTCTGAACAACTGTTGTTATAGAGATACGGTGTTCATTATTTACCGAACATTGTAAACAGTAAATCCTTAATTAATGCGAATGAATAAAAATACTTCTTCTACGTACGATGTTCAGTTTTGTTTTGAATATGGTGAAATATGAGATGAATGCAAGGCAGAATAATGACGGTACTCCACAGCTCTATCGCCTACAAAAGGTCATCTTGGGGCTACGAAAGCATAGAGTGGATATTATACTACAGTATTATTGATGTTTCGAAACTTAGGGAACGCCTATCAGTTTTTCTGTTTTTAACATGAGTTTTAAGAAACACAATTCTGATGTTGATTTTGAAACTCGGCAAAATATTGTCCTGTCAATGATACAATAATGATCTAATTTAAGAACGTATGAAACTAGAAGAAACATATGGGAGCTTTGTTCAATAATATGTACTTATTATTCAGGAATAACAAATAAAATGCTCAATAATCATTGTCATTATGAAAATCCGATGGCAATCCTACTACTATTATATATTATGCGAAAGTTTGTATGTATGTGTGTGTTTGTTACCACTCAGTGCCTAAACAGCTGAACTGATTTCGATGAAAATTGGCATGTACATAGATTCAGTGCTGGAGACAGACATAGAATAGATAATTTTATCCCGAAAATCGGTCTGGCTCCCAAGTTACATTAATTAAACGTATAATAATTTCCGCGCAGGCGAAGCCGCAGGTCGCAGCTAGTTCATAAATAAGCTAGACCAAAGTCTTCAAGATACATTTAACCACTAAATATGAATATTACCTCAAGATTTCGCTCACAAAAATAAAACGCATAAAAATTCTCTAAGAAATGTTAAAGAAAAATTAAATCAAAAGTAACATCCTCGACATCCCAACACCATTATTTCCGCCGGCTAACGGAAAACAAAAATAAACAAGAGTGAATAAAAGAAAAGCTCAAGTGGGACGAGCATCCGCGGCAAGACAAGAGGGTGGGCAGAAAGGGGCAAGGGGGGCAAGGCAAGGGGCAGATCGGAGTGTGAGAGGGGTAGATTTAGCTGTTTCTGTTGGTCTCCTGGGATATTCGGTCCACTGGACGTCCCGTTGGGATCTCTTTTGTTTATCGTGTGTTCCACTGTGCTACTTCAAATGATATTTTTTTGGGTAAAATTCGTTTGTAGGATATTTAGATAATAATATTTCAGCGGGAAGCAAATTTTGGTAGTAAGTTACCAATACAAAATCCGTTTGGGTTTGCTTCTGGTTTGAAATTATACTTTTGTCTTAGTTCTCTACAATATACATACAGACGAATGTGCAGCTTCAACACTTACATTTTCAAACAATTTTTCGAAAGGTTTGAACTCTGTTTATTGCTGAGCGTATATTTATAAATTTAAGAAGCAATTTAGTTTAATACACCATTCAAATTTTGTTAGCTACGTCATAAAGATACAATTACAATACGCACGCACTGTCCTAATCAATCACAGTATAATTTTGTATAAAGATAATTTCAAATTAGTTCGGCAGCCAGCCATCATCAAATACCTTGTTCGTATCATCTCTATATCTTTCATCGGTACACGCGATGTCATCAGTGCATCGTAATATTATACTTGCTGATTCCACAAAAAATGCAAATAAATTTCACTCGTAATGCTTAGTTTATAAATTTAAATTTGTTTCTTACTTCCTTTTAGTATATTTAGGTACTTGGTCGTGTGGCCTCCAGTCTAGAATATAGATAAGCGCTGCCTATGGGTTCGTAAGAATCTAAGCGAATTATCTTTACTAATATATAAAGTGGAAGAGTTTGTTTGTTTGTTTGAACGTGCTAATCTCAGAAACTACCAGTCGGATTTAAATAATTATTTTTGCGTTTGATAGCCCAGTTCTTAAGGAAGGTTAGGCTATGTTATATGACGCTACTGGCGACGGGAGCAGAACAGTAACGAATGAAAGATGTAACTTAACGTGGATGAAACCGCGATGCGGGAGGCCAGTATTAGATGAATAACCATACTGTAGTCACTAATCTGCTTGCCAGACGTGGAGGTATGCTAACACCTTCCATTCGGAGAGGACTATGTTCTGCTATCGTCTGTAGCTTATGATGTGATACTTACCTACAAATTTATGCAAATATTTGACAAACTATAACAACACCGTCAGCATAAAAAGTGAAGAAGTTTCCATAAAGGTATCGTCGATAACAAAAACATGTTTCAAATTATAAAGTCGTTACTTACGTGAACGGAAGTCTAAAAATTGTTTTGTTATTAACTGTATGATAAAAAAGTCGAGTTGAAAGAAACGCCGGCCTATGATGTGGCGGTAATAGCTTAATTTCTTGATTTACTACCCAACTTTGTTTCATACGTCCCATGTCGAAGGGAAGCAGTAAAATAATAGAAGGTGCTGTGTTGTTTTTAGAAAGTTTGTTGATGTTACTGAATTATGTTTTAAGAAAGGACAGTTAAATTTCTCTAAGGATACTTTTCGCTCGAACTCATGAAACTCAAAAAAAAAACTACTTTGCTCCAGAAGACCACATACTTTTCAGTGTTTCTAAGGGACGCACTATCTTACAAACATTAATCCAAGATTCTTGAAAATCCCAATTCTTCGTTCTGCGCTGAAGTACTGTCAATATCAATAACATATATTGTTAAAGCGATCCAGCACTAAACGAGCCATTGCTTAAAATCGAGTTGACAGTAGTTAAATTTGTATCGACGACAGGCAGCAGCACCAAAGATACATTAATATCAATTTAAAGTTTTAATAAACTAAAACTAAACAGATTTTTAATAAATTGAAAATTTACCCAGGCATGATTATCGGGATATGTATTTAAACTAGTCTTATTTACTATGGAAAATAAATCTATAATCATTCAAGTGGTCTTTTAATAAATTTTGTATTACCCTACTAATGTTATAAATGCAAAAGTTTGTGTGTGTGTATGCGTTTGTGTGTTTCGATGAAAATTGGTATGTAGATAGATATAATATGTAAATAATTGTACCTAGAATATGGTTAACTTTTAATTGCTTTTATGGCGCGTCTCGTACCTATAACGTAATTCAGTTTCCTGTGAATGTTCAATTGTAACCTAAAATCGTTTTATTAAATATGAAAAAAATCATTTATTTTTATTATTTTAGTCAGCAATTATTCGTAAAATTGATTTCTGTAGACACTTTTCTTATTCCAGGCGACATAACAAAACAGAACGCAATACGAACTATGCGTTGAAAGTAAGATGAAAATGCAATAATTCCACGGCACGTGTCGACCGACGTCCGATACCAATCAGCCGCTAATTTGTACCAACCGCAGGGCTGCCGCACGGTTGGCGCAATAGGGCTGCTACTTCACACTATTGTACCTCAAGTATTGTGTAAATTAATAACAAATCAAAGGCAGAAATAAGAGGGTTTCTCTGTGTGATTACCTTATATTAGTTTTTTGCATTTCTGTTGAATTTATCCGATTAAGGAATGGCCAGATATTGAGAAAATAAATGAAATGTATTGAGGAAATTAAAGATGAAAATGAAAGTATTATAAACATCTTTATCCACCTTTTTGATTAAAATGGAGGGGAAAAAGAAGAGGACCAAAGAAATAATTGGGTTTTCGGTGCCATCCAAAACTCTTGCATCAAGAATTAAACCCGCTTTCACAGAGGATGCATTATCATTATAAATTATCATACTTTAATACCCAACAACCTTTAATAACCGTAACAAATTAAAAGCACAACATACAAATATATAAAACACCGAACAAAGCATCCATTATGAAGAATGCAAAATCACTACGAACATTAGATAAAATCGCTGCATTGCAAAGTGCGAGTCACGCGGTTCGATAAAATTAAAAAGTATAAAGTTGAAATAAAGGGCTTCCCGCTGTGCTGTACTCGATTGTACTTGGCAGGTTGATTGACTACGTCACAACGTTACATTTGAAACGTCGGAATTTTGCGCAGACCGTATTACTTTTAGATGAAGGAGTTAATAACAAGAAGTTCTTAAAAAGTCAAACAAAATTTTTTTAAGAACATTGATTAAAATAAAGGAATATCTATTGGTTAATCATCAGAATACCACAGCTGAAGAGTGTGGAGTAGCAATTTCAATACGTAAATGATCAATCAGGTTTAGATTTACAATATTTATAATTGGCTCACATTTTGTAAACTTTGACGTTCATAAGTGTCAATTTAATTAACCTTTATAAAAATATATATATTTTCATTTCCATTTTACAATCAGAACGGAGTTATGCGTGATGTTCTATACCTATGTAAAACAAAATCGAATAAATTCGCTAAATCAATCAGGGAAAACCTGTAACTAACCATGTTACTATTCAAATTAACTTAAAAATAACATAATTAATTATGTTATTGTTGTCTCACGTTAGCACAAATCGCTAATACAGTAGTAACAACAAATAACACATGTAGTTGAAAGCGGATGCGATATCTACGATCAGCATTAAATCGTACTTAAGCATGCGCATACAGGAGGGGTGGATACGTTTTTATTATAACTTTTATTAATAAAAATGTAATGTTTTAAATTTTAATAAGAATAATACAGCATTGTAATTTAATTATAGTCACCTTGTTTTGTTTGATAGATGACAGTAGGTAATATTAATCTAACTATTTGGAAAAAAAAATAATCTTGAAAACTCCCTGTGATACCTACAAAGTCTTAAAAAAGTCCATCCTTAAATAAACCAATCACTACTTTCGAGCTTGTGTGTTACTTTATTTTATTTTAAGTTGTTTTGCGTTTATCTATCATCATCCACAACTACCTATGTATTTTGGCAGTCACATTCATATTCTACGACGACAATTTGTTATCATCCGTCTCGCCGCTAGACAATCCACATTACTTGAACCATTTTCATGTGGAATACAAAAAAACTAAAGTTTATTACCTTACTAAAATAAAATAATCAATGCTACTCCATGCATGTGCATCCCCAGTGGTGCATTAGCAATTCATTTTGTGATGTCATCGCTACACCGTAAGGCCCTCATGGCCCCTCAAAATCATGTCAAGCCCTTTTGTATTTTATTATTCAAATTATCAACACTTTAGGGTTATTTTATTAATAAATAATTTAATAGTTTCAAACAAATGAGCTTAAAAAAGATTGGGGAACCAATAAGTAATGTACCTACAATGTATGTTACCCCCTTAAAAGCGATGTTCAAACCATAGCAAATGACATCAATAAAAATCTTACATTACTTTTATCTCATCTAATTCAATGATCGATATGAATATTGTTCATGTTAATAACGTAATAAGGGTCAGTAGTGCGCCCGCCACCTTAACTCTCTTTTATAACTTTAATTTCTATATACCTTCTATATACGAAATTACTTGAGTAGCGCTGTGGTTAAGTATATAATTACTAAACTAAGCAACAGGATTACTTTCCCCGTAGTAGAGGTCTGTGACAGTTTCTCTAGAAATCCTCCATAAATAATAGACAGAGCCGCTTTTATACACATGTGACCTGACCTGATCTAAGTAAAAAAAATATTCTGATCTCTGCCTACTTCTTCTAGGAATAACACGTTTTTATAATGTAATTTCTACTTTTAAATCAAGAGATTCGAGGTCTCTGATTAAGTAAGATTTCGCTGTAACAGCCTCAATAGATAATCTCTGACGGCGAAACAACCAAAATCTAATTCCCTGACTAGAATAATTTATCTGGGAATGAGGTCGCGTCACTTTGTGACAGTAAATATTATGATACCACCGTAGATCTGCATCTCTTACGTCAATGTGACGTCTGTTTCATTAAAATACGGCTTTCCGTGTATTCTCACCTAAACTCCTCATTTAGAACCATCAGCTCTTAATCCAACTGCGTAAGAGTCAATATCGTTAGCAGCGTATTTAAAAACTGGGATTACTATTTTGATATCGGCGCCCACATTATAAATTATGTTATGGAATGTCCGGTGTTCATCTCTGATCTCTTTGTCCATTATATATTCCTCGATTATATTGTTTTTCATGTGTGCTTTCCACTAATCTGTAGTGGCCCATAAATCATTAGGGTTTTACCTGTCCCGCTTCATTGACAATAGCATTATAGGGATTTGTAGTGTTATCCTCGTGTTCAATAAATTTTATAGTTGTTTTATCATAAAATGTGTTGACATCTGATACAGCTATACGTTGATGATTAATTTTATCATTTTCCAACATCAAAACTTTCTGCGATACTTTTGCTTCTGATTACATTTTATTCATAGTTTTTATGTCAAGGCTGAAACTGTTCGGAGGGCAAATAATAAAAATATGACCATTCATAATATTTGTATGATTAACTATCCACATTTTGTAGTGGAGAGATATAGGAAAAGGAAATCGTTCTTAACATTAGCGTGACAAGGGCACAATAACAAATTATATTTTAGCTTCCATTTATATCCATCATCAGTATTGACAGAACATTGGGCGGTGGTCGTCGCCAAATCACACTCACCTATTTCCATTGGCAACGGTCGCATTGTTTCAATCAATATAATGATGCTGCTCCATCTTCGCTGTTTCGTATCCACATCATATTTACGATGCACTGAAGCACCTATGACTGTTAGACAATAAATCCCGATGCAGCTGGTCACCTATATCAAAAATCACAATTTTTATATCATCTATAACATAAATAATGCTATCAAAACGCGGTCGAAATGCCAAAACGACGACGGTTTGCTGTAAAATATAAGCGCCAATTGCTAGGACATCTCCGCAGAGCTATTAAATAAAAGTCTTTTTACATTAGATAAATCGCGTACGTTATTCGGGAACATCTGTCCCTTGCCGATTACGCCCATACATTATGCTCAGTTTGTTGTTTTTAATAAAAAGTTTAATCCGTTCGGTTATGACGGCAATTTGTCAGGGCAATGGAAAAACTTCGACTGTCGATTACCGGTGGCGGTGGCGCTCATATCAGCGCCGAAGAGCCGCCTATTACACACACCACCACTTTTTATTGAAACGATTATGTCACGTTTATTTATGCATTCGCTTTTGTCTTCCATTAACGCTGTTTCTTTTTTATCCGCCGACGGTGATTCACTTAAATATATTCCGGGTGTCAGGAGCGCATTTATACGTTTGCAGGAAACTTTTAAATCGCGAATCCTTTTCATATTTTGCGTTGAAAACTTATCGTTCGTTCGGAAATTTACATCGTCGTGTAGTTTTCACATCATCACCTTATAACGTCTTACTCTGTACAACCATTAAGGATTCAATGCTGTCTTAATGAAGAGTCGATAAAATGTATATTGTGTTATTCGTCACGACTCCCAGGCAATTAATTGATGTACTTTTTTTTGGATTGTTCGGTTTATGGTCGCTGTGATTTAGTGACCGTCGGCCGAGTTGATTTGTGTACACATTTTAGCTTATTCTTTGTGTTGGATGGTGTTTAAGTGTGCAATATATTGTAAGGAACAAATATCTCGCCGAGAGACTTGTTAAGACTGATAGCAGAAAGTTGCAAAGCTTAAAACCCAGCTTGTTTGGCGGTGCGGTGTCTTTTGTGAATGCATATAAAGTTATTTTATTAATGATTGGACTCTCAACATTGTGCTTGACACCAATGAAATTGCGGCGCTTTTGTATAACAGTTACGTAACATTGAATTTTATATATTTTAGTAACAATTGGCTTTTTCCGGAGGTTTATCCTTATAATGTCATAAGAATTTGTCGTTTTTATTTCTCAACAACTGATCGTTTACATTCCTAAGTATGAAATCTATATGAAATTCCAGACTTCTAACTTATGTAGGTAGGTGCTTGGCTTATTTAGTATGCGTTTTCTTTTAAATATTTTAGGTATATAAGATTTCTTTTATTGTCAAGAGTAGTAGAAAAGAGACGCTTAACCTCAAAACGAAAAGTAAATAAATAAATTGTGGGCGACCTGAACAAACCCTATCACTCACTGATCCTAGGTTAAAAATTAACCACTCGATAAGAAGAAGAAAAAACAGTAGCATTAGCCTTAATTACATATTTAAATTCATTTTATATTGTTACAGAACATAGGAAATGTAACAGCGGAGCTGGAGATCCAGCGACTACAGCAGGAACAGCTCCGCCGGCAGGAGATGGTGAGGCGAGGTCAGCACGGCATGTACCCCGGACCACCACTGGCGCTGCTGCCACTGCTAGAGCAGATGAGACCACAGCCACCACCACCCAATGTAAGTACAAAGTACATTCCAACGATAAGGTTACAGCAGGAACAGCTTAGGCAGATGTTAGTAAGGCGGGGTTAGTACGACACGTACCCGGGACTCTCACTGGCATTACTGCCGCTGCTGGAGCAGATTAGACTACAATCGCCACCACCCAATGTAAGTACAATGTTTAAGTCTAATGTTTGTTATGATACACTGGTAAAGCTTATATTATGCTTACGGCTTTAGTTTCTGCTCTATTCTGGTAGCCTGTAGACTTATGTTAAGTATCCTTAACCTTCTTCTAAAATTAGAAGACTATCAAATGCATAAATAATTTTGAAAATTGAACTGTTAGTTCCGGTAGTTTCAAAGATTTGCGAGTTGAAACAAACATACTTCGAATTACTTAGAACCTATAGATTTTTAATGAGCTTATCGACATTTTTAAAAGACCTTTTTACGAACACGACACGAGTCGTGAGCCTAATTTTATTATTGCATCCTTGCATATCTTTAGAGGCAGAAAGATGCTTTTTGCATCGCTGCGAATTGGCATGATTAGCAGAATCAATACTATATATTTTGTCGTAATACACGCCAGATTCTATATTTTACTATATGACCGGTTTAGTGTAATCGATACAAATACAATCATAGTAATACACGAAAAGAAGTGGTGTTAAAATGAAAGTTGGTCTAAACTAATTACATCGACTATCGTTATGTAAAAAGTATAATTCGATGCGGCAAATAGCAACTGTCGTTCATACTATATATCATTTAATAGCTTCATTTATTATCTAAACTATCATTATAACTATAGAAAGTCAATCTGTGTTTGATTAATACGTCCACGGATGTGTTTTTTTAGCCTCCGTTTACGTAAGAGTGCTCATACCCAAATGTCTTAAATTTATTGTCCTAGAAGTCTTAAATCTTCAAGAAATCGGAAACCAATCAAGCACATAAGAAGTAATAAAAAATAAAAATATAATTATGTCAGCCATTCTCCGATTAAAACAAAATAAATACAGGAAAAGGACAGTTTTATTTTTTCAGCTCTTATGATGTTCGTGCACTATGACTGAGTTTGAAATTAAATTTGATCAAAGTTTAGTACCTCGAAGCCTAGAATCCCAATTTGCTGTATTTCAGATCTTTGAATATCACCAAAATTACTATAAAACGAATTCATATTAGATCTGAAAACTAAGGCACTTAATCAGTGTAGCATCAAGACTATACAGTGTAGCAAATATTTCGTTAGACGAAATGGCGACATCGAACTAGTATTCCAATAATATAATAATAAGTATGTATCTGTAACTCTACATCCTCAATTACATCATTAATTAAGCAATTGTATTCGCAAAATGAGTGTTTATTACCTAAGTTTGAACATAATGAAACGATGATTAATTTATGTTAAATAACCGGAGTGATTATATTCTAAATTCTTTAATTAAATATAATATGCTAATCAAATTAAGAATGAATATTAACGGATATTTTGTCATATTATTTTTGGAAATGTTTACTAATATAATAACATAAACAAGTCAAAAACGACTGTAAGATGAATGCCTTTATGATAAAATTTAACAATTTGTTTGTGAAATTTGTACAATGGTATATTGTGAATTACTAGCATTCACAGAGGCATAGTAAATAAATTATAGTTCCGCCGCAAGGCAGAAGAATCTTTTCATACAGAGATCGCATGGAAATCAATCACTACCCTTGAGGATCAATTGACAATGTTGAGTTTTTTAATTTTCAATAACTTGGAAACGCCAAGTTTCCTCACGATAGTTTCCTTTGCTGTATATTAATGAAGTCCAAGGTTAACTTAGAAAGTACAGAATGGAAAGTCACATTCAATTTGTATTTAATAGTTCAGCAGAATTCCAGCTCTGGTGCAAAATACTTTCATAAGGGCAAAGACCAGACGTGCACAACTTAAAATCACACAATTATTATTTCATCAAATAAACATTTAGCACTTCCGTAGCATCTTAATAAGTAACTCTTCATAACATAAACATAAACTACAGCATACTTTTATTTCCAGATGGCCCAATCAGCTGGCTGGCAAGTACAGGCGCAGGCGCAGCTAGCCCAGCTATCAGCAGCCAACGCTCGCTCCCCTCCTCCGCAAGATCCTGACACACCCCTCAATCTCAGCAAGCAACGGTCGCCGTCACCCGCGCAACCTATGATGTTGCCCCGCTTTGTGCCATACCCGCCTATGGAGGAACAGTCGTATAACATGCCTAAAGAAGAGGACTTCAATGCTGCTTGTAATGGTAAGCACCTACTTTTGTAATTATTTCTTAATTTATCAAAAGAAAAAAAATGTATGTTTTATTTAGTAGGAATGAAGAAAATTGGATTTCGTATTGCGATTTCTTTTATACCATTTTAGAACATATCACTTAAAAAAGTATTCAGGAAGGATTATTTCTAAACTCTTGTTTAAATAGGTAGTTAATTACCCTCCTTGACTGCGGCAGTCGGGCAAAAATTATATTCATCATATCATTACCTATATAACGACTTTATTCAATTTTGAAATAGTTACACATATTACTAATTATGTATAAAAATCACAATTCTTCTAGATCAAAGATCAAATGACTGCAACAAAATCAGACATCAGATTAGTGTAAGATTCTTCGTTATCGAGAATTAAGAGAGTCATAGTGATGGTTTATGGATGGATTTTTCTTACTAATTCTAATCCTACGTCACATTATATTATTTACAAATACCTAAATAGGGTTTAAAAGATGTTATCGGTGTTTAAAAATAATTCTTCGCTGGTAATCCTTACGAGAGTCTGTATGTAAGAGGGTATATGGATAGAATTTATCTTATAATAAAAGAGAAACGAATGACATCTTTCAGATTACCGCGTGCAAAACTACAAACAAGTTAATCATTTTTATAATATTAGTATTTCGAAACTTACATTAAAACAGTGAACGTGAACTAATAAATGATTTGATTAGACAGCCGTATTCATATTTTTGGACGCGTGCGTCCGAGTGACGCCCTGACGTCATTGTCACGTCACAATATTATCTGATTCACTAGACCTAGACGAATTCATACTGGAACTGTGTCACTGGAACTAATGGCTTATTAACCTATTTATATCTTAGTGTATTTTTTGTAAATTATTACGTACTTCTCGTATTTTGATAAGAAGTTTTCCACTGTTGTTTTGGTTATTTTCGTTTTTTCAAAACGTGATTCGTCGTTGATCACACGTTTTTGCTCGACCACTAAGTACTTCAACATCAACTAAAACAAAACTAATCACAAAAAAAAATCTTATTAAATGCACAAATGCAATTCAACTTAAAAGCACACCCGCCATTAAGAAGCCTATACTGCCCATAAAAGTCTTAGAAGCACATGCTGAGTCTCTAATCTCACGAATACCGCAGCATGTTGAAGTTACTGAACGAATTCTATCAGAAATCTTATAAAGTAAATGAGCATGATTCCAATACGGATTAGACAATGATAAAAGAAGTTTCACACCGTCACAAGACTAATCATAAACAGCTGCACCTTAAATTGGGATCGAATTTTATTGTAAAAACAGAGGCATAGCTGTCTCAATCTAACAAACTGCCTAAAATATAAATCTGATTAATCACACACAACAAAACACTTAATAATTAATAACAGTAGTTTATTATCATAACATGTTTATAATGCTAAAAATATAATAGTAGACACATAATATTATATCAATTATTAATTAATTAACTTCAAAAGTTAATATATGTTTCCCGTTAACTATTTACGATGACAATAAATTATTGTTCCGTTTTTCGGTCATCCATCAAATTTCGATACTGCCGACTCGTTAGGCGTAAAATATGAATCAGAAGTTTTAATAGATTAAGGCAAACTTAATATAATTAAAACACGGATAGCTATTGTTGTTTATTGACTATTAACTGCTGTTGAATTAATACTCGTGGTCGGTCAAACTTACACTCATTCATTTAGGCCATAAAAATTATATTTATAAACGTCTTTCCTGAAAATTTTTGCAAATTTTTCTAAGATGCATGCAAAAGACTCAATTTTTACACGAATCAAACTTTTAATTAATGAATATTATGTTCGTTTTGTCCGTAAATTGTAAGTATGGAAAGTTTAGCACGACACAGAGCTTGAACAAATTAATATTTGAAAAAATGACGTTAAAAAAAAAATAGAGGACTTTATTGTTAGAGTGTGAGAATTCATAATCTATTGTATAATATTATTACATATTTCTGTCTCTATGGGTCGATCACAACTTCTAAAGATTAATGTTGGTATTTTTATTGACATTTCTTCATAATCGCCATAGATACCATACCACTGTATGAATGATAGCACTGCAGCACTGGGATAGCAATTTACGAGTATGCTCGGCAACTACTTACACTGCGATAAACAAATTTGCCTCTTAAATTAAACTGCACTATAATATGTTAATCCGAATCAATTTTAATTCGCACTGTAAAATTACGAAATGCTAGGAACTAAAATAGACAAGGAATATAGTCTTAGATAAATAGTGGGTAAATGTTAAAATGAAGAAATGTCGCGTGTCGCCGCCAAACATTTTGATGTTTCACATTTAATTGCTAAATATAATTAATATGTCTTACACCGTAAAATGGTTACACTCCGGTAAATATTGACTAAATGTAGGACACGATGTACATGTTTTCCATCTGAATAAAGGTACTTATTCAACACTGTGTCACTAAGCCTTACTCTCATAAATTGAGTCAGCTAAATGTGTTGTTGCACTATTGTGTCAGTTATTTTGATGATTTAAAACTAAAATTTTATTGAAATTAATTACCTATTACAATAATTTCTTTATTTATTTTTTGTTCATCTAGCGATCAGTCAATTGATCAAAGCTCATACCTACATACAGATACAGGCATATCTATTATCAATGGATTTGCGAAAAGTCACCTAAAGTTTGACGTCACAGCGCATGCGTTAGTTAGTTCTTGATCGCAGTATTGTAATCCTAGGTGTGTTTCCGTAAAGTTCAGGTGCGATGATTATTGCTTATACCTTTAGCATTCAAAAGTATAATGATACTACACAAAACTAAACAGTATTAAGTAATATAAGTGACGTATCAGAAATATAATCCAACACAAATCTGTAGCGTGGGCGGACGGACGAATTGAGATATACGTAAACCATGCTACTAATATTAATTATAGTTAGTAATCATGTCGATCTGAATCTTAAGGGATCTGGTTTTATGTTACAAAGTAAATTATGTCTCATTTTTATTACTCTTTCATGTTTTGATAACATTCCGAATGGACAATGTAGGAATTCCAATTATTATACGTTTGTTAAGGAAGAAATTTGAGATTAATTTTGTGATAAAGGCGTGTTGTGCACCATCTAGAAAGCGCGCTAGGAGGACTGATGAACGAGGATTGAAAAAATAAACTGCTTTGTTCTTTAATTTTGTAGTACAGACTTAACCAACGACCATCTTCAGCCCAAACATGGGCGACGCGCCGCCAGAATTGCTTTCAAGGGGGTGCATCTAATTTTCATGCGGGTGCAACATAACAAATTTATTTATGCTAGCCCCAAACTATAACTAGCGCATTATTACAAATTTAATCTTTATTTGAATTACAAATTCTTATATTCTGTATGCCAGCTAAATTAGGTTTATTATAAATAAACAAGAATTTTGTAGAGTTTTATAACCAATAAACTCTATTTGGTATACTGTATGCAATTAGCTAGTTCTCAAAGCATCAACTGCTAGGTAGGCAATGAATGTCTCACCTTATCGGATTGAAGATTGAGATAATTAGTAATTGCGGAAACAAACTAATTTTATGTAAATAACAAGAGTTAGTATGATTATTATTAAGACAAGAGATTCTACAGAGAAATCATAATTTTATTACATAATCCAGAAATTTCATCGCTTCGATAATATTCATAAAGCTAAAACTATCGGACAGCAATCCGGGATGAGTTATATCACAAGTGTCGGGAACATTTCGCGCTAATCAAATTCCGAAACATTATTTGCAAGTACCCTCCTCCCGTACCTCAATGTGGGTCAAACTACGTCCGCTCACATTTGAGTTGACGGATTTGCCACCAAGTGTCCACACGATTAATAAACCACCACGGAAACATCCAGCATTCAAAGCTTCGGGACATTCCTCGAATTAATTTGACGCGCTCTTAGATAATTTATAACATCCCACTGCGCCTGATACTCGTATGATACAGTTCGAAATTCAAATATGAAAGATACACACTCGCGCACAAAAGTCATTGCACTTTTAATACTAAATGTCAATTTAGAGCGGTTTCTTTTAACGTATTTTAAGTTTGACGACTATTAAAATTAATTATGTGCCTTTAATTATTTTTTTTAGAAATTATATATAACAATAGGTATTCTAGAAGATGTTTTTTAATTGAATTTTATGAATTCTAGAATTTGTATATGGTAAAATACCTTTAATTGGTTTCACTAAAACTCGCGCGATTTTTCTTTGCCGCTAGGCAAAAGAAAAATCGCGATTTTTGAACGTGCTGAATTTAAAACGTGGCTCGCGTGACGTCAATGTGATTTATTTCGGTCACAGTTCTCCAGCTGTCATACTAACAACGAGTATTAATGACGTTCCTCTGGAATGGCGGCAATAATTAGCTCCACAAGACAGGTCAAGTACGGCACGGTGATTCAGATACAGTTACAGACCATTTCGTTTTATAGTTGTACTCATTATGTGCTTTATCTAAGAAATTGAGTGACGCTTTTACTATTAAAATCTTACATTACCTATGTAATAGATTCCCATGGAAAAAGGGTAACTATTTTGATTTCATAACTGCTTTATAAATAAAGTTATTTAATAAAAAAAAATGCTGATTCAATTAACTGATTCATTGATTTGATCTCCGTTATTATTTTGAGTTAGAAAGTTTTAAATTTGACATATTAATGAATCTGCCTACTAAAATGATGAAAATGTAACTTTGGTTGATAGTTTGTTTGAGCCTTTTAAATCCATTAAAGTTAAATAATAAAAGTAAATAAATATCTGACTAATGAACATTGAAAGTAAGATATTTATTTTTA
The DNA here is from genome assembly GCA_963082885.1 of Parascotia fuliginaria. Classification (NCBI taxonomy): domain Eukaryota; kingdom Metazoa; phylum Arthropoda; class Insecta; order Lepidoptera; family Erebidae; genus Parascotia; species Parascotia fuliginaria. The sequence continues at coordinate 9,538,582 of OY720184.1, forward strand.
TGCAGTATAACTTTGAGCAGAGGTAGACTAAATTAAGCGATTATTGTACAAAAAAAACTACGTAACTATCTATCTAGGTAGGTAGGTACTACTTATTTTGGAAAATTCGTTTACAGAGTTAAGTGACATTTAAACTTTCAGCCTTTATCTTTTTAATTAGTAAAATTGTGTTTCTCCTAATCGCTTTCAAACTTCGACTAATACAATAAAACTAAGCACTTGTAGCTTTACCTTTATCTCGTTAAAGTTGCCTTTTGTGCTACATTTCTATGACAGCTCAGGCTTTCACAATATGATGCTTTCTTTTAGCATTCAGTATCATGGATAAATTTGTAAGGACATTGTTAAAACATGCTCTGTCACTAATAGGCCATCGGGACTCAAATATTAAATTAAAGATATTATTATCTAAGATTTGTGTGCGCGATTATCCGATAAGGCGGGACGATGGAGCGAACGGAAGTTTGCGTCTCCAACGCCATCTATTTTGCGTTTCACGCGATTCTCTTGTTTTAAAGGAAACGAAACGACACTCGCGATTTTGTAACCATTTCGGTTTGGAAACAAGCCAACTATTTAAAGTACATATTCCTTTTATTGTGTATCATCTAATACAATTATTTATAAATATGTTTGAATTATGAAATTTAATACAAATATACAGTTAAATGTAAGTTATATTATTTGAAAGGTAGGTACTATAAAGGTTTAAAACAACTAGTTTGATCTTTAAAAAACACAATAAGGAGCCGACACAGACATAAGTAGCAATTAAAAAAAGTGTTTACTGCGGAGGTACTCGTAATAACTTCAGAGCGGCCAAGTCAGAATGCGTGATTTATACCTCAGAAAACACAGTTGGTAAATCGGGTATGAGCTATCGGGTAAAATTTATTTAAGACACATTGATTATATATTTATTGAAAATATAAATTGAAATATAAAAATGTCAAATGTTCTACTTCTATATCCATAACTGTATTTACACATGAAGCACGACTAAAAGAATTCTTTACCCATTTTGAAAATTACTGGATGAGAAATGATTTTATTAATATGTGGTGTATAACAAAATATCCCATTAGTTCTACCGATGGAACAAGTAGAACAAGTGGTAATAGAGACTCCCACTAGTTGTACTATTTTGTATTATAGTATATCGTAGTACTAGTGAGAACAAAAAATCCCATTAGTTCTACCGTGGAACTGTTCAGTAGAACAAGTGGAAATAGAGAATCCCAATAGATCTACTATTTAGTTATATCTAATATCGTAGTACTAGTGAGAAAAAAAATTCTCGTTAGTTCTACCGTAGAACTGTTCAGTAGAACTAGTGGGAACAAACGGTTGCAGAAGATATTCAAAAGCCTGAGATCTTTTACTATTGTTTGGTTAGTTTCTTGGCGACGCGTGGTTTTACTGCTAGCAACAAAAACTTATTTATATAAGGTAGGTGCCTAATGTCAAACATGGGAACTTAATTGTTTATCTTTATGTCGAACAAATACATTATTAGTCACCATCGCTAAGGCTACTTACATTAATCTGAATAATGACCGCAAAAGCCGTGAAAAACTTAAAACAAATAGTATATTTTAGTAATGTACCTATTTGTTGTTAAGACATTCTAAAATTCTTTACACATATTTGAACATATTTAGCTTATGTTACGCTATCGTGTACCATACTTGCAATATAATAGGTAGTAGACAGGTATAATTACCTATTTGTCATCGACTTAAGTTGTAGTTTTAATTAGCATAATTTCTTAAAACCATTCTGCTTACGGGCTAAAAATAACAATAGGTAATCAGCTACCCTGTATTATGCTTTGCCATTTTTCACATAATATCTTGTCATATTTTAAAATAATTATTGAAGGGGCTCAGTACCGAATCGTATATGTAGCAAGGAAGATCAGAGTCTCGGCCAATTAAAAAAAAAAAGAGTCCTAGCCAATTGCTTAACTTAAACTACCTACTTACTTGATAACATAAGCTAAGTATATAATCTTAATAATTTATTTAAATATATTCATCAGTCCAAACAACCAGATCGGCCATTTTAGTTTATCGACGTAGGTAGGTTGATCCCTTGACACATGGTAAATCACGAATATGGCAACACACGACGTTTTCACGACCGCTATGTTTGTTTAAATCCGCCACAGCCTAAATTAGATTTATGAGTTAATCCGAGTTGTGAGAACTAAAAATTTTGTTTAATTAAATACCAACCAACAGTATAAAATATTATAATCGTATTTTATGAATCTGTTTGACCCGAGTAATATAAACTAATAAGTTTCACCTTATTTTTTTTGTAGTGTCAACAAATAAGAGGGTACCTTTAGATAATGATAATATTTTGTGTCGTATTCCTACCAGTCCTACCTTACTTATTACCATAATGGTAGGTACTTAGTCTTGATACGTGTATCTTATTATTTTGAAAGGAATACACACTATTTTAGAAAACAACGAGAATTGCGCGATCTTACTTCTACCGTTCTTAAGTATAAAATTATTACTCTATTAATCTGCACACATAGGTGGTCTACATTTTGTATTGATTCTTTATGTCAGTGTTACAATTACACTATTTGTGTAGTGTGTACCAAACTGGAAAGCCTCAAAACAGTTACACAATCAAATTTTAACGATTGTTTTACGGCCTGCATTCATCCTGTGTGATAATTTATAGCGGCTAAGAGCGGCTTCCGATTGTGTTCACAAACACTGCGACACACGATTAACTTTTTCATCTTATATAAATTTCCATAATTTTATGTAGGCGTCGGAATTCTGTTTCTATACGATTAACTTAAGAAAGCATCTATCGAAGTAAATTATTTATAAGTATAGCTTTGACTTAAAGATCACAAATTAAACTCGTAGTCGTAGACAAACTAAAGAATGACTTCTAAGAAGATGACACGTAGGGTATATTTATTTAAAACTCGATACACTTATTTTAACCTGTGGAGGTACAACTACATGTACCTCCAACCAAAGAGAGGATCCTCCGACCAGGCTAGGTGATCGTGCCTGGGGGCTACTGCCCAACAGTTGGTAGTTGGGACTTGTAATAAATAGTAAGTCGGTGTGAACGCTGCGATATCGCAAGTCAGTCTTCCATACATTTTTGGTGTTTTTGTATAGAAGCTAATTGAAAGTGTTACTCAGCGCCATCTATGTTTTCTATGCTATAAACTCGTAGTCGTCATCTTCACTTGGTTGATTTCTGTGCGTCACCATTGGCCAGTCAAATGACGCCATCTCTACTAGTTAACCAAGTTAATACAGAGATAAGCGAAGTAGGTGCAATGAAGTTAAATAATATTCTAATGAAGTTAGAAACAAGAGGTTTAAATCATACTATAAAAGTATTAAATACAGTACCTAATAAGAGTACTTAAATGATAATAATAAATAATATAAAACATAGTATACTTAAACAAAATAATACTAATATACTACCTATACTGACATAAGTACACAAATATAAGTATATATATAAATTTATAAATAAAGATAACGTGATATTGCCGACAATTCGTCAAATAGGAGAGTAGGTTTAGGTAGGTAGGTTACCTTTCGCTTAAATGTAAATCTGTTTGTGGACATCCTGACCTCGAGGGAAAGCTCATTCTAAGGAATAATAATCTGCACTACAAAGGAAGATTGTACAGAACCAGAAGTATGAGAGGGACAGACAAGTAAGCGATTATTTGAAGAACGAAGATTTTTCTTATGAGCAGAGCACAAGTATCTATAGTGTGTGTGAAGACTGATAGATAAGAATGGCAGAGGAAAACATTTTGCGCTGATACCTATGAGACCTGGATAGGCAGGCGACGTTAGACAAACTCGTGACGAGATCGGTAGCTCCTTATCGAGTTGCCTGAAAGCGATCTGGTCGAAACCTATCTGTAACGAATGGCAAACTTAAACCAACATCATTAATTTACAACCTTTTTCAAACGTAATTTTGTTAATGAATCCCATATTTATATACCGCATTTTATATTCCAGCGTCATCCTGGAGCCAATCGCCATCCGAGGACCCAGATAAAACTAAGCTCGTCCGCCAACCACGACGTGACGAAACCGGCAAACCCCACATCAAACGGCCAATGAACGCCTTCATGGTATGGGCTAAAGACGAACGCAGGAAGATTCTGAAAGCGTGTCCTGATATGCACAACTCTAACATATCTAAGATCCTCGGTGCGAGGTGGAAGGCCATGTCCAACTCTGAGAAACAACCCTACTATGAAGAGCAGTCAAGATTGTCCAAGCTACATATGGAAAAGCACCCCGATTATAGGTAAGAATGCTAATGTGTTTGATAGATCAAAAACTTTCTTGTCAGAGTTTACTAAAATAAGTTAGGTATTCAATATTTTTTTGGTTGCCTCGTGATCAGTCGGCATTTGTTTTGTCACTATTTTATATGTGTGCTCAAATTTAAAGGCATTATTATAATCATTGCGTAATCTTCTGCAGGTACCGACCAAGACCAAAAAGGACATGCATAGTCGACGGAAAGAAGATGCGGATATCTGAGTACAAGAATCTGATGCGATCTCGCCGACAAGAGATGAGGCAGCTGTGGTGCAGAGATGGTGGCAGTGAGCTGGGCTTCCTACCACCCACTCTGTCCTCACCAGGACCCTCAAATTCGTCTCCGCCTCCTAATGGCGGAAACTACATGAACCCAGGGTTCTCGCCTCCGCTGTCTCCGAGAGAGGAAGATTGAGGTACGGCGCGCGGCTGGCCATACCCGCACGCCGCGCCCCTCTCACTCCCTCCTACACACCACCCCTGGTAACAAGACTCCTGGAATCTTTTAAGACACTCCATCATCCGCAAAGACTTGACATGAATCTCTACCCTCTTACTTCCTCGTGACTGTTAGGAGTTCGTGTATAAAAACTGTAGCTATATTATTTTGTGAGTTGTTTTGCCAGTGTCTCAAATTGGATCTCTCGTTTACAGAATACTGATTTATTAATAATGAGATTATTCCATTAGTGACTTAAGAAAATTCTAACGTCGAAAACTTGCGCCCGCGCATATTAAGTGGTGATCAGTGATTTTTCTGTGTGAAAAAGTATAGGTATATTGATGGTGAAACGTCTTAGTACAGTAAGTAATTAAGGGATAGCTCTAATGAGGCCTGTTAGCTACTGTACTAAGAATTTGGTCCAATGTATAATAGAAAATTCTTTTACAAATTTTAATAATACTTTTTAGTATTACGCGGGTGTATAGTTCTCCTATTATGTAAATATTGCCCATTTTAGTTTCGACATTATCGATGTTTTGGACTAGAATCTTAGATTTTTGGCACAAATAGATAATCAGTTTTACAAAAGATATTGTGCCAAATGTTGTATGAAACCAACGCGTAGTTAATTAGATAAACATGTATATAGGTAGGTAAGTTAATCATTTGAAATTATTATAAAGTAGCTGTAACGGCAGGAAGTCGCTCAGAGGCGGTCCTGTGGATTCATTGTAAATACGTAAAATTCCCTTTGTAGATAGTTTATAATTAAGTTTTACTCGAATGTTTGGCAGTTTTAGTATAAGATTCAGAGATTAGTGTTTAGTATTAGTCGTAAAGTACTTTGAATCTTGACTATCGCGTGGCCATGTATAAACTTATTGCGAAATAATATATTAATGTAGCTGCTTTAGACACTAAGCAATTATTAATGTATCAAACCAAAAATTTAAAGCGGATTGCTTGAAAATTTGAAGTGTTTTGAACACGGAACTGTTTTTTTTTTATTTAAATTCAGTGAGATCTATATACTTAATATGCATAATGGATATAATACTCATAGACTTAGTTGAGATTGGTACCTAATAGAACTTTTTATAATAAGCAGTTTCAACGATAACTTATTTAGGATTATAATAAATGTTGAACATAGCCATTGAAAATAAATAATATTGTAGTATTGAATTTCAAGCTAAAAGAAGTAGGTACATGTTATTTTTTTTACACTTCAGGTCCGATAGAAATCGAGTCTTGGGATTGTGTTAGGCTATGTCATTATTTAAAAACGGAAAACATTGAATTTTCTTTACAAAAAACATTTTTTATTTAACATTTTACATAGCGTCTATTTTTTACAATTTCTTTAAATTAGTGCATATTATTCATTATTAATTATGGACAGTATTTTTGCTCATTTAAATAGTCAATTCAATGTCAATTTGTTAATAGATAAAGACATAATCTTTTTATTGATTTTTAATACCCCACCGACTCTGTGGGACGACTTAGGGCCTACATCACATTATAACTCAAAAAACTTAAACAAAAAATTTAAATGAATTTATTAAAAATCACCAATCATCTGAATAAAAAAAAAAAAACTAAAAAATTAAAAATGTATTTTAAAACATAAATTCTACATACTGTTTTGTGAAATACATGTTATTTTATTTTTTTAATTAAGGACAATATTTTAATTTATTTGATTCTTGTGATGTAATGCCCTTTAACTATTAATATAAACAAATATTCGCTTTATCGAATCGTGCAATTTATATAAGTAGATAATAGTAACTAAGCTGTAGTAGCGCATAATATTATCTACATTTTATATAGCTCTTAGAAAACAAACATGTCTATATATTTCGAGTGAAAACTTAAAAAAAGTTCTAAGAAGTTAATTGCCATTTTTGAAAATTTTGTTATTTATTTTTCTAACTATGTAAGTATAAAAATACTTGTTTTTGTTTTATTTTTCTTCATTTTTCTTTAATAAAAGCTGTATGCCAGTAATTGAGGTGACGTGCGTAGCGTTAGTATCGATAAATATGTTAAAATTATTGTGTATGTGGAACTTAATGTTTATAAGTAGTGTGTATTCATAATAAATGTATAAGGGTTTAGACCAGTGCCGTTAAATTATTTATTTTTTATGTTGAACTCATGTAAATAGGTATGCGTATATTAGATGTAGACGTTAGCAATTGTGGTTATTTAATTAATGAACGATACTTAATTGTCTCCATCGTATGAGTTGGGATCTCAAACGAGTTTTATTTTTTATTTATTAAAACAAAATATCACAAACCGTTTGGTATCTAAGTACCCATCTTGCCATAAAATAGTACCTAATTAGTGCCGTTTCGGTACATTTATTTTTAAACATCACAAGGTACTAATGTTTTACAATTTACGTAGGTACTTAAAAAAATGTTGTTATTTTTTAAATAATTTTTCATGAAATTTTGTTGAGTTTTACATTCAGCATGCCGTTTTACTTAGCATTGGAAAATGTTTCAAATGTGTAAGTAGGTAGTATAGGTTTTAATACCTAGTGTAAACCAGGACACATTGTTTAAAATTGTGCCAAAACCCAAAAGTATATTAAAAAATAAATATTAAAAAATAATATGTAATCGTTTCATTTTATTAACCTCGTGAACATCATAATTTTTAAAGGGCGTGTTGGACGAGCCGAGGGTGAAATTTAGGTAAGTGCTAAGACGAAAACGCAGTAGACACACAACTAATGGTACACAAACATACAAAAAACAGGTACCTCTAAAAACAAATTGTATTAAAAACTAAAAAAATGTGGGTGGGTGAAAAATAATTTTGTAGAAAAGTGAAGTTGCTTATTTTGCAACTTCCTACAAGTTAGTACTACGTTAGCAAAAAGTCGTACAAACTTGTATTAAAAACTAAATTATGTGGGTAGATCATCAGCATTTTTCAGTAATATTATTAATTTCATAGCAACCTCCTACAAAGTTCTGCAATCCTAGTACAAGCAAGAATAGCAGAAACTCGTAAGAGGTTGCTATGTAATAAATTTATGATTTATTTAGCTTAGGTTATAAAATAAAAGTACTAGGGTAGCAGAATCTTTTAAGAGGTTGTTATGAAAATAAAGTTGTTTGTGACTAATCCGGCTTAGTTTCCAAAATAGTACTAGGATAGCAGAAACTCTTAAGAGATTGCTATGAACTAAAATGATTAGTGACCTATCCGGCTTAGGCTTTAAGTTGAAAATATAAGAATAGCAAAACTCGAGGTTGCTATAACCCTAGTCTGCCTAATAAATTTGTGATTTATTTAGCTTAAGTTTTAAAATAAAAATACTAGGGTAGCAGAATCTTATAAAGCCATGAAATAAAATTATTTGTGGTCTTACCCACCCAATTTAGATTTTTTGACCCATTCAAACAATTCGTACGATGTTCTGCTATCGTAGTACCAGGGTAGCAGAATCTGCAGAATCTTGTAAGATATAAAATAAAATTATTATGAAATACCCGCGTACTTTAGTTTATAATACGATTTGTACATTTTTTTACTACTGTAGTACTAGGGTAGCTGATACTTGTAAGAGGTAATTAAATATATAACATTATTTAAGAACCTATCAACTTAGTTTAGTTTCTGTAGCAATTATTTACGATTTTCTGCTAGAGATGGCGTGCTGTCTTTAGAAGAGTACCTTGGACTGATGATGAAGAAGCAATCAAAAGATTGCATTAATCACGAAATAAAAAACAAATAATTGACTGAATAAGTAATTTTATTAAGAATATACATAGATATAATACATTTTCTTACATCAAGTTTCAAAATATTATTACATGATATGGATACACATTGCATTATATAAAAATATACTTTTTGTACAATCACTACGTTATTATGACACTCTAATACAGAATTAAGTACAAGACTGTTTCATTTGGTACTTATAGTAGCTTACTCCTAGTGAGATTATTCCAATATCAACACTCTATACGAAAAATAGTGGTTATAATTTAGGCAAATTTTAATATATATATTATGAATATAAGTCGCATTACTGTGTATAATTTTGAACCTACCCATCCATCTCTTTTCGTAAAGTGATTATTAAGAAACAAAAGTCAAGAGTGAGGACTCTAAAATAGTAAGAGTTTAGGAATGGGTGTTTTGCCCTCCTTCCCGTTTTTGGCGGAACCTATTTCATTCCTTCTAACAGTGCATATCTTGCTGATAATAATTTATTGTGGTGTGTATGAGTACCTACAATAATTTATTTACATTACATACATATAAATTTTACAATTTCTTTTGGTAGACAATGTGATAATGATGAATGTAGTACATAAATAATGTAGGCAAGATCTACGTGCTGCATACACTTATGTAAGTACATAATATATGAATAATGACCGCGTGTGACAGCAATAACACATTACTACATTCTTTGTGAGAAACTTTAAGAATTTCAAGTTTCTTCCCAAGTTCTTTAAGCCTAAGAACAAAATGTAATAAAATAAAAATGTCAATGACCTTTTTCCAAAAAACTCAATTGTGTTGGTTCTTATAATTTTAAAAATAATATTGATTGATAAAAAATGACAACTCAATAAAATGAAGCATATTTAATAGGAGCAGCAGCTATTTTTTAGAAATCAAACGTAATTTCATTAGTTTCACAAGATTAGTTAGTAATACCTATATATACTGTAACATTAAAATACATCATAGTGTAATAAGATATTTTACGTATTGAACAGTTTATAAATATTACAATATCAACACAAACTGTAGATTAAAAACAAAAAAAAAATCAAAACAAGAACACACAAAATCCTTCACATATTTATTCAATTAAAAAAAAACAAAGTAATAAAACTTGTAGAAGTTATTGCACATTGTTATTCTGTCTGTCGTGTATACTACCTGAGTAGTATTTTGTCTCTACTGGTTAGAAGAGCTAACAGTTACTTGGGATTTAATGTGGCCTTGTATTTTCTGGCTCGGCCACGACCTTGCTTTGCCGGGGCGGCGAGCAGAAAACAATTGTACTGAAATCTATGAACCAACCGGCGGCCTGGTAAGCCAAAAGTCGTATTCGGCACCTGCCAGTTTTTCCCAAATTTTAGTGCAATTATAATATGTCCCTTAAAAGAACAAGCATCTATAGGCTTACTATCATACAAGCCACGTTTTAGTTGGCTACAAGACTGTCTAGATGTACATATGACTCAAAATAGAAAATATGATTCTACAAATTGAAATAAAATTTTACACTCATTTTACCGGAGAACACGAAGGACATAACTTAATAAGATTCAAATTCAAACAAGCACCATGAAAACTATGGCCACACTTAAAAACCCATAATCCGCCATCATTAATTAAAACAGTATTTTGTAATGGCAATCCACATAACGAACAATCTGTGTTGCCATTATTTATGCTAGATAAATTCTCTAGGACAGTGTCGATATTTACGTTTTTTATGTATTCTTCTGTGATATCATTATCATCGTCTGTGGTTAATGTTTCAATGAGTGGTTTTAACCCCCAATGTTTAGATTTTGCAGCGACTATTAGGGGTAAAGATGTGTTCTTTGCATTTCCATTTACTGTACTTCGTAGTAACTTGCAAATCTGAAATGAAAAACAATATTTGCTTAATGTAGATATAACAAGTTAATTCTGTAGTTATAGAGATAAACTGTGCTTTATACTGCAATAGTAGCTGCTTAATTTTGTCACAAGACCATATTACCTACGTTCTAGTTTTATAAATCCATGGGCCATGGTTATCACGTGACATGGACTGATATCTGCCACCATAGGCAAAAGGACACCTTACAAAGCTAAAGCACTTAACACTATATAAAATAAATTATTATAAAGAGCATTCTTACCTCTAACTTTGCATCTTCAAAATTATAGGAACTATATATAGTGTCCGTTAATTGTGCAGTGATAGTAACATCATATCGCTCATACATAGACACCATTAAACAAGTGTGATAAAACTTCACAGTAATGGCTCCCTCGTCAATCAAATCTGCATGTTTTTCCAACAATTTTATGGCATTCCTACTTCCAATAGACTTAATCATTAACGCACCAATATCATCCCAACTTAAAGTGTCCCGGACAGATATGTGATCAAACTTTTTATTACAATTTAAACAAATATTGGCGTGTAATGTCGCGTACAATTGAACTGTTCTCTCCCACGTATCTAACGTAAATTGTGGAAGAAAAGAATGTAGCAAACTTTCATCCAACATTTGTAATAATATCCTCAAAATATTTAATAAATCTTCGTTCCGTCGTAAGTATAGAATCTTTCTCCACATATAAGGCATTCTTTTGCATATATCATAGCACGGATTACGTGTTTGACTCGACCATTGTTTCTCAATAAAACTGTCTATTATATCAGAAAATGCTGGTGTTTGATGTGTTCTCGAATAAGGTAAAGGAAAACCACATTCGCAACCTAAATTTAGTAATTTTTGAGACTTCATATTAACAGCTATACATGAGTCAACGAAATACTTGTATAGTGTTTCATCATTAATAATAGAAGTCAATAAATCATCTGTGTTTGATGAATCACTTATGTAGCTCAGGAATACATGATTCGGTAAGTATTTAGACTCGTCTAAAGCGTCTATACTGACGCAATATCTTTGTAAATCTAATATAACTTTGTAGATCTCGGTAATATCACAGCTATAACTTTCTATAATAGAAACTAAATTCGATTGTTCTGTCTCCTTATTAACTACGCTTAATTTATAATAATGATACAAAGATTTGCAAATTTTCTCATTCTCTAATATATTATTGTCTATATCTATGGCTTTTTGACTAGATTCTTTATAAATAATATCGTTATCTAATACGTGTGGCGTCGCCATACATTCTTCTGAAGGTATTCGCTTAATATCAGTTTGCTGTTTCTCAATTTGCGGCATTTCTTTCATATCCTGATAATGTTTGTCTATACTAAGTTGTTTCATTTTACCTTCAAAATCTTCCCATTTTTCTTTCAATTTCTTTTTACTTGTGCTTATTTTATCTGTGACAGAGACACTCAGACCTTTTAACGTCTGCATAGCTTCAGGTGGTATAGTGCTGAACTTATAATCATCATGTTTTGCGGCCGTGTCGTCTAACGACGACTGTGCGTGGAAAGTATTGTCAACGATATATATTCCCGACCTCAATTGTGTCGCATCCTTCGATTTTAAGCTCTCAAACTTTTCTAAAACATTCTTTATAGGTTCTAATAACTCTACATCAATTTTCTCTTTTAAACTAACTAAAATATGCAATTTTGGTGATAAATTATTAGAGAGAAGGTATTCACTGAATATTTTACACAACTGAACACATAATTGATACTTTTCTTCTACGTAGCATTTAATTAAATATTTGTCTATTCTCATATATTTTAAGCTTGTTAGAGAGCCATTAGATAACCATATGTATAACATGTCATGGTATATCTTACAGTCCACAATATCTTTGTATGAATCAAACCAAATAGTATAATCGACGTCTTGAATATTTAAGAAATACAACGCGTTCTTTCTGAATGAAAATATGGCACCATTAGTTGAAAAAAGTTTTAGAAAACTCACAGATTGTCCGTCGTTCTCTTCAGCGATTTCTTCTAATGAAACTTTTTGGTTTTGATAACTATCTATTGAAATAACTTTCATGGGTTTTCTTGCTAATACTTGTTTAAATTGGTGTGTTCTTATAACGGTGCCGTCTATAGTAGCTTCCCATAGTCTAGAAGAGGGTCTAGCGCAAAATATGAGTGTGTTTTCTAATTCTTTAGTTATAGAAAATCCTAATTCCTCACTGACAGCATTATACTGTCGCATTTCGGTGAAATTTTGTGTAGTATTAGCCAAATATTCTTGGTTATCTGTCGTTTTGTTTACGAAACAAGCTCCATATTCGCCATCTCTGTATTTCTGGCCTATCTGTCTGTATTGCTCTCTTATTGTATCGCATACATAACACCTCGTAAGAGTGGACACTAGGAGAATGTTAGATATCATGTCTAGCTGACAAATCCTTGAATCTAAAGTCATAATAGTCAGTGATGAACTTTGGAACATTGTTTTTGCCTGAAATGAGAAATAAAGTAATGTTATTTCATGTCATTGTGATATTATAGATTACGTGAGTGGTGTCTTTGACTTGTGTGTATTGCCAGTGACATATGGAGAGAAGTAGTCATTATAATATCTTGATAGAAGCTTAGGTCACTCTGAGTTCGATGGAGAATCAAAGTGACCAATAGACCAGATACAGTTTACTCGGTGATTCTGTGATGAGGTCATGATTTATTAACCAAATTAGAACCATGAAGAAGCGAAACTACTGTTTTCTTATAGCTTTTCTTTATTCTTAGCTTTTATTTATTATATTCACGCTGGTTTCAGCATGAATGGGCCAGGTCGACTGGAGAAGTACTACCCTCTCATAGTAGATATACGTAAGAGTAGTAGTATTCGTACTATTGCGTATCCTTCGGTGATTTAGAGCACCGGAGACTCAATTTCCCTCCTTCCTTTTTCCTCACCTCCTTCAATTCTTTCACCTACCCCACTTCCTTCATGGTAGCAGCGGCTTCGCAGAGTCCCTGGCATTTCAAAACAATGATAGAACTCAGAGTGGTTCATCAGCGACAGTTACCACTTACCATCAGGTGGACTGTTTGCTCGTCTGCCACTGTCAGCAATAAAAAAAATACCATCTATTAAATAGATGGTGTTTTTTTTACTATGATAATCATTCTGTTTTAAAGTTTACCTATTTGTACCTAATTCAGGTACTTATTGCAAAGGATAGCGTACTGCGTAATAATCGCGTTAATACTCGATTAATTTATTTAGGATGAAACGCGAGCATTTAATGCAAGTGAATCAAGGTGAAGTTTTATAAACTATGTGCAAGCACTTACCAGTAGTAAGTTTGCAAATAGTACAATTCAAGCACAAAGCAAAATTTTGTATACATGAGGTTGTAGCACAGATTACAGAACCTAAGTTGTAGGTTCTAAACCGAAGAACTAATGTGACTATATCAAAATTCATGTGTACATACTACCATAACATTAATATGGTAAAGGAAAACATCTTGAGAGAAATAAAAAATTCTGACATTGCCAATTGGCTTTGGACAAGTGAGATAAATGCTCATGCATTTTCTATATGACAAGAGACCTTTTGTCTGCCAAAGATTAATAGATATTGCGGTAGTTTGTTTGTTTGACCCTGCTAATCTCAAAAACTACTAGTAGGAAATTGAATTTGTAAATTCTTTCTGCATTTGATAACTGGATACTTGACGAATGCTATGTCACATGACTCTACAATCCACAAGAGCAGAGCGGTAACCAGAGCCAGATGTAATTCAACGCGAGTGAAACCACACTGCAGATAGCTAGTTGGACATAAACTTACAATAAAATTCTGTGGCTGCAAAACAGATATTTTCCCAACATCATCACCCGTAAACAGCATATTAGTACTCCATATCATAGCTGTGATCTCATTCCCTTGATGTTCTTTAGACGTAACCGTTGACTGAGTGCCGCTGAGTGACTGGTTACACCCAGTAACTGTGACCAAGCCACGACCGTTAGCGAAACTGATGTGCCTCTCATCTGGTGATATGACCAATCTTGTGATCGCACCATCCTGGAAATGTTTAGATCTTTATAAGTATCACACTATTAGACTAAAGACATCTAAGAGATAGGGCTCTATAAAAGGTAAGAGTTTGCCAGGAAGGTGGGTACTAAATATAGCAGGCGGGTACTGCTACTGCCCATTATTTGGTACTTATTCTCTACTCATCTTTTACTACACCAGTGGGAAAATATTGGTATTATATTCCTGTTTGGTTATCAACAACTGCTTTATATGTATATATCATTATTCGGTGGTCCACAAAAGTGGCGCTGCAATAAAGGTTTATAATAGCTGTGATGTATTATATCTGATTATCTATTCTGGTTAACGAAAACATATAGGATATGAAATTTGCAGTAAGAAATAAAAACAGGAGTGGTAAAAAAAACCACTTAAACTTAACAAAACTTATCTGAATGGGTTTTGTATAAAACTACACTGACCTTGTTGGGTATCAGCTGTATGAACTCACAGGGGTTTCTATTGAAGATATAGATGCCACCACTTGTAGCACCAAACGCTATTAAAGACTTTGACACGTCAAAACATGTGTACTGAAATATAACAAGAAATTCATGCATTATTATTTTTAAAATAGTGCAGAGACTATGAAATATTGTATATATATATTTCATAGATTCTGCACTAGTTTAGCAAGCATACTGATGGTTTATAAGTTACTGTAACCTAACGAGTGAGCACACTAAGTACCTATTTAAAAATAATGTGAAGTAAACAATTAGGGAATTGCTGACTGCATAAACAGATTAAGGAAGAAGAGAAACAAGAATATTTTGGGATTTTTGTATTCTTAATAGTACAATACTACTAGTGTAGTACAATATATTGTATAATATAATATAAATATATGGTTTAATAAATATATTCCTTGGTTGATGTAAGCTTTTTGTGCTGAATTCAGTGTTGATGTACTACCACAAAAAGATATGTAAACATGTTATTGTATAAAAGTATGAAATGAAAAGACAGATTTAGTTCTATAATAATTGATGACCAATAATTGCAATGAAAATATGGTATTGAGTGTAATTATTTATAAATTTGTATTATTATTATTATTATAATTACAATTCCTATAAAATGACATGGTCTAAGAACACTCATTGAAATTCATGTGGGACAAAAACAAAAAGATATTCAATGATATACTAGTTTTATGTTGTGTAACGCACATGGATACAGTTCATAAAATCATATCATATTTTTGAATAACTGTACATTTTAGTTATACAGCAAACATAAGTAATTCTATGGTAGATGATCTTCACTGAAATACAGATTAAATAAGCCTGATTAACACAGGAAGTAGACTTCCTTGTAGAGTAATAGACACATAGACTAATGTATTGTCTATACATTTAGTTCAATTACCCATTATCTCCTATACTGCACTTACTATTTTCTTTTCCCTCAAGGTTGCCAATTTTGCTTGGTTGTGTTTCTTATCATTACTTCTGCAATGCCTAAATAGCCACATACCATTGAATAGATCCTATGATTATTTGCCATCAATTTAATTAAATCTAATTGACTAACTCATCTATTTTATAAAGCAATAGATCTAAAAATACAGATTTTAGGATTTTAAAAGTTGAAGATGTTAAGGAGAATTAAATTACACCCAAATGTGTTATTATAAAATCTTTTTTAGGTCTGCATTGTTTGTTAATGCAGTTCTACCTTTGATACAATACCAATACAAGCGTAACTCAATTGAATGACAAAATAATAAGTAGTATAGTGACTGCACCTTGGTGTATTACACTATTGCAGAAACATTACAATAGGTACATAATGGTAAAGCATCAAATAGATAATAACACATGGCCATGATTAATACTATGTGAAATTCAATACATAGCAGTCATGTTGCATTTATCATCGATGTATCAATGTATGTAGGTAATAGTTAAAAGAAATTGTACTTTTATTATTATGAAAATATAACCTCCAAGAATAAAAATGTAATAACATTATGTAAAATTTATGGCACTAACCTGGATTCATTATTTTGCAAAGAACATTCTAAAACGTTAAAAATAGACAATTAGCTAAATTATTTTGATCAATGGCCAAAGAAAGTGAAACTAACCTTTATGCGTTGAACATTTCTTATTGGATAATTTATGCTGTCCGTAATATCTGGAAGCTCTTGTAGTAAATATGGAGAAAATATGGGACGAGACATAGTTAGTTAACCATATTTATTTTATGTTTTTACGTTTAAATCTATTTTAATGTGATTATCAAAACAACACAACAAGATCTGATCTGATCACTTGGATTGGATCTTGGATCACAATCAATCAATATTTCATTTCAATTCACTCTTTTCTTTTACTCAAGTCAAGTCAAGTTCACTCACACTCCGGGCTCCGTTTGGCCGGTTTGGCATGTCAAAATTGTCAACTCACAGGGACTAGAGTAAAAGTTAACAGAGTTACACTATGTTACTTAATCGATTTCTAACTATTGCTGTAAGTATGAACGATACTAGATTCAATTTTGTTATGTTTGATTAAATGATTAAAGTATTTAAAATAAAGTTATTAAGTACATAATATCTGAGATGTATAGTATACATATGTTTAAGGTAACTACATATTTGTTTATTTAAACTAATTACAACTGTTAGAATTAATTAGGTACTTATATTTAAAAACAATATAGTCTAAATTAAGTCGTGATAGGCCAGCACCACGAGGTCGTGGGTTTAAAATTATTATGTGTCACTATATATGTTACACATAAATTAAAGTTTATTCTAATGTACTGGTACATCATGAAATCGATTTAAGAATAAACGATAAAATATTTAAAAAATATGAATCAAAAAAGTATCTAATTAAATGTTGGGCAACTCTAATTGAAACTGTGTTGCCACCTTAAAATCAAAATTACAATGAAATTACATAATAAAATTATAATTGTTAATTATAATATAACAATAAATATAGGTAATACTGATGAAATAAACAAAATTTTTACGTTACCTTTATTGTACTTAGAAGTAAATTATTGTATTGTTTACACGTGTTACTTTGTTACAACGGAAAAATCATTTCATCAAAAGATGTCGTTGTTGACAATGAAGTTAATAAAATTTGAAAACTACAAGTCTTGTCCAAATCCATTTTCGGACAATGTAAACAGTCTTTTCAATATTTTTCTATCAAAAAATCCATAGCCGATGACACATGAATTTATACACATTCTGTTCACTTTATACTTCATTTTGTAACTATTTTTATTAATGGGTAATAATCAAATCTAGATTATATATTAAAAATGCGAATTACTTTTTGCGGTCGAATAAAGACGTCAAATTGATTATCAGTTTTATTTTTTCTGTACTCTCTATTGTCTTTGAAAACCAATGTTGTGATTTATTAGAAGAAATAAGTTAATAAGTTTAACATATATCATAGGTACATAATATTTTGTAATTCATCATTTATTTTGGGTTTGCCCTCGCAGGTCTGTTCATTTGTTTTATTGTAATATAGTACCTATAATAAAATCGTAACATACATGCGAATTCCATTTAATTCATATTTCACAAATTTTCATCAGGCGGAAAAATATTCAAAAGTATCTCAGTATTCCTTAGAGCATTAAACCAACAGGAGTGGACACGCGCTCTATTTCCCTTGCGAAAAAGTCTGCCACTTTCGGCGGGGGACGGGGCAACGCAAGCAACGCACACTAATTACAATGTTAACTACTAATGCATTTTTAAATCGCGTCGTTATACACGCACACAATAAAATTATTACACACTATTTTAAACTAAACACACACAATCACATTCACACAAAGGGACATCTATCAGTTTACGCTTCCTTAGCGTAAAACAGTTAGAGCTTGACTCTGTCGATATTTAGTATCGATGTTTAGGATTTCATATAAGCACGCGAAAGATTTAATTATTTCCATTATTATTATGTTTGCTTATTAAAATGAGCATTATCTTATATTATATAGAACTGTTTTAGGTAATAATAATCTATTATAATTTTTGAGGTTTTTTTTATTTAAGCACTTTGAAATAGATAAAACTAAAGTAATAGTTCACAAACATGAATTAACTAGAAGTAATTCTGTTAATTCATGTTTATATCAATATTGCAGGAAGAATAAAACAAGTGTTTCTAACTAGCACACTTTTTGTTATTATTTAAAAAAGTCCGTCATACGGTCGGGCTAAATTTATTTCTTAAACATTGTTTATCAAACAAATTGGTTATGCGGTCGGGCTCTCCTACTATGTTTACTAATGTTTATTCAATACTTCCGATCCCTGATAGTATAGAACCCTCGGCGCGCGAGTCCTACTGGCATTTAGCCGATTTTTTATTTTATTTTACTACTGCGCACAAGGATGTAGGTTCAATAACCACCACCTATTGAAATTTGTTCTAGTGTGAATTAAAGATAGTAATTAATTATTACGTGTCAATTTTACGTGTATTATTCCTAAGTATGTATGTATATTCAAACCAAATAATACTTTGATTTAATTGTCTATTGCTATTAAATTTCGTTCCAACTAAGCAGAGCTTGTATTTGGAGGATTTTTTTCTAATTACATAGTAACAAGCAGTGGTGTGCAGAGATTTTTGACTGGATAGGCAGTATGTATAGATTTTTGACAGGGTAGGCAGTATTTATGTTGATACAATTATGATTTTAGGTAATTATCAAGGTAGGCAGTGCTTTTCTGCCTTTATGGAATGCACGTCACTGGTAACAAGACGGTGACATGAGAATGTATGAGTATATTTTTATTAGAGCGATATTTTATCTGTACAGATAAGAAAAAACAACAGAATATATTTCAGAAAGTCTTTATTTAAGTAGGTATAATAAAATACTAAAAAGAACTGTGCAATTTAAATTAGCCTAATAAATCTAGTTTAACTAATCCTAGGTAATGCAATAAGAGGAGGCACAGCGAGTTTACTTGCTAAAAACTGAGCTGCCCACCGCTTCGGGGGTAGGGAGGAGATAGCTGTGCTGGCAGCACAGAAAACTTTGTCTTTTAAGCTACTAGTCAGATACTTGTACGCTTAGGAACCCACTTATATTGTTCCTACAATATTGGACCCAAGCGACTCGAGGCGCTGCTTCTTTTGGAAATCTAAAACAAACAAAAAAAAATAATTTAATACTGGAAAATCAATATTAAATATGTGATTAAACTGTCTCATCTCTAATTATGTTAAAGTGTGACCAGTTTCTTGAAAATAAATACGCTTATTTTTGTAAGAAATGAGCAACTATCTTTCGGAATAAAGTGCACTAATCTCGTATATTTGGATTTATAGTCTCATTTTACTTGTTCGTTTAATATTATTTTGTGCATTACTTGGTAAAAAAACATTGGGTATAATTAAAAATAAATAAATATGGGAACGGTGACACAACAATTTACATCCAAAATGAAACATAGTAGATATGTCAACAAGGCGAGTTATAAAAAATATTTATGGTTAGATTATAACTACATTCAACCTAAAATATTACCCCAGATTAGAGTATTGATGATAAATCTGGCAACACTTGTTGATTAGTATTTTATTTGGTTAATTTGCTAATTTAATGCATTATTTAATAATATTCGAGCAAAATAATACTTACAGATGAAATGTAATGTTATCCTTTTGTAGATTTGATGTTTCTGATCGCTTTAACACCAAAATACATTGCAATTCGGCATTTTTATTGAGACGATATTACGCACGCAATGATAGGTGACGTATGATGCGGAACGCGTGTCAACTAGTTTTATCTATCGGCTATGACCGGTGGGCTGGTACCTTTGGCAGAGGGGTACGCTTGTAAGTGGCCTCTCCGGTTGGTTTAATGCTCTAAGCAGTATTCCATTTCAGTCCGTGGTCAAATCGTTGCATTTAAAGGTCAATGCTTAGTTTAAATTACATTTATTTATTAGATTAGGTACATTGTTTGTCTCTTTATCTTAATGTTTATAAATCTACGATTACAATAAAATATAAACTATATTTAACATTCTATTACGCAAATAGAGTATTCGTAAACGTAATATTATTTAAAAATGTAAGAAAAAGGACGAAATATTATTATTTAACAATGTATTGATGTCATTAATTTTATTTTTATTATCCTTGTACCCATCACTAGTAAATTCATGAGACCATAGACAATGGCAATATAGCGGATTGTTTACATTGTACGAAATTGGAGTTGGAATGGACTATATCTAGAATTCTAAGCGAGTAGAAAGTGCGAACAATACTCAGAACAAGGACTAAAGCATATAAGGAGTGTTAATCGCCCTCATATACTTATCCTATTTTTTCAAATGAGCCGGCAACATTGAAAAGAAAGAGACAAATAATTTTGGTCTATGACGGCTGGTGTACACTGTAGAAACGTCAAATTGGTCACCTTTGGTTATTTGGATGCCAAATTAATTATGAAGCGAACTAATGTCAAATGTTCCAACTTGTGGCCCCTAGGCACAGAACAAGTACTAAAGCATAGAAGTACTATTAAGAGAATAAAGCGTACACACTCAGAGACAAATAGAAGTTTAATAGTACTACGATACCTTCTGACAGTTTATCAATATCGATAGATGAAATTTGTCTATGGGCTATAGTAAATTAACAGACATGCTAATATCAAATGAGGTCTGGTTGCATAAAAGCTCTCGTAAACGAACTACAAGAAACAAAGGGCCGTTTTACACCTCACCGGAATGGCATAGGCCGGCAGCGGCGCCAGGAGCACTATCAATGTGAAATAATTTTGAAGTTTATATTCATGTTTCATGCTGTAAGTTTAAACACAATGTAAATTGTATATGAATAAATTAAATAAATTGAAAATTGAAATATACATGATCGATCCACACACTGCCTCGCATTACGGAGCGTAGTGCGAGCGTGCGTGTTCTTGTATTGTTTGTAAGTATCTCTCTTTGTATAGAAATCACGCGTGGTGCAACACACTGAAAACGCATTTAAGTGCTGTGTTACTGATCACACGCTTACATGCAGAGAAACACGTACTCACGCGCGTGGGTTCGGGGCCAGACGGTATGGACACCGAGTTCTGCAGTAACGTGAGTGATTGATGATGCAGACCAGCACTCTCGCATCTGCACTTTTAGAACTGCAGAACTCGGTGTCCATACCGTCTGGCCCCGCACCCACGCGCATGAGTACGTGTTGCTCTGCATGTAAGCGTGTGATCTGCAACACAGCGCTTGAATGCGTTTTCAGTGTATTGCACCATGCGTGATTTCTATACAAAGAGAGATACTTACAAACAATACAAGAACACGCACGCTCGCACTACGCTCCGTGATGCGAGGCAGTGTGTGGATCGATCATGTATATTTCAATTTTCAATTTAATTTATTCATTACCAATTTACATTGTATTTGAACTTACAGCATGAAACATGAATATATATTATATAATTATATAAACTTCAAAATTATTTCACATTAAAAGTGCTCCTGGCGCCGCTGCCGGCCTCTGCCATTCCGGTGAGGTGTGAAACGGCTCTTTGTTTCTTGTAGATCGTTTACGAGAGCTTTTATGTAACCAGACCTTGACATAGACAAATTTCATATATCGATATCGATAAACTGTCAGAAGGTATCGCAGCACTATTAAACTTCTATTTGTCTCTGAGTGTGTACGTTCTAATGTCATAGATAGTAATACTTCTATGCTTTAGTTTAGTCCTTGTTCTGAGATTGCATAGCATTTTTTATCAACCTTAGCAATTATAATTATTTATTTAGGCAGTATTTTTTTACTTTGATATTAATTCAAGTTTTTTCTTTGATATTAATTCAAGTTACACTTTTTGAGCGTGGTTACCGATAAGAAAACATTTTTTTTTTCTTTTATTGAATAAATGAGAAGTTAATATCGTTTAAAATATTTTTATTATCTTACAATACACATGTAGGTTATTCAGGATTTTTTATCAACCTACTAAGTATTTTTACTCCGAAAAAGAATAAAACTGGGACATTACATTACATTGATGCATTATTATTTATTACACGTTATTAAAATCTTAGTTTCACTTTTATTGTTATAGCAGATAAAATTTATCGCAAATGTGACAAAATATTTGGTTTGTGTGGTAAAAATTAGCGCGTCTAGTATAAAACCTAATAGCTTTACCGCGGCAGTCCCCGAGTGCCACAGGTTTTTTTTATTTATACGAATTTGCTCTCTACTTTACTGGGAAAACAGGTTAAATTTCTATGCAAGTATTTTAGGTAAGACGCCCGCGTTAAATACTTGCAAGTATGAAAGTAAGTGCTTTATGGCGAACGATAGCATAGCATAGAAAAATGATCCATATTTCAATGCAGCTAAGAAACACACTCGTACTTTGTTAATAATAAATACTTTGATCTTCAAAGTATTTTTTATTAATACGAATTTGTTCCTTACCTTACTAGGAATACAGGTTGAATTTGCAAGTATTTTAGGTAAGGCGCTTGCGTCCAGCGTGGTAGGTGGGACGGGAGCGGGCTGCCATACTCGAACCCGACCTTTAGCGGGTGGGACGACAAATATCAAGTATTTAAAAACCTGGTTTTCGACCCTCGTATTTTTACTTACTTGTACTTAGAAGCCCTAATATTGAATTTTGCAAGTATATCTCATCTCTACTTGTTTCATGCTTATGCAAAAATTTTATTTATTACTAGCTGTTGCCCGCGGCTCTGCCCGCGTAAATGTCGGTTTCATCGCATATTATTATTATTTATAAATGATTTTTTCTAAAATAAACGTAGCCTATGTAGTAACATAGGCTACGTTTATTTTTTACGTGGACTTTTATTGGCAGGTAGCTGATGTAATAAGGAGTACCTTATTACATCAGCTACCTGCCAATAAAAGTCCCGTCAAAATCGGTCCAGCCATTTCAGAGATTAGCCGAAACAAACAGACAGACAGACAGATAGACAGACAGACAAAAATTGTACAAAATGTTATTTTGGTGTATTATGTACCGTATATATATTCATATACATGTAGTTGCATTCAAGAGATAGTCACTAGAGCTCAAAATGACCTAGACAATATATATACATGGTTTAATATTGTAATCTACTAATAATAAATTCAACAAAGACATCTTTTAATATTTAAAGCAAAAAATTAAGTTATCCGAAACTACCCTTCCTTAATTATAAACAACACACCTATTCATAGAAGTAATTGTGAAAAGTACCTCGGTCTAAAACTAGATTGTACCTTATCATGGACCTCACAAATAAATCACATAAAATTCAAGATTATCTCACTAATGGCTTTAGTTCGCAATAATGCTAGAAGTCTTCCTTATAATGTTTGGTTAATGATTTACAACTCTTTGGTGAAGCCCCATTTTCAATATTTAATAGAAGTTTGGGGATGTACGACTAAGACAAATCTAAAAGAACTGCAAATAGTACAGAACAAAATAGTAAAATTATTATTTAACTATGACTACCTCACACCAACTAAAACTTTGTAATCAGAAACAAATTTGATGACAATTAGACAAATTTATACTTATAACACATGCACCCTTATACGGAAAATAGTTAACACCAATATACACACACAAATAAAAGAAAACATCTAAGTACAATTTGAGAAATAAAAATGAATTATGTTTAAGAAAACCTAGAACAGAATATGGCAAGAAAAATATTGAATATGAAGCAAGCAAGCTAATGCAACTGTACAATCGGCTACCAAGCGAAATCAAGGAAACCAAATCTTTCAATATATTTAAAAGTAAACTAAAAGAATATATAACAAGTAACGATAATTTCCTACTATAGATTTTGAGTACTTGTATGATTTATTTATTATAGTTTTTTTGGTTTTGTTTGGAGTTGAAGAAGGTTGGTTTATTTCAATATTACAAACAGACACTCCAATTTTATTATATGTATAGATTAGAATAATTCTACGGCCACTCGCCCGTAGTAGTAAAGTGTAGGTATCACACCATATACCTCCAGCCAAAGGGAGGATCCTCCGACCAGACTAGGTGATTGTGCCTGGCGGGCTTAAGCCCGACAGTTGGTAGTCGGGAACTTTGAGAGGTCTAAATTTGTTGACAGCGTCATCTTTGATTTCTATGCTGTAAACTTGTAGTCATAGTCTTCACTTGGATTTTCTCTTTGTGTCATCATTGGCCAGATAGATGACGCCACAGTATAGATAGGTACCTACCGCACCGCGCTTAAGTATCGCGGTAGGTATCTACAAGTACTAATAGGTACTAATAAATTCTGCTAATATTACAAATGCGACAGTTTGTGTGTGTGTGTGTGTGTATGCGTGTGTGTGTATGTGTGTTTGTGTGTGTTTTTTTATCACTCAGCGCTTAAACGGCTGAACCGATTTCGATGAAAATTGGTACTTTATGTACATATTTAAAGGGACGAAGCGGACGAAGGGTGCAGCTAGTAATAATATAAAGCAGAAGAGTTTGTTTATTTGAACGCTCAAATCTCTGGAACTACCTACCAGTCGGAATATTTCTTTTAAATAATTTTATTCTTTTTGAGTTTGATACCTCTCTTGAGAAAAGGCTATGTGCTGTCACGCTACTGGCGACGGGAGCAGAGCAATATCTATAGTAGATAACTGCTAACCTAACCTAACCTAACGCGGGCAAAACCGCAATGCGGGTAGCGTCTCTAATAAAAGGCGAGCAGTGATAGCGCGTTTTACACTGTCTTGTAAACAAATCACTTACAATTTAAGGGAGGTCTTTTAGCAGAGAATGTACAAACTTGTAGTCATATATAACATGTACTGTCGAATAGCTCCTTTTGATTTTGTTGACACAGAACTTTGATTTTCACAGCTTTGTGAGGTTGCACACAAAAGTATCTTTTCGATATAAATTTCAGTTTATACCTCCACGCGTTAGTTACTACGAAAAAGATCTTGACAGAGAAACGGACAACAAAGTGATCATAATTATGTGTTGCATTTTGCTTTATAATAAATGCATTAAATATTAATATAATAATTTACGTATATGTACCTACTGTTACCATTTATCCTCAAGTCTAAAGTACTTAGTGTTTTGATTAGTACCTACATAAATAGCCTATTATTAGCTGCTTATTGCTGATGACAACAACAGCTACTCGTAAATGTCATTATGTTCAAATTGATGAACCAATTAAAAGTATTGTGTTACCTACTACGATAAAGACCTAATAGCGTAATTATTATTGATCAAAACAAGTCTGGGTTTCCACGCGTACGTACCTATCTCGCTTAAAACATTTTATATTTTGTAAACTCCTAATGAAACTACTTATGATTTTTGTAGCTAAGTAAATTGCTAGTAAGCAGATAGGTAGGTATATTGTTATTTACAAAGTAAGTTAGGTTGATTTAAACTCAAATATATAGGTACATTTTAATAACATGAGAAATAATCAAATTTCTTAAATTGTAAAATTTTACTTTTAGGAGACAGCTAAAAAATGACAGGTGCTCTTAAATTAGTTGTAGATATAATGTAGGTACCTAAAATGATCATTTAACTAGCACAGTGACTTAAAAAGCCTGGATTGACGGCAAAATGAATAGTGCCTACATAACAGCAGGTACGAGAGGTGTGACTAATATGGTGGTAGCGGTAAGTAGTCAACTGTGTCTCTGGAGTGCGTTTCCATGTGGTTTCTGAGGGTTATCAATGGTTGTAATACAAATAATAAATCTTAAAACATTCACGATTCACATCAGAGGGCCTAGACAAGTGGCATTTAAACGCTAATAGAATAGAATAGATTAATCAATGTATTATTATGAATTAATATATGGGATTCACATAATTATATATTATTATTAATAGCTGTTGCCCGCGACTTTGTCCGCGTGAAAATTCAGATGTTTGCCTATATGAGAATATTTCCTGCCTGATCTTACGGCAATCGTACATTGTATCAGTAATAAATATCGGTATAATTCGTCTCTAAGGCAAATCCGATTTAAATCTATTCACCCGCTGTCCCCCCAAAACTGACGAAATTTTGCGAAACTTGACGAAACTTGCCACTCCTATTTTCCCACTTAATCAGGGTAGTTCCTAGTTTGGAAATCCTAATATTATAGCTCCCGTTTAAAAACTATAGAAGCTTCATACAAATTTTGTCACTTCTTTATACTCCAGGGAAATTAATTTCGCAATATCCCGTCTTAGAGAGCAACTATGTGCAAAATTTGAAACTCCTAGCACTTGTAGTTTCTGAGATTTCGTGTTAAGTGAGTGATGACCTTTCGTTTTTACATATGTAGGTATATACTATATAGATTTTGTTTTTCCTTCGGATGCTAGATTTACCAGGCTCTCTGTGCTCTTACTCTGGAACATGCCACATACAACTGATCGTGGAAGAAGCAACTTTTCCTCAAGTCTACGCCCGCTACCTTAAAAGTTTGACCTTGAACTTCGTTGGTCATTGTAAAGCAAACTTTGATGAAAAACTGCACTCTTTTGAATTCGAAGGGGTTTTGGTGTTATGGGAATCCTAGGAATAAATATTTACAGTATCTCTTCGAGAATAACCATCAGTCAGTGTAGTTGCTTCAATCACATTGCATTGCAATGTTTTCACAATGTTTCATCTTATGCTAATGCATAATTTTGGTGGCTTTATATTGCACAGGAACATAAATAATTGGCGCGCTAATTCTTAATTTGGCTGTAGTGACTTTGCCCGCTCATTTATATAGCGTACCCCCTCAGTAAAAGAAGTATGCAGTACCACTTTTTGACTCAGCTTATTAGCATCAACTTCCTGTATCTCTATCGCATCTTGCAAGTATAAATTGTCCGTTCTAAGCTGCGCTTGATAGTTCGTAATATAACTCAAACTTTCCGTCTCAATTGTTTTCTGAAAAAAAAATAGCAGATGAACATCTTCTCCTTTCCTAATCATTAAACGGTAAGAAAAAGTTGCAGTAGATACCATTTTTTAAGCGGTTATTTAGTCTCATTGGGGTATAAAAATGAAGTATCCATCCCCGCTGTAGCAAAACAAAAGTAGGTACTGTAATGCATCGTATGAGCGATGGATTTCCCTTATTCGATGCAATGATTGTGTTATCATAGCTCTCAATATCTCGCTTAGAAAATTGGTGTCCAACAATAAAAACCAAAACAGACGGCGTTATAATGTTTATTATTATAAATCATAGCAAGGTATATTACGGTATATTTTCCATACTATCAGCGATTGACCACACACGCAGCTATAATACCTATCTATTAAAGCTGCGTGTCAGCGGTCACTAAAATAAAAAAATATATAGAAAATACGTCGTAAAATGCCTTGCTATGATTCACATTAATATATATTATAGCTCCGTCGGTTGTGGCCTTTACTACAGCAACTTAATTTAACGTAGGTCTAATGAGTTTTCAAACATGTGTCAAAATAAAATATTTTTAAATCAAAAGCACTGATATCAACATCGAAGCAAATCACTACTAATATTACTTACTTTCCCTTTTTAACCCCGCTACAGGATAAATTTCAATAAAATACGATACACGTCTACCATCAATTCTGAAAGAATGCTTATGCAAAATTTGGAGTAAATTGGACCAAGGAATCACATTGTTCCATACAAACTTTGCCCTTTTCTTTTCACCCCCTTAGAGTTCGAATTTCGCAAAATTCCGTCTTAGTGATTACCTACGTTCTAAAAGAAACCCCCATGCAAAATTTGAGACCTCTAGCACTTGTAGTTCCTGAGATTACGTGATGTTTAATAGTTTAATAATAGTTTAATAATAGTTTATTTTCATTTTCTTACGAGCTAGTTTATATAAATTAATGGGGGTGCTCCTTTTAAGTAACAAAATACTTGTGTTAGGAGACCCCGCTCTTCACATTACATGGGATAAATACTAGACAGGTAAGTAAGCCGAGATTAGATTATAAAAACAAAAAAAGAAAAACATGTGTGTGGGTATGTGTGTGGAGGTGCGTGTGTGTGTGTAAGGGGGGTGTGAATAAATGAGTGTGACTATGTATGTGTGTGTGTGTGTGTGCGTGTGTGTGAAAAAGAAAGTATGTGTGTTATATGCAATTATATACTTAAGAGTGAATGAATAAAATAATGTAATTTAACGTGAGAGTATTTATATTATTTTACAGTAGTGATCTTAACAACCAGAAAGCTGTTATGTTATTACATGCATCAGGTCTTCTGTGCTGTAATAATTTGCTTTAATTTAATTTAATGCTGTTTTTAACCAGGATATCAATTTATTCTTACAGTCATAGTAAGTCATGGGGTATATTTTTAAGCTAAGTAAGCTTTGAATGTACCTTTAATACACTATGTAAGACATAAAGTTGTCTTACAGAAAGAATATTGCAGAGCTTGTACAATTCGTTAGTGGGGAATCTGTACAGTTTAAAGCACATTACTTTTAAGACAGATCTTTGAGCCCTCTCCAGTTCGATAAATTTGGTCTTCGTCGCTCCAGCCCACACTGGAATGCAGTAAATTAGAACTGATTGAACCAATGAAGTGTAAATTTTATTTAAGGTTTCAGATGTTGCAACGTGACGTAAAGTTTTAAAAACCCAGATGAATTTTCTGACTCTATTTGTGAGTAATTCTAAGTGTGGATGCCAAGACAATCTCTGATCAATCATTACACCAAGGTATTTAGTACTTATAACTTTTGTAATAAAAGGGCAGTTACAGTTTATTGCTTGAAAATTGGTGCACCCATGAATCCGAATCCCAAAATCAGCAGGAGGTTGAGAAGAGTTATAGATGGAGAAACACATATAATTAGTTTTGTTAGTATTTAAGGTTAGAAGATTATTATTGAGCCAATCAGCCACCTTTGCCAGTCCAGCTTCAGTAGTATTTTGGACCTCTTTCCAGGAGCTTCCAGTAAACACTATGGCTGTGTCGTCAGCATAGGAAAATATATGCCCAGATGTGACATCTAGGTTACACAGATTGTTAATATAAATTAAAAAGAGGGTAGGTCCGAGAACACTACCCTGTGGTACTCCGAAAAGAACATTTTCAGAGTCACTAACATACTGATTAATTTTGACCTGTTGTTGACGACCTGTTAGATAACTCTTGAAGAGTAAAAGTGAATTTCCACGTATTCCTATGTTTTCTAGCTTGTTTCTTAGAGTGGGAACAGTAGTATCAAATGCTTTTTTTAGGTCGATAAAAACAGCCAAGCATTTTTTACCTTTATCCAAATTACTGGTAATTAAGGAAGTGATATTGGACACAGCATCTTCAGTGGACACACCTCTTCGAAAACCGTATTGAGAAGGTGATATGATGTTAAGGTTATGAAGATAATTTAGTAATCTTATGTTTAGCAGCTTTTCAATTATTTTAGAGATTACGGGTAGTACTGAGATGGGTCGGTAATTATTAACATCATCTCTGTCTCCACTCTTATATACTGGTGTTACAATAGATTTTTTAAAGCTTTGGGGAATACACCAGTCCTAAAACATAGGTTAACGAGGTGGGTGATAATGGAGACTGTCATAATTTTTGTAAGGTTTAAAAATTTTGTGGGTATATTATCCCATCCTGAAGAGCTGTTGGAGTCAAGACTCATGAGTACACTTTCAACTTCAAGTGGATCTGTTTCAAGCAAGACAAATGAAGACAGTGTGGGGTTGTTTGGTGTAGATGTTCTACCAGAGCATTGTCCAGGGCAGTTCATTATAATACTTTCAGCCAGATTTTTACCGACATTGACAAAAAACCTATTAACGGCATTAACAGAATCAGTAGGGCTAAGGTACTTGTGTAGTAAATGTGTGTTAGATGTTTTTGGAGGTTTATAATGTGTGATGTCATTTATCGCTTTCCATAGAGCTTTGTTATTATGAGTTGATTCCTGAAGTTTTTTTTGGTAAGATTGACGTTTTAGTTTTTTAATAAGATTATTACAATGATTTCTATAGCGCCGGAATGTAATCTTCAGTACTTCATTAGTTGGGTCATTTTTCAATGACCTTTGCATATTGTTTCTGTTTCTTATGCACCTCAAGACACCCTGTGTAATCCAGGGTTTTATTATCCGTTGAGTGTTAGGGATTGGTAAAATTGTTCTGTGGAGTGAAAGAGAGCCGATTAACTTCTTAAGAAATGCATCCGTAAAATAATCAGGATTGTCATAGCGAAACAATTCTTGAAGATTTGACATTTATAAGGTATTATGAGATTTATCAAAGTCTAGTATTGAACTATTTTTTGGTGGTGAATATGATTTTGTTACATTAGACAGACTTAATAATATTAAATAATGATCTGTAATAGTTGTATTGAGGACGGCAGAGAATGCGCAGATTTTATGTTTGTCTATTTTTATAAAAAAGTGATCTAGACAGTTATTCCCTCGAGTAGGCAAGTAATGGGCAGGAAGTAAACCATGATATGCCATTATATTTAGATAATATTCCCTATTATTTCTTCCATACGTATTTTCAGAGGGGTTTGTTATTAAATTAATATTTATATCCCCAGTGAGTATTATTCGTTTATGTAAGTTGATACTTTCAAGATGTTGGTCTAAGGACTTAATAAAATCGGTGGCACTATTATTAGATGGAGAGCGATAGACACCTAAAATTGTGAATTGAGAAGATGTAATTTGAAGACATGAGGCGTGTTGTAGAATGATTTCCTTCACTTTTGCTTGTAGTTTATTATTTACGTATGCTACCACCCCATCGTTCTGATTTAGCAAATTGGTTGTATAGTATGAGTTGTAGTTGTTTACTACAGGTATTTGTTTATTCGAGACCAAACGGCATTCAGTGAGAATCACTATATCTATACTAAAGTGAAATTGTGATACAAAAGCTACACTTTGCCATTTGGCACTTGCAATGAGGTTTACTTTTTTATTATTGATTGGAAGTTATTGGTGTCTTTGGAGAATAATATATTTAAACTTTTATCTAAATTATCAAATACAAAGCAAGTGCCTAACTTTACTCTATCGCAAGAAAGTTGGCGTTTAAGAAAAAGAAACTTAAAGTTAGTCAGAAAAAAATTTTATCTCCTGTAAATCATGTAAAATAATAAACGGAAATATTCTTATTAGAAACTATTAACTCTTATTTGGAAAGTAAAAAGTGTTGAACATATCTTAATTTAAAAACCTTGTAATGAATATTGTTTTAAAAAATCATAATGTTTACAATGTTGTTCAGAAGAAACATGCTGTCTTCGGACTGAATTTCTTAAGAATAGTTATGACTTAATAAAAAAATTATTCCTAAAGGATATTTTTATAAAAATCTATAAATGAAAACTTCTTATGTCCAAAATAACATCCAGACGAAGAAAAGAAAAAATGCTTATTTATTTACTCGAAAACAATTTGTTTCAAGAAAAATTACTTCCAAAATGCCAGACTCTGAACAGACTTCTATTACAAAAACACCAGAAACACGTCATTTAGGAGGCTGAAAATTAGATGCTGCTCGTACTGGCGACGGTAAGGAAAAACTTCTAAAACGCAAGAAATATGCTCCGATCACTACGAAAGTAGTACCACTCGATGCAGAAAGAAAACCCTATCTAGATAACACATTTTGGCCAAAATAGAAGTTATTCCTTTCCATCGTCGGTATCAATTTTCGTGTTTTCTGCTGGATCAACACGCTTGCCAAAAAAAGACGCGTGAAGATTGTTTTCTTTGTAAGTATACCTGTCGAAGTCATATTAATAGAGTTTAGATATACCTACGTATAGTATTCAGTCAGTTAATAAAAATGAGTATCATAAAAAACATACCTTGTAAGGTTTCTATATAATATTTTTTTTTTATAATAAAAGTAAGCAAAACTAAATGTTATAGCTGACAACAGCTGGACTTCCGACATGCTTGTTTCTTCAAAACACACAACACATTACACTCGCAAACGTGTGGATATCGCTGTTTGGACCACCTAATATACTCAAGCGTTTGTTTATGTTTATAGTTTGTGCCAAGTGGCAAGCTTGTGGATCCGGCATTAAATCTGAGATGTCATTTATTTTATTCTTTAAAATTAAGTTTCATACAAACTCTGCCACCCCTTTTTTCACCCTTAGGGGATGAATTTCGCAAAATCCCATCTTAGTGAGCACCTACGTCCTAAAAGGAATCCCTATGCAAAATTTGAGACCTGTAGTACTTGTAGTTTCTGAGATATCGTGATAGGTGAGTCAGTGAGTGAGTGAACTTTAGCTTTTATTTATATAGATTATTAAGTCCATCATTTAATTTTATTAATCTATATTTATGCCACTTGTCTAGGTCCTCAGTAGCCCTATTTATACGATAAATATAATAATTCTCAGTGATTGTCGGAGTGACAGCATTTTTTTTTTGTTTTTAGAATAGACACCAGGTACGCTGTTCATAGATTCTATTATCCTAATCTATCATTAATCTATACTTATTATTGAAGCGGAAGAGTTGTTTGAACGAGCTAATCTCTGTGTGTGTGTTTGTTACCACATAGCGGCTAAACGGCTGAACCGGTTTCGAAAAAAATAGTATGTACATACACACACCGGCATATTAATATGTTCTATCATCAATATGTTATATATTGTAGAACATTTTTTTGTTCTATCATCAATACTTTCCGCAGCGCATGCGATAAAAGACATGACATTTATTTTTCTTTTTTTTCCTTTTTTAATTTTTGATCAAGGTCTTGTTAAATGAAATGTGAATAAACATCTCACAAACCCAACAAACTGGGATCTCCCACGCCATTAATTTGTCACGTTGGATTTAGGGATGGTGTCCACACTTTTGGATTTCACTAACCGTTTACTTATAGAAAAACCCTACTGCAATCATAAATTCTGCCTGGCATTTTTGAAGTTTTTTGCTTTTCTCTACTAGGTATACCTATAAAAATAATGCATATATTATTCATATTAAGTTTTTGAGATATATCCTCTGAACTATAACGAAAACTGTATAAAAATGATTTAGAACAAGTTACCGGATAAACAGACTGAAGAAAATAACGAGTTTGGTTTATACTAAGAGAAGAAATGCGTTTTAGCAATAACAATGTTATCCAGGAGAGCTCAAATAATATGACATTTGATCTATTGATATGAAAGTTCACTGTTCATCATTTATACTATATGTATACTATTATTATTACTAGCAAAACCGCACTGAGGAAAGATAGTTTATTATAGAAATCCAAATGACTAACCATGACACTTATTAAAATGTACAAACAATTCAACAAATAATAAGCTTAATATTGCCTCAAAATTATTATCTGTTTTACCTACTCATGTATCAAATAGAGGAAAATCCTAATTAGTAAATATAATAATAAATATAATTCTGGATGGCTTACTAACCATTCAAGATATATTCGCTGGGGTGAGCAGACCTCTGGCATAAGTCATCCGAGAATTAATAACTAAAATGGGGATCCGGAGTTACCTCCACGGGATATTAATATTAATTTATGTCGGCTACACATTATGTGAAGAAAAAGTCAGTCTTACCTTTGTCATAGATAACACACTTTCCATGAAAGATGATATTAACCAAGTAAAGCTTAGGGCTGACGAAATCACCAAAAATGTATTTGAAGAGAAATCCAGCCAAATTAAGAACATGGTGTTAGTAACGTTTAACGATCCATGTGAGTATTATAATTTATCTAATTCAGAATTTGTCTTATGTAGTCTAGAACATTAAAAACATGTAAGCATCCTTATCCTATGTCTATACGTGAAAACCTGTAATTGCCTTTATGTTTTCTATCCTATCTATTTGTTAAATTTGTATAGCTGTTGGTTTTCCAATAAAATAAATATAAAATAAACATGGAACTGTGATCTTTTCCAGTAAATGTTAAAGTAGTAAGACACAACTAAAGGAATATTCGGTAACAAGCAGCAGCATTTTTATTAATTTATTGACTTTGTGTAAGTACAAATTGTACAACGGCCTTAAGAACAAAGGCAATTTCTACCAGCCATTCTTTGGGTGATGTAGAAAATAAACGTACATACCTAGTAGCGTCAGACGCCGAATTATTTTGGTTCCACACCCTATAAGCTCTGTGAAAGTTTGGCACTGCCGTCCTACACGTGTTGTTAGAGATTGTTCGTTTTCATTTTAGGCTGACATTTTGATAATTCCATGCAACACATCTATTCTTTACAATACTTTAGGTATATTTCATACCAGGGCCATGAAAAATAAGATTCTGATTCATTTATTTCTTGGTTTCTTGGGTTGCTTTAAATTTATTTAATAATATTTTGGGATTTTTTCGAACAAAACAAATTAGAAAACTCGTAAATATTTATTATTTTACCTTTTAGTCCTTTTTAAAATGTATACTTATTATTCATTACATAAGATATAAGTACCTAGATCTTAATATAATCTGCAGTTTTCATAATTTTTTTTATGTACGATTGAGGTTTGGCACAAAAATGTTTGCTGTTTCATGAATCCTGACTATCATTCGTCTTATTTGTATTTTTGGTGTTGTGTCATCCCTGTTATTAGTTTCTTCTTACAACACATAAGTTATGACGCCACCGACTATTATGACATCATCAGCATTTTGATTTTATGGAATAATAATTACGCCAGTAGGTATATTTTCGGTATTTATTCTTCTTCAAGCTCTTCAAAAATACTTAATGTAATTCATCCAGTGTAAAATTTATTTTCAAGTAAAACATGAGTACTACCTATGCATGAGATCTTTCTGTGTATAGTTAGGTACTTACATTAGTATAGAATAGAATTTAAGATGCATATGACCAAATACTTGGAATATTTACACTTCAGGTCCCAGCGCTTATTCTTTTAGATTTATACCTCGCCTAATTTGCATTAATTAGCATCAATTCCAAAGTTACTTAAACATCTTTATATTTTGCACAGACACATACATACTTTACAGGATAAGTTATGGATAATGTAATGACAACAATATTCGATTTTTGGCTGCCTCGTCATAAGTAGTATTTTTATTATGCAACGATAAATAATTAGGCGGGTTAACACTTTAGGAATATTCTGTCTGTTAAGGTAGAAATTATTAAATAATTATGCCTTCGGAATGCTCCTCTCCTTTGTTACAACTACCCACGACAGTTACAAACTGTCTGTCTGCCCACGTTACGTCTTTCGGTTTGTGGCCGCGTGCTATGTGTCCTGCCTGCCCATTGCCATTGGAGTATTTCGCACAAGGAGAAGCGTAGTATAGCCGGCTCCAGAGCCCAGTTAGTATCGTATATTATAGTTAGTATAGTTTTTAGATTAAATATAATATTTTAATTCGCAGATGCTAAAGTAGAAACAGTAACACAAAACCGCAACGAATTCAAAAGAATAATAAATAATATTCGGGTACAAAATCCGTACGGAAATTGGGACTGTGAGGAACCTTCAATGAACGGTATAATAACTGGACTAAAGAACAGTTTGCCTGGATCTTATATTTATGTCTTCACTGATGCTTCTGCCAAAGATTATACGAGAAGTGTTGAAATCAAAAATATGTGCCAAAAAATGCAGAGTCAGGTACGTATAATTTACGAATGCACGATTCTTAAAAACAACATTTGGATTTTCTATTGAATTAATTAGAACTTTGTGCTTTCATGGTCACAACAACTAAGTTAGTACGCAGCAACACTGTCGAACTAATTTTCTATCATTTCAAAAATATTGGATTGTTACAATCCTTAAGTCAGGCTAGATAAATCTTATGCTTGTATAGTAAAAATGAAAATGAAAATATTATATTTTTTTATATTTATTCATTTAGGTTAATTAAATTAACACTTATGAACGTCAAAATTTAGAAAATGTCAGCCAGTTAACCTATAGCCAGTTTGCTGACGTAGTAGAGCCATGTGAGGAACTGGCACGAAACTCAGGCCATTTTTTTTAATCGCCAGGTTATTACAATTTTTGTAAGTTACAATTTCAAGTAGCATGCAAAGTGACACAGGCAATACACTTAACTCTATAGGTAATTAATTACAGCTTTCTATTTTGTAAGAAAAAAAAAGTAAAATGTGTGCTTTACAGGCTGCCTCAATTTGCATATTGCTACAAAAAGGTAAAGGCAACATGTGAACTGTGGTAAATGTTTCTATGTAGGTATTATATAAACTTTTAATAAGATTGTACTTAATTTACCACAGGAGTTCACAATGTACCTCTATTTCACAAATCACAATGTATAATTTTAACTATACTAAGTATTTATAGGTACAATTTTAACAAAACAATACAAAATGTGTACTCAACTGTTCAAATAAGGCTCGGGCATCATGTCATATAAATAATAAAAAAATAAAAAACATTTTATATATCGCTGATTTAGTTGACAGTGACACTTCTCAAAAATAAACTTTTTCAGAATAGCGGTATAAATAAAACTAAAAAAGTAATTGTTCATAACTTTTATTTTAATCATAAGAATCTTTCGAAAACCAACGTAAAGTAAAATTAACGTAGAATCTAATATAGTTTTGTTCATCATATCAGCCAAAAGACGTCCACTGCTGAACATGGCCTCCCCCAATTTTCGCCACCGTGGCCGGTCGTTAGCCGCCCTCATACATCGGTTGCCCGCCACCCTTATTAGGTCGTCGGTCCACCTTGTCAGGGGTCTGCCCACGCTGCATAATTTTGTTATTAATGAGTTACTTAGCCCTTTCAGTAGAAAAATATATAAAAAATAAAAAAAATAAACGTGCTTTAGACATACTTCAAGGAACTTCTCTGACTCTGATCTTTTTTTTGACACTGCCATAAAGCATGCTATGTCGTATATCTTAACAATTGTTTTTTGGAAATAATGGCATTATACATAACAGGACAACGGTCTCACATTATTTTTTTTAAACAATGCCTTATTTACTTTTGCTATAAAATGTTTAGCATTAGTTTATGAAAATAACGTCACATTAAGAATTATGATACCAATTTAAATGTCAAGTGAAATACAAAATTGATCAAACTTTTATGACTTTTATCTACGAAATAGTCATATTATTTGTTTTAGTTTGATTATACGGTAGCAGATCCACGCTGATTTCAGCATGAATGGGCCGGATCGTCCGGGGAAGTACTACCCTCTCATAGAAGATCGACTTAAGAGTAGTAGTATCCGTACTACTGCGTTTCGTTCGGTGAGTGAAAGCGCCGAAAGCCCAATTTCCCCCCTTTCCTCTTTCCTCACCTCCCTCATTCCCTTCCTCTAACCCCATTCCCAGCCGCCATAGTGGAGGCCACCATACCAGCAGTTTAAGACGATGACTTTTGGTATAGTGGCCGCCACTTCTGGATTCCACTGACTGCTTACCATTAGGCGGGGTGGAGTCACTTTGGTAGGCTATACTATAAAAAAAAAAAAATATTACAAAATATTTAATTTGGGTATAAACTCATAATGTAATGGGGTATAAAATTTTACTATTTACTTTTTTTGATACCGTCGCATCTCAAAATAAAACGTTCTTTTAATTAAATAAATCACAATTATGCCACTAAAATTTATAAAACACCTTCACAGTGCAGAATAAAACTTTATCTAAGAAAACATTCCACAAATTAGTACGGATTATTTCGATTTATGCCTTTATTCTAGAGAAAATCGAAGTTCCACCTTGCGAGAATTCAAAGCAACTGGTGTTGTGTCAATGTATTAACAAAATGTCGGTCAATTTTGGCCGATCAGTAATTTAGTCACACTACCCGGTCAAATTTATAAATAGAAATATGAGTTTTATTCACAAGAAGCATAAATTATTTGTTTTAACATGCCATTCTTAATAATCATAAAATAGTCATTCATAAAATATTTATGAAAAATATGTAATTAAAAGTATAATGTCATTAAAATTAATGATTAAAATTAAGAGTAAAATTAATTTACTCTTTTTTCAAGCGAGCATCTCATGACTTTTATCGTTTAGATACTCACAGTGTAGTAACCCTTAGGTGTTGAATGTTTTTGACAATTTGTTAAAATTTGTCTA
This sequence comes from Parascotia fuliginaria, assembly GCA_963082885.1. Classification (NCBI taxonomy): domain Eukaryota; kingdom Metazoa; phylum Arthropoda; class Insecta; order Lepidoptera; family Erebidae; genus Parascotia; species Parascotia fuliginaria. The sequence goes on from OY720184.1 coordinate 9,577,205, forward strand.
AGGGTTTACCCATTACGTTGATAGGTATCTAATTTATTATATAAACGTACACTAAGTCCCGTAAACGAGTTATGGACTTTATGTTAGCGATAGTGTGAGCTAACGTATTTATGATTACCCCATTGGTGTTAATCTCATGCACATCGCAATTCCTAGTTTAGACACCAATGTTACTCTTAACATAAACAATATTAGCATATATTTATATTGGGATGCAACTGTCAATATACCTATCTTTTTGAATCGCTCTCTCAGGGAGACTCGTGTCACATACAAGAGTTTCTAAAATCACAAATCTATCTATCGTCTTACACTTATTTTACTTATCTGTTCCACAGGTAGTGTTCGTACTGACGGGATATTGTTATAAGACAAATTCAATAGATTTTTTTGTATACTATGATATAGCAACTGCATGTTCAGGATTAGTTTTCTATGTTACCAAATCTGACGTTCACAAGGTAAGAGTTTCTTTATTATACACTAGCAAACCGCTTCTTTTTCGGACTTGATTTGGCATGATTACAAATCGTTGAAATTCTTGGGCATACCTATTAATATGATGCATACCAACTTGCTTAACTACACTGCTAGGAATAGAAGAAAGAAAGAATAAGTTATGGCATGAAAGAATCACGGATAGCAGCTGAAGGCGACATCAGGTAAACAGTCAAGCGATCCACTGAGGCTCCGACACTTTCAAGGTCTATGAATGTGTGGCGGTATATCTCTATACAAGTTATAAGCAAGCATACAGTCCACCTAATGGGTAAGTGGTAACCGTAACCTATGGACAGACGTGTGTGTTTTAAGCATCACAGAATCAAAGCTAAGAAAACACGTCTAAGTAGTTGCTAACCATTATCTATAGGTAGAAAGGGATCAGGCAAAAAAAAGACTGAAGAAATAATTGGGTCTTGGGTGCTCTCACCACTTACCATCAAGTAGGCCATTTTCTGGTCTTCGCAGTACAACTACTACTTATATATCAACTTAAATTGTAGGTACTGGAACCAATTACACAAACAATAACGGGCAATAAAACATTGCTGACAGCAGTAACAACACCAGCCTATAGATACACTGACATACCAGTAAGTAGTGCATTATTAATTAGTAAAATAATCAGATGTTATACGAGAAAACTGCGATATGGTCTTGAAATTGGAGAATATCATATTACATTCACAAAATGTTGATTGCAGTCACCAGGACCACGATGTAATGATTAAATAAAAAAAAATAATTTAATAATCAAAATTATTTCGTATTGTAAAACTATTAAAATTCTTAGATCGATTCACAAATCGTTAACTCCAGAGCAATTACAAGAAAGTCATCCCCCTAGAACGTTTTTTATTAAACTTGTTATAATTCCAGTTCGTTATCGACGATCAAACTGAATATGCAATAGTCACAGCGTCTGGCATCGACGTGGCATTGAGAGTGCGTGGTCCATCTTCAGTCCAGCACCGATTACTCTGGCTTGTTAACGCAAAGGTACTTATATGTGTATAGTAAAATAATATAAAAGATAAACAACATCTTTATTTTGGGCATTGCTGACGTATTCTGAAATATAACATCGCAAGGAAAAATGAACTATTATAAAAAATGTGTAAGTCTCAAATTTGACTAAGCAAACGTGGCTAGCAACTTTGTATGAGATGAAGATTTTATCCTCATTTGGAATATGGTCTGACACAGATAGATTATGTTCTTTGAATTAACTGGGCAGTCGTGATAACATTTCCTCGGGATCTAAGTAGATAATATTAAATTGTCATTTGTACAAAATTGCTCTGACGGCAGGACACTACAATGAAGAAGTACATGAATTTCTAGAAGTAAGAACTATTTATTATTTAATTTCAGTCGATAAAATTGTCGAACACCACTCCGGGCAAATACGTGGCAACAGTGATGGGCCACACAGAGACTTCAGTGAATATAATTGCAAGGACTGACTTTATCTTTAGCCATGGCTTTTCTAAGTTGGAGCCCAAGAGTATCAGCGATACTACTAAACAGCCAATCGCCGGTAAGTTTGATTTTGATAAGATTTTAGCTGTAAAAGAAATGAATGTAAGATTTTTCGCTTTATTTTTGCTTTCTAAATGGGCACTTTACGATTATGGGTAAAAAGAATTTGATTATAGGCTTGAGAATTGAAAAAAATCAGTTGACTAATAGTTTTTTTCCAAATAACCGCAGAAAAGACGACGAGGTGACGTTTCAAGTTTGTATTACAGTTCATTGCAGAATTATTATATTATAGCTATTGCTTATTTTTGAACCAGATGTCTCTTTAAAATTAAATAATTGCCACATTCTTCTGTGTTTATATTTCTAGATGCTAAGACTCACCTCTCGATATCTGTTACTGATCAGAAGCACACAGTAAACATCAAATCCGCTCAGATCTTGGATATGCACGAGAAAGTGCTACAAACACGGTCTTTAAAACGAGTTGGGAACGATTTCTATACCACCCAACCATTTGTAGCACCATCGCAAAGGTTCAAAGTTGCAGTAAGTTAACGTTTATTTTTTAAGTTATTTTGGAGTCGGTGCCAGCCAAGAAATTTTAGCATTGATTTGTGGTAAATACTCTCATATCTCATAGGTTCAGTTGAAAATCAAAACCGATGGCTCTACATTTAGGATATCACCGGATATAATCAGATATGCGGACTCGTAGGGTTAGAAAGACTACTAAAAGAACAGAATATGAACGTGTTTGCATACTAGCTTACAACCTGTTTGTTACCTACCTACATATACACACACATATACATACATACATACATACATACATACATAGATACATACATACATACATACACACACACATACACACAACTTGTTTTCAATTTTTTTTTTTTATATTTTATTATTTAAGTTAGTTATATAATAATAAATAAATACATATATTTATTCTTACTGCAGCTAAAATATTTTTTGTGAAATGTAATTCATGTATAGGGGGTGGAGACCTGGTATCCTGAAATACAGGCCTCGAGCTTAGCTTAGGTACCAGTCTCCCCACAATATTATTTAAAGTATTAAATTATGTACTAGATGTAATCATGTTTATATTGTGGTGAGAAAAATTAATAAATTATTATTATTATATAACAACGTATAACAGTGAGTATTTATGTATGATTGATATTAAGAGACCAGATTTTTGTAACGGTTACAATACATATTATTGCATATATTTCACTAACCTACTTCACGTATGCTTTTAGATACTTGGTAATGCAGTTACAGATGGTAAGGAAATTAGGCGTATAGCTAAAATACCAGTTACACCACAAGAACCTCCGGTTGGTAAGTAATAAAAGTTAAACAGTTCTATTCTATTTTAACGGTCATACAATTTACAAATTTGTATTAACAAATCTTTTGGTCTCAAGAGTTTTTTTTAAATCTTGCACTAATAGAAGAATCGAACCCGTAACCCTTGACGTAGCAGACACACAGAGGTCGTCATCCTTATCATGACACTTATTTATTTAATGTTTATTATCTAGTTTTACCGGATCCAAAATCCCCAGTCCTAACTATACCAGAGGGCCGGCAGACAGAGGTGATATACGGCAGCACTGTGAAGCTTACGTGCAAAGTGTCAGCTTACCCGGCACCAAAAATTACGTGGAGGAATAGTCAGGGAGCCACTATAGTATCTCAGGTATGGTATACACTGTATCTTCATCAAAATCAGCAGCCGAAAAACATCGACTGCTGGACATAGACCTCCCCCAGATTTCGCTACCTTATCCAGTCGTGAGCCCCCCCTTATCCATCGGTTGCCCGTCACCCTTATCAGGTCGTGTCGGTTCACCTTGTGAAGGGTCTGCGCACGCTGGGTCTTCCCCTTCGTGGTCGCCACTCTAAAACCTTGGTGCCCCACAAAGGCCATCAGTGCTGCGAGCCATGAGTCCTGTTTATTGCCACTTCAGTAAAGCAACTCTGCGAGCTATATCAATTACTTTGGTTTTCCCTGTGGATTTCTATGACCGAATTGAATTTATGTGATGATGATGATGATTAAAAGCTTTATCAATATTATTTTCAGAGTGCTGTAGTTGAACCACCGTATGAGTACATAAGTTACGTCACTATATCTGACGTCATCGATCGTGATTCGTACACGTGTTATGCTGAAAGTGCAGGTCATCCGGCCAGGGATAAATCTGTTGTTGTGACTGTTAAAGAGCCGTTTGATGTAAAGTCAGCTATTCAAGGTAAACTTAACTCTAAAACGAAGATTAACAATGATAGTACAGTGCTATTTTCTTATACAGTTAAGTATGCCTCTAACGAAAAGGATCGCTATGCGATGGTTTTTTACCATACATAAAATTAAATACCTTTGATTTTTTCGGCTTTTCTATTAAAATATTCATGTATATAATAAAAGTTCAAGCTTCTCTAAACGATAGTAAACACTGTATTGAATTTATTTTTATTTTATTTTATTGGTTACTCCAGGCACAACAGAATTACAATATGGCAAGTCTGGTACCTTAAAATGTGACGTCAGATCGTCAGTACCGATACACATTTATTGGAACTATGAAGAAGCTAAAGGCAAGACCATACGACTCCAAACATCAGATAAATACACGATATCCGCAGACGGCAAACAACTGGATGTCAAGAAAATGGACCTAGATCTGGTTGGCACATACAGCTGCATAGCCTATGTGCAGAAAGATCCCAGAAAAATTGTCGCTTTTAGTACTCAGGTGAAAATAGGTGGAGTAGGTGAGTGTTATTGTCATTTAACTATTATTTTTATATACCTCGTCTTACACATCTATATAGGTAAGTTCTACACTAGGCTATGTGGTTTTCGGTCTAAGACATAGAACCATACCATATTATCTTCTCGTGTGTGTGAAGCGAATAACTAATCCACGTAACGAGCGTGATGACTATGCAAAACTATTCCCTTCGAGGCCTTCGATTAATTTTTAGTCGACACTTTTAGAATGATAGATAAATATATAAGTTACATTCAAAGACCTTATACTAGTACCTAAGTAGTATAAGGTCTTAGGTTACATTACACTAGTGTTTTTCGTCTCAAATAAAAGGCATATTACAAGTTGTCTAATGTAACTTGATTTTAAGTCCCACTTATTAAGTAATTCACTAAGAGAATAGACTACACCATTATTACAACCGTAATTACAACAATCCTTTTCGATTTGGAAAACGGCTACAAATTTATTATACTTTGATGACTTTCAGCACGCCCTACTGTAACTGGAAATGCTGAAGAAAAGGTACTGAAAGGTTCAAATATAGACATTAAGTGCCAGTAAGTAGAATATTTATGTTTTAAGGCCAGTTGCCAGCATAGTTTTTCTTTTCTGACTGCTTTCGAGGTATTAGGAACGCAGAGGTCTCGGGTTTGATCCCTGGGTCGGATAAGGTGATATTGTTTTTTTTCCCGCAAAACGTAAGTTTTACACTCACCACGCCTTCAGAAAAATTCGTTCTTAATACTTTACTCTTTAACCAATTTGTTAAACGGTGTACGGAATACTGCATTTAATTTCTACGACAGTGTTGCAATACGTACAGAATTTTTTATACTAGAAGTTCACATTTTACCAACCTAATTATTTTCAGTATTACTGGTGCACCAACACCGATTATCACTTGGCAGTTTATGTCTAAAGACGGCCTGAACTTTGTATCGATACCCTTCTCTGACAATGTCTTGCGTTTAAGAAATGTTGATGTGAAAGATGCGGGAAAGTATAAGTGCATTGCAAATAATGTCTTTGGAAATGGAGACCATGTTACTGTGCTTACTGTTCAAGGTACTATAAACAAATTATTAATAAATTCATTACATAATTATTATTGTAGTATTCAATGGTATTGTTGTTGTGTGTTAAGAAGAGAAGAACTAAGACAAAGCTTGGCTTCAATATTGTCGCGAGATGTTAAAAAAGTTATAAGATGCAAAAAGTATTTTCTTTTTAATAATAAATTTTGCTTGAAAACAAGTATTCTAAAAAAAATATCAATGCCATCTTACAGAGTGATCAAACACCAAGAATTTTAGCTAAATATTTTTGACGTACCTAATAATTTTCTTCCTTTTATTTTGATTTTAGTTCCACCAACGATCACTTCTCATACTCTTGTCGTCAAAGGTGTCGAAGGAAAAGATGGAGTATTAACGATTCCTTGTCTAGCTACCGGACTCCCTAAGCCAGTCATTTCTTGGAAGAAGGGAGGTGTAACCATTACACCAAGTAAGTACTTAATAACCTTCCTTGTCGTACTTAGGCAACTTCAGTTTAAATCTCCTTATTCATGGTCTAAGAGTACATTCAAATCAAAAAGTAAAAGTCCATCGTCGCTTATTGTCACCGTAATAATATGACGCTGGCAAATTAGTCGTGCAAAAAAAGTTTGTAATTTATTTATAATAGCCCACCAAAATTATTCTAATCTGCCTCATTGCTACTGCCAGTCAGTGAGTTCAGGAGTAGTGGACACCATCTCAACTGCTGACATGTTTTGGGTGACCCATTATGGCAGCCTTGGTTAATGCTGTACGCTACTAATACACCTAACGCTATTAAATAAAAACCGTCCAAGTGCGAGTCGGACTTGCGCACGAAGGGTTCCGTACCATTATCTATAAAACGACAAAAAAAATCAGGTCTGTTGTATAGGAGCCCTCCTAAATATTTGTTTTATTTTAATTTAATTGTTTATCTTTAAAGTTAATATATAGCTAAATATTCTGTGAATATTTTAAGCGTCCATCTAACTGTTGCCGTTATCAATATCGAGCGAAAACGAAGAAAAAATCCCGTTTGTTGTATGGGAGCTATTTTAACTATTTATTTTATTCCGTTTTTTAGTATATTTTGTGACAGCGGCAACAGAAATACATCAACTGGGAAAATTTTAACAGATTTTGGTGACAGGTGGACAGACAGACAAATGGACGGACAGCGGAGTCTACGGAACCCTAATTAATAAAAAAATTTAGTGAACTTGACTTGAACTTAACTAATTCGTTAATTTAGGCGGTTCCTTTTATATAAGAGTTCAGCTCTTGTTGATGGAGTGTCCGTCACTGTTCTCTGTCTTCTACTTTCTTTAAACGAACTTATAAAATTAAATTACTTGTCTTAATAAATATACTTAGAAAGATAAGCTTGTGATTACAGTAAAACTTTATGAACTGACGATATTTAAATAACAAAATATTTCAGGTCCTAAATATTATTTAGATGGTGATACACTGGTAATCAAAGATCCGAAGGTAAGCGACAGTCGGAAATACAGATGTGAGGCTAAGAATGATGCTGGTTCGGTCTACGAAACATTTGAAGCAGAAATTCTACGTAAGTAAAATATATTAATTACTGCTTTTTATAAGCATCTTCGCATCATCCCAGTTGTTTTGTTATTTAATGTTAAATATTTTTTAAATAATTATATTCTAGAATCACCTAAACTATCGGGAAAAACAGAAATTACAGTGAAATCAGGCGAATCAGTTGAAATTATTTGCAAGTAAGTATCAACCCCTTTTATACTTACGGTTACTATAGCACAAGTAGGATGGGTATGTAGATAGGATAAGTGGGTGATTAAACACCTTTGCCAACCCCTTCGGGGGTAAAAGGCGTGAAGCTATGTATGTATGTATATATAACGTGTTGTTGTTTCGGTAAATAGATCTCCACATTTATAGTTTTTTTAGTTGCATGTTTCAATTTCAATAAACAAGAAAGACGAATTAGTATATAATATACAAAGCGGAAGAGTTTGTTCGTTTGTTTGTTTCAAAGCGTTAATCTCTGGAACTACCAGTCGGATTTGAAAAATTCTTTTGACGTATGATAGCCCAGTTCTCGAGGAAGGTTATAGGCTATGTAACATCACGCTACTGGCAACGGGAGCAGAGCAGTAAGCAAAGACCCGGGTGAAACCGCGCCGTGGAAAACTAGTATTATATATACCTTCCGGGCCATGGCTGTTATAATTTCAGCAGCATTACCTATGCACTAAATATCACTTTGCAATGATCAGTAAAGTCCCTGTGGTAAAATAAAAATAAAACATTTTCACCTCAAAAGTTCATAAATCACATTACGTAAGCCATTCATCAATCTTTTCAATTTTATAGCATCGTTAAAGGTGTACCTAGACCGGCAATCTCTTGGAAATTTATGGCTAAAGGTGACACAAAGTTCGTGTCTTTATCAGCATCTGATAATGTTCTACGTATATCAAGCATTGACAAGAAGAACGATGGTCGTTACAAGTGCGTTGCTACCAATACTGTCAGCAAAGACGAACACATTACCACCGTTAATGTAGAATGTAAGAAATAAGTATTTCTTTGTCTTTTGCAGCTGAAAAAAAAACAGAAAAAAAACCGGCTTTCAAATATTTGATTTTCTTGTATTGTTTTGAAATTTCAAGAATCTGGTTGTTCTTTAAATTATCATCCTTTTTTTTCTATTTTTACAACTATTCAATTTCTACTTTCTCTTCGAGCCCAAAAGCCATCATGTCGGCCATCCAAACACTCATTTTTACCAGCCGTCACTTTTTGAAAATTAGCCTCAAGCAATTCTTTGAAATTATTTTTAGTGAGTTCAGATAAAGCACTCCTTTGTTTATGTAATAGTTTACTTTGTTTCTCTATTTGTTCAGTTTTTTCCTTTTCTTCTTTTAACTCAGTTTCATCTTTAGGCTCCGCCTTTACCATTAAATTGTTACATTGTGGAAAATTCTTTCTCAGTATCTGCATTATTAATAGAATTGTTAGGTATACAAATTGTTAACATATTTTTTTTTCAAATAACTTATGTTTTTAAATATCTACATCAAAATTCTTATCCTTAGTTGCACCGATAATCACCAAACATTCTAAGCCTTACAAGGGTATTGAAGGAGACGTGGCGCTAAAGATCGCTTGTGACGTGATAGGTTTACCAAAACCGGTCATCACTCATAAACTAAATGGTGCTGTTATCACACCAGGTAAGACCTCCTTGCCTAGATTTCACAACAGAGGTCATCACATTTAGTTGACTAGCACAAAGTATACACTAAAAAAAAGTCATGGACTTTCAAATGCTCATTCAATGAGGGTGTTTAGGAAAAATTTCTCCACCAGTTGGCGCCACTTTGGTAAAAGGTCAACCATTTTAACAGCGCTATCAAAACAAATATTTTTCAGTGTTCATTTCGGAAATTTTAATATTTCATTTACAAAATGGATAATTCACGTGCAACAAAAGCTCGAAAGCACGAACAAAAGAAAATTGCTGAAATAGTTTTCTAAAATGGCGCCCACGAGGGAGAGGGCAGCACAGAAGCGTCAGGTCTCGCTATCAAGCGCTTTTTTAAAGTTTACCTTAACTCTTGATTGGACTAAAGTGACAGATGAAGTGGCGCCAACTGGTGGCGAAAATTTTCCTAAACACAAATAAAATAAAAATATTAAATAAATATTAAATATTTTGTCTTGTACAAAAATAAACAAAAATAGGATAATACATTTTTAGTAATGCTATCAGAGATGTGAGTTTGTCTCACCACGTGACCACGAGATATTTGATAAAAAAATTTAGTGCTCAAAGTAATACTAAAGGCGCTGGTTATTTTGCTTACATAATATTTTAACCCATTGCTGTTACCAGTGTAGTGCAGCTAACGATAGTTACATTACGTTAATGCACTAAATTCACGATAAAGCTAATTATTTTAACCTTTATGTATTTGCAGGGATACGTTATAATATAGTTGATGGAGCGTTAATTATTAAAGATCCTAAAAACAGTGACTCCAACAAGACATACACATGTGAAGCTAAGAACTATTTGGGATCGGATGATGCTAAATTTGCAGTAGAAGTAGATGGTAAGTATTGTTTTATCTATTTTCGAATCAGCCAGTCAATGTCTTTTAATTTAGTATTTAACCATTAATTGTGAGCAAGTTTCCTACAAGGTGGACAGGTGACCAGGTCTAAATGGCGAGCAATCGATGATAACATTGAGAGGTGAATGAGACATCTTCTGTCCGTTAAACGATCCGCATAGTTTTTTGATACTTTAAAAATACGTGTCTATTTGTTGCAGCGAATCTCGAAGATTATGGCACTGTCAGTAGATTAGATGTATTGAGTGGAACTGCAAAGAAGTTGGAATGTCTATTAGCTGATCCCAAGCAACCTGTGAGATGGTTCAATGTAAGATTCACACTACTTCTGGATTCCACTTACTGCCTACTATCATAAAGACTGGTGGTACTGTGTACGGATTACCAACACGCAGAGGTCTCGGGTTCGATCCCCGGGTCGAGTAAAGTAGTATTGGGTTTTTCTGCCAAGTTAGCCCGGAGTCTGGAATTGTGACATATGGCAAAAGGCTCGCCTCCTGTTACATGGGACCCAAAATAAAATGGCGAAACGTGGGTGGTTAAACACGTCTGCTTACCCCTTTGGGGTTAAAAGGCGTGAAGTTATGTATGTAAAAAAAGATCATAACTCTTTATAAGTTTTATTTTGTATTTTGAAGACACATTAGCTTTATTTTCTTCAAGAAATTATATATAAGGTTAATGGTATTCCGCTGGCTACATTTGTGGTATGTCATACGAGCTGAATTAAAGTGACTACCACGTGGTTCTCGAATTTACGGTCAATTATTGAGGTGTACCACGAAAATGATGTTGGGATGAGTTGAACGAAACCCACAATGAAATTATTAAGCTCAACATTAAAAATAGAAACTAGCATTAATTTTAAAGTAACTTTAAAGACCTATATAAGAACTTATCATTACAGGAGGGCATCGTATTAAACATAACAACTAAATACCTGACCCTAAACAATATAGATGTGGTCAAGGAAGGTAACTACAGTTGTCGCGTGAGTGATATAAATGGAGGTCGCACGTACACTTATGAAGTTATCGTTGGATACTCACCTACTTTCTCGTCCGAACAAGATGATCCTGTGTTCGATTGGACTGGAAGCAGAAATGATATGTTGGACTGCACGTTTAATGCGAAACCTCCGGCTAAAGTGAGTAATATGGGACGTAATAATTAAATATAGTCTTAAATATAGTCAATTATTGCTATATTTAATAATTGACTATATTATATAAAGCCATAGTTTCTGTAGTAGTCTTGAATTATATCTTAAAAAGCTTTTAAGCAGACTGCAAACTGCAGCTAGATAATATTACTTGACTTATAGATACATGATTTCGTTTCTAATCTGAGCAGTATTTATATGTGCAATAAATAAAAACAATAGCAAAAAACTAACTACATAATTGGCGCTTTCTATTCTGTGTCTAGTTCTGAAATTGAAATTCGGTGTAAAGACACTTCATCAGTTTTAAGCTATGCTCATACCAATACTATAAGAATTCTTATATTTTCTAGATTGTATGGACGTTTAATGGTAAAGTGCTAAGTGATCAGACGCCATCCTTGCCTGTGTCCGGTAACTGGGGACACTACACTTGCAACGTCAGCAATGTGCATGGCGCTGTTCAGAAGACCTTTGATGTCACATCTTCTAGTAAGTTTACAACTATTATATGGTACTCAGGAAGACCACATGGTCACTGCTCTAGAAATCTCGCATTTTTCCGGCAATGACATAAGAAAAGACCATGGGAATACAAATTTTTCGTATTGCTGTCATCAATCCGCTTGGCAAGCATGGCAACTATCGCAAGCTCTTCCTTTCAAGAGACGTATGTCCAAAAATAGATGTACCCGTATGCAGGATGATAGTCATCGAAGTGATTTGTGATTTATGGATAACACCGTGCTTAAACCACCAAATTATAAAGAACCTTAAAATTTTTAATTACTACAATTTTAGGTTATTTCTATTGTAAATTTAGCTGCATTAACTTTTGTTTCAGACTGCCTTATACCTAGACAACTGACGAACCATGCCACCAGTACTATGCCTCTCATATTGACTACTGACTTCACTTGGCCAGTAGTGAGTGGTACCGAGGATTACCTGATTGTTAATACTGGCGAAACACTTATTTTCTCTTGCCCTCACCAGAAAGTAAAGAACAGCTTCCTAAAACTCCCTACAGTTAACGAAATAAGTGCTACTTGTGATAAACAGAACATATTTAAAGTCAACGGAAAACCGTATCCGGTCTCACATTTAATATGTACGAATGAAGTTAAATCTATAAAGCTTAAGAAAGAAGGAAAATGTTTGACAGAATCTTCTGAACTGATACGTGTAGGATACGACATCCATGGTTTCTTAGAAACATACGACGTGTGTTTAGATATCTCTAAAAAATTGCCTCTGTATGCCCGTGTATTGATGTCGAAAAGCAATCGGGGAAAGGGACTGACGATTTTTGATTGGCACAAATACCCTGGTATTGATAATGAAAAAGAAGTAAAATACTCCTGTAAGGGCTCCAACTCATCTTGCTGCTATAGAAAGACGCAGCTTGTTAATGCTCGCGACTTCCTTTATGGGCCAGCTCAGAGAAGCACTTTCATAGATCCATTGAATGCAGTTCCGTATTGGAATCCTTGTGAAAAAGTGGAGGTAATGTGTATTTTGTTAGTTTGTAACATCTCAGGCTTATTTCACAATGGCCTCTTCGGTTAGACTCGCAGACATATACAGAAAAACTAATCAGAGAGCCTAGACAAGTGGCAATGATTTCCATTCTATTTATAGAATAGATAAAAAAATGTATGGGACTAACGCCAACATTGTAGTTAGCTTATGTCAATCCTATACCTTTTTTAATCTATTCTATGAACAGAATAGAATTCTATGCCACTTGTCTAGGGCCTCAGGTTAAACTGCGAGATTTATACAAATTTGTGAGCTATAAGAAAAAAATGGACCATACAAAATGTTCTAATGTAAATTGCTTCTTCAAATATTTCATCATATCAGCCACAAGACGTCCACTGCTGGACATAGGCCTCCCCCAATTTTCGCCACCGTTGTCGGTCGTTCGCCGCCCTCATCCATCGGTTGCCCGCCACCCTTATAAGGTCGTCGGTCCACCTTGTGAGGGGTCTGCCCACGCTGCGTCTTCCGGTTCGTGGTCGCCACTCTAGAACCTTTCTGCCCCAGCGGCCGTCAGTTCTGCGAGCTATGTGTCCTGCCCATTGCCACTTCAGAGAAGCAACTCTGCGAGCCACGTCAGTTACTTTGGTTCGCCTGCGGATTTCTTCGTTTCTCAAACGGTCGCGCAGGGAGACGCCTAACATAGCCCGCTCCATCGCCCTCTGAGCGACTTTGAGCCTTCGGATAAGACCCATAGTTAGCGACCACGTCTCTGCTCCGTATGTCATCACTGGCAACACACACTGGTCAAAGACCTTGGTCTTGAGACACTGTGGTAGTGCGGACGAGAAGATATGTTGTAGCTTCCCGAACGCTGCCCAGCCGAGTTGGATTCGACGAGTGACCTCTTTCTCGAAATCGGACTTACCTAATCGGACTGTTTGTCCCAGGTATATGTACTCGTCAACGAATTCGAGCATCGAGCCTCCGACCGTAATAGGAGTGGGTGTAACATGGACATTGGTCATGACTTTAGTCTTGCCCATGTTCATTTTTAGGCCCACTTGTCGAGAGACTCTACTGAGGTCATCGAGCATTGCACTGAGCTCCTCCACGGTCTCAGCCATGACCACGATATCGTCCGCGAATCGAAGGTGAGTGATGTACTCGCCATTTATGTTGATGCCAAGTCCATTCCAGGTCAGAAGCTTGAACACGTCCTCCAGTGCAGCGGTGAACAGTTTCGGAGACATGACATCTCCCTGTCGTACTCCTCGCTGCAACTGGATAGGCCTTGAGCTCTGACCATTAATTCGTACTGACATGGTGGCGATTTCATACAAACACTTCAGCACTTCGATATATCGATAGTCAATATGGCACCGTTGGAGAGACTGCAGCACGGCCCAGGTCTCGATCGAATCAAAGGCTTTCTCATAGTCCACAAACGCTAAGCACAGGGGCCGGTTATACTCTGTGGACTTATGTATAACCTGCCGCAGCGTATGTATGTGGTCTATGGTACTAAAACCTTTTCGGAAACCGGCTTGTTCGGGAGGCTGGAAGTCGTCGAACCTGTTTGCGAGACGATTAGTGATGACCCTCGAGAACAGCTTGTAGACGTGACTCAGGAGTGTGATAGGTCTGTAATTCTTCAGAAGGGTTTTATCGCCCTTCTTGAAGAACAGCTCCACCACACCCCTGTGCCATGTCTGTGGTGTTTTGCCCTCGAGGAGGACGGCACTAAGGAGACTCTGAAGGGCCTTCAGGACAGGATTTCCGCCTGCCTTCAGTAGCTCGGCTGTGATTCCATCCTCACCCGGCGCCTTGTTGTTCTTGAGCTGTCTGAGGGCCATACCAATCTCGCACAAGCTGACGTCCGGGATGTCTTCGGTGTAATGTCGAGTTAACCTAGCTCTTGGATCTGATGCTAGGGAGCTAACAGGTGCATGTTGTGTCGTGTATAACTGTCCGTAGAACCTCTCGACCTCCTCTAAAACCTCTGGCTTAGACGAGATGAGCCTGCCGTCCCCAGTCTTCAGCTTGACAAGTCGGCTCTGCCCGACAGACCGATCTCGTGCGAACACTTTCAAGCCTTTGTTGCGCTCTATAGCCTCTTTAACACGTTGTGTGTTAAATTGGCGAAGGTCGCGAGTCAAAGGCTTGGAGATCCGTCTGTTGAGCCGTCGATAGTCACTAGCTTCCTCTGGGGACCGCAGTACCATCCTGCGCCTTTCGTCCATAAGTTTGAGGGTCTGGTCGGTGATCTTTCTCGGTCCTTTACTGTGGTGGGCTTTAAAGATGGTCGACCCTACCGAATGGACAGTTTCCACGAACTTGTTGCTGTATTCGTCCACGTCTACGCAATCGCCGAGGCTTTCGAAGCGGTTAAGAAGTTCGAGTTGGAAGCTCTCGGAGCTATGAATCTGAATCGGTGCAGGTCGGAGCACAGACTTCATCAGTCGAGATCGGTCCAGCTTAGGGTTGATATTTAATGTGCCTCTTACCATCCGGTGATCGCTTCCGGTTTTTACCGCATTGATCACTGAGACATCATTAAATATTTGCCGCCTGGTCGACATGATGAAGTCAATCTCATTTTTTGTGACACCGTCAGGACTAATCCAGGTCCATTTGCGGCTATCGCGCTTCTTGAAGAAGGAGTTCATCATAAAGAGGCCCTCCCTCTCCATGAAGTCAGCCAGCATTTGGCCCCGGGGATTCCTGGATCCAAATCCAAACTGCCCCACTCTCAACTCGTTACCGCCTCGTCTACCCAGCTTCGCGTTGAAGTTCCCCATGACAACAGTGTATTGGGTCCTAGAGGCATGTATAACTCTGGAAATGTCCTCATACATAGCCTCGACCTCATCGTCGGGGTATGTCGAAGTGGGAGCATAAACCTGTATGACCTTCAGCGAATACCGTTTGGTGATTCTGAGTATAAGGTATGCTACCCTCGTCGACACACTCTCGATTTTCACCACGTTGTTCACGAGGGACTTGTGGACGATAAACCCGACTCCACCTTGGGACAGTTGGTCGCCCTCCCGGAAATAGAGCAGGTTACCGGACTTAAGGGTTATCGTGTCCTCTCCCTGTCTTCGGACTTCTGACAATCCCACTATGTCCCATCGTAGCCTGCTCAATTCTTCCTCCAGTTCAACAATCTTCTCGTCATTCCGCCTTCAAATATTTACTCAGTTTTATTTCATTGTCTTAACTATACTAACCTGTTTCTTAGTATTTAATTTTGGACCACGCTTAAAGCAAACATTCAAGTAACACAGATAGTTGAGTTGCGTATTTGTAAAGCTATTTGCATTATTTTTATTATATTATGTTTTAAAAATAATAACTTAGACTTTTTGGATTTCAGGACCCATGGACCAGCTTAGAGAACGATATCCGGACATTACTCAGCGTATACGATCAGTTCATATCTTGGTCTGGTACACATGGACTACAGGAAAAGGACGGAGTTATGATTCCTCGTTATTTATGGAAGGTATCTATTTATTGTAACTAATCAAATGAGTTTACACAAAATAAACTTTGTCGATAGTACAGGAGAAGGTGTAGGTATCTACTATAGATGATTCTAGATTCTATTGAGCAATGCATTTTTACTAGTATTATGACATCCTAGACGTCAGCTCACGCTTCGCTTTGGTATCAAAAGTTTTATTCGGTCCCACAACTAACGCCTACTAAAAATATCATTGCAATAGTGTCGTATTTCATCATTCAGATTTACAAAGGCTCTTATAATATTTAAATTCTGAATAACTGATAAAATATGTTAATATTATTAAATATAGCCTATGTTACCCGCTTCATTTATAGATATGAAGTAGATTTTTACAAAAAAAATCAAATCGTTTCTCTTTACTTTAATATTAGATTAGATAAGCAGCCAAATATATTTAAGCAAACTTAATTGATAATTGAGAAGTAACACTGTTTGGCTTTGAATATTATAATTATGCTAGTTGATATAATCGTAGTTACAAGGGAGTGTACTCAACCCACGTTTGTTGAACTAGAGGAATGTAGTAATTACAGAAATCTGAACCATTATTATGTTGGTACAAAATAATGAACTTATGTTTCAGGTTGTTAAATTCGATGATGAACAATCGATAGCTATAGTGTACGTGAACGGCCAGTCGTTCTCTCACGACGACATTTTGTGCAAGAATATTTGTCCTGACGCCGGCAGTGTACTGTGGCTGAAACTAGTCAAAAATACTTACTGCTGTGAAGTCAATGAGTTTCTTCGAGCATTTGGGCTGCGTGGAACTACAGTCGGAGTTAAATAAGAATTCTCATAGGAAGCACTCAGAAGAGTGAAAGACAGAAGTCTTTTGCCTTATTTTTGTCCTCTTGATAAGACTCGGCTTCAAACTTTTCTTTGATTATTATTACAAAACAATAAAATTAACACGAAGTAACTGCTTTTCAGTTATTTCTCGTGGCTAACATTCATAACTTGAATTTGAAGTAATTTTAATATAACAGTGATGTTCTTTTACTTCAGCAATATGCAAAGAGATTTGTTATATATTTGATACTATTTTTATGTATTGTTACTTCATTCCGTGTTTTGAGCAGTAAATGATTTATTATATTAATTTATTGTTACTATTAATAAATATCAAATTGAAGATATTTATCTTAAAGCGTAACATTTGCTGCAATCGGTACGCACTACAGTATGGCGAATACTGCTTTTTCTAGTGACGGTGTTGTTGATTAGCAAGGTTATGTGCCATTGACGACATTGACCTATTTTTTTGGTGGCGTTATAGGCGTATGTGTGACTGGTGTGCTAGTTCTGTGCCCGAATATCTTTTGATTTAATAATAATTTAATAATAATATTTCAACAACTACACACAACGCTATCTAGACCCAAAGTAAGCATATTATATGCTTGTGTTATGGGTTCTAGGGTGCGGATATACCAAATTTATATACTTTTTTTTGTAAATACATACATATTATACATAGAAACACCTAGACCAATGCAAATAGACATGTTCATGCACACAAATATTTGCACTGAGCGGGAATCGAACCTGCGACTCTAAAAGCAGTCCATACACAGCACCACCGAACCACAGAGAAAGTCAGTCAGATTTAGCCTTAGTGTCTTTTATGTACAGTTACTGCGTTATCAATTTGCAAATTAAGAACGCCGTAATTGCCCCTAACAGTTTTAAGAAAGCGCATCTAATGCTGGACCTTTTAAAGACGTTATTGCCATGGCTTGTTTCAAACTCATGCGATGGTCTTCATAAGTAGGATATTACAGTGCAAAGGGAGGAATGGTTGAAAAAGTAACGGTTAAGTAGAAGTTAATATATATTTATTGTACCTTAACCTTAATATTTATATTGTCAGTGCCAATTTTGTTTTCAGCTATGCACATGTAGGAACCTTCGTAAATGTAACGTACATTATTCAAGTGTAGTATGCTTGATGAATTACTTCTGAAAATTAACAAATATTTACTTTTATTAATACGAATGCCAACAGCGATAAGCCTATTTGTGAGTCCTTGAGGTTTCATGAATCAACTCCTGGAGTACTTACTATAATGCTAACTACGTATACATAGTGACTAATAGTAATTTTTATTGCATTAGAGCGGTATTAAATTATCATATAAAAATGATTTCATATCTGTCAAATTCTATGATCATAGTTCGACGACTCTCAAACTATGATCATAGATAATCACATGTAGTTATATACCGTCATATGTTCTTCATTTAAAAATGACTTACACATCTTTGATCATATTTCTATAATAGTCTAATAGCGGCCTTACTATAAAATACCTCTGTATTATAAAGTATATCTTTAGTATTGTCTGATTATAGAGAAAGATGGTATTAATTTGCCTTAACGAGCTATAAGATGGCTTAAATCAAAAGTTTGTTCTTCTAAAACTGCAAGTTTATGAAACAACATAAACATACATTTGCAAGAAAACTCTGCCACATTTTAGTGCAAATAGTCCGTTTACATTGCTTTTATTGAGTTGGAACATTACTATTTGTAGTATATAATATGATCCTTATATTTTACCGAGGCAGTACTCGAATAGCATAGTTGGTAGTATATCCCAAAAGTGCAGGTTCGGTTCTCACTTCAAAATTGTTTTTTATTTTACCTTTTAAGGTTCATACAATATTTTATTTCTGGAAGGGATCGCTTTTAGTGATAACAGTCTGCCCATTGTCATTTATTGCTACAAAATTTTAATATTTAATGTAAGTTATGTTTGGTGTACAGTATATTCTATTATAATAAGCTATGGGCGACCTAAATAAATCCTAACAGTAGGTTGACCACTAACCACTCCATAAGTAAAAAAAAGATGAATTAATTATTTACAATTACCTTTTCAAAGTTGTCACGGTGGAGTCCAGAGCATGGAATTCCCATCTAGTCGAAGGCACTGGGTTTCCGAAAAGAACGTTACACGGTAAGGAAATGTTATCACCGACTCTCACTGTAATTACATTTGGTTTTGGCGCTTCTATATATGGTTTAACTGCAAAATTAAAATACATAAAAATATTATCATCTATATATATAAAAATGAATCCCTATTTCCCTTGGTCATGGCATCACGCGTGAACGGCTAGATCAATTTCGTTAATTCTTTTTTTGTTGTGTTTCTTATTGTCAGGAGAAGGTTCTTATGCAAGAAAACTAAGAAAATTGCGCGGGATTTAGAAAGTTTAAGATACTTAACCACCATATCATCACTACATTTTGTCTGTCCTTATGTATGCTAAGATCTTTAAAAGTACTCAACGGATTTTGATGTGGGTTTTTTTAATAGATAGAGTGATTCAAGAGGAAGGTTTATATGTATAAAAAATGCATAATATAGTAGAGAAACATTGATAAATTGAAATGTATTTAATGTGATGTCGTAAATAAACAAATTTTTTGCGCTTACATTGCAACCCTGGCTATACCCTACAAGATAGATCAAAATAATGTACTACAGTATTGTACACCTTAAAAAGGTCTACAAAAGAGTTCGCAATAGTATATGTCTATCTCTAAGGGATAACCCACAATAACCATTTTTATCCTTTACTTTTAATGAGAAATAATGGCTTATTTTCGAAGCGATTTTAAGCAATACAGCATCTATCCTTATCAAATTAAGTACCTTAAATACATTGTGCATTTAATATAAATCAATAATGCCCTTTGGAGCATGTATTTTAAATAAATATTTTCAAAGATATTACAGATTAAAAATGCAGGGAGGGATATAGCGGCAGGGGGCCGGCATTCTGTAGTAAAATTAAATATACTACAGAATGTGTAAATACAACGTTCACAGCATTTGTTTTTCTTCGCACGGGCAATGCTGTTACTAAATATAGTATCAGCATTGCACCCGTGCGAAGCCGCTAGTAATTTATATATTTAGTAGAATGATTTTCAGTCCTCAAAATACGCTGCGCCACAAGGCTAGTTGGGTTAGTTGTCTTAAAAAAATATACATTATGTTTGAATGCAAACTTTAAAAAACCACTTGATAGAAATGAAAAACGTGCTTTCTAACTTATGAGTTTGATCTAAAAGTCTTCGTTTTAAATTAATAAAATTACCAGTCTTTGGGTTAATAAGACTAAACTAAAGAGATAGTAATGATGACAAACTAACCTAGGACGTTGACTACGACAGTTTTCTCCGCAGTACCGATGTCGTTTCGGGCAATGCAATGGTAATTGCCAGAATCATTGACCAATGCTTTAAATCTGTAAAGTAAAATGATTTACTTTAGTGTCTTAAAAAAAAATCTGAAAAAGTATTTATTTAAGTTTTAAGTTAAGTACAACTAACTTAAAAAAAATTGAGCAGTAAATAAGCTAATAAAATAACGCAACTAATGTCTTAACACAACAGCTGGATGGTGACCACTGAAAAATAAAACGTAACAAAACTAGCAGCATCCCAGGATCTGCTCAAGATGCAAGAACTTATTAGATTAGAGGCCTATGTTTTGCCGTAGATATCTTTAAATCTGATGATGACGTATGGTAATTTTCTTATCACATCATCATGTATATCACTTGTCAATTCACATCACATTACTACAAATAAATACATACCTATGTGTGTAACTTTCATCAGTATGATGTCTTTCATCAAATGGTATAATAAGGTCGTCCTGGGACATTTCCCAGTGGACAGTAGCCGCAGGTGAAGCCATAACATCACATGTAAGCTCTACTTCATCTTCTTCCTTTACTGTAACGTTAATATTATGCTCGCTGTTTGATATCGTCGGTGGTTCTAAAAAAAATCGAAACTGTTATAATGAAACATGTGCGTGGCCTTCGCAGACCTTCCTCCTTAATTATGCCACTCATTATGCCAATTAATTATTATGCTTACTACGCCAATCAATGACATATGAAAAGAAAAATTAGTACACAATCAGTAAATCACATAAGGGCTGTATCAAAAAAATTATCAATTTACATGGACCTTACGTTGTACAGTTACGGTGACATCAACAGAGTGTTGTCCTTTAATGTTCTGAGCGTTGCATTTAAAGTCTCCACTGTGTACAATTTGTGCGGCCGCTATCTTGAGCTGTCCATCTTCCATTACTACACCATCCGGCAAATCGCCAAAGTCTAAGCCGTTCTTAGATTTGAACTGCCAAGTTAACTGCGGTAGGGGTTTTCCTTTGATTATGCTGAAATTAGAAATAAAGAGTTTAATAAACCAGGTAGAATATAAACTTTGACAATTGCGATTATATCAAAAACTTACTTGCATTTGATAGAAGACCAATCTCCAATTTTAAGAATGATGTTTGACTTTTCCACTGCTACTTGTGGTTCCTCTGAACATAAAAACCAAACGTTACTTTTGTGCGAATAACTAAACGACACAATTGTATCTCAGGAAGGCATCAATACGTTGCACGTCTATAAGTAAAATATTCTAGAGAACAGATGCCAGATCCATCGTCAAATATTTCCAAATTTTTGAATTGCTAATGTACTTTATTTTAATAAATATTGGATGCGTTTTTCACTGTTATATTTTGGCGTTTCTCATAAAAGTCTTTGGTATATAATGCATTAACCTAATACCCATAGAACCGAGCAGCTATGATAATAGTGAATCAAGCGGGAAACCGTAACTTTTTATACATACCGATGCAAAGCGAGGGCGGGTCGCTGGTTTGAGTATAACCTACTCACCTATACCAGAAATTGAGACTTGAGCCTTAAAAATTTTAGTATCCATATCATTGCTGACTTCACACTTGTACTCTCCAACAGTTTCCATAGTCATATGTTTCACGAATAAAGCGTTTTCTTCTGGTAATATATGAAGATTTTCTGACTGTGTCACCAGACTGTCGTTGTAATACCATTCCGTTTTAGCTTCAGGGTATGCAGACACTTGACAATACAGCTTTCCTTCACTGCCGTATTCGATAGTCTGATCTGAGAGTTTATTTTAAGTCTTTTTTATATATATTAGCCTACCAAAGAGACTCCACTCTGCCTGATGGTAAGCAGTCAGTGGAATCCAGAAGTGGTCGACACCATTTTAAAAGCCAAACTACTGATAAGGTGGCCTTTACTATGGCGATTTAGTAAGATGCTTTTTAGTTTAGTAATAATTAGGGTAGATTGAAATTAAGCTTTTGTATGTCCAAGTTTTGTATGGACAAGTTATATATTTTATCAACGTTTTTATTGTTATTTTTTTAATAGAAATTATATCTATAGTTTGCATTAACATCTACAAATTTATACATAAACATACCTTCAGGGATTTGTAAAACTTCGAATTTGAATGGTCTGTGAACGTACACATCTAGCCGTTGAGAATGTTCGCCTCTAGGATTCTTGCATTTGCAGTAGATTGTAAAGTTTGTCATAGCATTGTCTATGCTGACGTAGCTTATGTACAAATATGGTATTTCTAGTAACACACCCTGTAAGTTCAAAAAAAGGTTGTTTATAAGTTGTAGCTCCTTTTTCATTAGCCCGCACTGAAGTAATTAAATTAGGAATGGTTCGCTGGTCCACTAGTGGAGTCCTTCGGTATCTAGCAGTCTAGTAGTATTATTAAATTTAAAGTATTTTATTGCAATTACGCCTTGCACTGGCTGAAATTTGAAACTCTAATACTTAGCTCAATTGCGGGTTTTTCACGAAGTATGAAGTACCGAATCTTTTAGTTTGACGCCATTAAGGTTGAATTTCAAATTTCTGATCGATTTTTAAAGGGTAGCAAGATTTTTAAAAACTGACAAAGATTGTTCAACGTTGCAGTACAACTTACAAGTACTAATATACGACTAGCATTAAGTTAGCAACATTAAAATAAACAGTGAAATCATACGTCTGATGCTGTACTCATAGTGCTCCCACTCTTATCTTCCCACCACACATTTGGTTTTGGATACCCGACCACCATGCAAGCTGCTTTTGTATTTTGGCCAAATTCAACAGTCAAGGATTCTCCTTCCAAAATTTCAGCCTTAGGATTAATCCACCTTGGGTCTATGACTGAAAACACGAATTAAATTTAGATCAATTTAACACTCTAAATTAGAAGGTTAATCTATGAATAGGGTAATAGATTCTCATCTATCATAAATCAGAATATAATTATTTATTTATTTATTTATTACTCTTAAACTTACATCTATCTTTACAGGCAAGCCTAATGCGACAGAGAAGTTGAGCTTTTCATCAAATTATAACTATATTTATTTCTACATCCTAATACATGATTAAAACTAACCTAAGTACTGCAGATGCAATAAGCAGTCTTAGTAAATTCGTTCAGTGCACATGAAAACAGATCTATCCGGTCAGACAGCGTGTTGAGCACACGCAACGCCCGCACAAGCGGCGCGCGCTGCAGCAGGTTGGTGCGTGCGCAAGGCACAACCAGCAGCGGCGGGCGTCGGCGACGCCCTCTGTATTCATCCGGAACGCACAGCTGAACCGTCTCTAAGATACCCGGATTGTGTATCTTACCGCGTATTACACTAAATATGTAGGTGGCGAGAGCTACCTCCCTTCTTACTTCGAGTCTGTAATAACCCATCATTCCCAAATAAAGTAGGATACAGTAGTGGGTACCCTGGGAACACGCCATACTGCTTCAGATATAAAAACCTAAGAAATTTGTTTTGTTTAGTTGTGGCCTTGTAGTCTTCAGGCCAGTTTGTATTATAAGGGCACACAAAAGAACATGTAGGAAAGCACTACTTCTTAACTAACTATCACCATAATATTGTAAAAAAATCTGCCTGCCCTGAAACGTGGTGTCTATGGTAAACTCCATTTGGGAGTGGTCTATGTTTAGAAATGAAAATCTACAAGTTGATAATGTGATATAAATTTTATAAGTATAATACTATCGTAGGCATTGTATTTATACTAATACCTGTAACTTGTGGGATCAAACTCTCTGTGGATCCCGTGATTCTTTTTGAAGTTGCCTTATCATATCCATTGAACTGAAATTGAAATTCAGTTAGTTTATTTTCTTGTTTTTTAAATAGGTCTGTTTTGTTCACTGTTCTCTCATTTCTTGCTTCTTTGAATCTCTTAGAAAAATGCAAATGTTTTTATTGAATATTTTATTTAATTGTAAAAAATAAACATTAATTTTTTTACTAAAATAGTCTCGCATGTTACATTTAAACAAATTTCATTGTCGTTCAGTATTAAATTCTAAAAAGGTGAACATCATTTAAGATTTTAAAGTAAAAGCAACTGCGGGAATCGTAAGAGGCAATAGAAGTCTTAAAGCTGTTAATAATGATAAGATGATAGGTTGATAGTTGCAATTTAAAAATATGATCAGTAGCGATAATTACCCATATACGAATACTTTTTTCCGGTTCAATAAACGCTGTCGTTAAATAGAGGTTTGTGTTAGAAATTACTTCTAGTTTCAATGTTTTCTTTTCTTTGTCATTGAACGCTTGCATTGAAATACTTTCTAGTTCGAAAGATTCCAAAACTTCAATGAGTAAATAGTTTGTGCGGCCTGTAAACAAATTAAATGTGTGTGAAGATTGGAAACAGCGTAAAAATGCCTAACTTCCCTTACCTATACTTAGTCTTTATAATAAAAGCTAATAATAACAATAATACATAATAATTCATTTATTTCAGGCATCAAGGCCCATACAATAAATACCTTAACCTAAAATACATATAAAATAATACACTATTTTTGAATCGGCGTCGTGTTACGCTGAGCTGTGTTGTATAAAGTTGCACGGAAACGACGATACACAACACCGGCCAAAACTCTTCTTTATGGAATGTTTCCATATGGCTAGTCGGCACGCGCACCACAAACGAATTAAAATTCGTAGTATGACGTACTTCCAACTTCTCGACTCTCAGAATAAAGTTAGTTTTTATTCTGATGTATTCCACGACCTTCTCAACTTTCGTGGATGATGTAATCGGGACACGTACAACTACGTTGATGGTATTGCTAATGCATCGTTAATATCGTTAGGGAATTATTATGAGATTTTACTTTCGCCTTCTTCATTGACAAATGTGAGAAGAAAATAGTAAATATAACGAAGATAAAACAGATTTAGACGGCAAACTTGTAAACTCCTTACCAACGATAAGTGTTGTTTATACAACTAAAAGCCGCGGCATACGTAACGAGATACTACTTCGGGCCGCCACTGTCTTGTTTGCTCGGCCTTATCAGTGCCACGTCCGTGTCTTCGAGACATATGCTCTTTCTTATACATTTGTATGTAAATATATTGCCAAAGTTTCCCGTGCCGTGCCGTCCGTATAAAAATCCATCACGTATTTGGCGGCCTTAAGATGGCCGACAAATGTGCGGCCCGCCTGATAGTAAGCATTTATTGTAGCCTATGGACGCTTGTAACACCAGTAGAATCAATTGCGGCGTCCACATTGCAAAAACATTTAATATCCTTTCTTGAAGAACCCTGTGCTGAAGTCTATCGGAAAAACTTCGACAGATAATTTATGCAACGAGTACCTACATATATTATTACCTGGTAAAGGCCTTCGACTGGTTTCCCTCAAGCTCCTAGGCGGTTCAGATGAGAACCCAATGTGTATCGGTACTTGACTCTTTTTGTACAGCGCCACTGACGTAGTACCTTCGCATGTGACTGCTACCGTGCATAAATCTGAAGATCTTTCTGCTAACCGTATTACCTTAAACATTATACAACAATTAAAATAAAACCTCCGATAAATCTTGGTAACGATCAAAATATTGATAGTATCAAAGTTGTCAAATTATTTGATAGTATGCAAACCACGAGCTGTTAAGGGTAGCAGGCAACAGATGGATGAGGGCGTCTTACGACCGCAAAGGGTGGCGAAAATTGGAAGAAGGCTATATCCAGCAATAGACATCTTTTGGCTGATGATTATGATAATGCAGCTTTGGTTAACACGTTATTATTATACAGTTTATCTATTTGTAGCGTTTGATGAAAATCTAAATGTTGTTTGATCCTTGGTGGTGGCAAAGGTAGAGTGAGACGCCTACTTCTACATAGACCAACGATTTCCAACAGGCGACTGGTAAGACTGGTTGCAATCAGCAGCCAGCTAAAATCTGGCTAGATAGCTCGCTTTAAAAGAACCTTATACTCATCAGTGGCTAAATTGACAATAATGAAACAGTAAGTATTCAAAATTACCTGTGTGTTTCTAGTTTCTAAAATGGTTTCAAACGTAGAAGTAGAATTCTTCCATGGTGAAAACACAAATATCGGATATTCTCCAGATACAGCAATTAAGACGGTTTTCGTGAATGAGTCTACTGAAAACTAATATTATTTTTTGTGAATTATTTCTTCAATGCTTAGAGAGAGAACACAGTATGTCATATATGTAACGGTAATAAATAATTGTTCAGCACGTGAGCTATAGTTGTACCAGTGAAAAATTAAAAAAAATCTTAGCCAGACACTCACCGAAAATTCTTGGTTATTCGAAAAAACATAAGAAGTTATGTCAGTCCATTCTACTTTTATTACTTCTTTTATGTATTTGAACGCCTGAAAATAGTCAATTATTATTATATTTAAAATATTTTCCTTCTACCGGCTCGGCTATGTGAAAAAAGCTAAATAATGTCAATATTCGTATTCAGTAGTAGGTATTAAAATCATGACTAGGAGTAACAATATGTATGAAGGGACCACCTTTGTCTAGGCAGTTATTAAGTAACTTTTATATAATTCTGTTGATAGTTTTATAGTGAGCAAACTAGCCCAACTTATCCATCTATATCTATACTATAATATAGTTCTTTTTGTTTGTTTGTCGCTAATCTCTATAACTACCAGTCGGACTTGAATATTTATTTTTCCGTATGGTAGCTCAGCTCTTGAGGAAGGTTATAGGCTATGTAATCATGATATTAAGGACGGGATAAGAGCAGTAACTAAGGACACGGGTAAAACGGTGCTGCGAGAAGCCAGTATTTTATAGATTGATCCAGCGTTGTTTGTATTATTATTTTCTCCAGTGATTGATGACTTTATGTGTTTAAACATGATAAAAATATTATTACCTGTCTCAGACTGAATTTATCTAAACGGAACACCATCCCCGAGCATGCTTTTGCTACGTCATAATACACTTGTGCTGACACCGTCGGCGATGAACAGTTATTGGTCAAAAATATGACCACCTATAAAAATAAGGTTAAAAACATTCATTTGTTAAGAACAGTTAAGAAATAAAGGAGAGTATTTAAAAGATTTAATCAGGACTGGCAACTTGCAAGTGACGAACGTGAATAGGCTAAGGAGTTTGCCATCGTAGTTGTATGAAAAAAACTTTATAATATCAGTTTGTACTGTAAAATATATTAATAAGCTTGCCTCTTGTATTAAATATACTTAGTTGATGAAATGTGGACTCAAAAACACTCAGGGATAATAGTATGATGCTATATAGTTAGGCATTTCAACCAATAAAAAAATCATATATCCATACCTGACTGCGCGTATTCTTGCAAAGATTTTCGATCGATGAAAGTTTCTCAACATCTTTAGCATATGCATCGGTAAAAACAAATATGTTTGATTGTGGTTTACTGATTTCCAGAGCTTTTTCTATGCCTGTTAAAGAATTTTCGGGGCAAGCGTTCCCGCCATACTCGTGAAGTCTATTTACAGCGGATATCAGTTCTCTAGGAGTTCTCGTTATTACTGGTTCACCTAACTCTGTGTTTAAATAAAATTGTATACAACATTTAAGACATCGTCTAAATTATCATAATCCCACTGCAGGAAAGGCCTCTTCTTTTAGAACAGGCATAAACATTGATCGCCCCGCGTGCACAATGCGGATTCAGATTTTTCTAAGATCAGATTTCCTCACGATGTCCTTCACGGTAAGTCAGTCATGTCCAATTATATTTTGAAAGTACATAATTCGAATTTTAAAAAGTCACATAGTTATCGTCTGGATACAAAAGAATATTTATAGGCCTGAAATTCATGTCAATCAACTACTTATGCTATGGTATTACTTTTCATTTAAGATACTTCTCATACATGGATTGGTCAATTCGCTTGCTCAAATAAAATTTACAATTTGACAATAAACAATTGAAAGTGGAGTTCGAGTAACTTTGTAAGTCTACTCTAATCTATATATATAATAAAAATGAATCCCTATTTCCCTTAGTCATGGCATCACGCGTGAACGGCTAGATCAATTTCGATAATTATTTTTTTGTTGTGTTTGTTATTGTCAGGAGAAGGTTCTTATGAAAGAAAAACTAAGAAAATTGCGCGGTGATTTAGAAAGTTTAAGAATACTTAACCACCATATTAAATTTAAACCGCTAAACCGATTTCGATGAAAATTGGTATGTAGATAGATTTGGTTTCGGGAAATAGGCTACTTTTATCCCGAAAATCGCTCTGATTCCCGAGTTACATTAATTAAACACATAGCAATTTTCGCGCGGGCAAAGCCGCCGGGCGCAGCTGAAAGATTTGTATTTTTGTATGCAACGAATAAACGGAAAAACTATTAGAACAATTTAAAACTTCATTTACGATTAGAAAGCTACATTATCACTGAGTAACATAAGCAAAAAAAAATTGAGATCCTTAAAAATCCCTACTTAAACTTACCGAAGGTGTAAAAAATTAGCCAAAAAATGTCTGTCATCGTGTGCACTGCGGCAAGTATTGATGATAAAACAAAAAAATGCTCTACAATATTAGATTATACAAAATATCAAAATCTACAAAAAACTTCGCGAGACCATTACTGTGTCCAAATAATGTAGTAATGTCACTATAACTACGTTTTCAAATTTTAAAAGTTTATAGAAATGCCAATCAAAATCAGACGATGTTATCCCCACCATTTTAATACTTTTTATCCAAATAAATTATTACGTATTCAAGACTGTTTTAATACCTGTTGACTACTATTTGAATTATTGGAATCGGACATTACATTCAAAAGATATTACTAAATTTAAAAAATTCAATATAAACAAATAATACTCGCCGCCGCGCCGGGGTGTGGCTCTACGCAGCTCAGTGAGCAACGCGGCGAGAGAGATTTATCTTTATTTATCCCTAAATGTTTAAAAAAGTGTCGAAGCCGGGGCGGGCTGCTAGTAGTAAATAAAGGTAAGCTAAACAATAAACGGTGATGGGCAGTCGATGGAAGAGGGCAGTTTATGACCGGCCAAGTAACTCGGGCGAACATAGTTTGTCTAGCAGTGAACGTCTTTCGGCTAAAACGATGATGGTGATGGAGTTTGGAAGTACTTCCATATATAACTTCACGCCTGTCTCCCATTAATGGGGTAAACAGAGACTATAGACAGCCATTTGCTGCAAACTAAACAAACTTCTTTTGTCTCTTTATCATTAATTAATCTTTTCATACACACACGTCGGATACGGGTTATATACTAGTCTACAAATGTGACTCCACTTTGTCTGATGCTAAGCAGTCAGAATGTAATTGTGCCCTTTGTTAACACTAACTTATCACTATTAAGAATTTATTTTGAGTGGCCTGTTGGTCTAGTGGTTAGTAACCCTGACTGCTAAGCCGGAGGTCGTGGGTTCGATTCCCACCCAGGACAAACCTTTGTGTGATGAGCATGATTGTTTGTTCTGTGTCTGGGTGTAATTTATCTATAATATGTATGTATTTACAAAAAAAAAATGTATATAAGTAGTATATCAGTTGTTTAGTACCCATAACACAAGCAAATATAATTGCTTAATTTGGGGCTAGATGGCGCTGTGTGAATGTGGTAGAATATTATTATTATTATTCTCTTTATTTAACTATATACACACAAAATTACATTTTTAAATATATATAAAAAATAATAGAAATATACATTTAAAAATATAAAAATATGGAGACCCACCGATATCGGGTACAGGGACCAAGCTACCGGTGGTTAGGGCTCCAGAGATAGGAACCGCCTCACAATGCGGGCCGTATCAAGGAGCACAGCCTTTTGCATCAGGCCCACGATCCAGCTACCTAACGCGAGCCTCGCGAGATGATGATGGAGGCTCTTAGGAATCAGTCCATTAACTGATATGACTATCGGAACAATGATCGCCGAATCCACATCCCACATGTCGACAACCTCGCGAGCCAAATCCAAATACTTTATCTGTTTATCTTTTTCTGCTTTCACGAGATTGTCATCATGTGGAATGGTGATATCGATGATCATTGCAAGGCGCTCTAATCGATCGATCACCACTATATCAGGTTTATTGGCAACAACAGTCCTATCAGTGATGATAGATCGATCCCAGTATATTGTGGCATGACCATTTGCGAGAACTGGGTCGGGCACATATCTGTAGTACGGTACCTCAGAGACTACAAGGTTGTACTTCAGAGCAAGTTGCTGGTGGACGATCCTAGCTACTTGGTTATGTCTATGCAAATACTCGCCGTTCGCAAGACGAGAACAACCAGAGACAATATGTCTTATGGATTCTCCGGGGTAGTGACATGCCCGACAAATGTCTACCGTCCCATCCTTTAAGATAAACCTCCGGTAGTTGTTCGTCATTAGAACCTCGTCCATAATTGCACAGACAAAACCTTCGGTTTCTCCAAAGAGATCACCGAATCGTAGCCAGGATATAGATGTTAATGAGTCGACATCGGGCCCGTTTAAGGCCCGATAAAAGCGTCCATGTAATTCCTTGCTTTTCCATACTTCCTTGCGCTCCGCTATACTAAGCACAACAGGTTTGCGCCAGTTCTCTTTAGCCAGACCCAGCGGGGTGAGGCCGTTATCTACAACGACAACATTCCTATGCATATATGAATTTGATTTTATAAAATATTCTCTGAGGTTGCACACCTCACGGTTGTGGAGAGTCTTGACAGATAGAAAGCCACGACCTCCACACTTCCGTGGGATGTACAACCTCATCACCGATGATCGTGGATGATGCATACGGAATGTCGTCAACTGCGTACGGACTCTCCTATCCAGCGTTATTATTATTATTATTATTATTATTATTTTTACGAAACCTTTTAGGAAGTACTTCCTTATATTGAAATCATACATATTAATAATTATCACAGTATATTTATATAAATGTACGTATTCTCGGAAAGGGCCGGATACATCTGGCATGAGAACAAGGCCTCATAGTATTAGCGATAAAATACAAAGTAATGTGATTGTTGTTGTTATATTAATGTGATGAATCGTCGCTACTATTTATAATATGTGTATACATAAATAACAATTAATATTACTTCATATATACCTACTATATACTCATCATCTATCTATTACTAGCTGTTGCCTGCGGCTTCGTTAGCGTGAAAATTTAGATGTGTGCCTGTATGAGAATATTGGCTGCCTGATCTTACAGCAATCGTACATTGTATCAGTACTATGGCCAATCCCATTTAAATCTATTTACCCGCTACTACTAAAACAGACAAAATTTCTCACAAATTTGGGACTCCTTTTATCTTACTAAGTTTCTAAATACATATAAAACATTTTTGCCTAACTAATTTTACTAAAGAGTATATTTAGACGATAGCTTGAAAATTAAAAGATTTTCCGTACAAATTCACGACTTATTTGACAACCAATAAAGAAACCCACGAACATTTTGTATGGAAAATGTTATTTCTTATAACATTTTCCTTTGTGTCTTTCTTTGAAGCCGATATTTTCAAAGCCTTCTGAGCAGGTGTGACTGCTTGGCGTCTTGGTTGTGGCGTCGGTTTGTTGGTAGCAACAATATCCGCGTAGGTACGTGTAGGAGTCGAAATACTCGTACCCACACAATTCGCTGCATCGACACTCGTCGAGGCAGGGACGGCGGCGCGCGTTGCATCGCATGCGATATCGGCAGCCGGTAACGCAACTGCACTAGGCGACTCGAAAGTACTGATGGGAGCATTTTGTACTCCGCGTCGAGTCACCTTTGAGAGGTGTCGGGTGACTTACTTGTCGGAATGGCGTTACGCAATAACGCTACTTCACTACGTAATTCACAAATGGTGTTTTCCGACACATGCCACTTGTTTTGTAGTTCGGTCATGCTAGATTTCAGGTTGGTAGTATCCCTCAAAAGTCTGGTGACGTCGACGTGGTCGAACGTGACGGGAGTTAACTTATGCAGTTCCTTCGCCACGGAAGTTGGTACGTCGTCGGAATCTGTCACCTTTAGCAAGGTGGTGATATCTTGCACGCTTTTCTCAGTGCCGTCCCTTCGACGTAACGGCATCTGGTCGAGCTTGCCCAGCGTCTGGTAGAACAACCTTTTGGCACTGCTTACTTCGTCTTCTTTAAAGTTGGTCCTGCAGATCTGCAGAATGCTGACTTCGTCCATTGTATCAATGGCATGCTGCACGAATGCCAACAACTCGTTGACTATGAGTTGCTGCGAACTCATGTTAACGGGAATAGGCCTACGTGAATTTTATTAAAATTTGCGCGTAAACAGTAAACACGTACGTGCAGTAGCGCGCATGCTAGTGCAAAGTTAAAGAAATTAGATACTCAAGTATAAGAAAAACAGATTGGGTTTTTCTTAGTTATACATTTGGAAAGCAGTAAGGTGAACAAAGACGTCTACTGCTTTCCAATTTCTGCACCGTGGTCGGTCATTTGCCGCCCTCATCCATTGGTAGCCCGTCACCCCAATGGTCGTCGGTCCTCCCTGTAAAAGGTCTGCCCACGCTGCGGGACGCTTAGGTCCAGCAGTGGACATCTTTTGGCTGATATGATGATGATGAAGATGAACAGATTTTCGTTTGAGGTTGTATTTAATGGTTGTAAAGGATTGTGGGCAACCGATGAATAAGGATAGCTTACGAGCAGAGTAGGTGACGGACATTGGGAAAGGCCTATGCTCAGCATTAGACGCCCATCGGTAGATAATGATTATATTGATTTGTGTAAAATGATATATTATGTCCCAACGTTCTAAACTATTTCTTGTATCAGAGAAAACATTAACATGCAATAACAATACATATTAAAAATCTAAGACATTCAAAAGGACAATCTTACCTTCATTAAAAGGAACAAGTATATATTCTCCTATATCCGTACCAGGCACATTTATAGCGGCAGGTAAATTAGCTTTAATTTTATCCAAGTCTATTAACATTGATCTGGTAGTATCTATTACTACCGTGAAACTTTTGTCACACGAGATAAACTTGAAGAGGAGCAAATATATTAATGTTTTAGACAACATTTTGCAAGCTAAGTCTGATGAACAAATGTGAATAATTATACTGGTTAATGTAGGAGGGCGGGTGCATTAATTGATAAGGTCAAGCTTCTATCACTTAGCAACAATGTTGTAACAATCATTGTTTATATCTATAATGTACTAATTTATATAAAACGGAAGAGTTTGTTGGTTAGTTTGTTTGAAAGCGCTAATCTACCAGACGTATTTGAAAAATTTGTGTATGATAGCTTAGTTCTCGAGGAAGGTTATAGGTTATGTAACATCACGCTACTAGAGACTGGAGCAGAGAAGTAAGCAAAGTTGCAAGTGAAACCGAACCGCGGAAAGCTAGTACTATCATATAAAACGGAAGAGTTTGTTTGAACGCGCAAATCTCTTGAACTACCAGTTGGATTTGAATAATTCTTTACACGTATGATAGCCCAGTTCTTGAGCAAGGTGATAGGCTATGTAACATCACGCTACTGGTGACAGAAGCAGAGCAGTAAGCAAAGACGCGGGTGAAACCGCGCCGCAGATAGCTATTCTCATTATAAAGCAAAGTTATTGTTTGCTTGTCTGTTTCTCTGCTAACTTCTAAATCACGCAAAGAATTTTGACACAGTCTTCACTATCGTTTAGAAAACTTATTTAATTAATATTTTAATATTTAATTTAAAGTAGAGAACAGAAAAGAAATTTGTTTGAATTTGATTACATCATAAAAAGCATATTTAGTGCAAACATGTAAAGCCAGGGCCTGTCGCGAGTAAAATGTAATAAATTATCTACCTATACTTATACTTCTTCTATAAAGGTTATATACCTACTTGGCACACACATTGGTGATCGCTATATGGTGATTTTAACACGCAGGTAATTATAATAACGTTTATTATTAGCCTTGGACGTCTATAACACTCACGGGAAGAAATGGGAGTTCTAACAGAACGTATATTTTGAGGGACATGGGGACTATTTAAATCCTCATAGAGTTGTGGGAGTATAAAATAAATATACGAAATGTATCTAATTAGTTAAATAAAAAGTATCTTGGCCTTAACTCGGCAATAAAGTAAGGGCAATGTTGCATTTGATAACATTTAACCTAAATGTGTTAATATTAATAATTATAGTTAGGTCATTCTCCTTGGCAAGAGTACCATCACGGTCCGCCACAGTCATGCAGATGTCACTGTTTCAACTCTGTGTCATTTCAATCAATAAATACTATACCTAAATAAACCTTTAGTTTCGTGGTTAGCCTTAGTAAAAGAGAAAATGGTAGCAGATCCTTGATGGATGGCATTGGTATTCTATGACCAGATATACTGCCCTGCAATATTGACGTGAAGTATTAGTTTTCAGTTTCACTCGGTGAGAGAGAGGTTCTTCGAGCCTCTTTATTTAATAGTAATAATAATAATAATATGTAGACACTATCACACACCGTCATCTAGTCCCAAGCTAAGCAGAGCTTGTGTTATGGGTACTAGATAACTGAAATATAATACATAGGTATACATACTTTTTTTTTTTGTAAATACATACTTAGAATACATAGCAAACACCCAGACTGAAGACAAATACAAATGTTCATCACTTATATATTTGCCTTCCGCGGGAATCGAACCCACGACACCCGGCGTCACAGTCAGTTACGCTAACCACTAGACCAACAGTGCAGTCAAAAAGTTATTTTCTTCCCTCATTTTTTTTTTTAGTGTGACAGCATGGCTTTTCGGCTGGTGTCCAGTCCACAATTTCTGAACGCCACTGACTGCTGCCATCAAACTGAGTGATATCGTTTAGGTAAGGTATCATGAATAAGGAGTTTGATATGGATTATTGGATCCGACCTATTTAGCATGGATTTAGTAGAGTGGTAAATACATACGACGTATATACATTGTAATTAAGTAATATATAAAATTGTAATTAAGCGCAAATATGTTGTCTGAATTATCTTGGGTTTTTACCAACTAAATAGACTTAACACTCACGATTCACAGAACAAACGCGAATACAAATATAACTGATATGCTGAACTGTGAACTTTCATATCAATAGATCAAATGTCATATTATTTGAGCTCTCGTGGATAACATTGTTATTGCTAAAACTCATTTCTTCTCTTAGTATGAACCAAACTCGTTATTTTCTTCAGTCTGTTTATCCGGTAACTTGTTTTAAATCATTTTTTTACAGTTTTCACTATGGTTCAGAGAATATATCTCAAAAACTTAATATGAATAATATATGCATTATTTTTATATACCTAGTAGAGAAAAATACAAAACTTTAAAAATGCCAGCCAGAATTATTTACGATCGCAGTAGGGTTTTTCTATAAGTAAACGGTTAGTGAAATCCAAAAGTGCGGACACCATCCCTAAATCCACCGTGACAAATTACTGGCGTAGGTCCCACTTTGGTGGGTTTGTGAGATGTTTATTCACATTTCAATTAACAAGACTGTGAAGAATAAAATAAATAGTTTCAGATTTAAATTAAGCGACATCTTAATTTAAATCTGAAACTATTTATTTTATTCTTCTTTTTTTACTACTCTACTACTC
The DNA here is from genome assembly GCA_963082885.1 of Parascotia fuliginaria. Lineage (NCBI taxonomy): Eukaryota > Metazoa > Arthropoda > Insecta > Lepidoptera > Erebidae > Parascotia > Parascotia fuliginaria. Next base: position 9,613,159 of record OY720184.1, read on the forward strand.
TTTTACTAATATTATAAAAAGGAAAGATTTGTATTTTTGTATGCAACGTATAAACTCAAAAACTACTGAACTGATTTCAAAAAATCTTTTACCTTTTACCTTTTACATTCTCAGTGAGTAACATAGGCTATTTATTTTACTAGAAAAATTTAAAGATCCTTAGAAATTTCTACGAAAACAAGGTGTAAAAAAAAATTAGCTAAAAATGTCTTTCATCGCATGCGCTGCGGAAAGTATAAAAAAATGTTCTTCAATATTCAAAAACATATTAATATCTACAAAAAACTTCGCAAGACCATATGTCTAACTATTGTAGATATGTCAATATAACTACATTTTTACACTTTAAAAGTTGATAGAAATGTCGATCAAAATCAGACGATGTTATCCCCACTATTTTAATACTTATTATCCAAATAAATTCGTATTAAGACTGTTACAATACCTGTTGACTACTTTATGAATTATTGAAATCGGACACTCCATTCAAAAGATATTACGATATTAAAAATGTCAACATTAACAAAAAATACACGCCGCGCCGATCGCAGTGAGCAACGCGGCGTGAGAGAGGGCGGGCAATTAAAATGCGGGGCAGAGGCGTGCGTGCACATGTATGAAAGTAATGGAAGTTTAAATTAGCACCTTTAAGTTTTTTTTTTTCGTGGGAAACGCATTACGCGTACGCACCCGACTGGGCGAGGCGGGGGTTATGTCGGACTCTCCGGCCACAATGAGCCAGCGGCTGGCATACCGACTAAAACCCACGGTTTTCCTCCAGACGGCCAGAGTGTCGGGCTCACGGGAGACGCTCGCGCATTCATCCGCGACCCCGACGAGCCACGGCCCGCTCGACGTGAGCGGGCCCCGTCTGATTTGGGGGGCCCAGCCCACCTTCCTCCTTCGAGAGGCGTTCGTGGAACACGTACGAGCAAGGTGGTCAGCTCCCTCTCCCGCTCGGCCGCCTCCTTGGCGAGCATTACCTGCTCGCAAAAGGAGGCGACTCCCTCCCAAGCCCTTAATGCCTATGGCATTCTCTACCAGTCTACCTTTTGAGGTGGTGCAGAGAAACAAATAGGTGAGAAGAAGAAAAAGTTACACAGGTTTAAATAAGAACTCAGATTGCCAGGGCACTTGAGATAAGAAGAAATGGTCAAAGCTACAGAATGATCGCCGGAATTCTTCGTCGACCTGTTTCCACTATTCATTTCCAGTATTAAAAGATTCCAGGAGTCTAATACTTATGTGAGAAGACCAGGACAGGGACGAAAAAGGCATACTTCGGACAGAGATGATAGTTTCATACGGCTTCGTATACATAGGAACATTATTCTCAGCATGCCTAGGCGAGTCGAAACTTTAATTAGGGCACGTGGAGGAAACATACGTTATTAAAGTTTAGTTATTTTACCTTAAAACAGTTTTCAACTTTCTTTTTCCATTTTTATTAATTACCTTAGTAGTACCAGTAACCTTGAAATGTACATTTTTACTAAAGATGATTTTAATTACAAAATGTGGACCACATGTGATCTTATTTTGATTTTAAAATTTTTAAACAATATAATACTTATATTATATTTATTTTTGAAATAAAGCTATAATTTTTAAAAATCTTGGCTTCTTTTTGTTTCCGCTAAATATGCCGCCGGTGTGTGTAGTATAAACAGAAGTAGCTAGAAAGCGTCTGTCTCTCTGTTTGAAGGCGCTAATCACGAGTACTACTCAATGGATTTAGATGTGGTTTTCACTATTATATTGTAGATTACTCAGGCTTTCACTATCAATATAGATGCACTATACGTACAGAATACCTCCACCTATCACTTGTAGGAGCCGAGCCAGTAACGATAATATTAAACCAAAATAGTTAGCCACCAGCGCACTATTATGTACGTATTACGTTGTACTAATGTAGGTTAAGTTCAAAGTATTTTCAACCCAATACAAAAATTTAATCCTAATCAAAGTAATATCATTAATTAATATTAGAACCGTTTTACATAGATAAAAATGACCAATGAAATGATGATGTAAATCTGACGTATTTATTCCTAAAACTTAACGAAAAGTATGTAATAACGTAATTAATTTGTAATTTTCTTTAAATAAAAACGCACAGGCAGAAAATTATTTTATTTTGCTCGAGGGCAATATGTAACACAGCGGAAAAAGATATGTGTTAATGTTTTTTTTTTTTCAAGATAAGCGCTTAAATTGCGACAGAGCGGACTATGTTACAAAAAAGGACTTCTAAAAATTTCAACTTATGATACCGTAGCGAAGCGAGGGCGGGCCGCTAGTAAATAATAAAGAAGCGTTTGGTTTTGAATTATTTAAATTTTACATTGAAGGGCAATATGATAATGAATAGCACTTCAATTCCGCAGGATAGGACTAAAGAGTTTAAGTTAAAATTTTACCACCTAGTGAGCTGAACGAACGAGCTTGAACGAGTGCAACAGGATAGCCGCCACACGAGAGAAATGGCGGATGATCACACACCACAAAATTGCTTGAAATAAATCTTCCTCTATGGTACTTCTTTTTTATCTCGGAATTTTTAAGTATTTTGTATTATTTAGTTACAGTACAGTTGTACAGAGAAACAAGTGTGTTGACGGTGCGTCAGTTGTTTCTTCAAACTACAATTATTAAACAACACTCCTTATTAACGTACGATCCTTCATTAGCCCTCAATAAGCGAAGATACAATCCTGTTGATCGACACTCCTCCCGTTTCTCGACCACTTTCTCGAAGCGTTTCTTTTGTTATCTTGGTGGTTTCTTATATAATAAAGTTAACAACTGTCTTGAAATTTACAGTCTCACAAAAAACAAATGTAAAAAGAAAATAGAAGCCTGGCTTCAGAGACTTGATTACGAACAGACTGAAAAACTTCTTCATAATCTGGTATAACACACACACACACACACACACACACACACACACACACACACACACACACACACACACACACACTCACACACCCTACTAATACTACTAACTACCCAATAATTTAATTAAAAATCAAATCACCATTTCATAACTGTATAATAATAATTATAAATTACAAATAATAAGTACAATGTTCAATAAGGGTGGAGACCTGGTGTCCTGAAATACAAGCCTCGAGCTTAGTTTAGGCACCAGTCTCCCACAATATGTATACTTACATGCCTATGTACAGATTGATTATATAAGTTAATATGTAATGATTATTATGTAAAATATGTGTTGTGGTGAGAAAATAAATAAATTATTATTATTATTATTATTATTTAAATACAAATATGATAAAAATCTTGCAAGAACTTACCACACTATGCGTGGAAACCGTGTCCTATTTATTATTATTACAAGGAGTATTACAAGGAGGTAGCTAATACCTTGTTGGCCGCTTATTAGATAGTGTTAAACATGTCTTCAGCAAAAGCTTACGTGATATTTACAATAATATTTTTACCATGTACAATTGGGTCAGAAATTACAAAATCCAGTTTAACTTTTGTAATAGATGATACATATTCTATGTCTGAAGAAATATCTCAAGTTAAAGACAGTGTCAATTCCATTTATAATACAGTGATCTCTTATGAAAACTCACAGATACAAAATTTTATTTTAGTAACTTTCAATGATCCAGGTAAATAATTTTTCTTAACCCTTTCTCGGACACTACTGTAGACACAATAGATGTTTTATTCTCATCACGGCCATATTATTATACGTTTATTGTCCCGGAAAGTGTTAATAAATTCTTTTCTTTATGTGTATATTGTGATAGGCATGTGGTGAGTGATAATAATAATTGTTCATCGAATTGGCAACAGAGGCATAGATGGCTATTCTCAAAGTGATGATGTAATCATTACCCTCCATATCTTCGACTGTCGGGTAAAAAGGCTAACATTTCACATATAATACAAGGTTTGGAGAACTAAAAACTTCTACTTTCAGAAACGCACTCCACTATCTACTTATTAGTATTATGGCTGTGGTTTTTTGTTGTGTAGAGACACTTCCTAGTCAAACTGTATGAATATGAGCTAGTAAAGAAAAAGTCGTCAGAGAAGTAATCAATAACACAAAATATCGCAAGGATCTAAATGTTCTGACCTATTATAAATACACTTAAACTTTGAAGTTCTCTGGTCTGTAAAGACGCCTAACTCTAGGGTACGATGTGATTGTTTTCAGACGCTTATTTGCTTAGGATCACCGAAGATCGGGATGAATTCATAAATGCTTTAGCATCAATCGACGTGCACGGTGGTGGTGATTGTCCAGAGAATGCCATGAAAGGCATAAAAATAGCGCTAGAAAATAGTCTGCCTCGATCTTTATTGTATGTGTTCACTGATGCAGCAGCAAAAGACTATGCAGCGTTTGATGAAATACGCAGCCTTGCGCAAAAAAAAAGTATTCAGGTATGAAATAATAACAGCCTATGTGTTTCATCACGATATCATCATTATACCAGTCCGTTACTATCCCACTCCAGGGAAATACCTCTTGTTATCTAGAGTTGGCATGAGCATTGATCGCTACGACTGCTCCAGTTGGATTGGCAATTTCGAATTTGTTGTACAAAATATATGAAGTTTATTTGAAGACAGTGAGGTACCGAGATTGATGATTACTGCTGTTTAATTACTTACGTTTATAGACTTTCTGGCATTAACTAACATTAATATTCGCAGAACACTCAAACCTGAGGGCAGCTGAGTTTTGCTAGAACCATGTGCTAGGTAGAAAAAGCATCAATTACATGAACAGAGGTAATAAGACAATACAAACTAACTTAAATTTCAGATAACGTTCTTGTTAACTGGCGAATGCTCTAGTAGAAGCGAACCTGGTTATCGTGTGTACCATCAAATCGCTGAAGCTACTGATGGCGAAGTTTTTAACATGATGAAAAAAGAAATCAAAGAGGTAAGAAGCAAATTTTACCAATTAAGTTAACGAATGAGAATATGTTTACGTTAAATAAAAAAAGGGTATGGTACAGCGAAAGAAATTTTAAGAGAGAACACTTAGAACATATTATTATCCCATATAAATTGGAGTAACTCCGAATAGTTAGTCTTAAACTATAAAAGTTTCTTCGTTTTATCTTAGTTATAGCAACACTATCAATACTTCTAAAGAACGCATACTACGCGTTCCTTACAGACAAAAAAAGATAATACTTTTAATCACATATTGATACATATTACGTAATGGTTAATCGAATGCGAGTATTTCACGATCCGTCAAAGTGGCGATGAATGGGGTGGCCCATGTCCAGGACTAAACTTCTTTCGGTGCAAAAAGGATGATAATTATAAAATTTAAACGCTTATATGAAATTAAACGTTACAGAGAAATATAAATTTTTCGTTCTTACTTTCAGATTTTAGACTACGTAAAGCAAAACATTATGGGCAATTCAGATGTCTTTATTTCCGAAAAGCTACCCTCTGGCTATGGACACAAACTAAATGTGAGTAACCAAAAATATCTTGTCTTTTTATTAAGGTACTTGACTGTTTCTTGAAACACTATTTACAACTCCCATCAATCAATTTTCATTGGTTTTCATAACAACTGACTCTTCAAAGGCAAAGGCCTCTTCTCATATAGAGACGGTATGAGCATTAATCACCACGCTTGCTCAAGGCGGATTGGAAATTTCAGACTTTTGAGTCCAGGTTTCCTTACGATGTTTTCCTTCATCTTCAGTCAGAAATGTCCAAGATAAACTTAGATAGTATGATTTGAAAATCACATTAGTAATTTCCCGGATTCGAACCCACTACCTCGTGTTTACGAATCGGGTGCCTTATCTACTGGGCAATTTCAACTTTTTCTTATAATTTTTGCAATATGCAATTTTTTTAGATCACTGTTGACAGTAAAACTACAGACGTAGTTATTTCTGCTACTGGTCTTAAACCGAAAATATCAGTAAAAAATCCAGAAGGAAAAGATGCTCCATTCAAACCTATAGTAGACTTGGATGAAGCAAGGGTAAGAAAGGCTTAAATGTAGTAAGTAACCTAACCTAAGTTATTATTAATTACAATATATTTGTAAGTATGTTAGTTATAGGTATCTGTTAAAAACTGATACAAGTCTTAAATAGCACTTACGCAATATGCACTACTTATACCTAGGTATCAAATTTCTGTTCTACAATGTTAGGTATTACACACTAATGATAAGATGAATAACTTGCTGCGGCCCAAAATGTGTTTTGTCTCCCATTGGAATCACCCTGGACTACCTATCAGACCTATGTCCTTCTTCGACACCATCTCTATATAAATTCAAATTTTCATCGAAATCGGTTCAGCCTTTTCAGCGCCGAGTGGTAACAAACAGATTTTCGGCTAATAATATCTGTTAGTTATCGTCATGCATGTCATGCATGCAATCTGTCAGTTAAGGACGCATTTTCAAAAATCATAGGTATCGAATCGCACCAATACATGAACAAATTTCACACACACATACATAGGTCAGCCTAACTAAGGCGATTATATAAAAATAAACTCACGTACACCCACTCGGTACACCCAGCTCTACTCGTTAGCTAGTTACAGTAGTTATCTCCAAAGTAGGCATTCAGGTCACTCCAACGTGTCCGGTAGTAAGGTCTCATCATAAGTAACAAAACGAGCCCATACTCGGTACACCCAGCTCTACTCGTTAGCTAGTTACAGTAGTAGTCTCCAAAGTAGACATTCAGGTCACTCCATCATGTCCGGTAGTAAGGTCTCATCATAACTAACAAAACGAGCCTATAGTCGGTACACCCAGCTCTACTCGTTAGTTAGTTACAGTAGTAGACCCAAAAGTAGACAGTCAGGTCTATCCATCGTGTCCGGTAGTAAGGTCTCATCATAACTAACAAAACGAGCCTATACTCGGTACACCCAGCTCTACTCGTTAGCTAGTTATAGTAGTAGTCTTCAAAGTAGACATTCAGGTCACTCCATCGTGTCCGGTAGTAAGGTCTCATCATAACTAACAAAACGAGTCCATACTCGGTACACCCAGCTTTACTCGTTAGCTAGTTATAGTAGTAGTCTCCAAAGTCAGCGTTGTGCCGCGCTCTAAAGCGGACGTGTAATACGTACCTATTATTAGTTTTACTTTCTTTATAGCGCGGCGTAAGCCGACGCTCGTAATTAGTTGCCATGTGTGACACACTCGTGGCGAATGAGCTGCTGGCGTTCCTGCAACAGAAGCGAATGGACGAGGTGTCCGCTGTCCAGATCTGCTCCACGAACTTCAGCGAGGATGACGTAGCTGCTGCCAAGCTGCTACTGTACAGGTCACTTCACAAATGTGACCAGATGGTGTCTCATCGGCGCGATGGGACAAAGAAAAGCTTGCAGGAGATTATCACTCTGCTAACGGAGACCGACCCTGATGACGTGCCGACGTTTGTGGCGAAGGACTTGAATAAGTTACCTCCCGTCACCTTCGATCACGTCGACGTTACCAGTCTACTGAACATCACTGATCCTACTGACATCGTGTTTCTCAAGGCAAGTCTAGCGGATGTGCATAGAGAATTAGAGGCATCCCAAAACACGGTCGCAAAATTGCGCATGGAACTCAGTGAGTTTCGCAATACTGTGGCCGTGACTGCGTCACCGGATCGTGTTACTAACATAAACACGCGCCGGGGAGCAGGCCGCCTCGACACATCGCCTGCAAGTTTTGCGTCAGCAATTAAGACACCGGCGCCGCGGAATGCAGAGTCGGCTGTATGCATTGCACGAGTGCATTGCAGCCCCGCTCCCGCCCCCATCCTCGTTCCCGCGGCCCCTCTTCGCATCGCCGCGCGACAGAGTCGAATAGCTGACTCACAAATCAAGCGAAGCATTTATGTTGCTCGGTGCTCGGTGCTCTGCTGACGGTGCAGAAGAGGAAGCGCCGCTCGCGAACCAACAAGAACTGTTACGGTACAGTACCAGCGGAAAACAACATGAAGCTGCGTGCCGCCGCACCGAACACTCCTGTGTAAATCTCTCGCCTAGATTACGCCACAAAGGCTGAGGATATCGAGGAGTACGTGCGCCAAAAGATGAAGTACAGGCCGAGAGTGCAGCTGTTGGAGTCGCGTCGCAACGTCAATTTTAAGGCGTTTGTGGTGCGAGTACCGACCTGCTATCTGCACCTCATCATGGAGGAAACCTTTTGGCTGCCGTGGTGTCGTGTTCCGTCGCTTCCGCGGACAAGTGCCACGTGATAGCACAATGACGTGGTGCATAGGAAATGTAGTTTATAAGTTTATATTATGTATATGTATGTTAGTCTGTAAGGTTATAATATGGGTTCATGCGACCTGAAATAAATGATTATTATTAATATTATTACTAAAGTAGACATTCTGGTCACTCCATCATGTCCGGTAGTAAGGTCTCATCATAACTAACAAAACGAGCCCATACTCCATACCTAGCTCTACTCGTTAGCTAATCCCAATAGCAGTCCCCGAAGTAGACATTCAGATTTCTCAGCATGTCTCAGCATGAATAATAATAGCTACTTAGGTACTTATAGCAAAAACAATCATGCCTTGACAAATATTTCGTATAAAATGCTTGCAACTCTTGTAAGTATCAAATCTAGTATTGTCAACTACTTTGTGTTCATAACTTCTTTGTTACAACGAAATGTACGGGTTGAGCTGCTTCCGACAAGCAACACAGGGTCCACTCACGACGGGCGCCGAGCACGGACTGATTCTTGTTCACAAAACTCTGTTCAATGCGATCAAAACAACTGAACAAGATTCACGCTGCATAGCAAAATGTATGGAAAACGACGATATTATTAATCATTGGTTTTCGTGTTAATTTGTAAAATATTGAAAAATAGATATTTAATGAATTGAAGATATTTGCTAAGTTTAGGTACTTTTAAATTTAGAATATTTTGAATATAATAAGAAAAACACAGGTCTCGAAATCAACACGATTTCCTAAATTCTGCATTGATAGTCAAAGTACAACGGTTTTCACTATTATTAGAAAAAAGCCATCTCATCACAAGATAACTAACCATTCTATTTGTATTAGAATCTTATATTAAGATATATTAGATAAGATGTAAGTAAAGTCCAAAATAAACTTGGAAATACCTTTATAGGTAATAATAAAAATAATAATAATATTCTACCACATGCACACAGCGCCATTTAGCCCCAAATTAAGCAATTATATTTGCTTGTGTTATGGGTACTAAACAACTGATATACTACTTATATACTTTTTTTTTTTTTTGTAAATACATACATATTATAGATAAATTACACCCAGACACAGAACAAACAATCATGCTCATCACACAAAGGTTTGTCCTGGGTGGGAATCGAACCCACGACCTCCGGCTTAGCAGTCAGGGTCACTAACCACTAGACCAACAGGCCAGTCATATAGGTAATATTCCTATTAGTTCATCAAACTTACATTTATTATAATTACGTGATTTGTAATTTCTTAAAATTGTTCAATTTATCGTACGAAATTGCTACTCATACAGATTTGTTTACAATCTCCGATAACGTATATTAAGTCAAATACTGTTGCTAGATACCTACATCTATCTGTATTATACCTATAGATACTAATGTTATGAGGAGACGGTGCAACAATTTTGAGAATCACTGCTTTTGGAGAACGCCCGCACCATTTGAAAGAACATTATGCCAGATGCAGTAACTCTGTCTGTCTGTCTGTCTATCGGTTTGTCTGTAACGCTTTCACGCCTAAACCGCTGAACTGATTTTGATAAAATTTGGTAAAGACATAGAATAGACTTTGGGAAACAACGTATAATTTTTTATTACAAAATATGGCTTGAAGGGATTTGTTTTTTTTTTACAAAAGAAAAAGACAAATCACAAAGTAAGATTAAAATAATACTGCTTTATGAAGTGGTGATAGGCCCCTGTTTTTATTATCCCTTGTTTTTATTATCCCTTGTTTCAAATAATTTAGGATGTGCTACGAAGTTATCGATCAATGTATTATAGTACGTATTCCTTCTACACTTTTTAGGCAAAAATTACCAGAGAATTAAATAAAGAAATGAAATAAAACATCTACTTCTGTTATTTAATCCTCAACGGTGGCTGTTTTATTGACAGATTGTAAAACTGATCGAACCCAAGCCTGGCGTTCACACGGCGGACATCGGTAGTATGTCAGGAACATCAATCAAAGTCAGAGGAACTACCACTGTCAGCTTCCAACATGGGTTCTCTACCTTCGAACCAACTTCCTTGGAGGAAACCGCTACCAGACCACCGCCAGGTATCATCAGACTTTTGTTTTGTTTTTATAATTATCATATCAGGCGAAAGACGTCCATTACACGACATATAGGCCTTCCCGAATTTAGCTACCTTGGCCGGACGTGAGCCACTTTCATACATGGGTTGCCCGCCACCCTTAACAGATCGTCATCGGTCCACCTTGTGAGAGGTCAACGCTGCGCCTTACGACGTACATTTTATGTGACGATGAAACGTCTCCGTCAAAAAACTTATAGGTATCTTTCTATGTTTTTAAATAGATGATTATAATTTCAGATGGAAATGCATACTTATCAATAAAGTTACAAGGCGACGGTGTTAAATTAGAAACAGCTAAAATACTTGATATGGATGATAAAATAGTAACAATTGAAGATTGAGATTAATCGATAAAAAGACGAAGTTCTATATAACTGCCCTATTTAATTCACCAAATTCAACATTCCGCGTGGCAGTAAGTACTTTATAAAAGGCATGGAAGAAAAATAATTATTATTCTATACTTCTTAGAAATACAAATCATATTATAGATAATAATATTGTCTTTATTCACGTTTCATTTATCTTGGACAGGTATACGGTTACGATGAGGAAAACAAAATACCTATAAAAAGAGCCACTGCAACACCGATTGAACGACAAAACGCTAAATATGGTAGGACTTATTTTTTTAGACTGTGACTACTTATTATGTAGTAAATAATAATAATAATAATAATAATTTATTTATTTCAGGCATCAAAGCCCATACAATAAATACCTTAACCTAAAATACATATAAAATATAAAATAATACACTATTTTTGTATCGGCGTCGTGTTACGCTGCGCTGTGTTGTATAAAGTTCCACGGAAACGACGATACACAACACCTTTCGGCCAAAACTCTTCTTTAAGGAATGTTTCCATATGGCTAGTCGGCACGCGCACCACAAACGAATTAAAATTCGTAGTATGACGTGCTTCCAACTTCTCGACTCTCAGAATAAAGTTGGTTTTTATTCTGATGTACTCCACGACCTCCTCAACCTTCGTGGAGTGATGTAATCGGGACACGTACAACTGCGTTAATGGTGTTGCTGGACGCAGAAGCATATTTGATCCTGTCAGCGCGGTTCCGCACTGATTTTTACAAGTATGCTTCTTTTTCTTCTTTTCGACCTTAATGAAGCCGTCCTTGTCCGTGTCCTTCTCTGGAGCCGATTTTTTCTGATCCTTCTGTAAGAGTATGACTCCTCGGCGTCTTGGTTGTGGCGTAGGCTTGCTGGTAGCAGCAATATCTGCGTAGGCACGTGTAGTGGTCGAAGTATTCGTACCTACACGATTCGCTGCATCGACACTTGTCGAGGCAGGGACGGCGACGCGCGTTGCATCGCATGCGATATTAGCGGCCGGTGATGCAATTGCACTAGGTGACTCAAAACTGCTGATGGACGCATTGTGTGCCCCGCGTTGAATATTCACCTTTAAGGTGTCGGGTGACTTATTTGTCGGAATAGCGCTACGTAATAACGCTACTTCACTACGTAATTCACAAATGGTATTTTCCGACACTTCCCACTTGTGTTGTAGCTCGGCCATGCTCGCTTTCAGGTTGGTGATATCCCTTAGCAGCCTGGTGACGTCGACATGATCGAATGTGACGGGAGGTAACTTATGCAGTTCCTTCGCCACGAATGCAGGTACGTCGTCGGGATCTGTCACCTTCAGCAAGGTGATGATATCTTGCACGCTCTTCTCAGTGCCATCTCTTCGACGTGACGGCATCTGGTCAAGCTTGCCCAGCGTCTGGTAGAGCAATCTCTTGGCACTGCTTACTTCTTCTTCTTTGAAGTTGGTCCTGCAGATCTGCAAAATGCTTACTTCGTCCATTGTATCAATGGCATGCTGCACGAATGCCAAGAACTCGTTGACTATGAGTTGCTGCGAATTCATGTTAGCGGTAATGGGCAGCGGCTACAGCCGCGCGCTACTTGAATTTAATAAAATTCGTGCGTAAACAGTAAACACGTCCGTGCAGTAGCGCGCATGCTAGTGCACGGACTAATAATCATGAACGCTTGTAAATGCGATAATGTTAAGAATCAAAACTGAATTTCATACAAAAGATGAACTTATGAACTATTTCACTATTAAAAGTCGGCCGTCGGTGTACAAGAATTGTTATCTCAGTACTTCACAATGCAATTTGCAAATCCGAGGTTGATCTATATGAAACTATAACGATAACGATTATTATTACTCAATTCTTGAATTTTTTTTTAGTTAAAATTTAATTAATATTTGTTACAGAAAAGGTAGATAATGTAGCACCTGTTGTAACTATCGAAGGAGGACCACAATTAGTAACAGATTACAACGCTGAGTTGCAATTGAAGTGTAAAGTACATGGATACCCAAAACCTGATATAACTTGGCAAGAAAAAGACACTGGATTAATATTATCAGCTACCGTAAGAAAACAAGATCATATTTTTATATCATAAAATATACAATTAACATAACATGTTCTGGCAGTTCAAGACATACAAGCTTTTAGCACAAAGCTGTATTAATAATCTACAGCTAAACTGTAGCTTTTTTCAACGAAAAATAAAATCTACTATATCTAGATTAAAATACGAAAAATATTTGATGCTCGCTGGAAGTTTCTATTTTCTGTTTCTTCAGCCCTGCATAGAGTAGATCCCATAAGATCAAATAAAAACTATGGCAAATTATTTATTACATGCGAATACCATGATTAACTATAATGTAATTTTATATTTTTAGATCTCAACAATAGAAGTGCCTTATGATTACATAAGCATTCTGAATATAGGCAAAACGCATAAAAACGTCACATATGAATGTAAAGCGACAAGTCCACTTGGAGTAAATATTAATTACATTGACATTGTGATCCCAGAATATTTTAATATCGTGGCAGTTCCAAAAAGTAAGGGTAATATTCTACTCGATGTTAATACTGGATTTTTGAAATTATCAACATCCCAATGTAAATATGTAGCTGGAGAACACTAATCTATTAAAAAACAAAAATATTACGAAATAGAAATGTAATTCATGTAATTGAAAAAAATAGTTCACAAATTCTCTTATTTATTTCAGAAATAATAAGCGTTGAATATGACAACGAGAAAAGCCTTGTGTGCAACATAAGGGCTGTACCACCAGCAACTATAACTTGGTACAAAGATGGGTTTGTCCTAGCTGAAAACGATAATGTTGAAATAAGTGAAGACATGACAACGGTTACTATAAAACATATGAAACTAGAAACGCAAGGGAAATTTCAATGCGAAGCTCGAAACGATTTTAATAGAAAACTTTTCTATTCACATGTTCTTGTACATGGACTAGGTGAGAAAACAGTGTTTTAATTAATTAAATATTAATAAATAAATATTAAATAAATATCAATAAAAATATTTCTAATATCATATCTGTACCTAATAATTGCAATTTTCAGTAAAACCAAACATAAATAAAACAGATGAAGAGATCCATGTTTTAAAGGGAAAGGATGCTCAACTCACATGCCAGTAAGTTTAAAATAAGTTTTTGTAATGACTGTATCATACACCTTTTAGTAAATCAAAACCATCCACCGTCAATAATTTTTGACATTGATGCTGATATTTTTGTTTTATGGACATCACTAAACCTTATTTATAACTCATCAGTACTCAATGCAGTATTCTTTGTGAGTTAATACTACTTTGTTTCGGTTATCTACTCTGGTATTACCCACATTAATTAGGTAGCTTTTAGGTTGACTCTTTGGTTAAATATCTCATCATGCATAAATTTACTATTTGTATAGAGTTCTAAGTCTAGTTCTAAGTCGTAATGGCCCAGTGGTGAAGGCACCTGCTTCGTAAACACGAAGTCGGGGATTTGAATCCGAGCAAGTACCAATTTGATTTTTCAAATTTTAATTATGTACTTTCTAAGTTTATCCGGACATTACTACTGACTGCCGGTGAAGGAAAACATTGTGAGAAAACCTGGACTTCCGAGGAAGTCTGAAACCGCCAATCCGCCTTAAGCAAGTGTGGTAACCAATCCCTGCAGTGGGATAATTCTTCTTCTTATCGAGTGGTTAGTGGTCAACCTAGTGTCAGGATTTGTTCAGGTCGCCCGTAATTTATTATACAGGCATCCGACTTGACCTAACGACTGTTATCAACTTGGTAACAACCGGGACCGACTTTTAACGTGCTCTCCGAAGCACGGAGACGCTCAGATCAAATTCTACTATGCGGTCACCCATCCATGGGCCAGCCGCACTCTTAGTTGCTTAACCCACAGATCGATTACCGATCAGTGAGTGCAACCAGCTATGAGCGCCTCAGGGGATAATAATGGGCCGATATGATAGAGCTCTATATGAAATACCTGAGACGAACTTTCCTAAAGTATTAACATGAGCAAAATTGGAAGCATCAAATAATGACTTTAAATTTATCAGGATCATCGAAGGTATTCCAAAGCCGATAATCCAGTGGTATTTTCAACAAAGAAGCGAGGAAAAATTCATCCAGCTGACTGAATCTGGCGAAATTCTTTATTTGAACCATGTGAGCTTGGATGATGTTGGTACATACAAATGCAATGCGTCTAACGTTGTGGGCTTTGAATTATACGCCTTGGATTTGATTGTGGAATGTTAGTATTACAAACTACATTTATATAACGTAGAGGATAATAACACACAATTAAATAACATACAGTATTACTTAATGAATTCTATTTTACGAAATACGAATTTTTTACTTGAGACATCTGAGACGCACAACAAAGAGTGCTAAGCATCTCTCACCTCCTATTTTTATTTTTATTTTTTAGGTAGGTCCTAAAAAGTGCGAGTAGTTTGCATTTATGCATTTGCCTCTAAATAAAAGTTGCTAAATAAAGTAATTAGCAACTTTTAATAAAAAAAGTAATTGACGGTATTTAATTTAAACATAAAGATCTATGGTTTGTTCCATCCATCCATAATTTAAGAGTTAGACTCTTGTCGGTGGAACTGATGCAATTCCTGCCACTTCTCCCTGTCCAGAGCCATCACTTTAACCTCCTTATACGACATGGCACCAGCACTTTTCTTTATTTGACTCGTATAGTTTATCCGTGGTCTTCCCGTAACTCGCTTTCCTTCTATTTTCCCTTCTATGATGTTTCTTATAAAGCTGTCATGTCGTATAATGTGGCCAATCATCTTTCCTCTTCTACTTTCTATTGTCCTGAGCAAGGTCCGCTTTTCTTTCACTCTTCTCAACACATCTTCGTTTGTGATCCTCTCTGTCCAACTAATTTTTTCCATCCTCCTCCAGCA
Source organism: Parascotia fuliginaria (assembly GCA_963082885.1). Classification (NCBI taxonomy): domain Eukaryota; kingdom Metazoa; phylum Arthropoda; class Insecta; order Lepidoptera; family Erebidae; genus Parascotia; species Parascotia fuliginaria. Next base: position 9,628,818 of record OY720184.1, read on the forward strand.
CCACATCTCAAATTCCTCCAACATATCCCTTTCTCTTTGTGTCATTGTCCACGTTTCACACCCATGTGCTTGTGCTATGCTCCAAACATAAGTTTTTATAAATTTCTTTTTCACTTGTTTTGATATTTTAGATGTAAATATATTTCTGTTTTTATGAAATGTTTGTTTTGCTATTGCTATTCTGGTTTTTATGTCTTGTATACATCTAGCATCTTGTACAATAAGGCTTCCGAGATATTTGAATTGGATTACATTTTCTAATGGGTTATTTTCTATTTTTATTGTTCTGTGTGAGTTCAAACTAGCTTTGGATATGTTTAGTATTTTAGTCTTTTTAATGTTAATTTTAAGAGAAAATTCTTTAAATATGTTGTTCATGGTGTTTAAAAGTTCCTGTAGGTCATTCTGTGACTCTGCTAATGCCGCAATATCATCAGCAAATCGTATGAATTGTATTGTTTCTCCATTAAACTTAACACCCTTATCTGATGTTTCTGAGATTTTCTTTATGGCTGATTGTATAAAAACATTAAAAATGAGTGGTGAAAGTGAACAACCTTGTCTTACTCCTTTCCTTATTCCTGCTCTTCCTCTCTCGTTTCCGATTTCTATAATAGTTTCTTGGTTCTTATATAATTCAAATATAGTTCTTCTATCTCTAAAATCCAATCCAATTTCCTTCAATATTCTCATCATCCTCTTCCAGTCAACATTGTCGAACGCCTTTTCTAAATCTATAAATGCTATATGGGTGTTTAGTCCTATGTCCATTCTTCTTTCTATGATTAGTCTCACGGCCAAAATTGCTTCTCTGGTTCCTCTGTCCTTTCTAAAACCATATTGGTCGTTGCCTAAGTTACATTCTATTTTATCTCTTATTCTGTGTTGGATGATTTTCAGTATAATTTTGGAAGCTTGAGAAACCAAACTTATAGTTTGATGTTCTTCGCATTTTAATGTGTTCTGTTTTTTCGGCAATGTGACTATCTTAGTTGTCATAAAATCTTTTGGCATTTGTCCAGTACAATAAATAAATTTTGTTATTTTAAATATATGGTTTGTTACGTCTACATTTTTGAGAGACAAGCAGACTAAAATTTCTAGTTCAACAGAGACGTTTTTATTTTACAATACTGAATGAGCACACTTCAAAATACCACTATGCTAAAAACCATTCTGTACTCTGTATTTCAGATCCACCTACAATCAAAGACGATAAAGTCAAAATAAGACGGGCTAAAGACGGCGACAAAGTCACTTTATCTTGTGAAGTTGATGCAGTGCCTAAGGCTTCAGTAAAGTGGATCAAAGATGAATCCAGATTAGAAAGGAAAAAGACCGTTCACATGATTAGAAACCATAGTCTCAAGTTAGTATTATTATTATGTATTCTGACTTCGTTAACCAAGCAATTGTCAATGTACAGACGTTTTAATATGCCGACGTTCTACATACCACGTCATTTTATTTTATAGAACTCCTGACACGAAACTCGATTTACAAGGATTCGATCAGACAGTTCTAGACTGTCGTAAATTTGCGAGAATTGAACAGAATTTAACATACCACATACCAATGTTAATTGCCAATATTATCGTAAACAAATTAATATCTCCATTTCTAACTCAATAAGCTAGAAATTCTGTTATTACGCATAATTTCAGATACTAAATAATTGACTGCCTCTGTGGTTCGTTAATACTATGTACGGATTACCAAGCAGAGGCCTCGGGTTCGATCCGAGGGATCGAACGGGAATCGGGTCGAGTAAAGTAATATTGGGTTTTTCTGGCGAGTAATTCTCAGTATTAGCCCGGAGTCTGGAATTGTGCCCGATATATGGTAACAGGCTCGCCCCCTGTTACATGGGACCTCAACTAAATAATGGCGAAAAGTGGGTGGTTAAACACCTCTGTCTACCCCTTCGGGGATAAAAGACGTGAAGGCTATATATGTATTTGAAATCCTCTGTCACCATTCTGCTAACCAAAACGTCTACTTATGCTTTCAACATCAATTTGCTTATAAAATTTCGTCAGGCGTTGACTTCTATGGCATCATGTTTTTTATTTATGTTTCTATTAAATTCTTTACATTTTCAGGTTTCGAGAAATATCGGTTGCCGATACTGGGTATTACACTTGTGTGGCTAGTAATAAATTTGGTACTAGTAAGAAAACTGTGTACGTTGATGTGATTGGTAAGTATAGTATCTAGATTTGTATCTAGACATTAGGTACTGTTACTGTTACTGGAAACGTTTAGCACGAGGTATAAAATGGCTCGTCTATTTCTTTTAGGGTTAAAGAGCAATAATTACCACTTCTCATCACGTAAACTTTTTCATCAATCACATAAAATAAGCTTAACTCTACTTAACTCAGCTGTCCTTGAATTCAATTACTATCTAAACATAATTATAAAATAGTTCTAGGTGATGTCATACGTATACAATTTGCCAATGAGACTGCATTTCAAGTCATTTATAAAAGCCTTTATAGTTTTTGCTAAATTGTACAAATATTATTGGTTCCGCATCATTGTAATGAAATGATTTATGAACTTGAATAGACACTTAATTGAAAGCGAGTAATAAGATTTTTTTTATTGATCCTGGTAGCAGTCAGGTGATCAAATGGGTTAGAAAATAAATTACAAACCTACCTGAGGCCCTAGACAAGTGTCAAAGATGTCTATTCTATTCATAGAATAGATAATAAAATGCATGAGATTGACATTTTTTAATCTATTCTATGAATAGAATAGAAATCTTTGCTACTTGTCGAGGGCCTCTGATCTGTTTATAACTTTTGAACTAACAGCAATACGGACTCTTTTAACATATCGGTGTTTGTCGATAAAAGTGCTTGAATGTAATTTATCTAATGTGTAAAGTCTGACGGATAAAGCTAGTTTGTAATATAATTTAATGTTTCCAGTTGCCGTAAATATAGAGGTACCAAAAGTGAGTACTATTGAAACAATGGTCGGTCGCAACTTGGCATTGGCGTGTAATGCAGACGGATATCCTAGGCCAGAAATAATATGGATTTACAACGATTTCGATAGAAAAATACCCCAGAAGAAGATACGGTACGTGTGGATTATTGGTTTTATAAGTGCATACTTTGCATTTTCTTGAAGATTTAACTAGGTTGAATTTTTTACGATAACCATCCTTTAGCTTCAAGACGTACATTCGCCAAAAAGGTTATACTTTATTTAGTCAATACGATTGGTAGGCTAATATGTAATCGCTGTAAAGTAGGTAACGCTGCCTTTTTTTTACTCTCATATTTACGCTTTTAAATTCTAAGCCTGAGACGGAAGATATTAGTTCACAAGCCAACCTAATATTGAACCTCCTACCTACCTATTGAACTTACTAAGCTTGTATCTAATATCATACGCGCAATCCGCAGTATTATTCGACCTCCTTTATTTCTCAATCCAAAAATATAGATATACTAAAAATACAGTAATAATATATTACAACTAGTTGTCTAGTGGTTAATGTAACTGACAACGACGCCGGGTGTCGTGGGTTTGATTACCGCGGAAGGCAAATATTTGTGTGATAAACATTTGTATTTGTCTTCAGTCTGGATATCTCCTATGTATTCTAAGTAAGTATTTACAAAAAAAAAGTAAGTATATGGTGTGCGTTACGATTGCTCCGCCAAGTTATCCAACCAGAAAAAAACTTTGACCATAATTTTGTCGGAATATTTTGTCGAAATCGAAGTGCACAAACAAAAAATTTGTCGAACGATCGAATCTCAGCAACTGTTTGGGCTAGAGATCTAATTCTTTTTGCCAATTGAAGACTGAATTTGTCGAAAATTGTTGAAAAAATAATTAAAAGTCCTTGCACTTTTACTGCAATAGTCAATATCATTTTTGCAGATTAAGCTAAATGTTGTTTAATCTCCAGTTACAGGTATTGTCAAATCAAATCGAAAGTATGGTTACCCTACTCGAACATTGTATGAGATAATATAATTATTGAGATAACACGCAATGTAAACTATTCTGAGGATAAAGCGATATGTCATTCTCCTGAGGTTAATATGCCGAACAATTTGATGTTCACGCCGAAATCCTAGCAATTACAGATAATGAGATATCAGCGTGCAAAGTAGCGTTTTGACTGCGCGGCCACGTACTTTCTGTTTTGGGCTGATTTCGTCAGTTTCACTAAACTGACATATTATTTATTGCTTTTATTAGTTTCGACAAATTAAGACCTTTCATCTTGTAATAGTTTTAATGTATAAATCTTAAGTTTTACAGAAATAATCAACAATAAAGAATCAACAACGTTACGATTGCGCGGCCATAACATTCAGTCGTAAATATTTCGTAATATATTAACCAAGGACTTCTAATTCTTTTTTCGACAATTTTCCACAAATTCAGTCTTCAATTGGCAAAAAGAATTAGATCTCTAACCCAAACAGTTGCTGAGATCTCCATGGCCGCGCAATCGTACATGTTACGTTGGCGCGGCCAACTTCAAACCCTTATAACTTCTTTATTTCTACTTCGACAAATTTTTTGTTTGTGCACTTCGATTTCGACAAATTCCGACAAAATAATGGTCAAAGTTATTTTCTGGTTTGATAACTTGGCGGAGCAATCGTAACGCACAAAGTAGGTATATGTATTATATTTTCAGTTATCTAGTACCCATAATACAAGCTCTGCTTAGCTTGGGACTAGAATGACGGTGTGTGCTAGTGTCCACATTCTATTATTATTATTATTATATTACAACTAGACAAATAACTATACTATAAGTAATTATATTGATTGATTTTAGAGAAAACATAGCATCAACATCATTGGGCCTACAAAAACTACAAGTAAGAGACCAAGGGTTCTACACGTGTATAGCAAGTAATGTTGGCGGATCTTCTAACATCACTTATACAGTTAAAGTTAATGGTTTGTATAATGTTTTATTATTAAACTAAAATTAAATTAAATCAATTTCAATAATCTATAATAATATTATTTAGAGTTATCAAAGAAATTAAACATAAAGTTAAAAGACATTAACGATATCGCCTTGGGTGGGTAACAGATGACTACTAACAGTAGGTAAGTAATTATTATTTCCAATGCTTGTTTGCAATACTAGGCCATCAGTGAACTTCTTCATTCCTACGGTACTTAAGTGCTGTAGAAATATTTCTAAGTATAGTTCTTTTACATTGTACTTACTGTGTTGTAATGATCCAACCAAATTGATAATTGAGAACGCCGGCAGCCCGATTACCTTTAGTCCTCGTTATATTCTCCTTCCTCATCCACCTTTTTCCTCTATGATCAGCAACGGGTTGGTTGTGATTTCTAAGCATTGTTTTTGCAATACTTAGAAAACTTATCTTTGTTTATTTATGGTGACCACGTACCATTAGGTGAATCACATGCTTGTTTGTCACCAAAGTTGTAAAAAAATAATAATACAAATAAAAAACGGTTTTCAAATTTCAGCTCCACCAGTAATAGAAAACATATATCCGGATAAAACATTTAGAACAGTAAAGGGTGATGTGGCTTTAAAAATTCATTGTAAAGCCACAGGCAATCCTATTCCTACAATTATTTGGAAGAAAAATGATTTGAATATCGCTTCAGGTAAATACACATTCGTATTCATACCTTACTAAAGCATAATAATACTGTGCGAAAGCTTTGCCTCCAAAGAAGCAGTATTGTGCTCTCGTTTTGTCAACTTTGTACGCACGTCTAAATTACATAATATAATAATAATAATAATAAAGAGAACTGGCTCAAACCTGTTGTGCTTAGTATAGCGGAGCGCAGGGATGTATGGAAAAGCAAGGAAATACATGGACGCTTTTATCGGGCCTTAAACGGGCCCGATGTCGACTCATTAACATCTGTATCCTGGCTACGATTCGGTGATCTCTTTGGAGAAACCGAAGGTTTTGTCTGTGCAATAATAATTATGGACGAGGTTCTAATGACGAACAACTACCGGAAGTTTATCTTAAAGGATGGGACGGTAGACATTTGTCGGGCATGTCACTACCCCGGAGAATCCATAAGACATATTGTCTCTGGTTGTTGTTGTTGTCTTGCGAACGGCAAGTAGCTAGGATCGTCCACCAGCAACTTGCTCTAAAGTACAAGCTTGTAGTCTCTGAGGTACCGTACTACAGGTATGTGCCCGACCCATTTCTCGCAAATGGTCGTGCCACGATATACTGGGATCGATTTATCATCACTGATAGGACTATTGTTGCCCATAAACCTGATATAGTGGTGATCGATCGATTAGAGCGCCTTGCAATGATCATCGATATCACCATTCCACATGATGACAATCTCGTGAAAGCAGAAAAGATAAACAGATAAAGTATTGGATTTGGCTCGCGAGGTTGTCGACATGTGGGATGTGGATTCGGCGATCATTGTTCCGATAGTCATATCAGTTAATGGACTGATTCCTAAGAACCTCCATCAACATCTCACGAGGCTCGCGTTAGGTGGCTGGATCGTGGGCCTGATGCAAAAGGCTGTGCTCCTTGATACGGCCCGCATTGTGAGGCGGTTCCTATCTCTGGAACCCTAACCACCGGTAGCTTGGTCCCTGTACCCGATATCGGTGGGTCTCCATATTTTTATATTTTTAAATGTATATTTCTATTATTTTTTATATATATTTAAAAATGTAATTTTGTGTGTATATAATTAAATAAAGAGAATAATAATAATAATAATATTCTACCACATTCACACAGCGCTATCTAGCCCCAAATTAAGCAATCATATTTGCTTGTGTTATGGGTACTAAACAACTGATAAACTACTTATATACATTATTTTTTTGTAAATACATACATATTATAGATAAATTACACCCAGACACAGAACAAACAATCATGCTCATCACACAAAGGTTTGTCCTGTGTGGGAATCGAACCCACGACCTCCGGCTTAGCAGTCAGGGTCACTAACCACTAGACCGACAGGCCAGTCAATAATAATAATATGTATTTTAGATTGTGCTGATAACCGCCAATAGAAAAAATTTGTACGTGGTCTCGGCCTTTTCAGGACACTGTGACTGTTTATCAACAGTTATTTAGGCTAATACAAAAAATAAGCACTTTATATATATTATTTATTAAATCTAGTCTTTTGGCCAACTTTGTAAAAGAGTCTGTCAGTCCAGAAGTATCTTATACTAACAAAATGCCTTTATTTTTCAGGTTCTGAATGGTACGACATAGACAATGGGACACTGATAATAAAGAATCTTGACGAAAAGTCCCAGGGATCTTACATCTGTGTTGCAGAAAATAAAATCGGAACGGACACTATAGTATACGACGTGGTTGTAAACGGTAACATTTAAACAATTGATATTATGAAATTGAAAGAAGAGATCGATTGTATTAATAACAATAATCAGAACCCATTGGTTGGTAGTGTTAATGTTCATGTTGAATAATAATAATATGGAAACGGTAGAACTATAGAAGATTTTAAATTACCTACTTACAAAATTAGGATGTTTTTGCGTTGGTGCAAAATTTCTGACAACTATTATGATTTTACAACAAAATACAAAATTTCATTTAGTGATAATAAAAGTAATTAAACAGGTACCATTAAAATCTAAAGGATTTAATCTGTATTACGGGTAGATGGCAGTCTCAACGACAGCACACCCACGGAAGCACAATGGCGATACTGTAGTAAGAAATAGCAGTACAGAAAACTGCCACCCTAAGACTGGGCAAGCCTGTTTGCTTAGGGGCCAGGTTGACTTAAATTAGGACATAAATATAATGTGTGCCAAAGAGTGTCCTGAGAATGTGTATTTGTGTTGTGTGTATGTTGGAGTGTATGTGAGTGATTGGTGAAAATGTTGTAATATGTGTCAGGTACCTAAGGAGTGTGTTATTGTGAGCGTGTGGATGTGTATTCTGTCGGTTGGTATTGCCGTAATATTGTAGGTTTATTTTTTTAATATTAATTATTTTGTAAGGTTTTCAGAGTCTAGATAATTTAGTGTCATGAGCCATGATTTGAGCTTGATTTTACATTTGTAGTCATATAAAGTATACAATTTTAATATTTTGTTAATTTTATTGTACAAATGGTTGCTAATTACTTTTTTGTGTCGTTGAGGTTATGTTGTTTGTATTTAACAGAAGGGCAAACTTTATCTGAGCGCCTTTTGTTTCTAACCAAACTTGGGTTGTATACCCATATATATAAGACGTATGTTTCCTTAACACCGTTTGGTGCACAAAGAGCTGTCTGACTGTAAGAACTTGAGTATCTCTATAAAGTGTTACTGTAGGATATCTCAATGGTTTTTTATTCATAACTTTTAAAACGGCTCTCTGTGCCCTCTCTAGTGGTAAGAGAATAGTTTTGGCAGCTCCACCTCAAGGTGTGAAGCATTGTGATATTATTGACAGTGCTATTGCACAGTAAGTTATCAACAAGTATAAATTAATACAATATTGTATAAAGATTATTATTGCGATTCAAATACATTTAGTAAGTTACACATTACTATTTTTACGGTAGTAGATCCACGCTGGTTTCAGCATGAATGGGCCGGATCGTCCGGGGAAGTACTATCCACGTATAAAAGATCGACGTAAGAGTAGTTATAGTATCCGTACTATTGCGTTTAGTTCGGTGAGTGAGAGCGCCGGAGGCGGAGGCCCAATTTCCTACCTTCCCTTTTTATCATTTCCCTTAATCCCTTTACCTACCCCACTCCCTTCACGGTAGGCAGCGGCTTCGTAGAGTTCCTGGCATCGCGGTAGCAATGCCAGAGACTCTTAGTCGTCCATGAGCGACAGTTACCATTTACCATCAAGAAGGTTGTTTGCTCGTCACTGTCGGCAAAAAAAACACTTAAAACACTATTTTATACTCGTATTTATTTTACATGCGTGATGTTGACTTCATATTATTTGTTGTGATTTTTTGTGTCCTGGATGGATGCGTTTTTTTTTCTGTTTCTCCTTAAAGAGTGATAGATTTTGAGCGCTGAAGGTCCAATTTCCCCCTTTCCTCTTTCTTCACCTCCCTCATTCCCTTACCTTAACCCCATTCCCAGCCACTATAGTGGAGGCCACCATACCAGCAGTTTAAGACGATGGCTTTTGGTATGGTGGCCACCACTTCTGGATTCCACAGACTGCTTACTTACCACCAGGCGGGGTGGAGTCACTGCGGTAGGCTATTATAAAAAAATATATATTTTATAGATTACCCAGTTCCTGTTATGTATGTGCCGACAAAATTTGTTGAAAATGAAAAGACTGCACATATCAAATGTGATATACCACACAAGAAAACTGACTCACTGCGCTGGTATAAGGTATGGTTGATATATTTTTATTATTTTAGACTCTTTTACAAAACTGTCGTCATACCATCTAAGAATATAAAAGGGATAATGCTAAAACTATTACAATTGTATTGTCATTTAAAGATTTCCAATCAACACGTACCTAAGTACCTACTTACACGAAAGTGTTTGGTAGGCAAGTGACCGCAGTAAGAGGATGTTTAGTAAGCACGAGCGACCACGATATCCAAATTATATTCGAGTGCCATTCGCGCAATATAAAACCTAATAGAATTGTGCTATTCAATCTGACTTTAATGTAATTTGGCTGTTAATGTTAATTTATGCCTGCAGGATCACAAACTAATAGCCGAAGGTGAACTAATTATCCACAATGTAAGATTAGGTGATGATGGCATATACTCTTGTCGCGTCAGCAACAGTACTAAGTCACTCTCAGATCACGTCAATGTAGTAGTAGGATACAAACCGTTCTTTGTTTCGGAAGAATCAGAAAATGTAGATTTTATATTAGGAGACTTTGTACCACTAATTTGCGAAGCGAGAGGAGAACCGGAACTTCAGGTATTATACTTACTTGTATTTAGTATAATTATTTCGATATGGTTGAGGGTAGCTTACGATCGGCCAAGGTGGTGAAAATTGGGGAAGGCTTATGTCCAGCAGCATGGCATGTTACGTTTTTCGGCTGATATGATGATAATGATGATTTCAATATAATTTAAGGCGAATGGATGAGAGCATGACCGTCAAAGTGGAGATGCTTTATGGAGATCTATATACTGTAGAGACTTTTACTTCAGCTTTTTTTTGTCACCTTTTTTTTATATTATAGTCTCTCAAAGTGACTCCACCCCGCCTGATGGTAAGCTGTCAGTTGAATCCAGAAGTGGCGGCCACTATACCAAAAGCCATCGTCCTAAACTGCTGGTATGGTGGCCTCCACTATGGCGGCTGGGAATGGGGTTAGGGGAAGGTACTGAGGGAAGTGAGGAAAGAGGAAAGGGGGAAAATTGGACCTCCGGCGCTCTCACTCACCGAACGAAACGCAGTAGTACGGATACTACTACTCTTAAGTCGATCTTCTATGAGAGGGTAGTACTTCCCCGGACGATCCGGCCCATTCATGCTGAAATCAGCGTGGATCTACTACCGTAAAAAACCTTTAGTGGTATAAAAACAAAAATACAAATACCATAAGTTATTTATACATTCGTATAAACATAACTATCATTACAGAATATTTTTAAGCCAAAGGTGTGTTTACTGCCACATAATAAGTAAAAAGTTATAACTACAAAAGTATTAAACATTTTGTAACAAAACAAATAATTCTGTCTTCGTGATTTCACTCAAATTATGTGCAATTAATATATTCAAACATCTAAGTATTAAGGTCTATAAATAAAGGTTTATCCCCAGTAGTACCACTATTGAGAACCACTATCGAGAACCACCGGAAATATGTCCTGTATGTAAACTATCTCATTTTTGTTTAATTTTAGGTATCTTGGACACTTAACGGCGAAAAATTAGATGTGAGAGGAATGATCTACGATTTGGAAATGATGATGCATAACAGAGGAACATATACTTGTACTATTAGTAACAATATTGGAAGCATTCAACGCCACTTTCATATTATTTCTCAAGGTAAAGTATTTATTAAATCAACCTAATACGTATATGATTGTAGGCATAATAAGAAACAATATTTTAGTATTTATTATAAACGAATGAGAAGGTTAATAGCAAAACTATAGATACTACATTACTTTGCGTTAAAATAAATGATTTGATTTGACTACATCAGTGAGCTTTTATTCACTGGTATGGGATATACGACGGCTTTATAAATAAGAACGTTATATGAGTCGCCGATCTAACTCTCAGTTCTCATAATACTAGAACTTTGAGAATGTGTTGTTGTCGTAATATCTCAACAAATAATTTAAATACTCTTTTTACAGATTGCATATTAGATACAAAGAAAGACTTCTTGAATGACAAGCAGCCTCTAATGCTATCATCAGCATTGACCTGGCCAATATTTGATATTGTTGACGGCTATATGATTATATTTAAAAGCGAACTTTTCTACTTACACTGTCGATATGAATTTACTAAGTTTTCCTCACAATACGTAACAGCATTTTGTGACGGCGGATCTAAAATTAAAATAAATGGCTATGTCTATGAGTATTCCGATATCAAATGCAAAGAAAACACAAAAGTAACTGTTGAAAGAACTGGTAAAAATTGTCTACCTGGTAATACAGAAAGTATTCACGTAGGATATAAAGTATTTACCCAATTCCTCAACGTTTACGAAGTATGTTTTGATAAGGATAACAATGTTCCTATATATACCAAACATAAATTATCTCCAAATCAGTATGGAGTTACGAATAATATAACTAAATGGTCTCGACATGGTTTGCCTCCTATAGATTTTGACAGCGTGTATGATTGTGCAAACCAAGACAGAGAAATATCGTCAGCATTGGGAACAGTTGGATCACATGAGAGTTGTTGTTATGGTCGAAGACAGTTAGTCAATCCGAAAGATTTAAGACCAGGTGTTCCTGAAGCAGTAGCATATACTTATTTGAACGTAGTACCACACTGGAGCACATGTAATTCTAAAGTAAGTGAAATGTACAGTTTACCTATAAAATGCATTTTGTTCATCATCTGGTTTGATGTGATTTTAAGAATAAAGAGAAAAACGAGCTTATTTTGAACCGACTTAAAAACAAAAGGAGGTTTTCAATTCGACCGTATATATTTTTTTTTATGTGTGTGCGCGGATAACTTCGTCGTTTATGAACCGATTTTGATGATTATTTTGTATTGGAAAGGAGATATTTGAAGGGTTGTACCATGATAAGAAAACCAGGAACTGATCATGGCATTCCAGAGAAGTCGAGGGGAATCTTCGAAAATCGTATTGAGGACTAGTGCATTTGTTATTTAAATACTACTTTTGCACTAGGAAACAAGGCATTGTATCGTAAGACTACAAATTACAAACATACAATAACGGGCCCAAACCCAGATACGAAAATAACCGCCATAGCGGAGGCCACCATGCCGGCAGTTTCATACAATGGCTTTTGTTCAAGTGTCCACAATACTCCTGGACTCCATTAATATTTTTATAGAGTAGGTATATCCATTTTGGTAGACGAATGTAACATTAGCACATGCGCTTCTTCTGTCATAGAGAGACTCTCTCAATGCTTGTGTGTCTTCTATAAAAATACGTTTGTTTGCAGAACTGGGCTGACTTAGAAGAAAGAATAGGAGTTCTCGCTGAGCAACTCGATCATGATCTAACAGTATTAACAGGAGTAGCTAAACCACGTGGAAATGGAACCCACTCCAAAGATATCGTACTACATGACAGCCGAGGAAGAAAACAACCTGTCGCACAGTATTTATGGAAGGTAGGTAACTCCCATAGTCATTCGTAACTAATTTTTATTTATTTTCAAGATAAAGGAATATAAAAGGACATATCAACATTTTGTAAACGAAATAATGATAGATCAACACTACAAAATAAAATAAAAAGAGTACACCGTAGCAAATACTACGAGTATAAGAACCTTACTACAATAGCAAATTAGAATTGATAATACCTAGTTATTGTTTTACTTGGCACCAACTTCAAAATTATAAGATACTTATTTAATCATTTCTGATTAACTAAATCAAAATACGAATTACTTACTGCTGACTGCTGAGTAAACTTATTTTTAACTTTTTAGTTTACTTCCGGTTTGAAGTCGGTTTTTTTTGTTTAAAATTATTTTATTCACGTTATATTGTATATTTTATAAATGACTAAATTAATAATATTTGTATGGAAGATGGGTGTACACTCGTATTTTAAATCCCAAAAACACTTCCCTTTTTATCAAGTTTCAATAACTATACATTTTATATTTCAGGTGGTCCAAGACCCATTATCATCAAGGTCTCTAGCAATAATACAAGTCAATGTTCCCATTTTATCACCAGAAGATGCTTCTTCGTACGTTCATTGCGAAGACATATGCTATGCCATCGAATGGATGAAAGGCACTGATTGGCACAACGTCGAAGATGGCTATACGTATTGCTGCTCTATTCTCTCTTTTGAGTCGGCATTCGATTTCTACGGACAATTCAGTCGGAATAAAACCGCCATTTTTGACTATGTCGCCACTCCAGCAGAATCTCCAGAATATGTATACAGTATTTAACTTGTGTCCGTTATTATTATTTTTATGGGTGATTTTATTTATATTGTTGACTGGCGATTCTAGATTATGTGTTTTAATTAAATGTCATAAGATCTCATGTTTTCGCGTGTTTTAATTAATATAGAATGTCGTAGCCTTGTTTATAGTAATCTTATATCCCGCCCGAGGTCTTTTTTTACTGCCAAATGAAAGAGGATAACGTTTAGGTATTTGGCTTTTCATACGATTTCGAAGTCAGTAGATTACAAAACATTATTTGTGAAGGTTCTGAAATTGACTTTTGATTAATAATGACGCAAGCACATTTTATATTTTATAATATGAAATACTCTCATATAGCATAGACTTTTTGAAGCAAATAACTTGACTGAATAAAGGACCAATTTTATAACAAATCCAATAACAGTATGTAAATACATTGACATGATAATACTAGTAATGATAAAAAATAATCAGCAGTCTTACGCTTCTGAAAACAGCGGTCACACTATGATCATTTGTTCTCACTAAGAATCCTACTAGCTTTAACTGTTAATAGCCTAACTGGGAATTATAAATAGTTTTATACGTGCATAATGGTCAGTAAATTCTAATTGTATATATAATGAACTCAGATTTAATGTCAGACAGTCCAGGATTATAATGTCAATGCCGTGGCCTTTGAACATGGCGAGCTCTGTTGTTTTAAGCAACATTTATTAATTTGTATCATCTTCGTTGTCTATCACTAAATTAAAAATGTTCACATATTTTTAATTGTGTGAAATCGTAATCATAAATATATTAATCGGCTCAAACCAGAGTGGTTTTGAGTTCCCTAAAATGTTTGAGATTACCATTCGTCCTCTTTTAATAAGTTTTCGGGACAACGCCAACCACATACCCATCCTGAGTGACTCCTGTAAGCGAGAATCAACAATGAAGAACCCTTAGGTTAAGAACACCGCTTTGACAGTCGGATGTCCCGGAGATTGCTAAACCTACCATCTTCAACCCCACACGAAGCTCTCTCAATCAATTAGTTTAATATGTATATCATCTTAAATACGTGTCAATTTAGAAAGCAGTAATGCTGCTTCCTGTTATATAAAAAAGCCATAGTCACCTCTTAAAACACTCACTGGCAGAAATGCGGTGAAATTTTAAGTGTGACCACAGATCATAAAATTAAATGAGCTCAGTGGTTACACCAGTGTAACTAAACAGTGTAACCATTTGTCTATCTTTTTTATTTCAAACTTTTTAATTTTAAATTTGACCTCTGATCATATATTATGTGTGCTTAGTGGTTACACAAGTGTAACTAAATAGTGTAACCATAGATCTAAAGGGTCCATTTCTAGTTGCTACTGCTTACTTCACAAGTGTACTACCTACTTATTAACGGTGTATATATACTATATACTTAACTAATGTAGATTCCATAGACCCCGTATAGTCGGGACCTCAGTCTTCTTCCTTGCGTCGTATTCCTCAGTGTTGAGGACCGTGACCTCCCTTTTGCATCACTTTTTCTCTTACAATATTTCGTGCAATGGGACCTCATGTATCCTGACGAATTAAAATGCAGTATTACAGTACTAGCAGTTATTTTAACCGTTGCAATACTATGTGTACATACATTCTAATGGTTACAAGTCACATCTAATAACAATGACCCCATTTCGTAACGCTAAACGAAAATTGTCTTCAGATTGTCGCAAAATATTTGACATTGAAGACTTCAATTCATAGATACAGATACTGTTAATACAAAAATAAGTAAAATTACTTAATTAATTAGGTAATTAAATGAATCTTAAAAAAATTTTTGTTTCAGAAATATCAGAAACAAAAATTTTTTTAAGATTCAGTTTCAGTTACTCATCGATATATTGATTTTTTTGCTAATCGATTAAATTACACTGGCTAGTTCACTCTAAAGTGATATTAGGTGTCGTTATTGCCAAAAACCTTATATACCTATTCACTTACCCTAGTTTATGGTTATCTCATACACATAAATTATAATTTTGTTATGTCTAGATTTCTAATAAAATATCATTTTTGTTCATTGCTTAGTAGATTGAAGTGGAGATTTAAAACTAAATGTTTTCGGCATTTTACAGTTATTTGCAGTCAAAATTCTATAATGATATTGCACATGTTTAACGTGAAGATTTACAAGTAGATCCGAAAAAGAAGGTCAGTTACCACTAGCAGTATAAGTATGCAGCTCTGTGCGTCTGTTACCTCATATCTCCTAAACTGCTTAATGAATTTTCGCAAATAGTGTTATTCGATGCGCCCATAACTTTAATTTCATTACCTACGGTTGCACACGAATTCTTGGTTCACCTGATGGTGAGTAGCAACCGGTAATAAACCTTTGAAGCTTCAAGGATATCCTTGGCTATGTGGGTGTATAGTTTTCCCACATGTGGCATGGGATGACATAAGCTTACGACAATGTTAGCGTTAGCTTATGTCAATCCCATACATTTTTTAATCTATTCTATGAATAGAATAGATATCTATGCCGCTTGTCTAGAGGCTCTGGAGATACAAAAAGCTATTTATTATCTTTGCTTCTCAAAATACAATACTTCTTTTGCAATTATATTTTTTGAGAGCACTGGAATCATTATGGCCAGCAGGTACTAAAACAGTGAGTCCTACGAGGCAGGTCCTAAGAAATCTTACCTCTTTTTTTCGAAATCGATATGAAAATATTAATCTTGAATGCAGAAGTCTTCTACTAAATTCTATTCATACATTTAACCGATATTTGTTGTTTTGATACAACATCATTGTAATCATTAATTTATGACACATCCTCACCTTTATGTAAATTAATTTAAATTAGCCATCTCCTTGACCTCAGTTCTAATCTACAAAGAACGTCATAAGTGCATTTATCAAGCTATAGGATAACGCCCCTAACCAATTAAATCTTAGGTTTATTTTACCAAAACTTTAGTTGTACAATTACTGTGTATCAGTGAGGTACATTTGCGTGCGTTCAAAATACTTTTTTATTATGTTTCATTGATTGCAATTGGCATTTACGTATTGTACTTATATATAACAATTTATTATATTATTTGTTAACATCTATCAACATTAGAATTGTGTTTTTGTTCGTTTGACGGTCGGATTTAACGGAGTTAAAATAAATAGCCTGTGAAGGCATTGACGGACGTGTAATTGGCATTTCCGTACGTTTCATGTTAACGTATTATTTCGTGTGAAGTCGACATTTTGTAAATTAATATTAAGCTTATTTTGACAAGTCGTGATAGCAATTAAAGTAACTCATAGTAATTAAAGTACTTAAGGGTAAAGGGCCAAAACTGAGCATTGGCCTGGGTAATTAAAGTCACGTTAGTGAATATTAAAGTGACTTTATGTAGGTACACCTTTGACTTTAAGTTGGTGCATATAATACTGAAAAGGAGAAAGAGAAAGGAGAATATTAAAGTGACTTTATGTAGGTACACCTTTGACTTTAAGTTGGTGCATATAATACTGAAAAGGAGAAAGGATAAATAAATACTTTTTATCCCAGTAGCAATATCTAGAAAATAGTAGTAATATCTTTCAACATGAACTCATTCAAATGTTGAAAACAATTTATGTATCTTAAAACAATATATTATTTACATAATAAGAGATGATTTGTCGATATCAAAATATGAAACAAGTTCGTGTGTGGCAATTTCACCAGGTCGTAGGTGAGATATTATAAGTTATTATGTTGAATACAAGGTTTTAGATTCCATTCTACACCGATTAAAACACATTCATCACAGATCTATGGCTTTGCCTTAAGTTTGTGTGTTTGTCTCACTGTTGACAACATCGAAACCATTCATCGTCCACTCGTAGTTTTTAACCCATTAAAAAGAGACGTAAGAGAAAATATATATTATCTACTTGGTAATTATAGCAATTAATATAAAGTTAAATATTGCGTTGGTACATCTTGCTTCCTTTTATTACTTAGAGAGCGATCTGGGGCCATACCACAACCTTTTATAGCAATCTTATTATAACCTTACTTAGTCTATATCCTTGTTTTTAATGGTACTAAAGAAAAAGACAAAACACAAAGTAACATTAAAATAATAATGCTGTAAGAATTGGTGGTAGGCCCCCTGCTATCAGCTTTGTAAAAAAATTGTGAATTTACTTGGATGTATCTATCAGTGCACATCCTGCTAAAATGTGGTAATCATGATTTGTCATTTATTTAATTTAGGGTAGTAGGACCAACAACCAAACCCTTTTAACTAAACTATTCCAAGCTTTGTTTGTAGTTATACTTAGTCTATCTTAATTGCTTACAGAAATTGCAGTGAGACTTGAATAAAAAAAGCTTATTCTTTAGTCGTTTATAAATGACACGTAGAAATTTGCCGTGAATCGCAATTTTCTACCCATTTACAACTTCTTAGTAATAAATTACTTAACATATAATTGATGTACCGCCAAAATTCCTCGAAGAAATAAGGCTATGTACGACGAAATACTGTTGAAGTATTATTTGAAACAGACAGGTGACCCAGACAATACTTACATCATAATAAATTTAAAGGTTTGCGCACACCTGACTGTTTGAAAGAAGATCTGCATCTTATTTATTCAAACAGAGACTTTAAGATCTATTATGATATATGTATTTTTTTTATGTGTCCTCAAGGCTCTCTCTACCATCATACCAGTATTCCTTTGTTGTCTGCTGGATTTGGATATTGTCTAAGTCCAAGGAGACTCATAGTTTTTGCTAATTCTTTGCATTCACATATAGAAGTTGAAGCATTGTCCCTTTTTTCTCTTCATGAATTGCTTGACATTCACAGGACATCTGAATGTACACCCAGATTGTTGAAATTAAAATTTGTAGATCAGATAAAATATATTTGCTGCTTGACTCATATAGGAGGTCGATGTAACAGTGTAATAGTCTACCAATCAAAGTAATTTTATTCTAGGGCTCGTGTATATACCTACTCCAACTGCATTATACTCAAATAGGTTACAAAATTCGGTTCGTGATAAACAATATAGCAAAACCACGATACATAGCTGGTCTATAAGTATTGTAGATAATTGAACTGTGACCCTGCCATGCACTTATAACACGTACGCACAACAATAAGTCATCTTCTAAGGACAATGAAATTACATTAGTTAAATAATGAAATTAAAGAATCGCAATCATTAAAAATTTGATTAATGTTATGATTGTATTGCGCATTAATTAATACAACAGAGGTTTGAATTGATATGCACGACCTATGGATAACGTAAATGCCATTTAAGAAGATAACAAAGAACATGGTAACTATTAATATAATTAGTTCAAAATAAAGTAATTATGATTTAGTCCATCACTAATATATATCAATGAGTACGAAAGTAGTGAATGTACGTAGGTACTTATATTGAAACGCACCTCTTCTATGCAGGTATGCAGGTACATGTAATGCACTTACGCCGTAGAATAATAAATATTATAAACAAAAACCTAGACCACACATACAATAATTAACATGCATCACACATTTCGATGTAAATAGCAAATGTCATAAAATGGATCTTTGAAAATTGAACTGAGATTATGCATTGATAGCGCGATGAATATGTAAGTGGCACACGTTTGTAGCGTGCAAAGCGGATGCGGTCAGTAGTGGCCTTCACATCGATGCCCTTTCAACTTAGTGGGGCAGATGTGTCAGAAGTAACGTGACCATGCGCCCCGCTTTGGACGGGATAGTCCCGCTTTCAAGCTGTCCGTCCCACTATTTGTAGGCTCGTTGTTCGCACCTAGACCGCTTGGGCCGTGCGTTGTGCGTCGAGATGGCGAAGTTTTAATAAAAGTCTTTGACATAAAAATCTATACATATAATAAAATTGGAGTGTCTGTTTGTAATATTGAAATAACCGTTTTTTACTACATGTATATGAATATATATACACCAAAATAACATTTTTTACAATTTTTGTCTGTTTGCTAATCTCTGAAATGGCTGGACCGATTTTGACGGGACTTTTATTGGCAGGTAGCTGATGTAATAAGGAGTAACTTTGGGCTACGTTAATTCTTTTATGAATAATAATAATATGCGATGTAACCGACATTTAGCAGCGGGCAACCGCTAGTATTAAATAAAATATTACGAATGTCCCACTTTGACATAAGAAATCGATTCATGCTGTAGCTAAGAGTGCGTATTCTTCGTTGTTATTATAATGTCTGACATCTTTCTGCATTCGGTGGAGCCTGCTGCGGGCACTTTTTAAGGTGTCCCGACGTACACGTTTGCCTGAAACTTATAATTTTCGCAAAAGATGTCTCGCTTTCTCTTATGAAATAAATGGTTACGTTAGTCAGAGGCCTGACTCGACACGAACGTTCAAGGCGCTCACTCTTCATAACATTTGGATAAAAATAGAAAAGAATTTTTCGTAATAGACTCATTCATGTGATGATTAGATTGCTGTTATTATTATTGAGATGTTTAGTGGTCATTAAATAAATAATTACAGTTATAAATTATGTTTAGAAATATGTTCTGTAACCGTTAATATTGCTTTTGTGATTATTAGATCTGTTTTCTTTAGTTTCTCTTTCATAACAATCAATGTTATTTTTTTATTTCATTTTGAAAGATTCTACTATTCTCAGGCCTTAATTTATTTATTAAGAAAAATAAACGCTAACAAATTAAATTTATGTAATAGATCATTATGTATTTATATTAATTAATCTTATTTTATTATAGTTAACCTAAAAGGTAATATAAAAAAGCATTATCACCGATATCAATCAAACTATTTTTTAACTCTTTTCTTTCTATGATTTCAATTAAGTTTCTAAATTTTGACCTAAGAAGTAAGACTGTATAATTTGTAAATTATACAATAAATCCTATTTAAACTTAATTAACGCTAAAATTAGGATACTTCTAAAACTTTGCATGGTGATAATTGTTTAATCGAAATTAAACAATTATCGCTTTTCAGACTACTGTAGAGTGATAATTAATAAATAATACTAGTTAAATACAATCACAATAAATCTTAAGCTATCTGCAATAATAATAGAAGATATAATTAAGATAATAATAAAACGATATGCTAAAAACTTATAAAAACAAACTTACAAAGCCAGTTTTGTACAAAAATACAGGTTTTAAGAACATTACTATGAATATTTACATAAATTAAAAAGAAAACAAATTATTATATAATTGTCACTTGTTCTTATACTTTTGCGATAAATGAAAATAAACACGGACATACAACACTTTTGTTTTTGTCTTTTCAGTGTTGTGCTTACCTGTTAGGTATTTGTTTTGTAATATGTGGTGTACAATAAAGAGTATAATATTCTTTTATTTTTATTAAGTACTAGCTGACCAGGTGAACTTCGTTCCGCCTAACAGTCGATCAACATTACTTTATTTTTCTAAAATAAAAGATTTTTCTAAAATAAACGTAGCCTAAGTAACTCCTATTACTATTACATCAGCTAACTGTCAAAATCACTCCAGCTATTTCATAGATTAGCCGGAACAAACAGACAGACAGACAGACAGACAAAAACTCAAAAAAATGTTATTTTGGTTTATGTACCGTATATATATTCATATACATGTAGTAAAAAACGGTTATTTCAATATTACAAACAGACACTCCAATTTTATTATATGTATAGATAAAATACCCGATTATGTTCGACATCTTGAAAATCTACTTAATAATACATTTTTATTTTTAGCAATTATTTAAAATTTTAAATAGGTAATTTAAAATGTAGTTCCACGTACGGTTACAAGTTGGGTGCCACAAGATGTTCGACGACGACGAGAACGGCCAAACCGGAGATGGCGGCGGGACGAAATTAGACGCCTTTTGCAATAAATGGCCTGATATTACTGATGATAGGGTAATGTGGAAGTTCAAGGAATGCTTTGGCTAGCAGTGAGATATTGAAAGTAACTAATTATTAAAAATAAATATTTGTTAGTTTTATTTTACTAAAGGAAACAAATATGTACGTTCAAATTGAGAAACCTCCTCCTTTTTTGATGTCGGTTAATAAAGTAAACACAATTCTTTGGTGACAAGCGTACGATCCACTCGATGGTAAGTCATAACTCATAACCATAAAATAAAAAACATTTAGGCTTTATCGCATCTCTGGTTCGCAGTTCGGGTGCGAGCTGGTTCAAACAGCATACTGGATATGATTGCGAGTAGGTTGGACTGTAGATACATCGGTCACTGCTGTGCTGTCTCTCATGGAGTGCAGCTGTGATTTTGATGTGCCAACAGTACCGTACCTATTTTGTAACTGAGTGATTGTCAATTACTAACATAGGATAAGATTGTATGTATCACTAACAAAATGAGTCTTGCAACTTGAATAAATGATTTAAATTATAAATTGACATTTAATTTCAAAAATGAATTAATTCGTATGAAAACAGCATAGAATGATTTATATATGAGTATATTTTTTTAAGTTTTATGTTAATGAAACTGAGATCCAATTAATTCGACATCAATGAACTTTTAGTCTTCTTCGCATAAACATATTTTTGTAGAATATATATAGAAAGGTTAAGACAGATTAGAATAATAAGTTACATACATACATACTTACATAACTTCACGCCTGTCTCCCATTAATGGGGTAAGCAGACACTATAGAACGCCATTTGCTGTTCCAAACGTACCTCCTTTGCCTTTTTATCATTTAACAAATGTAAATTTATAAGTTATTAAATGAATTGAGACACTGATAAGTAAAGCTCGTAAGTTATGAACGTAAATCTATGGATGGGCAACCATTTTCTAAAGTACATCAAGAAAATTTCATGCTATGGAGGGCATATTTATCACTAATAACATAAACATATTTATGTGACCAATTATTTTTGTGATACGATATATATATCTTTAAATTTTAATTATTAGTTTCCAGTCCAGAATAACTGGTAACAAGCTCGCATATTGTTAAATGGCACCCAACATAGCACAAAAGGTGTTGTAAAATTATATTATTTGATATAAAAACATTTAATAAAACAGATCGATAACATATTATTGAAGACTCAAACAACTCATGTCTAAGAAATTAAATATTTGTATAATTTATTAATTCTTTAACCTATTTATATTTGACTTTTAACCTATATTAAAACATTATTTTTAGAAAAGGTTAAGCCGATCGACTAATAATAACACGTTTATTAATAACTATAACATTGAAAAATAATAACAATAGACCATATCGAATCAATAGTTTAAATGTGTAAGTCGCACTAGAACAATATTCCCACTGTAGGGTGAAGGCTCTTCTTATAAGCCATGAATGAGCATTGATCACGAGTATTCAAGGCGTTTTTAATAAGTATAAGTTTCTTTAAATTTTTCAAAGTCAACAATATTTTGAAAAGTCACTAGTTTATGGTACCTGCTATACTCTTATAGAAATCCTTTGCTATGAGGCTATCACGATGTTAAACTATCGACTTTTAACTTTCTACTACTTATTTGCTACAACAGATTTAAATAGATTAAGTACTATGATAAGATAATAGTAATAAGTAGAGAATTAACTGCTTTTGTGGTGCAGTGGGTGCGCAAGCGACTGCTGTGCACGAGGTTGTGAGTTTGATCTCCACACGGGACAAAAACTTTGTGTGATTCACAAATATATGTTCCGAGCCTGGGTGTACTTTGTGTTCTTTAATTATAATATGTTTGTAAAGTTTCCCGCGTTATAGGGCTTGTTCAATTACAATTTTTTTTTAAGGCAATTCTCTCATTTATAAGCTCCATAGCTGAGGGGATAGGGAGAGAATTGTCTTTAAGAAATTTTTTGTTGATTTCAGCATAATTATATGTAAGTATAAAGTAAGTGATTAAAAATAATCACAATCTTTAGAATGCAGTTAAGCTTTAAGCAAACTAAACAAGATCAAATATCGACAAGGCAATCACATGTTTTGTATCATCATAATCACTTCAGCCAAAAGACGGTCGATCGTAAGTATTCGTGAGCTATCCTCATTCATTGGTGCACCATCCACCTTCATCTGATCATATTCAATCTTTGTTAGGGTCTATCTTTGCTACATAAATATAATAAACGCATTATGGCATGTGTCATGTCATGCATATTCTTTTACAAATCATCATATCGTCCCATTACTATCCCACTGCAGGGACTGGCCTCTTCTCATACAGAGAAGGTATGAGGCGGATTGCCGATTTCAGACTTCCTCAGAAGTCCAGGTTTCCTCACTGTGTTTTTCTTCACCGTCAGTCAGTAATGTCCAAGATAAACTTAGAAAGTACATATGATTTGAAAAATCACATTGGTACTTCTTTTACAAATATTTAAATGTAATTATATATTATTATCTAAAAAGTTGGACTATAATAATGAGACGTCTCCTATTGCACCATCGGCAGTTCACATTGAATGCAGAATTCACCTTTGTTTAGCTCACAAAAGCATTATTAGATTTATATCGACGCTAGGAATCCTATTTTTGTAACACAATCCGGTTTAAAAATTAAACGAGGCATATCGCTTTTTACCTACTTATGTGAGATTGACGCTAGATGTCATACAATGGTATGTATGAGTTTGAGAGGTTGAATACTGCAACTGCCTTAATGCGGTCGCGTAGTAAAATATGTGAAACTAAGACGATTCACACACTGTCTCGCATCACGGAGTGTAGTGAGGACGTGCATGTTCTTGCGTTGTTTGTAAGTATCTCTCTTTGTATACAAATCACGCGTGGTGCAACACACTGAAAATGCATTCACGCGCTGTGTAGATATTTCTTCGCCACGCACCCCGCAGCGTAGTGCGCGGCTGTGAGTGGATCGCCTAATTGTGCAGATCGCCTAAATTAATTAACGCCAAGCCACGCTGGCGAAAATTTGGTGAGGCCTGTGTCCAGCAGTAGACGTCTTTTGGCTGATATGAGGATATTACACTGCCCGGTACCCGTACCAGGCAGTGTAATCTTCGTATGTGTGATTTACAGATATTTGTCTCTTAGCGTGGCAGTCGTCTATGGTGACAAACGACAACGATGGCTCGTAGATTTCTACATCACTCTTCAAATCTTCTCATTTTCAAGTCTTAAAATTATGGCTTACACTATTTACATATAAAACCACAAGAATAAAAGTCAAACAAGTTATTACACAAGTAAATTAATAAAGTATCGTGAGGTGCAAATGCAAGAACTCTGTCCCTTCACTGTTAACACAAGTGATAATTAATTTGTAACACTTACATTATTTCAAAAGTAAGAGATGTTGCAGGTCAGTACATTATTATTATCCATTACTAGTGCGTATAAGAATGCCATACGTAAGAACACTGGACGTATGACGTCCACCAACAAGATGGACAGACGGCTAGATAAAGTTTAACTTAATATTATAGTACCAGCCTATTTACGGTCCTACTACAGGGCAAAGGCCTCTTCTCATATAGAATAGGCATGAGCATTAATCACCACGCTTGCTCAAAGCAGATTAGTACTTTTAAAGTCCAGGTTTTCTCATGATGTTTTCCTTCACCCTCAGTCAGAAAATGTCCAAGATAAACTTAAAAAGTACATGTGTTTTGAAAAATCGCATTGGTACTTGCGCGGATTCGAACTCAGTACCTACCTCGTGCTTATAATCAGTTAAAGGTAATCTAGATAATCTCTTAACGCGTGTTTACGTCTATAACTATATCTTTACTATTATATAAAGCGGAAGTGTTTGTTTGTTTGTTTGGTTGAACGCGTCTTTGGAACTACCAGTCGAATTTGAATAATTCTATGTAACATCACACTACTGGCGACGGGAACAGAACAATAAGGAAAAACGCGGGTGAAATCGCGCCGCATAAAGTTAGTAATATGTATAACTTTATATATAAAACCAAACGCTATTGCTATAAATTTCGTAACCACTAACATTGTTCCGAAATAAGTACCGATTTTAGCGAACCGGCGATAATTGAAAACGCATTGACTTGTCAGATGCTATCTATATGTGTGGGTTGCACAATTTAATAGATTACCTCCTTAACTGACTAAAATTTTATTGTTTCTTAGAATCTCATTGTTAAAAAACGCATAGTTTCTATGAATATTTTATACTAATGCTAGCTGCGCTTAAATATGTTTTGCATCCCTCGAGAACCAGACTGATTTTCGGGATAAGAAGTAGCCTATGTCCGTCTCCGGCACCAAATCGATCTACATTATCAATTTTCATCAAAATCGGTTTAGCCATTTAGGCGCTGAGTACAAACAAACACACACAAACTTTTGCAATTATAATTTTAGTAGGATTATTTAGAGTTAAATTTGTAAGTTTGTGAGGTTGTAAGAGGTGATCTCTGGATCTACTAAACCGATTTTGAAAATTCATTTTGCTTTTGGAAGCCCAATCAAATCATTTATTTTTAAAAAAGTTTTAAAGGTACCGTTAAATTTTAATTAAATTATTAGTTAAATAAGGGTTACCGAAATATTTCAATATCATTTCTTTTTTCTGTAGCGGTTTTTTAAGGTTGTAAATGCTATTTCGGTAGCAGTATCTTAACCTTTATAAACATATCGGTAGCAATAACGATAGTTATAGGCTATGTAACATCACGCTACAAGCGATGGGACCGGAGCAATAACCAAAGATGTAACTTATCACGGGATAAACTGCGCCACAACAAGCTAGTTTATTATAAACACATATTTATAGGTATTGAGCTATGCATATCGATGCATTAAAACTGTTAATCTTTTTTATCGATCTTAATTAACCACATAGTGTAATCTAAAAAAAACATCTACATTTGTATTTAAAACTAGATTATTTATTATAAATTGTACAGAACGAACCTTATATTAGATGTTTCACGGTTAATTAAGTATTTTAATTAACTTAATCATTGCAGGCTTAGTCCGGAGACATAGAATAGAATATTCTTTACTGTGTACACCACATGTTTACATAATAGAAAAGTAATAATAAAACTGTGTAACGGATCATAGGTACTGATAAATTGATAGTAGTGATTGGTAAAAGCGATCTCTTCCAGACAAACCTTGGATGAACTTATGAAAAGAAAATTTGGCATAATACAAAGCGAAGGCTACCGCGCTCCGTTCAGTCCGTTATAATTACCTAAAACTAAATTAAGTACTATTTATAAAGAGAAACGATTTGATTTTTTGTTTGTGCGTTTGTGCCGATTTAACTCAAGATCTACGTAAAAACTCTTTCACCTTTAGAAAGCCCAGGAAAGGACAGGTAACATAAGCTACCTATATTTTATTATGTTTAACATATTTATTCAATCATTTTCAAAATTTCAATATTTTATGCGACTTTGTATATCTAAATGATGCAATACGTCACTATTGCTATGATATTTTCTTAAGGCGTTTGTTGTGAGACCGAATGAAACTTTTGATACCAAAGCGAAGCGAGGACAGACATCTAGTGAATAATAGAAATTAATTTAATGTATAGGCTAATGTACCTAAATAAAAAATTATAATTATTGTTATTTATGACAAGGTCTTCGTAACTAATCGTAATGTTTAGCAGTACAGTTAAATTTAAATCAATGTTAAATAGTAAAGTTATTTTTGTATGCTTTAAAGTAAATATTTTACTGTTATTGTTTAGTGATATTAAAGTCCGTGTACAGTCAAGACTATTCGGATAATCCTATCCACATGCCCATCACTGTAACTCCTGTAAGCCAGGATTAACAGTGATAAAATAAAATGTCCACTTCCCTTCATTGCAAAGCGTGAGACGATTTTAATCTGTATAGGATTATGACCTATTAAAAGAGAGCACCACGGACAAGTTATGTTAAGGTACCTATGTAAGCTATATCTGATTCCAGTAATATGTATGGCAGAAACGCTTAAACTTAATTCGGCAATTCACCCTAGATGACACAAGATTCTCATAATAAACTGGTCCTGATGTAACTTGTAAACTATTTAACATTATGTCGCGGTCTTTACGCCAAAGACTACACTCCCAAAGAATGTGATAAGCAGACTGTTCTTGATTGGAACACTGACAACTCGGCGAATCAACTAACTTAAACAAAAATAGTTTGCCCTTAAAGTTACCATGACCCTTAAGAAATTGGGCGACACAGTGATGTCATCTAACCATGTTCTTTCCAACCGCTTTACAACTAATGGAAAAAACTGGTATAGGTGGCGCTCCTTAGTTGAAGTATCCCAGCGCTGCTGCTATTCGTCTATAAGACTCCTATAAACTACATTTTCTTCTTTAAATTAACTACTGGTACAGTCAAGACTGTAAATTATTTGTATTTATATCTTCAAGTTCACTTAAGTCGATATACGTCTATTACTTATCAAAATCTACTTCATAAAGCCCAGCTACAAACGTCCGAAATTGAACTGACCCTTAAATTTAAAATATAGGATATGTAGAAAGTGTTATCGAATCCGTCAGATTGGCAATCAGCTTAATTGACATTAATTATTACCTTGGTGCCTTTAAAAACAATTAAGATTAGGGCAGCAAATTAAAAGAAGTATATTATTCAAGAGATAGCTAAGCTATTCACCTGTAGTAATTGAGAGGAGATAGAATCTATTGTGTCATTTGCATTAAGTAGACACAGATCACGAACATCACCATGTTGTCACTGTAGTCCAAAACCGAACGAGATGGCAGATATGCAAGTTTTACAGATGTGTCTTAATTCTTTCAACACAAGTACATTTGATTAATTTGAAACCAGCGACTGGCACCAACTTTGCACAAGGGTGACAATAGCTAATAGATTTGTTTGGCTTAGATAGGTATTTTCCATGCAAGAAGAACATATGGGTCAATATTATAATTATATAAAAAATAAAGTTTAAGTTTCACTTGTTAAGTGAAACTTAAACTTAATTTTTTTTCAGATGCTACATATTGTTGCAAAAATTTCAAGAGATTTTTGGCTAGAATTACAAGAGCTTAAAGGTGATTGTTAAACCTTCCGTGATTTAGATTTGTTAATCGCGTAACATAATTTTAGCCAGGTAGTGTTATTTAGATACCGTCTTCTATAAGGTCAAGGTATTTCCTCAGTCCGTGCTAATGTGAGTCAGAAATCTACCTCTTGTGGATGGTTAGTTAATAAGTATTTCGCCAATTGCACTTAAAATGTATTATTGTTGACATGTATTATCACGGTTTTTTTCTTGCGAAGGGGTAGGCAGGAATGAATACACCTACGTTCCTTCAGCTATACTTATTTGGTTCCATGTAACAAGGAACAGACGTGTAACTAGATACCAATAATTCGGCAGTAGTCGAATTTATCAAACATGCTAACAATATTTGCGCCCATCCATCTACAAACAAATAGATAGTTGGGTCTGAATCAAGGAGATTGTTGAGAGCAGTAAGTGTTCGTGGAACAGGTGATTTGGCTCAGGCAACAGTACGGCAATTAGGCACAGCAAACAATTTATGTTTTCTACCGCGACTGTAGTTGTTAGAGGTCTATCTTGTTCTATTAGTTTTAAAATACAAATTTATCTCTTTATTATTGTAAGTAAAATAAGTAATCACAGCATATACTTGCAATACTCAAACTCACGTACACCTAAAATTATATCAACATAGACCATTAAATTTCACAAAGCTTTGTTTGATTTACAAAACAAACTTATAATTTATGCTCTCGTAATAAAACTCAAAATAGCAACACAAACATGTATTTATTAGGCAATACAATTATTATTGGATCACACTGAAATAACGAGTTGTTTGACTTAACCTATGCCTTGGGCAGACTTGCGGTCGTTCGGCGTTTATTATGTTCTGCGTAAACGCAACGTGCAATTTTGTTATTTTTTATTCGTATAAAAAATAGCAAGTACCAATACAACTAACTTTTCTGTAAAGTGAGAAATTTCTTTTTAAGGAGAGCCTTACATAATCTATGTATTTTAAAAATTAGAATCTAAACCACTTTTCCTATCCTAATAATAAATACTAAAAGTAATAAGTACTACAAAAATGAAAGAGAGTATGTAAAGTAGCTGAGCTTATGAGTGAAAATTATATCTCGGCCCCTTGTTTTTCTTTTCCGTATCTCTACGTTTTTAAATATGTATGTCAATTTGTTTGGCACGCTCTACAGCTTAAATTAATAAAGGAGGAAACTTCCTTATTATATTTTTCTCAGGATTGACTAGTACTTGGCTGTCTTTTCTTTATTTTTTTTTAAACTTAGAATACAATAAAATTTTCAGCGTGCAAATATTAAAAGAAATCGCTGTGGTCTCGCTACATTTGCATTTATCAAACATTTAAAAAAACGCGCATTTAAAAACGCTGGTATGCCCAAACCGTTTCTATAATTCGGACATCACCGACTGATATTTAACACACAATTCAACCCATTATTGACTAACAGCCACAATGTCAGACATTTTTATAATAATGCTCTGTACACGTTGGATTTTGGGATCACATAAAACACAAGGTCATATCTATAAATTGTAAAGGTCGAACGAGATTTTATAACAAATTTTCTCACACAATAAGCTTGATATGTTTTTTCATTAAAGGGTTGTCTCGCAAGTTGTTTATCATGATGCTTATATGCTATATCTTGGGCTTGATAACTAGACAAAAAGGTCTATAAAAAGTAATTCGTAGTATATATACATATATTTTATATCAGCCTACGAAAGTGACTCAACTCCGCCTGATGGTAAGCAGTCAGTGGAATCCAGAAGTGAAAGAGTTTGTTTGTTTGTACGCGCTAATGTCTAGAACTACCACTCAGATATGAAAAATATTTTCCCAGCCCAGTTCTCGAGGAAGGTTATAGGCTATGTAACATCGTGACGGGAACAGAGCAGTAAGCAAAAACGCGGATGAATCGCGGTAAGCGTAGTCTATTATAGCAAACTATACACGAAAGGAAACATCGTGACAAAACTTGGTCTTGTAAATATTATGCATGCATATTATACCTATTATATAATTCTGGAATCGTCAATTTAACATGAGCGAGCGTGGTGATTAATGCTCTAATGCATGCTTCTGCATGAGAAGATAAAGGTATCTTTGCACTGCAGGGAAAGGTCTCCGCAGTGCGAATTTAATGGCTGAGACTATAGTGACCTTAAATTTGTAGACTTGCTTTGAAAACCTATTGAATATTTTGCGGCACAATAACCGTTGCCTAGCAATAATAGGTATGTCATATGAAATTCGTAATGTTATTGTTCTTGCAACTGTGTGTCATCATTATTAATGATGCTGACACTTCTTACAGACATTTAAGTTACACAGTAAAATAATTAAAACCGGTCAAGTATAAATTACTTGTGGGTTCTGTAGACTGATATTCAGTAGGAGGCTTTAGCTGTCGCTATCGAGCCAAAGCACTTTCCACCTTCTAGAACCTCATGAGCACCCTTTAAGCTTTTTATCATCACGTCTGGCCTTTAGAATGACTGGATATTGTTATATTGTTTCTTTTTTTTTGTTTATACTTGTTTTCTTTAGCACTGCAGCGTTCTAAAATAAATTAAATAAATAAATATCATGAATTGCTTAAATTTTTATATTTAGTTGCCACTTTGACGTCAAGTACCAATCTCATACCAAAAAGGTTTAATTTCAACATTTTGTATCTCTAAAACTGACCGATGAAGACAATCGAACATCACTTATTGAGACTTTTGATGAATTATGAAAGCTTAAATGAAACAATGTAAAACTAGTAGGTCATTCTAAAACACAAAGTTGGTTAACTCAGGTGATCAGAGGCCCTAGACAAGTGGCAAAGATTTCTATTCTCTTCATAGAATAGATAAAAAAAATGTATAGGATTGACATAAGCGTAGGAGTTAGCTTATGTCAATCCCATACATTTTATTATCTATTATATGAATAGAATAGAAATCTTTGCCATTTATCTAGGGCCTCAGGTTACGTATAAAAAGACTTCATGATCATAATTTGTTGATAACTTTCTTAAAAATCTGTCAAAGATATCTAGGAGATCCGACCGGAATTAAATATTTAAATATATTTAATTTTTGTTTCTGAACCCCTACACGAGGGATCAGATCAGAATACAAAAACTAAATAATAATAAACTGATCCCCAGAGTATCAGATACAGGGAATCAGACCGGAATAACTCATTTTTTGTATGATACCTACTTAGTAGTAGATAGCTTTGATCTATTTGTCGATTCCAAAATATTTAAATAAAATCAAACACTACATTGATCTATTAACACAAAGTTGTTACTATTTCAGCGAATCATAGATTAACACCCAGTTTCTGAAAGGCTGATCAACGCAAAAATTAACTAATAGCCTGTTAAATCTCATGTCAAGTGCCAATTGGGTTGCTAAAAGCATGGTTGTTTAGTTTAATTTGATCATCCTGTCAGTTAACATAGCTGTTAAATTTGGCTCGAGAATCGTATGTTAACCTCCATATTGGGTTTCTGAAACGCTAGTTATGTATTAATCATAGATCATACGTCGGTAAAAGCTTTGTCAACTAATCGGTGCTCGTCGGCAAATTAACTTGTGAATACCATTGATTTTCTATGTGAAACTCAGTTTTTCTTCGAATTTATCTTATTAGGCTATGTCAAAACATATTTCTAATGCAGTATTATTTATAATATTTGATTTTCTTTTAAAAAAGTGTATATTTAGCAAATCTTGATAAATGAACATTGTTCCTGTTTGGATCACAATCATGTCCGTTTTGGATATTAGCATGAGTATCAAACATTTAGCGGTGATGGTGATCAAAGGACGTGAACTGTTACGACGAGAATGATATCCAGTTTCTGTAAGGGTGATCAACAATCATATGTCAAGTGCCAATTGATTTGACATTCGGTTTGTTTTCATACAAACCTAATGTCAAATCAAAATAATCGTAGATTAGTTAATTTTGCACTCATTAACGTTTAAGAAACTCTAATTGATTTAACAGTCGTGTTAGTTGAACAATGATTTGACAGGCCTTTCAGAAACTAGGTGTAAATGGGGTATCGTAATCATTTAAAGAAACTTCCTCCGACGTACGGTAATGTTGAAGAATAAGACTACAATATTAAGTTCTTGCGTACATGATACTCCTAGTATTGCAAGCGTCTATAGGCTACAATAACTGCAGCTACACGCTTGTTATATAAAAAAATACTGAATTACATTAAGTTTTATTAAATAGTTTTATTAAATAGTTTTACTGACCTATAAAATGAAGAGAAAATGTTATGAGAATACTTTCTCTGTACGAGTTCATACTGCAATGAAAAATACTGTAAGTGTGTATTTTCCTGAGAGGCTTACACAGAAACATACCAACCAGTATAGTGGCCCTTTAAGAATATTAGTGTATAATAAGATGAGACCGTTACCAGGGTCAAATAAGGAGAATCGATGTTATTATTCGGTTGTGGAGGAGTGTGTATAATGAAAAAACTAATTTGATAGTCTATTTATAGCTCAATGGCAACATACCAACGCCCAACCAAAATAATGTTATCTTACACATCGTCAACGAGGTGTTGTCATCAATTTACCATATCTAGACATAAGTATTTAAAAATCACTATAATTCTAATAAAATTCAAGGATATTATAATATGATATGGAAAAATAGCAATCAAGTTAATTAATATAATATGGGTAACGCTAACAAGGTCTAATTGCTTTACGACTTGTGGTTACAAGGACGTGAATCAAAATTGTCCCATGTCCCAACACAAAATAAGAGCTATATACGCCCACACTACCAAACAAGCCCTTTATTATAGAATACTTTAACAAATATACATTCAACACATGGAACAAATATTTTAGGATCACATAAAGATTTGGCTAAGACAGAGTCACACTTATTCATTTAATTTAAGTATCAAGAGGGCAAACATGCAAAAGACAGTACAGGGGTGAATGCAACAAAAGTTGAGTTTTTGAACACAAAGAATAATTTATTTAGATAACCAAAACAAGATTTTTTAACCAATTTGGTTAAGATTAATTCGGTAACAAAAGTAGTATAATAAGAATGTTTTAATTATGATTATGATCACGCCATATACTAGTATCTTCTACTATACTACTTTAACTCTATCTAAATTATGTTATTTAGTATTTAGAAACAAGTAAAACACAACAAAGCAATCGATTCTACCTAGTATCGTTGCATAGTCGATGTATTTAAAACGAGTTAATTCTCACGCGTCTCCACCCATATCGCGTAGGCGTATAACACGTAAGTTGACTCTTGCGAATATTTTTCCTCGTCACAATAATCACTTACAAGTTTTAGACTTAAAAGGTTATATGACCATATATTATTTATCATCATCTCAGTTCTCTGAATATACTTAGGGCACTCCCATTTACCTGTATCTTTCGCCATCGTTTTTACGGTAGTAGATTCTTATTGATTTCAGTATGAATGGGCCAAATTTACTGACGAAACTACCCGAGCTCATAGAATAACGGCTAAAAGTAAAATTTACCATACTAATGCGCTTTGTAATCGGAGTGTCGGAAGCTCAATAACTCTTCCATTTTTTTAGCATAGCATACAGCTCACCTGAAGGTAAGTGGTAACTGTCGCATAAAGACGACTCATAATTGCTCGTGCAATGTCAGGGACTCCGCGAAGCCGCTGCCTGGCTTGAAGGGAGTGTGATAGATGAAGTGATTGAGGGAGGTGTGAAAAAGCTAAAGGGGGAGGGGTCACATGCACCAACTCCATTGGGTTTGACCCAATAAGTTTTTTTACTTGCATTTTTATGTACCACCAAATTTTAATCATATAACATTATTTGATATTTTTTTGTTGATCTTTGTTATCTTTACATTTTATAACTAAAACTTTTCTCGATCATACATTGTTAACAATAAATTATGTTATTTTTTACATGTATAATATACACAGTGGTACTACTACCTCATGGTAATTGGTAACAGCTACACACGAATTTCTGCAATAGAAATGGTTCAGCGAACTTAAATAACAGTTCAAACTACCATTCTATTACAAATAATGCAATCACTATTTCTTAAAAAAAATCGATAGTAAGGTCATCTAGATACAAAATATCGATAAAATATTTGTATTGATACAAATCGAGACCATCAGTAAATATGAACTTTTAGTGTTTATTGAACGAAATCGTGTAACTAATGGCTCGTCTGTTATTGAGCAAATAGTCCAGCACTTACTAACTGTAGATAAGATTTTTATAACTATTTGCAAGCGAATAATTATATAGTGTTATGGTTTGATTAACTATTATAGTTCATTTAAATCGATTGCCACAGGATAATTTATAATTAATATGGCGTAAACTGATTATATTGTTTTAGTTTATCTAAATCGATTGTACTATAGGTACATATAACTATATACACCTATAGTACAATCGATGTAGATAAAATGAAACAGTTATATTAAAAATAATGTGATATTAATCTTATTATTAACTTGCTGACCCGGCGAACTTCGTACCGCCTAACAGTCGATAATTTAATTTTTTTTTTTTTAATACTTATTCTGCTATTCGCGACACCGGGTTAGCTAATAAGATAAAAAAAAGAAAGTTGATAAGTTTTTATTTACAGGCAATTTTTAAATTTTTCTCTTCGTAAGAACCATTCTCGTACTTCAAGGAATGTTATAAAAAAAGAATTAGCGAAATCGGTTCAGCTGCTCTCGAGATTTGCGCTTAGCAACACATTCAGCGATTCATTTTTATATTATAGAAGGCCGCCCTCGCTTCGCTTCTGTATCAAAAGTTTCATTCGATCTCACAACAAACTCCTACAAAAAATATCATAGCAATAGTGTCGTAATCCATCATTTAGATTTACAAAGGCGCTTAAAATTGTTAAATTCTGAAGATGTCTGAAAATAATATGTACGTTATAAAATAAAGCATATGTTACCAGCTGAATTTATTGACTTCTAAAAGTGAAAGAATTTTTCAAATCGGTAACGTAGATTTTTAAGTCGTTGCAAACAAACAAACATACAAAAAATCTAATCTTTTCTCTTTATATATTATTATTTTAGATTTAGTCTACCAGCACGAAGACACCCATTTTAATAAGAAGCTTATCCCGAGGGCTTAGACAAGTGTCATAGATTTCTATTCTATTCACAAAATAGATGAAAAATGTATGGGATTGACATAACGCTTAGCGTTAGCGTATGTCAATCCCATACATTTAATATACTATTAATGGAATAGAAATCCATGCCACTTGTCTAGGGCTTCTGAGCAGTTTGCCAATAGGTACTCTTGATAAACAGATCAGTGACCTTCAGTAAGTATTTAGGAAGCAGGTAAGACTGCTACCCTGCTTGTACCCACGGAAACTCTATTCCTATTCTTCTAGAATGGTAACTAAACGGCCTATAGTCTGTAAAAAATTTGTTGTTTACTTTATCTGGTCAACATTATTAACAACTTCAGTATTAAAAAAAACTATCACTTAAACAGTCATTTTATTATTTTATGTATCACTGACATTTATAAATCTTTATGTCCTAATTTTATCCAATACTGATATATTTGATAAATGTCATAGCATTTATCTCAGCACTCATCTTTTGAACATTCAAAACGCTTTAACATATTTACGACAAAACAACATGAAGTTAAATTTTATGCCCATCTTCTGTGGAATTCATGGCCACAGTTTGTAGTACATTAAGACATTTGGCCACAATGAACGTTCACAGAAGGCCAAACATTATCCATGAAAAAAAATCAATTTTATTTTTTACTATTATAATAAAGCGGAAGAGTTTATTTGTTTTAACGCGCTAATCTTTGAAACTACCAATCAGATTTGAAAATTTCTTTTTGTGTATGAAAGCCCAGTTCTTGAGGCAGGTTATAGGCTATGTAACATCACGCTAATTGCGGCGGGAGCAGAGCAGTAAGCAGAGACGAGGGTGAAACCGCGCCGCGACAAGTTATTAATACAATAAAACTGCCATTATTAATAGTTTTGTCTATTTTGTTTTAAATACTATTTGTACGAGTACTGCTGCAGGGTAAATTACTTCACTCTATAGTGCTTAGGACTGCCAATACGTATTTTGAGAGGATAAAAGATGCAAGTTGATAAATATTAGGCAACATGAAAGTTGTCTTAAACACGTAAATTGTGTTACCACTTATTACGATTGAGGGTGCAATATTGATGATTGATGATGTGATTATTTAAATATTAAATTAGCCTATCACAATATCTATAATATAAAAATGAATCGCTAAATGTGGTGCTAAGCGCAAATCTCGAGAGCAGCTGAACCGATTTTGCTAATTCTTTTTTTATAATATTTCTTGAAGTACGAGGATGGTTCTTACGGAGTGAAAAATTAAAAAAAAATATATTTCTAGATTCCCATACAAAAATATCTTTATTATGCTAGAATGTTTAAAAAATTGTCCACTCGTGCAAAGCCGGGGGGGCCGCTCTCAGAACAGTGAAGTAAGGGGGTAAGGGGCCGCTAGTACTTAATACATATGGTAAACAATCAGCGGGATCCCATATTGGTGGTTGCTAAAAGCAAGTAGCTCCCACTAATAACATATTTCTCTAGGTTTACCATCTGGACACTGGTGTTGGCAACTTCGTGAGATATAGACTTAGGTGATCCACACACTGCTACGCATTACACAGCGTAGCTCGGGGGTGCGTGTTCTACCGTTGTTTGTAAGTATCTCTCTTTGTATACAAATTACACGTGGTGCAACACACTGAAAACGCCTCCACGCGCGGTGTACATAGTACTTCATCACGCACCCCGCAGCGTAGTGCGGGGCAGTGTGTGGATCGCCTTATATCTAAACCTGAATTCGCCAAACGTCGTCTTGAGTAAGAGTGAAATGGTAAGTTTATAGCATACCGTCTGGTCATATTGTATAACTAGCTTCTCTCAGCGCGGTTTCACCCGCGTTAAGTTACATCTTTTGTTTGTGCTCTGATCCTGTCGCCAGTAGCGTGATGTTAGCCTATAACTTTACAACTTAATGCATATAAACCACAATAAAGCCGTGGCCGTGATCGGCAACGGCTTTATTGTGAAAAGAAAAGGGTAAGGAAGGAGAAGGAAAATTAAACTATTAAAATGCAAAAAGAGAATTATTCAAATCGAACTGATTATTCTAGAGATTAGCGCGTTCAAACAAACAAACAAACTCTTCTGCTTTATATTAATAGTATAGAAGTATAGATACAGATTGATCGGTATCGAAATCACGGTCTCGCGTGTAGGAGGAGTCGTGCCGACCCAGCGACTTAGAGACTCAATCACTAGGTCATCACGAGTTAATAACTATAAATGTTATATAACATTAATAGTTATTATATTCGATTTATGGTTTGATGATTAGTCAGATTGTTTCCCTATTAAACGAGTGAAATGCGGACTTATTTCGCTAGAAAACTGCAGATAAAAACGTTAAATTCTAAGAACACGATCAATAAAGCAGAAAAATAAATTATATTTTTTTAAGTTAAATTAACCAATCCGATTTTTTCACCAGATATAGGCAAATTTTTCTTGTGTTGTTCTAGTTTGGTTATACTTAAGACAAAGTACTTATAAATCGCTGTATATTCTAAATTTGTCTGAACATTACTGACTGACGGTGAAAGAGAACAGTGAGGAAACCTGCAATTCTGAGGAAGTCTGAAATCGCCAATCCGCCTTGAGCAAGCGAGAATAGGCCTTTCCCTGCAGTGGGACAATAATGGACCGATATGATAAACAGAATAACTAATTATTTTATAAAGATTTGAACAAAGTTTCTGATATTAGGTTTTAGTACTACGATAATTCTAACCAAATATCATAAAGACTCAAAGTCTAGCATAAATCATGTATTATATAGAAATGTGCGATGCTGTAAGAGTACGCCCACACTATAAAACCGCTGATGGTACATAATATCTATGTTTGAGCTGTTTCTTAACAATGCTGCCCAATCAAATTGTGTATACACTTTATTTATGTATTGTTGCGATGTGAAATGATTGAGGACGTGTTTCTTTAGGACAAAGCGCAAATATAATATAAATATAAATATATATATAATATAAATATAATATTCTACCACATTCACACAGCGCCATCTAGCCCCAAATTAAGCAATTATATTTGCTTGTGTTATGGGTACTAAACAACTGATATACTTACTACTTATATACATTTTTTTTTTGTAAATACATACATATTATAGATAAATTACACCCAGACACAGAACAAACAATCATTCTTATCACACAAAGGTTTGTCCCTCGAGGTTGTTTGTCGACCTCCGGCTTAGCAGTCAGGGTCACTAACCACTAGATCAACAGGCCAGTCAAAAAAGAAAATAAAAAGAAAATAAAAAGTAATAAAAAAAATAAAATAAAAGATGGTATGCGTTTAAGACCAAACGTCGTCGTTAGAATTTAATATGCTTAGTACGTTCAATATTAACTTATTAATTCTAATCTACCTTTGCAAAAAGAACTTGTTTCCTAGCCCAGGAAGCGTGAGACAATTAATTTTTGTTTTTCATTGCCGATAGTAGCAGACAAGACACTGGCTCATTTGATGCTAAATGCTAACCACCGTCAGTTAGTGTTAGTTCTCTTTACACCACGTAGAGGAACGCATGTCACAAATCTCGGAAAACATCACAACTAAGCTATAGGCACATACAAAATATAAACTGCTAGAACCAGATCCCATACCGTTATTATGGATAAACTTTACTTGACGCAATTATACTATAAAAGTTAGCTACATTTCTTAAAAGCAATCTTGTCTATGAATGAATATTGCGTGTCCATCATGTTATAAAAAGCCAACGCACTTTCAGCCATTGTTCAAATCATTACGCGATGATACATTAAACAACTTTGATGTTTGTGTGTCAGGTAGCACAATACTACAATTAATCATCGACATTTGTAACCCGATCTTACAAAACGCACTTGCAATCTTATTATCACTGTTTATCATCACACTAGCTGTAGGGAGAATTCATTCAGTTTCTGCTCCACTCCTGTAGACTGTAGCGTCATGTTTAATAGCCTAAAATTCTTTTTTCTAAGAATTGAGCTATCAATATACTAATTTTTCCAACTTGATCAGTATTCTCAGTGACAAGCGCGTTTAAACAAACAAATTCTCTGTTATCTAGTTTTCAAAATCTAAATTTCACTTCTCTTCTTTACAAAGCGGGATACAATTTTAATCTAAGTATTTAGAACTCTAACCTATTACATTTAAAGAAAATTATATCTATAGATATTTTTACAATCGCTACACGTGCAAAATGCGTTTTAGTTGCGGTACAAATCGGTACTAACCGTTAAATGTGCAATTTTTCCATAGGAAGTGCATAATACAATCAATTTTAATATAAATGGTACATATCAATATACTTTTCAATAAAAGTGAAAAACGTTAAGATCGCTTTTAATGTACTTAAATATTTGAAACTAGCTTTCGGCGCGGTTTCACCCGCGCGTAATATGGATATATACATGCCAACTAAGCAGAACACTGCCTGTCTTTTTAGTACAAAAATTGCAACACATAATAAATCATCATCTGCCTCACCTTTTGCTTGCCTAAATTGGAACTGCCAGTCTAACCGGTTTAACTGAATATCAGTGAGTATTTTACATGAAGAGACTGCCAACTTACCTTATGATGTACCTACTAGACTAAATTTAAATATGAATGGCATTAAGATGACTAGAAAAACAATTTGTCGATCAAAGTAGCTAGCTAGGGAAGCTTTGAGATATAGAAGAGCTCGGTGTCTTTTTAGAAAATGGTCGCCCATCCGAAGCAGACCGTGCAGAGTCGACTACAGGAAAATAATATTTTTAAAGATGTCGATTCGTCCGATTCGAGCGAGTTAAATTTCACTAAGCTTGAGAGAGTTTGACTTGATCCGCACTAATGTTACTTAGCTAAAAGATGATAAAAGTAATGTATTTCATTTTGCTAAATTGTACCTAATTAATGTTTTAGACATTGTATACTTATAATGCTGTGGGTAATTAAGTACGTCAAAACCTAATTACCCACATCTCTAATTATTACAAGATTGTATGATAACAATAGTTACAAAATGTTGTAGATGACTGTATTATGGTAAAGCATCTCACTAAGCCACTGTAGTGGAGACCACCATACCAGTAGTTTGGCTTTTGGAATGGTGTCATAGTAGAGGCCACCATACCAGGGTGTCCGCCACTTCTGGAGTCCACTGACTGCTTACCATCGGGCAGAGTAGATTCACTTTGGTAGGGTAATATACAAAAAAAAAATACAAGTTGGGATGGTCGTCGTACAGTGGTTAAGATGGCCATGTGTTATGGGTACGAATCAATCACGAAAGGATCGTAGTATTGATGTTGATGATAAAGAATAGTTTGACATCCTAAAATAAATATTAGGACCTCAAATAGGCATAAGATTCAAGGTAAAAGGCATATTACGCCTGGCCGCACCGCATCGCATCGCATAACTTATATCCTCCTACATCACTTCAGTACCTGTAGTACGATAGTTCATATAAAAATATGAAC
The DNA here is from genome assembly GCA_963082885.1 of Parascotia fuliginaria. Lineage (NCBI taxonomy): Eukaryota > Metazoa > Arthropoda > Insecta > Lepidoptera > Erebidae > Parascotia > Parascotia fuliginaria. The sequence goes on from OY720184.1 coordinate 9,670,127, forward strand.
TATCGTACTACAGGTACCTACGTCGCATCGAAACGCACTGTCACTACGACTACTATATGTGAGGTAATTTTACAATGTCGTTGTATACGCTAGCCTTTTTCAGGAGTGCCCTATCAAATAAAAATAAATAACCTTCACAAACTACAATATAAACTTCGACTTGCAACAGTCCTAAGATTAGAGAATTATTTATCGCTCGTATAATCGATTTTACGTTTTATATTGACACATCATTTAAGTGTTTTAAGAATTGGAAAGATAAACCTTTAAACAAATTAAACAAAATAACAAGGTTCACAAAGCAAAAGGTTATTAGGTTCATATCAAGTATAATACCAAGTAGAAGAAGGCCTTTATTACTATTTGTAATTAAAAAAGTTCTCTTTCATTTTCTAGATTTATTTATTAGTTTGGACAGCCTAGTTGCTATAAATAAGCGGACATAATGTAAGCTCACTTAGACACAATTAACTCTCAGTAAACTACTACTATAGAATGAATAAAATAGTTTATCTTGCACCATTGATAGATGTCCTCCTAACCGGAGACATCTAGGGTGATTTTTTTAAATATAGACCACCAACTTTAAAGAGAAAAGTCATTTAAGCCTTACCCCCAGTTTATTACTAAATAAAGTAAATATTTATGCTTTTAGCAACCCAATCGGTACTTCACATGAGATTTAACAGGTGATTAGTTAATATTTTGTTAATCAGCCTTGCAGAAACTGGGGGTGAGACTCGTAAAAATAATTATTTCTGAATCACATAATTTGTGTTGATGCGATTAAACGTAAGAACTTAATTTACAGTTATTTGTACACACTCGGCAATTAAGAGCACTGTTGTAAATAGAATGACAAAAATTCATTGACAAAGGCTAGGCTTTGCTCTTTAAAAAAAATACAATCAATCCATACTTTCCATACTAATATTATAAATGCGAAAGTAACTGTCTGTCTGTCTGTTACGCTTTTACGCTTAACCACTGAAATTTGATATAGGGATAGAATAGACCTTGAAAAATATCATAGGCTAAATTTGATCGCGAAAAATAGCTTCAATTAGTTAAAATAGGGGATTAAAGTTTGTATGAAAAATGCGATATAACCGAAATTCATGCGGGCGGAGCTGCAGGCAACAGCTAGATAAATACGAGTTCTTGTAGTTTCAATCCTTTGCTTGTTGATTAAGACTTGTTGATAAAGATACTAAATTTAAACACTTTCATTTGAATAAAATAGTAAATTATATTAATACCAATATGTCACAATATTTACAGCTACATAAAATATCCAGTACAAATAACAACATACCTATGTCATGTAAATTTTATGACATACCTATAAACAATTTTCAAATTACATACATAAATAATAATTAATAGGTACTATATTTGCACTTAAATATTAACTATGTCATTGCCATGTCGGGAGCTTTGTAAGACGCTGAAGCTTCATCGAAGTGGCTACATACCGTTTGGATAACATCTCGTTTCGTAACCCAAATAAAATATTAACCTAAACATATAGTCGCGTTTGGTACACTTTTTACTTTTTTTATGATAAAAATTGAGTTACGAAACGAGATGCTGTCAAAAGGGGATGTAGCCATTGAAGTTCATCTTATTGTTTGGTACATAAATCCATTGCATCGTGACGTCAGACTCAGAGGTGCACACTTGCAAGTAAAGCTATATAAGCACTTTCACTGCGCGAGCGCGCGAGTCGCGGGATGACACCGCGGGTACACGCATGCGCACTCTGACCCCAGTAAGCGCGACGGACACTTATTCGATTTTTAAATTTTCTGTGTGTGTGACGTAGTGTTTGTTTTTATTTGTTTACAAGGTAAGTTTTACTGTCCATTTCAGATTTTGTTTTAATTATGAACATGCTACATTATTTAAAAATATATAGTTATTATTTTACCAGACACGAGCGAATATAATATAAAAAAAATAATATTTTCCATTATTACTTTTTAAATAATTATAGTACCTATGTCATAAGGATAGATACCGGATAGATCTGTTTTCATGTGCACTGAACGAATTTACTAAGACTGCTTATTGCATCTGCAGTACTTAGGTTAGTTTTAATCATGTATTAGGATGTAGAAATAAATATAGTTATAAACTAGATAAAAAGCTCAACTTCTCTGTCGCATTAGGCTTGCCTGTAAAGACAGATGTAAGTTTAAGAGTAATAAATAAATAAATAAATAAATATGTCAGATCATTACAATATTTATTGCTGGTAGAATACCTTAAAAAATGCCACATTTAAATAAATAAATTCATTAAATAATCCATCGAGTACCTAGTACATAAATAATGCGCGCGCGCATCAAAAAGACATCAACGCGTAATCACGCCCGATTTATCATAGATAGTGAAGGAAAATCAGTCTTCAGTTCATACAAATAAGGTTCAATGTCAAACCATACCATAACTTTAATAGATGGCTTTTTTAAATGTGTTATACTTATTGCGATCTTTTTAGTTGTATGGAAATTTGAAGAAAATAATAATATGTATATTTCATGATGCATAATCTTAAACTATGAATTTATAAATAAATAACTTTAATTCAAGTTTGTTAACGAGTTAGAATGTGAAAGAAAGGGGTATTTTTATCACTTGAAATATTTGTTTAATAATTGTGTGTGCTACTAATTTCTTTTTTTAACGCTTCAAATGTATAAGTAGGTTTGGAATATAAAATGTTATCGTATTTTCTCCGAATTTATTCTTAAAGTAATATATAATTTATTTGCGTGTTAAATACAGAAAGATGTTTGCTTATTAATAGTAGATAATCATTTCTACTTAGTACCAAAGGTTGTCACAAATCGGATCTTAACTGATCTTCTTTTCATACTACCAGCTAAGTAATTTCAGCTTCATATTAAATTTCGTCACCTTTCTGTTTTACCTTTCTGTTGCCAATTAGTATAACCTAATTGCTAAAATTAAAAACTACGCTACGCTTATTCAAATTATTATTTTGTCTAAACAATAGCAGCATAAAGTATAAAACACGTAAAAATTAAAGGCTACAGGCTACACCTAATGCGACAATAAAGTTAATTATGATACATAGTGCCACCTTCTGAAATTCTACTAATTAATACTAAAAAATGTCCCGTTCTTTCGTTGTTATGTCTACACTACAGGGACAAAATTAATTAGCAACCCGACCCGGCATCGCACGAACGCATATATATATGCGTCTTTATGCATATTTTACGGCAGCATTACAAATATATGAAAGTCTTCACTTTTCTATTATAACATGCGTAAATAATGCCTATAAACTATACGTGAAAACTTTGAATAATAGTAAAACCATATTAAAATCCGTCAGAAGAACTTCACGAAGAAACAGACAGAATAAAACAGCTATTTTAATACATAGAAGTATATAGGCAAAATTCACACACGTCCAAAACACAGTAATTACTTTATGCAATAACTATGTCAAATTTGTCCAATGCTAAACAGCACATAAAACTGACGACACTGCAATCGATTAAACCAACAAAATTAACTTCTACAAGCAATCAACTATTATGAAACACGTCAGAATTGCAACTTTATGGGAATTTAAATCGTGCACGTGAATAAATGCCTCGCATTGTTATATGCGCAGACGCATCCGACCTTTAACCAAGATATTGAAGCGATATACTCGTATCATCTGATGAATATTGAATAAAATTGTTTACAATTTAAAGGCTTATTGCATTACTAATAAATGTACATCATAAAACTTGTAGTACACATCAAAACTGCATTATAGTTATTTGATTGAGGAGCACTTTGTGGGCCTTTTTATGTGTGCAATTTGATGTTGATGGATTTTAACTTATGAGGTATCATTAGATTCGTATTAGTATAGGTTTCTTTCTTTCACTTTGTTTTTGGCAGGCTTTTTGTTTTTTAATAATATAAATATATTGCTTGTTTTGTTATTGTTATACTAACCAATATTAATACTTACTTTTTTAGCAATTAAATAGAATTTCTATCATTTTATAGTAAGTAATTTATTTAGAGTTACATACATGCTATAAACTAGCCGAATAATAAGCATTTATCAATAAATAAATTTAGTAGGTAGTAGTACTATCCCAAAACTATTTACGACAGTCGTATTATCACTGCAACCTTAAATATTATAAATCACTTATAAATGCCATCCGAGCTGGTAAACTTAATATTTGAAGTTTGCCGAGTTCAAATAAAATTTCTGCACATCGGATCAGAAGATTAACAGCTGACTTTACTGTGAAGATATTCAAGTTTTAGAAATTAAAATTCGACGTTAGTACGTCTTAGTGTCAAACTATATACCTAGCAACAGATGCAAATTTACAATTATCTCTTGAGGTCAAAATAGGTAGTTTGTTTTAGGTACTTACTACAATGATGGCGACCTCCAGATAGTGATTAGTCCAGATAGTGAGATCCAGATAGTGACTACTTCCGATAATACAAACTGAAAGCAAAAAAGAATATGTGGTCAGCATATACCGCTTTGCTATTATAAATGTTACGCCAGATATCGAATTCCCACCAAAGAGAATTATACCAAATACTTGTTATCAGACAATAAATAATATAAGATAGACATCTTGTGTCCGTTTATTAGGTACCTATGTGTTTGTAAAATCCTATGGACAACAGAGTATGCTTCCTAGTGAAAGAGCTCATGAAGAAGTTTTTTATTTTAAGCTTGGTACCTATTGCAATTATAATAATAATAAACGTTTATTTTAGACAAATTGTCCATTTAACAATTTCATATTTAAAATTACTTATTAAATATTAAATTAAAAATTACACATAAAGTAAATTATTAAATTAAAATAACATATTAAATTAAATGAGAATAAAAAATGTGTTTATATATGTAATAGGTATTTGTAGATGTATTATAAATTTATAATGTTCGCATAAATTTATAGGTAGTTACGGGACGGTTGTAAAAATTGTAAAATATTTTATTAGTTGTGAGATACCTATTTTTTTTACAAATTACAAGTTTTTCACCAAAACTTCGCTAGTCAAACTTAATTCCTAAATAGGTATGTTTGCCAATACCGATACTAACATTGGACATTTAGGACATCTAAGAATAGTACTGTAGTAAATCCTTATAGAACCAAGTGACATCACTACGAGTATAAAAAATTAAAAGAGTGATGTTCACTTACTTTTGCTTCATATATTTTTCAAATTTGTTGAAAAATAGCTTTTGACACGACTCATTCTTCCAAAGCTGTGTGTGCAATTTATATATTTCTTATACCTTTCTGCAATAGAAGAACAATTCTACAAAAGAGTTCTATTCCTTAAAGAGCATTCATTTTATTAAAAAATATTTCTACATCAAAAGAAATGCTGATTGATTGATGAGTCTGAATTGTAAGCTTCAAATAGATTTCATAACGTGTGGTCTGTCAGTGACCTGAAGACTCATAACCTTAAATAAACTAAATAACGTATTGATATTGGTGAAAGCAGGCTATTGTACGTAGCTTGTATAGATTTATAATATTACCATGTAGTATGTGAAGATTTAAAAGTTTGTTTATTTTCTTTCTGCTGACGCTGACGACTTCCACTGTTTCACAAGCCTCGTAGACATACGGGAACAGTTTAGTCATAGATGCCATTCCTAACAGGCGACTTGGTGACCCAACAAAGTACTATATTAAATCCAGAATCTGTTTTTGGTATTTCTTATGACGCGTCTCGACACCCACAGAAATTAGTGATTTTTATCTTGAAGACCTTAACTCCACTCCACCTGCAAAGTGATTTATTCCTATCTTTCCTTCTAACGCATTGGCGATATTTTAAACTGAATAGATCGCCGATGCCCTAGTAGGAACACAAGTACTATCTAATAGTAATAATAATAATAATAATAGTTGAGAGATGTTTCGTTGCTTTTTTTCGATACTAGCATCTGCTCGCGACTTCGTACCCGTTAAATTAGGTTTTGGTGCTTATTTTGGCCAATTAATATAATATCTTAATAAATTATAGCCTTTGTTTTTGTTTAATGTATAAGCTATATTACTCTAAGGTTTCATTTAAATTCATTCAGTGGTTTTTGCGTGAAAGAGTTATAAACATTCATACATCTACACATCTACACCTACAAACTATACCTATTAATAGGATTTATGGAAATATTTAAAAATCTGTTGCACATTTTCAATGTAAACGTTTTAAAAAGACGAATGAAAAGGTGACTAACTTGACTGACTATCATTCAGACAATTTCAAAAGATTCATAAAGCCCAGAATTTTCCAAAATTGCCATAGTAATGTAACAGTCTTATCTCATGGTTGTAAACAAAGTAGTGGCTGGCTACCGGCCGACACGCACTAAAGATGCAACCCATTGTTGCGTAGCGCCTCATATCTTTAATCTCCGTCGTTTAATGAACTCCGCCTAACGCATAACTAACCAACTACACTATTCAGGTCACTGGTATCAACAGATCAGAATTTACTTGCTTTTAATGCGTTCTTGGCCTCTTTGGTTAAATTATCTGTTTTTTTGTTGTTATAAAAGTTTAGGGTAGTTTAAGCGAGTACTTGGTAAAGTAGAGATAGAAATCCATGGAGTTCGGCTTTGGAAATAAAATTCATCCCATTTTCCGTAGATGTCGAGAAAAAACTTAAGAAGAACACAGCAGTTTCCACTTACTATTAGATTGTCAGTATACTTAATCTGCCACAATAGCCACTATCATTATCATATTTAGAACTGAAAAGTACGTGATTATACTACGCAAATCTTCATAAAGTACAACAATTTTAAGTAGCCCAGAGTACAGAAATAACAAGCTAAAGATATACGTACGTATTGTAATGATGTATCTCAGCAACTACCTGTAACAATGGATCATATTGTACACAATCACGGTACTGCCTGGGGCAACTGACATAATGATGACATTTATAGACGCCTCATTTGTCGGCCGAATGGTAAATTTGTTTGTGATTTATTTGTTATTGCTTTCCACTATGTTTATACTACATACAGACGGTATTGATTTTGTTTTATTAATAATAACTAAATCACCGTCGTGACCTAATAAGACTTCGGTAATACTAACTTTTGCAGGGCAATGACCTTTCTTACATGGCATGAGCTTTGATCACCAAGCAAAGGTTGTTTCTAACCGATTGGCATCTTCAGATACTTTTTTTTCGTAATAGTCTAGATTTCCTAAAATTTTCATTTACGATATATAATTCTTCTTCGGCCTGCTCTGGTAATTTTTTGTGAGTGGTTTTGGCGAATAAATATTTAGCGTTCGATCACCGAACTGAGAAACTTGGGAATAGGCAGTGTTGCTTATAGTAGGTACCTACAACAGTCATCTATATTTGCTGTTAACTGTCACTCTAGATAAACCAGTGTATAGTAAACCAGGTGTACGGTTCAGGCTTTAACATTCCACCTTTAACTCAATAAAAAAGGTACATAAACAAAGGATGAGTTAAATAATAATTTGAACTATTCAACTTTATTCACATAGTTTCATATGATGTAATAGCTATAATTATTGTTATGAATAATTAAGATTGTCGGAAGCTCATCAATTCAAATTTGCATAATTGTAGTTAAAGACATGTTGTGTCAATTAAATATATAATGAACTTTGAAAGTTCGTGATTTATTTGTTTGTGGAGGATTAGTAATTTTCAGTTTAATGATCTAAAAGGTCTTATATCAATACTATTTTTCCGCGGCGCAATTTCACCTGCATCTTTGCTTTCTGCTCTGCTCCCGTAGCCAGTAGCGTGATGTTAAATAGGTATACCTTTCTCGAGAACTGGGCTATCATTCGAAAAAATCATTTTCAAATCAGACTAGTAGTTCCAGAGAGCGTTTTAAAACAAACAAGTCGCTTCATATAATACTATAGATTGACCTTTTCATTATTATGAAAACGTCCACTGCTGGACATAGGTCATTTTTCAACAAATCTCATATCTCTTATTTATTTCACGTCAAACTTAACGTCTAATAATTCTTCGTCGTTTGACGAATAACTTAAATAATCTTTAACTTTAAAAAACTATACGTAGGTATGAGACGATTTTTAGACAAAATTAGCATAAGTATATGAAATACATAATTTAACAAAAACACGTTTAAGCTTTTGTTTTTTTTCTTATTAATAAGTATGTCCGGAATCTGGTTATTTAAAATTATATCAAAATTTACGTCAATATCTGTTATTGCTGTCTTGCAGTGCCGACAACTTGAAAAATAACTTTTATGACTGTCTACCAAAATCTGGCTATGTACCTATGTAATACTCGTACTGACTCCTTGTTTTAAAAGTGACTTAGGTATGTTTAACAGTGAACTATTATATCAGGCTAATAAATTAGTAACATATATTCATCAACGAAAATACTAAGTTACACTACAGACATTGATTACCTTGAGAAGAAAACGAGGTCAAAGTTCACTAAGGAGTTTAACAACACGAAACGAACTCACTGACTGCCGATTAAAAATAAAAACAAAAGACTAATCCCCAGTTTCTAAAAGGCTGATCAACGAAAAATTTCATGTCAAGTACCTAAAAACAAGCTAAAAGCATGGATAATAAGTTTAATTTTATCTAATTAGTTACTAATTAGATCAAATTAAACTGAATATTCATGCTTTTAGCCACCCAATTGTTACTTCACATGAGATTTAATAGGTGATTAGTAAATTTTTCGTTGATCAGCCTTTCAGAAACTGAGGATAACTCTTCAAATTTTGATTTATTTATGTGAATTTGCTACGTCGAAAACACCTACGTTATGTTATACGGTACAAACACGTTAAATATAATTCTTGCAAATAAACTTTTATAACACAATCGGACAATTACATACACAGATAGTAGGTATACATTCATAGAAATAACTCGGTAATTAATTACTTCCCAGTTCCGACATATTGAATTCATACAAAACTTCTTCTAATTTAATGTTAATGTTATGCAAGGTAGGTACATACTAAGAATTTAAAATTACTTCCTATTTTATTCGATTCTGACTGTCTTAGATCCCTAGAGATAGAAGCATGATAAGAAATCACAAGGCAGCCTTTATGAACAAAAGTAAAACATCCCAAATGCAACTTATTGCTTTTCTATTTAGAACCCAAATGCTTACACGCACGGTAGATATTTTATTACAGCTTTTGGTGATATTATGTCATTTTATTGTATGAGAAAAATATTGTAGTAGACTATTCTTGCCATTCAATCTTAACACCATTCATATAAATTTTGTTATATTCATTGAAAACAGATTTTCTATAGATATCAAGTACCAACAACATAAGCAAATAGGTACAGTGAAGCGAATCTGTCTACACGCTGCTGTTTGTAAACAAATGTTAGAAATAATTTTATTTGATATCAATACGAGTATGTCACTGCAGAATTTTGACAAATGACAAAACCCAGAGGATCTATTGCGAAAAAATATTAAATCAGAGTTTAACTTTAATCATTGCAGCAATCATAATTCAAACCGACGTTCAAATTCCGAACTGTCAATTGTCAATAAAAAAGACAATACCTAATGTCGACTGTCACATCATAAATCACAGATAAAAAAAGTATGGTCTAAGTGGCCAGTCACTGTATGTCAGAGGTCGAGTGCCGGAGCGAAAGCGAAGACGTTACGTGTCTACAATATTACGCAATGTTATAGCACTGCTTACATACTGCTATTTTGATTACAAAGCTATTGACGGGTTACTGGGTAATGCTAATTCACGTTTGCTCGTGTCAAAGTCAAACAAAAAGATCGTAACCTGTTACTTTTTGTAGTAATTCGCAATTGTTGTGGCATAATGGTTGCGGTACTCACTAGCGAGGTAAAGGGTTCGAAACCAATGAGATCTAAAGCAAATCTGGTGACTTCAAAATTTGTCATATACTACGGCGAAGGACAACTCCGTGAGAAAAATATAGCACAAAGTATCTCAAGTGTGCTTTGACCTATTAAGAATTACAGCTACCGTAAAATAAAGCTTTTTCCGTACTAAATTAGAACCTTTAACATGCAACTTCAACTGTTTGTAAAAGGTCTAATTGCTAGTGAAGTATGCAATAGATATTTATTCCCACATGACTTTTGTTTTTATGATGCGTTTATTTATAATAATGTTAGTACCTGTCGCTCCTCTTTATAATGCGTACTCTTGTACGTTATAATAAGCAATAAATACAATAGTATATAGCTAAAGCTAAGCAGTTTAACCTGCCTGGGTGGCTCAGTCGCTGTGTGCGGCAGAAACGCTTGGACATAAAGATTAAGCATTAGGTTTTTTATATCTCAGTATTATCCTAGAGTATAAAATTGTGCCCGGTAAATGACAACAGACAACAGAATCTTGTTTACCCTTAAACAGCTGGCAAAACATAAAGTTTGATCAAATCTTCCTACACCTCAGGTAAAGCAGCTCAAAGTATTTAACTTACATCTGTAATGTTATAGTTACAAATGTCATTGTTGTAAATACCACAAATTAGCAGTAGTAAGTGCACAAAATTTACTACATATCCTACGTAACGGCTGTATCTAGGTAAGTGTGACGAGAGACGAACGCAGCTTCCGTGAGACTCGCCTACATTCAACAATAGTTAGATAAATTTCGACCGGCTCAAGCACAATTTGTATGTACATCGTTTGATTGTGAATGAGAATTTTTTACTTATCTATCTAATTACTTTACTGGCTTACGATGAGACATCGTCAGCCAACCTGGACTTGCCAATCTGCCTTGAGCCAGCCATGATCAATGCTTATGTCTTCTCAGTATGAAATGAAGCTTTTTATTTGCTTATGATAATAATGGACTAATAATAAAAGGAGCTAACTAATATAATATTGATATTTGAAAGAAGTCTACTGCTGGACATAGGCTTATCTCTTAGTGTCGTTACATTGACCGATCGTGAGCCGCCCCCGTCTATCGCTTGTCCGCCACCTATAACAAGTCGTCGGCCCACCTTGTGAGCCTACCCACGTTGTTACTATACTACTAGTAGTATATATAGTAGTACTACCATATAGACGGTTCACACTGCCCGCATCACGAGTGTACTACGAGAGTGTGTCTTCTCATGGGCGCCGGCAGCATGGTGTAACGGGTGCACTTGCATCCCCTTGACGAGAAAAATACAAAAAGGCTAAGAATTTAAAAAGAACTCAGTTTTTTAAATAAACGTCTTTAGGTTACTATCCAAATTTGTTCAGTGGCATCCTCCTGAATATTAGATGCACCCCCCTGAAAGTCAAACGCACCCCCTAAAAGTAATCCTGGCGGTGCGGCGGGTTATTACGTTGAGTGTTGTGTCTCTCTTTGTATTGAAAACACTACGCGTGTTTTCAATACACACAGAAAATGCGTTCACATGCAGTGTAGATGCTCTTTTTCCTTCTGTTTCTACGCACTCCTCAGCGTAGTGCGGGCAGTGAGTGAATCGCCATAGTACTACAAAATGCATAAATTTGTATCTATTGAATCTGACTACAAAGAACATCAACGCACTATCATATTTTGTAATAGTTTTTTAGATTTATTTCACACAGTCATAGCCACTAGCTTATTGTCTTATTTGACAATATGACGGTATTAAATATTGTACAATTGGACAACCGGACTTATGTTTTAGCATGGTCGCGTGCGAAACTGCTATAGCCATTTTTTGCGGCTGTAAATATCATTAGTAGATAGTGTACTCGTAGCAACTCGTAGATATGCGGCTTAGCCGTAATTTTTTAATAAGTTTTAATCAATATTACTAAGCCATCCTAGCCGCATGTTCTAAACTATTTTATACAATGGTTTTTATACTAGTACACAGCATAAAATATTATTTTATAGTTCTACTGCTAAAATTTGAATTGCTATCGTACGTTTTACACAAACCTTATTCTCATAAATTATTGTAGAGGTTTGAAGTGTGCACAAAGCTACGCTGCGGATATTAACGTTGTTTTTGTGTATCTGTTTTGTCTTATAGCGGATATATCCGTATAACAGTTACTGACAGTACAAAGACTATTCTTATCATTAACACTGATCTGAAAATGTATGGAATTTGCCAGTAAAAAGTACCTGAAAAGTCGACATTAAGGTCACCATGTTAGTAGCTTACGGTGTTGATTTTTCGGATGCTGTTCACCATTCCTGAATTCCACAGACTACCAACCAATACGTAAAGTAAAATTATTTTGTTGGCTTTATTTGAAAACCCGATTGTATGCAATGGATCGTTCACATTTTTTTATCTATATTTAGGTCACCTTTTAATCTAATAGAGATTAAAAGGTGACCTAAATATAGATAAAAAAATGTGGTGATAAATGACATCATAATATGTGTCACGAAAATTTAGAAGAGACTTACAGTGGCAGTCACTATTTGTAAGTATATAAAAACTTTAATCCGAAATGATTTTCTGTTCGGCGCCAATAGACATATTGTAAAAGCGACTCAGCGCTGTAAGTAAATCAGTACCTATTCAATAACATTATAAGACTGTCATTTAAACACTAAAATCCAATTATTCTGGACTAAACAAATATTTTGTCACAATGTACAATGTAGATTGTTATACTTGTAGAGGGCAAAGAAATATATCTTAATATTATTATTATTTTATTACTGAATCTTCATAGATCCTATTCGTAATCAATTAGTCATCAATCATCAACATCAATAAAGTAATTCGTAGTGTGAATGAAGCTTTAAATAAATATTGATACATAATAATAAAATACATAAAGTATTCTTATAATATACACATTGAACTAAAAAAAAATATTTACACTTGGTAAAGGTTAAGAGTCAATACCTACTATGATGCTCATCAAAGTTGATAAAAAGCTTGTTGCTAATAAACCCGGAATTATTGTTAATAAACCCGGAACTATCGGTTAATATTTATAAATAATATATATAAATAGTTTATAGCAAAGTCTTTATTTCCTTCTGTTTTTTCGCTAACTTCTTTCAAACCACGCAATTATGATACGGTTTTCAATTTTCTTTAGATTATGTCTGCGGAAAGATTTGTACGAAATTTATCATGCATGTTATGGTAAAGAAAAGTCGAGTACAAAGAGTTGTAATTAAGTCGTAAAAAACATATTAGTGCAGTTACATGTGTAGTGGCCGAGGTGACTCGACAATATATTATTATTATTAAAGGTCAAGGTCCGAAATAAAATTCTGACACTAATATGTTTTTGTCATAAAATGTCACAAGGGTTAGCAGAGTTGTCGTTCATTGTGGCTTTTTCCAACTATAAGGTCATTTTGCAATCTATACTTATTATATAAAGGGGAACAGTTTGAATGTTCGCTGGAACGCGCTAATCTCTGAAACTAAGTACCAGTTGGATTTAAAAACAATCTTTTGCGTGTGATGGAAGGTTATAGCTATGTAATATCACGCTACTGGCGACGGGAGCAGAGTAGTAAGCAAAGACGTGGGTGAAACCGCGCTGCGGAGAGCTTGTATTATGTTATTTCGCCGTCTGTTGGTAAAAGAGTAGCTGTAACGTGCTGGTGGACTATATCCTACGCCACTACGTTATTTAGTTCGTAGTTTACAGTACTGTGTATATATTATATTTATAAAGCAACTGAATCTGACCAAACTAACCCAAACATCAACTTGTTCTTAACCCTTAAATGCATAACAACGTATTTTCAATCGGAAAAAATATATGTGTTATAAAAAGTGGTCTAGATGACCGGAAAAATAAAAAAAAAATTCAATTTTTTTTTAATACCTTTTATTTTCAAAAAACCTACAAGTATCGTTTTCGATACAGTATGCAGTAGTACACTATATTATACTACAGTATAATATAGTGCAAATAGATAAACATATTAGATATTGACAGAGCTGTGGAATACTGTGTAGCAGTCTTTTGACTTTTTTGAACACAAATGGACGTTACATTTAGCACATTTTATAATGCTGAGTAAATGGCAAGAGGGCATCATACATCTACCTCGGGTTTCTGTCCTTATCTGGCTGTGATTCATTTGATCCAATCTGACTTCAAGTGGAGGCAATGTTTGGCACGGTTTACCCCTTCGGATTTTAGGTGGTGGCCCTTGTGATGTGCTGGATGGGCTGCTAGTGCTCGGGCGCCCTCTGGCAGCAGCTGGAGCATACTTGCACAGCGTATCGGCCAGTTCCGACCTAAAATCAGCTAGATTCAGTATAGTTTTCTGTGGTACACCATTTTTAGTGGAGACTTTTTTGTATAGGATCCAGGCATTGATAACGGATAAATCCAGCAGATGATAAAATATGCGCATGTACCATTTTCTGCTCTTCATTCGGATTTTATATCTTCCTAGAAAGGAGTCCATCAAATCAACGCCCCCCATGTGAGCATTATATTCTTTTATCAATTTGGGGCATCTAATGGCAATCCGCTGTTTCTCTTTTTTATCGAACCTATCAATATTCTCTACAGGCTCGGCTCCTACATAAGTTGACGCTAATATAACTTGCTTGTTATCCTTCCAGCTTACGGTGGTTATATCTACGCCTTCGAAATTTGTGACATATTCATCGTATGAACCTCGGGCTACTGTATTTTTCATAACATCCTGTTTTGATGGAAGCTTGCATGACTTACCCAAGCGGTTTCGTTGTATAGTTCCCAAGGAGTGAATTCCCTCTTTAGCTAATACGCACATCAAAGGCAAGGACGTATAAAAATTGTCAAAATAGACAATGTGGTTTTGTTGCCTTGGAACTACTCTGAGAAGATTCAGTACTGTTTGCCCAACCACTCCAACATAGGGTTCATTTGGCAATCTATCATCAGCCTCTTTTCCAGCATAAATTTGAAATTTGTATGCATAGCCCATCAAATTACAGAGTACAAATAATTTGAACCCCCATTTGTGGGGTTTGTTGGGAAGGTACTGTTTGAGGAAATGGCCTATTTTGGTTGCGCACATTTGCTCATCTATGGATAATCTTTGTTCTATTGTAATGCTTGAAAATTTTGCGTTGAGATGTTCTATTATTGGTCTAAGTTTGTGAAGTTTGTCATGGTGAGGATGATTCGCAGGTAAGTGATTTTCATTGTTGTTGAAATGCAGAATCTTTCTAATTTTCTCAAATTTGTTTACCGGCATTGCGTCTTTGATAGGGCTGAAACCAAACTTTGCGGACCAGTAGGATCGTGTGCTGGGATAGTGGTATACAGACATAAATATGAGGATACCTAAATATTTACGCAGGTCTGATATTGTTAGAGTATCCGGTCTATCTGGTTTTATCTGAACAGCATATCGAGTAGTTTCTGTCACAATTTTTTCCAAAATATCATTTGTAAAAAAGTATGTGAAAAATTGATATGGACTTTGCAATTCCATCACCGCTGGAGAAAGTTCCTCGTTTCCTCCGAATTTGACTGCATCCTCATTATAAACAAGTGATTGCTTTTTCCATACTAAATTCCTTGTATTCATGCTAAAAGCCGGAAGTTCTGAACTACGAGTAGTACCTGGTAATGGTGATTGTTCATCATTGTTTATCAAAGGAGGGTCCTCTTCATCGATCCCAGTTGGAACTTCATCTATGGCCTCGTCTTCTTGCTGATCTTCAAGCTCTCTCACCAACTCTTCCCGAGACGTATAGTACGGTATATCTTCTTCGTCTGATTCTAACCCGTCATCCGATATCTCGCCATTTTCTATACGCTGAAGCAAATTTTCTATCTCCCTATCTGAAAACAACACACCACATGCAAAACCAAACCTCCAACAAGCTCAAAACATAATAAACGCAACCCAAAATGAAACTACAATCACTTTTTCTAAGATTCCCAAAAAAGAACGTTAGTGCATGATGTATCGAAATCGATACATGGATAAAAACGAACTTTTGAGAAACAAATATAACATAAAAATGCAAAATACAAACATCTGCGTATAGATTTCAGACTTACCTTTCATCCTGGTATTTTTTCAAGAAAAAATATTCGTAATTTCCCGGTATGGCACCAGATACAAATTTGAAATTTTCACAACAACTACTTGCTTGCGACCATAAACATTGTGAGTAAAAAAAAAAGGCAAATTGTCAGAACTGTCACATGTCTATTCTTTTTTTTTTTTAGTAATAGGCAATGATAAGATTGGCCATTCTACCTGACAGGTCAGTTTAAAAATAAAATCGGAATAAGGCTCTGAAGTCTTTGTATCGTTTTCGATACTTTATGCATTTAAGGGTTAAAACAAGTAACATTTTCAGAGAAGGAGAAAATTATTTTTGCTTATTCGTGCTTAGCAACAAATCGTTTACGAGTCGGTTGGCAATTAAAAAAATCCTAACAATATTATAAACAAATTATTTAATAGTAATAATAACGATGGTTGTTGTCAATGCTAGCTTCAAGGCCACGAAGACACTAATTTTAAAATAAAATAATTAAAACATTCCGATCAAAATTAAATTGATAGGATTGTTGATTTCATTTCCAGTTTTATGAATTGGTGTTTATGATTTTAAATTTAAATTAATTTACATAGTTATGTTTGTGCATTATTTTAGAGTGGAATTTATTTTTACCTAGATAGGTTATATTGGATATTTGTCACGTTCTAAATCGTATGTTCATAATGATTATTATAGTTATGTTTATTATGTTTTATAATCAAATAATAATAATTATTATTATTATAATCAAATAACTATTTTTAAATATAGCATTTATTTTATCAAAAAATACAGAAATCGCATTATTAATATTTAATTCAACATATTATGTATTAGAGATAATCTAATTCTTGCGTGCCCTTATAAGTTTCTTGTGCTGTGCTCATACGCGAAACATTTAAATTTGGTGAAAGAAATTTAATTTATTTAGAAAGCATACAATGATATTAAAAGTAATTCAGTACATAAAGTGTTTTTGTTTAAACCTTTTGAATTTGTTTCATAATAACATTAATTTTCGACTATTTTATATATAGAACCTTAAGTTTGATGATATTTTTTTAAAGATATTTTTATAATTTGAATAAATTTTAATATTTGTATGTCCAAAATCAAAACATAGCGAACAAATAGATTCAAGAACACCAACGTACACATTACCTATGTTTCACAAATAAAGTTAAAATAAAAAAAATAGAAAAACAAATAGTTTTAAACAGGTAATCTTAAATAAATAATAACATTAGATACACAAAAGAAAAATTGTTATAAAACATGTTTTCATATGAAAATATATTTAACATTAGCTAACCTTATTTTTCTTTTGTTTCAGGTAATTATATAACTGAAATATACTGTTTAGGAATGCTGAGTTATGGATTTAATTTGTGTAAGCCCTACACCATTCATAAATTAAGATAAGTTGCAAGCGTCCATAAAGTAAGTTGTTATCATCTGGCGCACTGTAAGTTTGTTAGCCACTTTAATCATAAAAAACAACTAGGTATAATGTTTACTTTCAAACCTTTACGGGCAATCACTATTTAAGAAAACATTATTATGATTACAAAACGTAATGCCATAATATTGACTAATAACTTTTCAAGTTTGGATAAACTATCGAATTGCCTAGCCTATAATTTGTTAATGGCTCGAGTATTACACAATTTTGTGTTACGCGAAATTATTAACTTGGGTTAGATGAGTCGTGAGAAAGATTGAACATCACTTACTTAGCCTTGACTTTATATCAATTGTAATTTATGCAAGTGCTACTAAATCGTTTATTAAGTGATATACTATGGATCGTTAGCGTTCGTTCGGTTGTTTTTATATTTTAACAATCGTATTTACAATTTGAAATATCATCTATTTTAGTAATATTCGTGCAGAGTGTGCGTTTTATATAAATGTTAATGGTAGATGCCTTGAGAGCCTTAAATAACGTTAATTATATCGAGATTTTTCCAAAATGCGATTCGATTATTGCGTCAGAGCTTATTGCAGCCCAACATGATATTAGTATCAGTTCGACTTTGAACAAAAATGTTTCGTTCATCATGTCGTCAGAATTGATCAAAATAATATTATATTTATTTTCCATTTCTACAAAGAATTTAAAAACTTAGCATAACAATAGGTAATCTGCATTTTTAACAGAAGATCTAGTTGTATGTAGATAGAAGATTGTATATCTTTGAAATAGAAGGCAAGGTTGACCTTTTAAACTAACAAATCGCTACTTCGGGGAAGAAAGGGCGTAAAAGCCAAAATAGCAACTTTACAGGGGAGCGAAAAAACGTTTTTTTTTTTAAATTTTGGAAAATAACTTTTTTTGCAATAGAGTTAAATTCGAATGAATTGGTGATATTTACTTGCATTTAAGTGCTCTTTAATATCAAGAAGCTTAATTTTAAGTAGACCTTATGGTTTAGAAGATAGGATGGATTTACGACCCAAAATTTTAATAAAAATGGCTTTTACACCGTCTATAAATACGTACTATAGGACGTAAATCCACAAATATCTATAATGCTAACATACATCGTGTCGTATAAACCATCTTTAGACAGTGAAAAGGTCGTAATGACTGCACCACTTATAACAATTATCGTGAGTAAACCTACAATTATTATAATTTTGTAAGATTTAATGTGGTGAATATTGAAATTAAGGTGCATAGAAGCTCAAAATAATAGCATAATAATTATTATTATCTGATTTATCATAGTTCTATATTACAAAATTTATTATAACGAATTAGGTTACCTACCTGTTAAGTTAAATGCACACGATTCATGAATAGTGAAACAAAAGAAAAGATTTAATTGAATTGAACTTTGATTATTTTCATTAATTTAAATTTTAAGTTAACTGTGATAAATAATTACTATCATCTAATATTAATTAATTAAGAAATAAATTAACTAAAATTGATAAAATAGTATAAAATAATGGTATGTTTGTAATTTATTCTACTAGGTAGGTATTGGTGTATTAAATAAATAAATTTAGTTAAGATGCAAATCAGTTTTATTCATTCATAAATCAAATCAAATTGACAATAATTAGTAATCTTCTTTTTTTTCTATTTCCTTTTCTGTTTTTTGTTTCGTTTTCTTACTTTTTTAATTTTATTGCTTGTAATCGTATTCTTCTTTATTTTTTTTATCTTTTACTTTCTTTTTATTCATCTTCTTTCTCTTCTTATATATTTTTTTCTTTTTCTTATTTGTTTAACCTTTTTTTTTAATTATAATTTGTAAAATAAATCTTTCTTCTACTTAATAATCATTCATGCATTATTCTAATGAAATTAAAATGTAGATAAGTACCCATTCATTCTAATTCCTCTACTACATCGTCTTCTTCGTCGGTATCTAGTAATTGGTCTACTACTGTTTTAAAATGAGGCAGCGAGTCATTACGTAATAAATATTGTATTTACGACCAAATATTCTTTCATACTATGGTGATACGCCCTTATTAATTTGAAATAATTAAATAATGTCATATACGTCAATTTTTTTTAATAAAAATGGTTTTGGTGAGAAAAAAATCATGGGGGTAAAAGCCATTTTTTTGGGAATATTGAAATTTTAAATATACAGATCGATAGAGCGTCGAAAACTAAACAAAGTTGCATTATTAACTCATTTTGGCCAAAAGTGGCTTTTACGCCCTTTCTTCCCCGAAGTAGCGAAATGATTGACATTTTTTATTGTATTATGGACTTTAATATTCAATGTTCAAGTAAATAATGAATTCTAAACTATTTATGTTAATGATTATTAATTATAATCTACATAATCCGGCTGATACTAAATTAATGCGAAAAGGCTAATTTATCATTTTCAATTTGTTTCTTGCAACATTATAATCAAAATAAAACCTGTTTTAAAAAATATATATTTATAATAAAAATAAATAGATTTAAATTTATTTATTTGTGCAAATGTCGAGTAATTATGTAAAATGATTATTTTTTGATTGACAAGGGCAACATTTTGTTTTACTTTTAAGTCATTTTGCCATTTAATTACCGTTTTATTGACCGTTAATTGTCAATTGTATTAATTAAAAATTAATATCCTAATAATTATTTAAACACGATAAATTTATATTTTTATTTTGAACGCTGCTTTACTTTATATCTAAGATTTATTGTCTTTCTAATTTAACTTTTAATTTATACTTATATTTTAAATAGCATAACCAAACTTACTAAATACTCATAATCGGGCTAATTGTTTCTGTGTTCAAATACGGTTTTTTCGACATTAATGCTGATAATAATAATAATAATAATAATAATAATATGTGGACACTATCACACATCGTCATCTAGTCCCAAGCTAAGCAAAGCTTGTAATATGGGTACTAGATAATTGAAATAATATAATACTTATACATACTTTTTTTTGTAAATACATACTTAGAATACATAGAAAACACCCAAACTGAAGACAAATACAAATGTTCATCACACAAATATTTGCCTTCCGCGGGAATCGAACCCACGACACCCGGCGTCGCAGTCAGTTACACTAACCACTAGACCAACGGTGCAGTCAAAACCGTGTTGCCAAGAAAAGATAAAAATAGCTAACTTTTTTTACTAACAAACCTAGGTACTTTATAAATATTGATGAATATAAGATATAGGTAGTAGACTTTATGTAACATATCAATTAGATGACAAACGAATCAAGTTCGCTGTAATGCTCGGTTCGCCTTCCTTCCTCACACATGTTATGCTCGGATATGTACCGTTACGTAAGATTGCTCGCGGTCAGAGAGCACCTTTAGGTAGGTATATTTATAAAATATT
The DNA here is from genome assembly GCA_963082885.1 of Parascotia fuliginaria. Taxonomy (NCBI): domain Eukaryota; kingdom Metazoa; phylum Arthropoda; class Insecta; order Lepidoptera; family Erebidae; genus Parascotia; species Parascotia fuliginaria. The sequence goes on from OY720184.1 coordinate 9,690,986, forward strand.
AATTAATCTTCTTTATCTCTAAATAGTACAAAGCAAAGACGTTATTTCTTCTGTCTGTTCCTCTAAACTTCTTTTAAACAAACTTTGTGTGCGGCTGCTGAGAATAAGGTAGCGAGCAGTAGCGGAAGTGTTATGTAAATATTTCGATTAGATATCTCATACATATCTATCCACATTTCAAGTGTTGACAGATTAATCTTAAACATAATTAATCAATAATTAGGTATTTTATTAACTATTTATCCTAATATAAATTATTAATTGCAATTCTCTCAAATAAAGTCTAATATAATGTACATATAATTTAAGATAGCTTTTAAAGAGGATATTAAATTTACATAGATATATTAATTAAGTACTGTTAACAAGAATTTACGTGGTTCAGAGATGTACGCAAATAAATCCTTTTTATTATAATTGATGATAAAATAGTCATGTTTTTAGTGTAAAGAAAATGTTGGGGTTATTTTTTTATTAAGCACCTAGATACCTAATAGATACTTTTTTAACTACGGTAGGTAACTAGCCCATTGCAGAAAAATACTAAGCCTCGCCCTCGCAGATTGCATCCAGACTCTCGAAGCATATTTCTTTATATAAGAATCTGTCTCGGGCAAGAATCGAACTCACGACATTGGCGTAAGATTAAGGCAACTAGGTATATCATTATATTTCTCTTTGCTCATCTATAATAGGTAGTATTGATTGATATCATAGATCACGATTCAAGTTGACCGGACATACCACAGCTGGCGTAATGTATACCTCTGCTTATACAATGAGAGAAAAGTGCGATGCAGTATTATATCATTATCTTCTAATTTTTAGTTTAAAAAAAAATAAGAAAACAATAATCATTTCATAAAAATAATTAAATCCAGTATCAATGTTTAAATAAACAGCAGATAGATATGTAGTTCTATTTTTAAAAGAAGTTTTTTTTGTGCCATATTTTTGTTACAGTGTAGGTTTTCTGATAATATTTACAATTACCGTAATTCTCGTAATTGTTGATAGTTACTTTTACCAGATAAAAGTAAAATTTATTATTTTCAAGGTCTGCCAACTCAACTTCAAAACTTTCATGCCTATTAAAAATTTATGCATGGTATTTTATTCATTATTCATACCAATGCTAGGTCAACGAAAGTCTTAATTATGGTTGCTTACATAGTTTAGAATAAAACTGGTTTTATAAATGCCCATATGAATTTACTCGAAATATAAAACAGTGAAACAGCAATACCAAATAAATGTGGCGTGTGAAGCTTTTCACAAATCTACTATACTAGGCGATTTTATCGTGTCAGCAAATTGTGTTCATCATTCTTTGATTCCACTAATTTCTTTACCATTACTCTGCCAGACATATTAAAGAAAAAAAGCAGAAAGTTATTTACACAGTTAATTGTAGTAGTTGACAATAATATAATTCTCGTAATCACCTCCAGTCTAATTCTTATATGTTTTTTTAGTTAAGGATAGAAGTGTATTCTGTAGGTAATAATAAATATGAGCTAGCTGTCATTTCCTTTAGTTGTGACACAAGAGGACTCGAAGTCCGTTGCGTTCTGTGAATAGATTCGTCACACACTGAAAGGGAAAGTGTTTAGTTATTACTAACCTTTAGCAATTTGGCATGTATATTTGCTGTTAACACTCATGTAACCACTAGTATGACACAGATTTGTGTGGTCATTTAGATTGTTTAGCCACCTCATAAACTACCGCAATGTCATATCACAGCAGTAATTTCAAAAAGTAGGAAAATATGTTTACGTAACATGGCCTTAGTGATAGGCTAATATTAGTGTGATAACATTTTCCGTGAAATAGAAAATAAATAAGATGAGGATTGCTAATAAAAGGTAGACAGAGGTATACTAAAATTATATATTTGGACTATTTTAGATCCTGTGTTAAAAGTGCGCGTCTATTGTCATGTACGCACACAATTCCTTTCTTAGCAATTCTCGACAGAGAAATACAAAACATTTTTGTAGATAAACGGTGACCTGAAATGTATACCTATTAAATAATCTCAGATCTTAGTGTCTAGATTAAACAGTTAAAAATAGGTATTCCCGTAAAAAATAACTGTGTATGAACAGAAAAATTAGATACATCACATCCTAGATATTTTCGTAGAACAATGACGTATTTTTCATAGAACGATGTATATTTATAGGCTTACACATTTAACGTGACCTTAAGTATAATTGACCTGCTTAGATTCCAGACTATTCGCAGACGAACTAAGTAATAAAGATCTTAAGATTTAACCATTCTCACACAATGCAACATGCAGCCTATTGGGTTATGAAAATTTAGGAAACAAAAGTATATTTATTGTTATGAAATTAATGTTACACTGTTATCAGTTAATTATAATTGTAATAATTGTGTTCACTTAATTTTAATTAGTCTCGGTCTCACAGTATTAATCGAGATCTTGTATACAGGTTTCTATTTGTGAAATATAGCTTACATAGTTAGGGTTCCGACGTAAGACATTGTAAGTGACTTTAAACTGTTTTAAATTTGACTGTTAGCTTGGACTACTAGTTATGACGATTGCATTGCCACTGTTGGTAAACCAAGAAGCAAATATTTGAGTGGACAATTTATATTTGGTTTTGTAGTCTTACTAAGTGTAGTTTGTAAGTAGTTATTGTATGTTTGTGTATCCTTAGCTTGCACAAAGCTTCTTAAACTAAGTTATTAAAAATTTATTCTTATTCATGTAATGTTCAATGTTAAACCTATATGTATACAAAATCTGTTCGTTTAAAAGCAGCTCGCATTTCATCGTTAATCGAGATCGACTCTATAAACGAAGCTGTAATATTCACACAAAAATGTGTTTTATGTTTTATCTGATATATTGTATCACCATCGCTGTAAACTACTTTAATTATGTCCGTATTATAAAAATATTAAAACATTTTAAATTTATTTGAGAATATACAGCGTTTAAAAACTATTTACACACCTAAAAAAATTTAACCGCAAATAAATAAAATGTAATTCAAATAAGTAATGTAACTTTGGTTCTCAGAGTAAAATACCATTATATACCATTTGTAGAGCCTACTGTGATCCATGACTAGTTTATATAAATTATTTAAAATAAATAAAATAACAAATGAATGGCTCAACGGCATTCATTCAAGATATCAATTAACAATTCGATGCGATATTATTGTTGCAACGAAACAGAGGAATAAGCCCAAGGGTACATCACGATGTAAATCACTAAAAGCCTAAATGACTAAAACTATTATTATGCATTGATAGCCGTTCAATGGTCTTCTTTGAAGCTATAAAGTCGGTACATTACTATTATTAAGCGCATTGTCAGATTTGTGTTAGACAACGCTAAAAACAGTTATTTAAGCAGATGCTAATTTCATAGCCGGGGCCTGTAGTTACAATGATCATTGTTAATAACAATAACTGTAGGAACATAAGAATTTACGCAATCTGTCGTGTCTTTAGATGTAGATACGATCTTTTACTTCTTAACCAGTTACTTCTTTGTTCAATTTACTACCTTTTAATAAAATAATACACTTGAATTTTAATCATATAATATTATGGCCTAAAGGATCTTTTAATATCGGCATAACACGTATATCTGTAATGCAAAAGCATGTAGCATTTTGCATTACAGATTTTGAGATATTTATTCAAAAGTTAGCAGATACGGGATATCTTCAATAAAAACTCAACGTTACTACTTATGTACAGAATAATAATCTAACTAAATTACAGTATGATATCTAGGAGAACCTTATAGGTACTCGTCGTAGCTGACGCTTCGAAAAAACGATGACTACAGATAGGCTTGTGTTCACAAAAAAATTATCATTTAGTTGCAATTGAGATTAACAATATATTATTCATCTTATTCCTAATTTGTTGTAATATAGTTCGTAATAGTAAGTTTAGGTTTAATATAATCTAGCTTTACTGACTTATCAGTGATTAGCCGACCTAGGTAGTGAGTGATATTACGGTATATTAATTTGTATTTAAAAAATAAATAGGCAGTGTACATCGAAGTTTTGTAACATCTTGTATAGGAACCATTAGATTGCCATCTTTAATATTCACGCATCTAAGTATCTTTCTTACGCAACATTAAATGCACGGAACAAACAGCCATATTCCTGGTACGGCCGTGCGATAATTAACTCTTATACCTCATTCGAATCTTATTTGTTTCCCTTACTTACCTGATATAAAACACTTTTTAGTGTTTTTTGTCGATAATATTATATTTAGTAGGCAGGTATCTATCAAAGGGCACATATACTGATAAAAGTGGCGAGCGACCGGTAGAGGGTTTGGGTACTTAATGTGAATATACGTCCGGCTGATGATTATGATTATACTAGCTTCCCGCGTCTTTGCTTACTGTTCTGCTCCCGTCGCCAGTAGCGTGATCATAGCCCATAACCTTTCTCAAGAACTAGGCTATCATACGCAAAAAGAATTATTCAAATTTGACTGATAGTTCCAGAGATTAGCGCGTTCAAACAAACAAACTCTTCCGCTTTATATAATAGTATAGATTCAGAGTAACATACCTTATGTTACCTCCTATTTTGTGGCTTAGTACCTTCTTCATCATCACAGTCATAAGTCGTCCACTGTTGAAGAGGGGATTTGAATCCATTGTCCAAAGGGTTGCCGCTATTCTTACACTTCAAGTTAACTTTGCAACGATTAAGCTTACAGCAGACGTTGCTTTTAGTCTATTTAAAATTTTCATGAACAAAAATAAGTAATTAAATGTTTAAATTTAAATTTACAAGTCTATTAAAATTGGTAGGTATCAATTATTGTAAAAATAACAGTGTTAAGTTCACTGGAGGCAAGGTTACGTATCGAATTATATACTCGTACTATTCCGGTACAAGTCTATTAGACATGTTGAGAGATTTGGCGGTAAATACACACGAACGATGGAACGAATGGTTAATTTCTTACGAACCTTCACTATTTTAATATCATCAGCTTGGAAGGCGATATATTGTTTTCCTTTAAAGCTTTTTTATTATAAACTCTTTTTTGAGCATTGTAGTAATTTAAATTAAATTTAATAGGCAGGTGTAGTAATATAATAGAATATAATAATATCATAAAGTAAACATATAACTATAGCTTGTGTTATGGGGAATGTGGACATATTATACATAGAAACACCCAGACCATTGCAAATAGACATGTTCATGCACACAAATATTTGCACTGAGCAGGAATCGAACCTGCGATGTCTGCGTGGCGCAGTCCGTACACAGTACCACCGAACCACAGAGGCAGTCAAAAGTTTAGTCTTAGGAATTCGAGGCACTATGAACTAAGCCTCAACAAGCTATGGGTCTCTGAACTTCATACTTTGTTTTGAATTGATGAGCCAAATTGTAACGATATTGGTTTTAAAATAAGACAGGCTCTGTTCTGTGTTCTGTAATAGTGTGATATCTGCTAATATCTGCGTTCAAACTGTAACAACTTTATGTTCAGAATAAAATATTCGATGTGGACATCGTTCAATACTCCCTGTCTTTTTTGAAACTGTGTCTCTATCTCAATTATCACTTACTTAAAATTGATAAAAAACTAAGTACTTTATAGTTATAATACTTGTCCAAATTTTTTTTTTTTTTTTTTATAGTATAGCCTACCAAAGTGAGTCCACCCCGCCTGATGGTAAGCAGTCAGTGGAATCCAGAAGTGGCGGCCACTATACCAAAAGCCATTTAAACTGCTGGTATGGTGGCCTCCACTATGGCGGCTGGGAATGGGGTTAGGGGAAGGAAATGAGGGACGTGAGGAAAGGGGAAAGGTGGGAAATTGGGCCTCCGGCACTCTCACTCACCGAACGAAACGCAGTAGTACGGATACTACTACTCTTAAGTCGATCTTCTATGAGAGGGTAGTACTTCCCCGGACGATCCGGCGCATTCATGCTGAATTCAGCGTGGATCTACCACCGTAATAATAATTTGCCAATAAGGCGAATAAATTATGTTAATTTTTACAATAATATATTCGTGTGATGATAAATATTTCTTTATAAGGATATTCACGTCTCTATATTGATTTATTACAACTTTTATATGTATATTACATAATTACATTTAAAATTATAGTAAATAAAAATGAGGTTATAGTTCATGGTGCATAAGTCCCTGAGAAACATAATACACTTGTTTGGCAAACGCTTATTTTCATATAAATGGGCCTTTAGCATTATTATTCACGAGAAACATTTAGTTATTATTATTTATAATACCTACACAGTTTTTCGAAGTATATCTTGTTATTGAACGTACAATTCATCATCATCATCATTCATCACTATTCACACTAGGTCTTCCTATAGCAACAAGCATTTACGTCAACCGGTCGTCCCTACCATCTGTTGCCCGCCAACTTTTTCAGGTCGTCGGTCCACAATCCACCTTGTGAAGTACCTGTTCTCGTACGTAATAATACAAGGTACAACACTCTGTAACAAATATTTGAATTTGGATCATAGTCATAACTTCATAATAAACCTACCTACATTGTATGTGTTGCCAGACTCGTAAAACATGTGTATATTTGACAGTGACAGCAATTATTTTTACATGTAGCAACACTGCTAATGGGCGTGTTTCCCAAACACATTATTATGATAAAAACTTTATCAATATAAACCAAACAGCAAGGGCATTAAAATACGACAATTTGGTGTTTTATAAATAAGTCTTTGTAACTCATGGCGTAATCAAGGGAAAAGACATTGTTTTTGCTTTAACAACTTCTTAGCCATTAAAGCCCTGTATTAAAAAATATAATTGCGACTGTTGTGCAAGACGTTGTAGATTAAGTTTCCTTACGGGATACTTCATGTGATCCATTAATATTCACGTGATATAGGGATCCGTAGTGTAAGAGACTTCTCTTTTATCAATTTAAGAGAATAACTGCAACTTATAAAATGTTTGAGTGTGTTGTGTGATTACATAATCGTTAGATACTTCTTATGCACAAGGTTAAGGGTTTCAAATCGGATAATTATGCCCAAATATTCATACGCCAATAAACCTTAAGAAAGCTGTTGTTTGCAAAATTCATATTAAAGGGACAGAGACAGCATAAGGCTTATGGGCAACTTAAAAGTCTAGTCCAGAGGAAAGCTAAGCGTACCGTTTTGTAATAACAACTACTTTCATAAAGAAAGGTAGATACCTAAGGTCAGGCAGAGCGAGAATCCTCGTTTGAAAGTAAGTATCCCGGTTAGAAGAGTATGCATCTTTATTCTATAAAAGATTGCATCGCAACTGGATTTATGTATGTAGTATTGTAGGTATTACTGGGGAATAATGGCTTGTACTACCTATTACTTATTCTGTAGTATGTACTCATCACAATGTAGTGTAGTTTTTTATTGAAACAGGTAGGTATTTGACAAGAAACTAGTAGATAGACAAATTCCATGCTAAGTTAGTGGAACTCAACGCTTCTGGCGCGGTCCTTAAGCAGTCGAGGGCACTTTCTTAGTCGTTATTGGCAATGACACAATAGCCTAGTATCACAACACATTAGATTTTACGTGTGTAACACTTATGATAGAAGTTTAAAAGTACAGAGCGATGTCCGGCTACTTCTGACATTTTACACAATATTTACATAAATTAATTTGTTTAACGCATCAGCAATGGGCCATTTCGCAATTGTACCCACTAGAGACTCTTACAAAATTCATCTGTATTACCTTGCGATAGCAAATAACATTTATGTAAACACTTATTGCTCAGAGCAAATCGCTACCGAGGACAATCTCATTACACATGTATTAGTGAAGTAAGTAATTAAACATGCTTTTCATTTATTAGTTGTTTATAACTGCAATATTTGTGCAACGAAAACCACAAAATTTATGGCATAAGTTTTGGAATACACGTATGTATGGATGGCCAATAGCTTTAGGTTGGTACTGTAGTTGTTACCTATCTTCTTTAATAGGCCAAAACTGTTATTTTATGTTTAAACGACACGACTTACCTATACAGTATGCATTTAACTTGTAACAATGTTTTTTGCTTCGGTCAATTATTTTTGTCCGATGTGGGAATCGAACCTATAACTCCCTCTATTAGTCGCATTTCCACTGCACAGAGGCAGTCATATTAATATCAATTCTCAGTCTATAAAATGTACCTACTCTGTGATATTAATTTGTATACTCGTCACTAACTCCATGGTGTAACAAACTAAAAAAGGCCATTTTAGTCGACATGTCAAGAACGACTGCTATCACCCAATAACGTATGTTCTTTACATGGTTTGACAAAAATTGCTGATTTAAATGGAAATCGAGAACCAAAAAATATAGTTGTCTCAATGATAAAGAAAATTATAATATAAAAAAACCAAATTATATTCGCGATTTAAATTAAAAAACTGGTGTGAATTTTCTAACGAAAATATAAAATAAGTTATCAAAAATTAACGTTTTGCATATTTATCATACTAGCAGACACAATAGCCAATCAATTAATTGAGGTCACCGGTTGTCTGACGGACAGAAGTAGAGCTTAGAGCTTTAAACAACATTTTTCATAATATTATTTTCATTGTCCGTTAAATGTGGTCTTCCATCTAGAATATGATATCACCACTTATCCTGCGTAATAAATATGCAAATGTATACCTAACCTTAACCTTACTACGAACACCAATCCGTCATCCATACGTGGTGGTACAAACTTTGGAAGGGCTTAGTCTAGCTGTGGTAAGACTACACAATAAAGATTTATCTATACCTACCGATATAATCTGTTGCAATAATTTTATAATACATTCTAAAATAATCACCATAAACTCTTCGATATTTCAAAACAGAAGTAACAGCTTAGTTGTATCGCGTGATGGACAATCATCAGGGTCACGTCGCATTAACTTTTGAATAATTACTAAAAATGTCATTTTAACACTTCATCTGCTTGACCTTAGTCCGTAAACAGGTCTATATCCGTTAATCTTTATTCTAAAGCTGTGGTCACAAAGCAGATGAGACGGCGACGCGACGTGTGATAGTTTTAATACGTACTAATATACGACCTCTGTGGTGTAGCTGTAAAGCGATTGACTGTATCATCAAACAAGTCTCTCAAGTTTTGTGCTATCTTTCTAACAAAATAATAATACGTGAGGTAGTAAAAAATATTCTATTTTCAGCCTATGCTGAACATAGATCTTAATAATCTTCAAATAATAAAACGGTTGACATAGAATTCTTTAAAGCTCTCTATAGGATCTAAACCAAAGCAAACCGTCAAAATTTATGCTGCAACTGATTTAGTCTTATTAAAAATCTGTCATAAATTTTACACACCTTAAAAATGTCAACTGCTTAAAATAGCAAACTTAAATTTCCATAACCAAAAGCTCCAAGGTCTTTGTAATTGCCTACTTTATCTAAACCATCAAATGAAAAATATATTATGGTAATGTGTACCTATGTGAAATGTCGCAACTTTATTTTTAACATTTATGGGGCCAGTTTACACACCTACTTCACGGAAAATACGTTACTACACAAGAATGGAATGAACTGGTTGTTTAAATTATTATAACTAACGACCCGCCCAGCCTTTACGCTGTGAAATTCTCACTTTTCTTTACTACAATCTGCATTTATTATACATATCATATAACTTCCTAAAAAGGGGTTATCTCCGTGATAATAAACACTTACGCATTATGCGTTACCTACGTGGTTTAGAAAATAAACAAAAAACTGATAGAAGAAAAAACGATTTTGCTATAAACTATTTAGTGATAGTGTATTAGTTGATTCTCAACACCTATAATATCACTTAAAGTTGCATAAGTATACCATAAATAAACATAGTCGTTATTCATTATCAATGCCGACAAGCATGACCCGAAGTCTATTAAACTACAATAAAAAATCTAATAATAATCTATTGATTAGATTATACAATACATAAATTAATTACACTCAATCAGTTTTTGCGATCATTTTCTTTTGATCAGTATTTTTATAAAAGGCAAGTCGATTAATCACAATAAAATTGTGTTGAATTACAACTTATTCCGGTGCATATTACGAAAATCATTTAACTTCGAGAGCCTTGACATGAAAAATGACGATCATAATAAAAACTTCAACTTGTGATACTGTGAAATGACATGCCTAAAAAGGACTGACATGAGTATCGAACCTAAGTTTTTTCCTCATACGATAGCTTTCGTTTTTAAAATTTGTTCATTCAACTTATTGACGAAGATTTGTTCATTGCGCAACTTGTAAACATTGTTGGAATTGGCAACACATTATGCCATATTGCGTAAATTTTAGAACAATACTACATCATAACTAATTTATTTGACATCGTGTAAAATTAAAAAAAATATTCGTATTATATTCAGTTTTAATAAATGTATGTGACAATTAAGAAATCATCGCATACATATTTATTATTACTACTGAATATTATAAAAGGTACCAACTTATTTTATACTGAATAAAATAAGTACCTACCTAAAACATTTTCGAATTTTAAATACCTATTGTATGAAAGAAATTAATAAAATAAAAAAAGCATACACGAAGATTACATAATACAGATAGGCTCTGATAAAATACTCTAATTAAATAATTATGGTTTAATAGAAAATACAAATTCACGAAGTCTAAAATAAAACACAGAATAAAATACAGTTTTTATTTTACGTACAATGTTTGTATAATAATTTAGTGTGTAAAACTATTTCTTAACAAAAACAAGGTGTGGTGTGTTTGCATCACGTTTGCACTGTGTTATGTCAAAGTTCCTAGATTTGAGGTTAGAAAACTTTGCTCATGACTTTAGGTTATGTATAAAAAGTGAAACCACATAACGGAAACGATACACGCATGGATTGAATGCATCGACACGTCCGGAGATGTGCAGATCTGAAACGGTCGATCACGACAGAGAAAGTACATACCTATTACGATGTTGTGGGAATTAGGTACCGACGACAACGTATTGTTTGTATGTTACATGTTATTGCGAGAGCATTATTGGTTTGACATTGTTGTACATTATACTGTGTTACAGGGTTACTCTACTTGTCTATGAAGAAGTTTGACTTTTTACAAATGTGATCGTGGTTTTTAGAGTTCATAAATTTAGGCCAAGAATTTTGTTAAACTATCTATACTATTATATAAAGCGGAAGAGTTCGTTTGTTTGTTTGTTTGAACTTGCTAATCTCCGGAACTACAAGTCGGATTTGAAAATTCTTTTTGCGTAAGATAATAGCTTAGTTCTTGAAGAAGGTTATACGCTATGTTACATCACGCTACTGGCGACAGGAGCAGAGGGTGAAACCGCACCGCGGATAGCTAGTTTTTAATTAAAAAAATGAATAAATATTATGTAGTCCCATAAATAAAAGATTACAATAATGTTACCTACATTAAAATGCTTATAGTATGTAGGTATGGAATAATTTGACCTGCCACAGCTCACCAATACCTCAAGACGTCACTAGACAAATTAGACGCTCGATATCGATTAGAATCTCGGACAGCATAGTTGCTATTGAGCTAAAGCGGCATTCCGAGATACTGGAGAAACCCGAATTCCTCTAAAGTTAAAATTTTGCCACTTTTAGGTCATAATTTCAGCCAGTACAAGGCTCATTCCTAAAATATTCAATATTGTAAAAGTAGGTGCACTTCTGATTGACCCAATCAGTTGTTAACATGCAACAGATCGTATACATATTATAGGTATTATGTACTAGTTCATATAATCGGGTTCACACATCTTAGTCGTGTTTATTCCCACAAGTTGTCACTTGCATTATACTAGTGTAATGTATTTTGTTGTGTCTTACATTTGCATATGTACATAGTTTCATGGAATATTACACATTATTGTGAGAATTAGTGTGATTTATTCTGTGGTGTATGAATAGAGCACGATAAGGGTTAAAAAGTATTTAGTCCTACTTTTCTAACCTAGTACTTTACAAAGAGGCGAGTTAGGCCACGTGATTCTCGGGTCTAAATATAACCTTTTCATTTCTTTCTATGGGCGTTAGACAAGAAATACCTACCCGGTATTGGGCAGCGAAATGTGTACAGGCTGATGTATTATAGAAAGCACTGACGTCATGATATAAAACAGCGTTGAGGAGCTTCTGACATAGCTGAAATCCATGAGTTACCATGCAACCACTTTATCTGACATGGGGATCAAACATGAGACCAGCACAACTGTCGGACGCAAATACCTACCTACCCCATTTGCTGGGCAAAGACGTTTAAATTATTTAATTATTTCATTATTCTTGTTATTTTAATTTTATTGTCACGGATTTCCGCCACGTCACGTTTGATTAAATTATAAATTTTGTTAGATTAGCGATTCATTTGCAAAATATTGAAATTAAGTTTTTAATTTAATATGGTTTTATCATTATTAAAATATTTTTTCTCGCATTTATTTATTTTAATTTACTTTAATAGTTAAACACAAGTTATTTAATTATGTCTGAGAGCTGGCTGGTTTTTTATAAAAAATTTAAGACAAAAATCTAAAGCACAATAGAACCATAAGTTCAATATGTGTCAGTATATTATCATTACATCGTCAGGCTTATGACTTATGGATGTTGCACAAAAATGTATAATATTGGATAAGTAGATATATTTATTTAGTAATTAGTGTTTTTAATTTTAGGTTTTTATGATATCGTATTGGGTTTTTATCTGTAATGATATTGTAAATACTTTTTCAATAAATAAATAAATGACGTCAACTGCTGGATATAAATAAGCTTTCTCCAATAAAGTTACCATACAGTTTCAATTAATTCACCATCATCATATTAGAAAACAAATTTGAAATTATATTTATAAATTGCTACACCTAAAATATTAAAAACATGTGATAGGTTACACACGAGTTATGTAAATAGTCATAAAATATTTAAGTACCTATCTTTTTCAAACAGTTACGAAATATAAATTACAAAATGACCATAACGCACTATTATTAAATCTAATCATCTAATATGTTAATTATAATCTGTCATGTTTTAATTATTATTTTATGTTGATACATTTGATATGATTTTGTTGCAAAATAATTCTTAAAGTTATCGTGAAATTGTGTTCATAAATGTATATTTAAACCATTTTGTTATAGTATACGTTAAGTAGGTACTTATTTAAAATGTTTTAACTTTTGTTTGGGTAAGTACTCTTTTTGTCAACAAAAACTGTGTCATACAGTTTGCAAACTAACGGATACAAATACCCAGACACAAAACATATTATATCACTCAAATTTTTGTCCCGGTTAGTTACCAAGTTTGTTGTCACACCCACAACCTCATGATGTGCAACACTCTCACGGGCGACACCACCAGGGCTGTCGATATATGAATACCATTTTTTTTTTATATATTAGCTTAGCAAAGTGACTCCACCCCGCCTGATGGTAAGCAGTCAGCGGAATTCAGAAGTGGTGGCCACCATACCAAAAGCTATCGTCTTAAACTGCTGGTATGGTGGCCTCCACTATGGCGGCTGGGAATGGGGTTAGGGGAAGGGAATGAGGGAAGTGAGGAAAGAGGAAAGGGGGGAAATTGGGCCTCCGGCACTCTCACTCACCGAACGAAACGCAGTAGTAAGGATACTACTACTCTTAAGTCGATCTTCTATGAGAGGGTAGTACTTCCCCGAACGATCCGGCCCATTCATGCTGAAACCAGCGTGGATCTACTACCGTCAAAACTACCATACTACCATAAAAATCTCTGATCTTTTTTTGAGAGTATTTTCCCTACATTCAATAAAAATAAGTGTTCAAAATAGGTTAATTATTTCTTATCATATTTTACGAAACACTACTACTTCTTAGTAGGTATAATACTTACGAATAATTATTCTGTGGTAACACCAAAAGGAGTTAAGTTTTTATATTTCGAAAGGACAATGCGATTTTATACGCTGCGAAGATATTCATTACATCTTCATTTTGCAACGTTCTTGTCTATTATAATAAGACTCAAGCTCATACCGTGCGTTTTATGTTTAATAATTATAGTCTACGTGTAACGACAAATAACTATGAAGCTAGTAATTTGAACTATGAGCTTTTGATCATAAAAGCTTCAATATTTGTAAGAACCTCCTACGTAACATGTCAACGATCTTGTCGAAACGTAGGTAAATAATGCTTCAAATAGGGCTGTTCGAAGATAAAAATAGTTTTAATAAAATTTTGTGAAATATTTTATACAAACTTTTGTTTTAGATTAATCTGTGTGTCAAAAAGGAAACGGATACCTACTTTCTGTAGTAATTATTTTTGAAAAAAATATTGCTCTTCTATCGAAGGAACATAAAATATTCAATCACCTTGTCTGTAAAAACTGTATGTAAATTATATTATTTTAGTTACATGGTAGTTTACTTCTTACTTTTTCAGAGCATAAAGCATATAGTTAGCACTTTTAAGTTTATGAGTATTTAGGACTTTACTATCATGCGTTTAAAGGAACAATACACTATAACAAATATTTTGTGAATACATAAAATCACAATGAATTTTATCGTCAAGTATTAAGACGCCAAACGACAATACAATGTACGTTGTACTTTATGTGAAACTTCATTCTATGCAACAAAAATCAAACAAGTACAAAACATGGTGCTTAAAAGACATCTATCAACCCTGTCAACATAAGCAAATAACAACTCGCGATTATTATTACATATCAATGCAAACACTACATAATTACACTTCGTTGAACGAATGGTTCGTACGAGGTTCTAATCTATGGTTCTATCTTAACTTGTATCATACATGCACAGCTTTCCATTTTGACATTTTGAGCAAATAGGTACGCAATATCTGATATTGGTTATGATACCATATATCGATTTAAGGAGTGGCGTTGATCTATTGTCTTAATAACATACATTAATACATACATGTATAATACAAACTATTAGTCTGTCTGTTTAAACTTTATGCAACTTATTTTTTAAATTAATGTGTCTCTTGTGAAAATTAATAAGGAGCTACAGGATACCGTCGAGTTATTTCAAAAGTATTTTATAAATTACTATTATTTTAACTTTTTGTCCGTCATTGCATTAACTTATCATTAAGTTGAAAATACATGCTACAGAAAAGCACCTAAGCGTCTATCTTTAGGAACGTTCTTTTAAAATTCAACTTAAGTAGATACGTTCTAATACGTCGTAAATAATTGCTGCTGCTAAAATTATCTTTTAGTTTATCACTTCACTGTATATTTTGTGATGATATTGGTATTTTCATGTCGAAATTTGATGTAACCAAGGGCGAATCCGCCGTATAATACTAGTAAATAGACTAAACAATAATGTGTGTTTGACGTTGAGTAGTTGCACTGAGAGGTAGTAAATTGTGTAGCTAACCCACTGAACTATAGCATGAGACTTAACATATTAATTTCAGTTAAAGGTTAACGATAGTGTTAATAATGAACACATTTTAAACAATGCAGTTACAACAGTTTTGTACGGAGAAAATTGCAACAGTTGTGCGAATAACGACTATTTTATTTGTTTGTAGTTATTATAATTACTATGCTTATTATTTAAATTAATATGATGTTGTGCAATCTTTAGAAACAGTGCCGGCATTTTAATATGCAATGATTTTTGATTAGACGCAACTCAGAACTCAAGTAAATCTACGCATATAACTGCGCATAATAATGAAGGGTACGCAGAATAAAAAATCAAGTATTTCATAATATCTTTTATCTTACTTCTTCATTCATAATATCATATACTTCAATACCTAAAATTTTTAGTTTTTTTAAACCTAAATTATATTCTATTACAGTTTAAATAATAAGTATAATAATATATCTAATACAGTTTAATCGCTGATCGGTAAATAATTAGCGCGTTTAGCAACAAAGAGTGCGGCTGGCCCATAGATAGATTTGATATATGCTTCAGAGGGCACGTTAAAAGTCGGTCTCAGCTATAACCATGTCGGTAACAGTCGTTAGGTCAAGTCAGTCGCATCAAATATAAAAAATTATATGCGACCTGAACCAATTCTGACACTAGGTTGACCACTAACCACTTGATAAGTAGAAGAAGAAGAAGAAGAAATCAGCTTAAATTTCTTCGCAAATGTGTTGCTTCATTTAACAATTTTCATGATAAACGTAAGTATACGTGTCTAGTATGACCTATTAGGTAATTTACTAATTACATACGTAATTCTAAAGGTCGTCTTTGTCTATACCAATAAACGCTATGACTCGGAAATGTGGTCAAAAGAATTTCAGTCGGAACAAATAACACTAAATGTGATAAAATCGTGAATATTGGTACTTATACAGACTGATGTGCATATAGCCGCTCATTAGTTCTTAATATAAATGCGAATTTTTTAGTTACTAAACTGTACTGAAATGAAAAGGTTTAGAAAACAAAGACTGGTAATATTAATGACTCCTGAGGTTCTAACAAGTGGCATAGATTTCTATTCAAATCTAAAAATATATGGGATTGACATAAGCTAACGCTAACATTGTCAGTAGCTTATGTCAATCAAATACATTTTTTAATCTTTGGTTGCCTCTTTTCTAGGGCCTCTGCTAAGAGCTACATAGTTACTTAGCAATGCTCCCCAATGCACAGCTGACAAATCGAAATTGAGCCAAGTGAATACATTAGGACAACCTTAAAATTTACGCTACGTTCTCTACTTTAGGAAACCAGGGCAAGATGTATGGTGGTAATGTTTTCTTTATCGTTATCGTTAATGCATTAAATACTAAAAAAAATGCCTTGATGATTACACTAATCTAAAGAGCGAAAAATAAAAAGAATATATCTTGTACACATAAATCATAGTGACGAGGCGATCGCAATAATATTTAAGTCTCATATACCTTTAGATTAAATAAAGATTTACTACTAACTGAAATTTAACACAAAAGGCTCTTTTTTAACTAATCGATTTACATTTGAACTAATAGCTCTTGTAAAATCTTCAATAGTAGTTGCATACATTCGTGATTCACGTTAACCTCTGAGATGGCATTTACGTTTTTATTGGTTAAGATGAGAGGTCCACTTAAATATCTTAACATTTGGCTTGCAATGTTCCTATGTTGTAATATTTATTATTTTGTATGATCAATGTGAGAATTACTGTTATTGCGATTTTAATTGACGAAATCCATGTTAATGATCAAAAGTTGTAAAGATTACGCATTTATTTTTAAGATTATTGATAATGTTATTAATAAAGGTATGTACAGCTATTATATAAGTTTGTAAAGTATGTATGTTTAATTGGCTTACTGCCAAAAGATAATTGAATTGACTTATAAATGACTAATGTCCACATACTGATTCAATAACATTACTTATTTCTATCGCTAAGATTAATATTAATGTGACTGCGTCGGCTGTTCGTTCCCTGTTACATGAGATTTAACATAAATGACCAATAATTGTCGATATTTTAAGCCACTGCCTAAGTCTTTAAGTAAATGACATGAAACTTACGTCGCCTCACTGCTTAGTTAAGTTAGTTTAAGTTTAATAAGTTACAACAATGTTAGTTCAGTATTAGATAAAAGTTAAAGTGATACGATTTGAAAAAGACTTGTTGTACTATTAGAAGTCTTCAATATTACCATAATATGTATCATAGGTAAACGTGTAATAAAGTCGTTTAACTGGTTAGGTATACCTATTCTTTGTTTACCAACTATCTTCTTATTAAAGGTCACACAAATAAAAATACCTAGGTAATATTGTCGCTAAGCGCGTTTAAAAACTAGTTTTATCACTGATATATCAACGATAACATGTGAATGAAATTAACTTTTGCCATTTGGCCCCGGACACTAATGTTCTAAACTAAATTGAACTGTCAAGGACAGTGATGGCATTTTGATAATAATAAAAAGCGCGTGCATTGTTATGCTTTGGACTGAGCGTGTTCATCATCATTATCTTTAACCCAAAACTGCAACTGCTGAACATACACTAGAAATAACTACCCTTTTACACTTGAATCTAGAGGATTTTGTATCAAACTATTCAGAGGGCCTAGACACTAGTCTAGGCCCTCTGAATAGGTTAGTAATAGAAATCTATGCCACTAGGCATAGATTTCTATTCTATTATAGAATATATTAAAAAAATTATAGGATTGACATAAGCTAACGCTAACATTGTCGTTAGCTTATGTCAATCCCATACATTTTTTTCAGTTTCTTTTACTCATGCGGCTCAATTAAAAACCTAAAACTCTTTATCTGCATATTGGGTTCCTTTTGAATTCTGATACCGGGTCATACAATGATGGCTAATGGTGACCCAGAATCCACTAATCTCAGACTCCATTACTTACCATCAAGAAGACTGGAGTCATTTTAGTAGATTAATAATAAAGCGCTGCAGTAGAATCTCTGCTACGTTAGCAATTTTTATTACCGACTTTTTTATTTACCGACTTAAAAAAGTGGAGGTACTCAATTCGGATCGTATTTTTTTTGTATATGTGTTATCGCAAAACTCGGTCATTTATAAACCGATTTAAAAAAAAATTTTTTTCTTAATAGGGTATAACTCTGAAATATAAATAAATAATACCACAACAACCACACAACGCCACCTAGACCCAAACTAAGCATATATTAATACCTTGTAATATGGGTTCTAGAATGTGAATAAACATACTTATGTATTACTTTTTTTTTGTACATAGAAACACCCAGACCAATGCAAATATGCCATATTCATGTGCACAAATATTTGCACTAAACGGGAATCGAATGCGCGATCTCTGCGTGACAGTCCATACACATTACCACTGAACCACAGAGGTTGTCTATTGAAATTGAACCCATATTTTTTTTATAAAAAATATTTAGTAGTTTGGTTTTAGTATTATATTTTGTAAAAACATATACAAGAAGTAAAGAGATGTAAAACAACGCGTTGATGTATTTTGTAACGAGATAGTTTGTCAGTTTTTTTATCTAAAATTATTATTATTGTTTATTCAAGTTCCCATACTTAAAAAAGAAACAAAGACACAAGTAATTATTATTTATTAATATATTATTATTTATTAATATATTATTATTTATTAATATTGTATTGAAAAGATATTAAGTTACTCTTCCATTCATATAAATAATGACCTCATTATGTAATAATGTCAGCTAATAATTAACTTATTATAATCAGGGTCAAAATTTAAATTCGTAAGCAATCAAAATAATGCATATAATACAAAATATGTAACCGGATACAACAAAATAAATGTATTGTTTAATCTATATTAGGCGCAAGAGTTTGTTTGTTTGTTTGAACGCGCTAATCTTTGGAACTACCTGTCGAATTTGAATAATTCTTTTTGCGTATTATAACCCATTTCCTGAGGAAGATTATAGGCTCTGTAACATGACGCTACTGACGACGGAAGCAGGGCAGTAAGCAAAGACGCGGGTAAAACCGCGCCGCGGAAAGCAAGTAAGGATATAACACAAAATGTGTAATTAGATACAACAAAATATTGTTTAATAATAAATAATATGAATAAATTATACTTGAATATCAATAACATTACCGGTCTCCATCATCATCAATCTTGGATAGTCAACATACGTGGAGTTATCAATGTGATACGTACCTAGTTTTAATAGATAAAATCTGTGTCAGACAGTAGATATTTTATCTAATCTCATAGTTGGAGCTGTTTTCTAAAGCACTTTAACACTTTGTGATGTGTCACAAGTACTTTTTCATTTATCTCTAAGGCTGCTTGTATGTCTTCCTAAAGTTTTTGTTCTGGATTAACAAGTCATAAAAAGAGCCCATTCTTTTGTTAAACAATATAAAAATAATAAAATTATTTATACTAGTGCTCAAAATTATGCCAAAGAAAACCGTGAAAATAGTTCTGTCTATTACAGTAAAAGGCAGACACACAAATAACAATTTTAACGAATAGTCAAATAATTAATTAATGAAATATATATTTGAATATGAAATATATATATATTTTTATACAAATTGAATGATATTCACCTATTCGATTGTATTAATGTTATGCTTAACATAACGCGTATCATCTTTCAAATGTCAACCACAAGGATAATAATCAAGGTAATTATTTATATTTAGATGTACTTCGGAAACTGTGGGTGGAGCTTTGAATTTTACATTGCTAAACAAAAAATATCTTTATCTCAAAGAGTTACGATTAATATTTCTCTGTCACCAAATTCTTAAGATTCCTGCACATCAGAGCGATTTCGAGCATAACATTGCGAAATTATTTTGCATACATCTTTCATGTTAAGAATTTTTGAAAGAGATCTCTCATTAAACAGACTGTAAAAGAAATATATATTTCAGAAGTATTTATTACAACACAAAAATATTTGTAACCTTGTAAACCAGTAGTTATCACTTAACATCATTTATGGCCTCAGTCGGGTGCCATAATCACTAAAATAAAACGATTTTTTGTATTGATGACCAGTTTAATTTATTACATTATAAAAATCACAACATTATAGACTACTCTCTAAATCACGTGTCGAATAATTTAAATTCTTGTAGTCAACCAAAAACATACCTACCTATTATAACTAAAAGGTCATAGTGCAGGCAGAATAACAATTAAGTGACAACAGATTTAGGTATTTGGTTTTACTTGCAGCAATCAAGAATTGATTGAATTAGATTTTTTATTTAGTTTGTTTATGTCTAGTTTATTAATGAATTAATAGGACTTGCAAATATTATTAATCCTTATTATGTAGTCAAAGGACGCTCACTGCTGGACAATAATATTAAGTAAACCAAATAATTAAAATTAATATTTTAATATTGATATTGATCAACATTACTTTTACTTAATCAGTAAATAAAAGTGCGTATTATTTATGTATAAAAACCTATGTATAAGTTTTATAAAATAGTAGGTATGATCATGACATCAATATTTGCTTCTTTTCATAATTGCCAATTCGATACACTTAAATGGAAGCATAGCCAAAAATAAATCCCAATTAAATAATTACCTACAGTGTCAGCACCAAAATAAATTATTCAAAAGAAGAACCACATCCGTTTGATCATTTCGTAAGTTTTTACTTTTTAGCGAGTCTGTGGGAAACTGGAGGCACCTTCCATTGTTCAAGGTTTTATGAAATGACACCCACTCGATTGCCTAAGAAACGCAGCTATTGTTTTAACTTTACACGGCAATATACACGCCCTTGAATATATCTACAAACATTGTTGTTATAAATCGAGCAATATTTCAGCATGTTCATCAATTATGTGATTCTGTGGGAATGCTGTACTACCCACGGTAAGCTTAGTAAATTCGGACAGGGTTATCTGTTGTGATGATTAAACTAACAAGCTTACCTACTTATCAGCACTCTTTAAGCCATTTTTGTTGTCACACGATTCATAAATGAGATCTATCATTAAGACATAAATATAGAACAGTGAGAGAAATTGAGAGAAATTGAAAAAAATATTTACCAACTGGGCCCCACGGCGTAAATGTATTTTGTCTCCCTACTATATACATATAAATTTTGATCGAAATCGTTTCAGCTGTTTAGGCGCTGAGTGGTAACAAACACCTACATACATACATACACACAAACTTTCGCATTTATAATATTAATAGGATATACATTAGTTAGTTTGTAATGGTGCCCACTAAACACTGACTGCTTACCAGCAAGCACTATGGCGTAAAAAAAACAGATAATTAATAATATCTATCCAGTACCACTTCTCCCGTCGTCACTCGACCTAGAAATCGAACCCGAGACCTCTGCGCGTCTGTCCGTACACAAGAGGCAGTCAGTAGGAATTAAAAGACATATTTTTGTTAAGCCATTGATCTATTGCATTACGTCACTAGATACTGGATCATTATCATCATATACCAGCCAAAAAAAGACCATTGCTGGTGGCGTACCCCAATTTTCGTCACCTTCACCTATCGTGAGCCTATACTGGATAAGTTTGAGTAAATTTAACATCATTGCATGTCGAATAACCTTTTGTTTGATAGGCAATATAAGAAGGTTCATTGTCGTAATGGTTAGGTGCATTATTTACAAAGGTAAAGATGTAAGTAATTAGATTGCTACACGTCTTCACGCTACTCAACGCTATGATACGTCAATTTATGTTACTTAAGGTTATCATAATCACTTTTCGTTAAAATTGTGCAAGCTCTCGATACTATTATTTAGGTGTATGTGTAAATTTAAATTATCTGAAAACGTTATTTACTGAACATAGAAAAGGATTTAGCCACCTTGAAGTGAAGACAGCAGGTAAGCAGTCTCCGAGTTTTCCGAGGTTCAAAGCTTGGTTCACAAGGATTATTCGCTGTATTTTAATCCTTGCTGAAGTCACAGTGATAGGCGCGTAGTAACATAGATATTAACTGTTTGTTGTTTTCAGTTCCAGTCTATTATAATTATCCCGCTGTATGGTAACAGTGCTCTCACACAGCGAAGGCATAAGCATTGATCAACACAATTGTTCAAAGCGAATTAAGTGTAGGTATTATATACCCAAATAATAGATCGGTACGTTCACAAGTGAATGTGTGTGCCGATTTATTGGATGATCTTTACCGCTGCATGCGCTAGCGTCTTCATGTCTGACCTGACACGCTGTAAAGGTCAAACAGACCGATCGTTTTAAACATAGATATCGCTGTATCGATACTGTAGAAAACGCAATAACGGCAGATTTTAAAACTTTCCGGGACAGTAAACGTATATGGCCGTGATGACAGTAAAACATCTATTGTGTTTATAGTAGTGTCCATGAAAGGGTTAAGATTTACATAATGCAAATGATGATAGATTTCTATGCTCATATTTTGATAAACACTTTTATAGTTTGAAACCTTATCATCTCTTGATAAAATAAGGTCGCAAAATTTCAACATTTAACGGCGAGCAGCGTTTATGACATAGTAGGTATTTAAACAAAAACTGACTTCAAAACTATCTCTTCACAAAAGACATCAACGCGTTGTTACACCTTTTTACTCATTGTATACGGTTTTACAAAATATAAAACTAAAATCAAACTAATAAACCATTTTTATAAAATAAATATGGGAAAACAGAGTTAAAAAATTAAAATTTCAAATAAAAAAGAATTTTCCAAATCGGTTTTAAATGACCGAGTACACTGCGGTAACACATACAAAAAAAAACACCCGAATTGAGAACCTCTTCCTTTTTGAAGTCGTTCAAAAATATGACTAGTAATTATATCTATAATAATTTAATTATTCTTCTATTGAGCCCTATGTCTAGAAATAGAAGATTTTGAGCTGAAAAAAAATGCTTGAATTATATTGAAATAAGTTGATTTTCAGTCAAACAATAAATTATTGAAATACTTATATTTCTATAACTTAACATTAATATCTATGCTCACAAACCTGCAATACAATAAGCACCTACTTCAAAAATTGCCTAACCCTAAAATAATTTTTATGTTGTCATTGCGTGTCCAGCCTGCCCTTTACCATGATTACATGATGAGTGCAAGTTTCTAAACGCTTACTAAAGGTGTAAATTATAATAGCACTAGCGACTTGCCCCGGGTTCGCACGTTTGTACTAATATGTTTTTTACGACATCATTACAAATCTAAGAAAACAACAGCTTTTCTCTATTAAATAAAATCAGTGCTTTGTGATCAAATTGTAACGATATTGGTGTTCTGGGGAGGCCCTGGTTTCTAGCCACAATTTTTTTTAAATAATGGTACTTGGCATTGCAATACATGCCGGGTGCAGTTATTATTATATTCCGAAAGAAATTCTTTAAATGATAGTGAAAACCGTATCTGTTGCATAATTTAGAAGAAGTTAGTCGAGAAACAGACAGGATATGAAACAGCCAACATTCTATTTAGATTTTTTGTAAAACTGTAAAGCATTTTTGTAATAGTTTCATCATAGTATTGCTTAGTTTCAAGTGTCGGCTGCACTTCATTAGCACCATGACAATTGACTGCAGTAGGTAAAAGAAATTCGTGTCAAGCAACTAAGTTATTACTTAGTCATAATACGATAATGGACCCTATTACAAGTATACTGAAAAATGAATATTGAATATTAATAACATTGCTATGATGTAACTGATACATTGTATTAAGTATTTTTATCTAATGAATAGATAAGAAAGATATTATATATGGGACTTTTTCTCTCGCAATCCTCTTCTTAATCCTTCATACAAGCCACCCGAACACAAAGTAATAAAAGAAAAGTAATTAAGACCCATTTTTCAATATTTGTCTAATGTAGTTGTTATTTATGTTTAGAATACTGTGTTGGCTGTGTTACTATATCAACAAAGGTTTGTTCCCCAAGTCAGAAAATATTCCTTTTTTCGTCAAAAAATTCTTATAATAAATAATAATAATAATAATAACTTT
This sequence comes from Parascotia fuliginaria, assembly GCA_963082885.1. Classification (NCBI taxonomy): domain Eukaryota; kingdom Metazoa; phylum Arthropoda; class Insecta; order Lepidoptera; family Erebidae; genus Parascotia; species Parascotia fuliginaria. The sequence goes on from OY720184.1 coordinate 9,715,557, forward strand.
ATTTGTCCAAAGTGCATTACAAAAAATACCACATATTATATTATACATAGATATACACAATAGTACAATTTGATGTCCACATGCAGATCACAGGCGCAACAAAACCAGACTCCCGAGCTAGGATTAAACCTGTGTTACGGGTAGTCAAAGGATTATTGCGTCAGCGCTCTTACATTAACACGAAATACATTTACATAGGTATATCTATGCCTAACAGTGGCATTGAATACCAGTCCCTAAACTAGGCATGCCTGTTTACTAGGGACCAGTGGAATAAAGAGAAATAAAAAATGAAAAAAGATCCATGAGAAATAAGCAACTTACTACTAAAAGTATGTTGTCACCTACTATTTGTATGTAGTTAGTGTCTTGTGTGAGTATGTATGTGTATGCGAGTTGTGGCGTGTGTTTGTGTGTGTGTGATGTATTGGTGCAGTTTGACTAAGAGATGTATGTTGATCTGTATTAGGTAAATGGATAAACTCGTATCATGTCACGACTTTGGTTAAACTGGGGTTACTTAACCACTTGTAGAAGTTGTTCAGTTTCAGAGTAACTAAGACTTTTGAGCCATGTTTGAAGTTTATTTTTGCATTCAAACCTATTAAGGGGGTAAATATATAGAATTTTGTTGATTTTATTATACAAAAAATTGCTAATAAATTGATTGTGTCTGCTTGCCATTGAAGTTTTGTGTCTGACTGTGGGACATACTTTGTCTGATCTACGTTTTTGTTTGGAGAGGTTGGGGTTGTACGTTATTGAAGTGTGCTTTTTATGTACTGTCTGTAGAACAAAAAGCTGTCTCACTGTTAAAACTGGTATATCAGTATATAGTCTTGCAGTGGGATACCGAAATGGCTTTTTCAACATCACTTTAAGTACTGCTCTCTGAGCTCTTTCCAGAGGTAAAAGTAGGGTTTTTCCTGCTCCACCCCAGGAAGTGATGCAGTAGGATATTATAGATTGGCATAGCGCATAGTAGGTCATTAAGAGCGTATTGTGATCTGCTGAATTGCGTAGGAGTTTGAACACATATATTAGTTTTCTGGTACGACTTGTTAGCTTACTTATGTGGTGTTGCCATCTTAAATTTTGATCTATATGTATGCCAAGATATTTAACTTCAGAGGCTTTGGTAAGTGGCACACAATCGCAGTTAGTATTAAGATATTGCATGTGGCATTTATGTGCTTTTATTTCAAATGTATGTGGTGGTGGAATCGTTGCGGTATTATGAGTAAAAGTAATATAGTTGGTTTTACTCAGGTTTAGGGTAAGTAGATTAAGTGACATCCAGGATATGACCTTTGCAAGTGCCGTTTCAGCGTTGGTTTTAACTGCGTTCCAAGATGTTCCCCGTATTATAAGGGCAGTGTCATCAGCATATGTTACTATACTGCAATTAGGTATTTGGAGTTCACATAGGTCGTTTATGTATAGTATAAAGAGGGTGGGACCTAGGATGCTGCCCTGGGGTACACCGAAGCTAAGTACCTCGTCTGCACTAATATAGCTACCAATTTTGACTGCCTGTGTTCGATTAGAAAGGTAATCTTTAAATAATTGCAGTGCCGTTCCTCTTACTCCAGCTTTTTCAAGCTTTTTAACTAGGATAGGTGTAGAGACCGTGTCAAAGGCCTTAGAGATGTCTAAAAACATCCCCAAGCACCTTTCCTTTCTATCCAGACTCTCCACTACTCCATTGACGAACGTTAGGATTGCTGCTTCAGTTGACATATTCTTTCTGAAACCGAATTGGTTCGGTGATATAATGTTTTTACATTCTAAGTAGTTTACTAAACGGTTGTTTAGAGCTTTTTCTATTAGCTTGGACATAGCCGGCAAGACAGAAATAGGTCTATAGTTACTAATAGTGTCTGCATCACCATTTTTATGGATGGGGTGTACTATTGCTCTTTTGAAAATATTTGGAAAGACTCCTGTGGAGAAAGACAGCTGACAGATATGTGTGAGTAGAGGAGCAAATATTGAAGAAGATTTCTTTAGAATGGCAGAGGAAATGCCATCCAGACCAACAGCACAATCTTGGCGTAAGCTTTTAATTAGTGCCTCCATCTCTTTACAATCTACGTCTAATAAAACTAAGGAATCGCATTGGGCTGTTTGAGTATTATGTGAATAAAGAAGAGTTGATGCATCGTTGGTAGTTTGGCAGTTGTTGATTTTATTAGCTAAATTTCTTCCAACACTACTAAAGAACACATTAACGTCATTAACAGACTGTGAAGGGTTTTCCCTGATTTTCAAGAGAGCCATTGAGGGTGATGAATTAGTCTTAGAGTGTGTTATAGTTTTAATTGCATTCCAGGTAGCCCTGATATTGTTTTTTGCACTTAATAGTAAATTTTGTTCATAATTTCTTTTTAACTTTTTAAGCAGTTTATTTATAAAATTCCTATAGCGTGTATATGTAACTCTCAAAGTAATATTAGTAGGATCCTTTTTTTGCGCTATGTGTAATTTATCGCGGTTACGAATACAGCGTATTAGACCTGATGTGATCCATGGTTTAATGTTTAATTTTTTACAAGATATTCTAAAGGTAATTGTATTTTTCTTAACAATATCAGAAACCTGAGTAACCAAGTATTCGGCGGCAGCATTAGCATCATTCGAAAGTAGAACCGGTAAAAAGTTAGTTCGTTTTATTTGATCATGAATCGTGTGATAATTTATTTTAGTGCGATAGTTATTACGGGTATTTAGGTGTTTTTTCGTTGTTATTGACAAAATGGTTGGACAGTGATCGGTTATGAAACTTTCCACAATCAAAGTGACTGACTGCAACTTAGTTTTAATCATTACATGGTCTAGACAATTCAGAGCTCGTGTGGGGAATGAATGTGTAGGCAGTAAGCCGTGTGACATCATAAAGTTCAAATAGTCGCCTGCTGTTTTATCAATAATATTTGATTTTATATTTATATTAATGTCACCAATCACGCTTATAGTTTTACATGTTGTAACTGTAAAAAACACTTCATTTAACCCATCTAAGAAATTGTCTATTGCCAAAAAAGAAGGAGACCTATAAATAGCTACAATTGCCATTTCATTACCAAGTTTGCACAGCATACAATTAAATTCTTTAATAAATGTTGGTTCCGTAACTGTACAATTAAGGTCTGTCCTAGTGTAAAGTACTATGCCGTCATTTTGGTTGATTATACTTAGTAAGCACAGAGCCTAGATTAGACCCTCGCTCTCTTTAATATAGGACCTAGCTGACAAAATATATATTTTATGCATCTCTACTTCTTAAATATTAACGGCGTTATGCTATATAATTATGGTTTTATTACGCATTTTGATAAACATCTCGTGACATACTTGTACAATAAACAATGATTTAATAGAAACCCAGTAACTACAATATTCAGCGTAACTTAGATCAATGATTGACTTGCGTAGCCTTATTTAACGACATATTACTTAGAACTTCGTGAATGTCCTAAAGGTGATTTAATTGACTCTGGGGTGACCTTTACTGTAAATTTACTGCCCTATCTGTTTATTGATGTATAGACCATACATCAATAAACAGATAGGGCAGTAAATTTCACACAAACCATCATTTTAATGTTTGTTTAAACTGTTATATGTATTTTAAGAGAGGTAGGGCACAGGTACCCTTGGCGCTTAAGTAGGTGCACCCTAACATGGAGCTACTTTTACTTCATAGTAACGTACTATGTCTACGTTTTCGTTATTGGTTCATATATCAAATCAAATCGAAATATCGTTGATCATTTAAATACCTAAGTGACACTTATGAGCCTCAAAATAACAAAAAGTCATCCAATTAACCTATAGCTAGTTCGTTGACGAGATAGACCCATTAAAAAACTAGCAAGTTACGAGTACCATAGTCACTGCACCCCACGAAAGGATTATTTTTGTCTCGGGGTTCAGTCTGTTTTTATATGCATTGAACAACGATATTACTTTGGGTATCTATCTAAGGATTAGAAAATTTAGATTTTTTATTAGTTAATATTTTGGCTAAGGCGCAACTTTCGTGGGTGCCTATTTTATTGAAAATAATTAACAATGGCAAAATATTAATATCCCACTTTATTTGTTTCAGGTAATACACATAATACTACTGCAGCCCTTCTTCATTTGCAGAATACTCGGTATTCATAAGACTTGGATTTCTCAAGAACTTGTCTACAAGAATTTTTTTATGGTTTATGACCGCTCAAAATAGAAATACTATAAAAACGCTTATGTCCAACATTCTTAATTCGTTTCTCAAAAAACAAGATTTTATGCATCCAGTAGTGCGAACTGAACTGAAAATGTACCTACTTGTATAAATCAATAATCTTCATAATAATATAGGTACATTGTATTTATTATAGTATCATTTTAAGTGAATATTACATTGTAAGCTTAACACCGCGTAAATTTGATGTCCAATCATTAAGTGCATGATGCAACACAAATTGCCCGCCATGATTTAAACTTCAGTATAAGGTGTAATTATGGGGGTAGGTCCGCCCACGATGCACCTGTCGGCTCACCTGGTATTGAGTAACTTCTTTAAAAATTTATGTATACTTACTTTGTGTGCGAAAGTAAAAGATTTCCAAATGAAAGAATTCGATTTTGTGTAATTTATCTATAATATGTATGTATTTTCAAAAAAAAAAAAAAAATTATGTAGTTTATCAGTTGCTTAGTACCCATAACACAAGCAAATATAATTGCTTAATTTGGAACTAGATGGCGCTGTGTAAATGTGGTAGAATATTATTATTATTATTTCTAAAAGATAAATGCCTCGTTGATTTTAGGGGATTGAGGAGGTTCCTATTTGGGCCGTCTTCGTTTTTACTCAAGAAATGAAATATTATGAATAGTACCCATAATATTGCTATTATATTCATATGAGTGGTTATTTTTCCCGAACGATGCGGTCCATTCATGTTACGTCTAGTAAGAACCTATTATATTAGCCTACTAAAGTGACTACTATGCCTGATGGTAAGCAGTCAGTAGAATCCAGAAGAGGTAGACACCATTCTAAAAGCCAAACTACTGATATGGTGTCCTCACACCATAACAGAGAACACATGCGCTGGTAAAGAGTTCCAGGCTTTAATTGAACGACAAAATTTATACTGAAACCAGAAATAATTTATTTCCATGCAAGTATAACATTTACCATAAACAATAATATCGTAGACACTATGAGTAAGCCGAAAGTATTTTACATAATACAATAGGTATGTAAATATACTTATGTAAGATAACTCGTAAGGCTTCGTACGTATTTACATAAATTAGTAGGGAGACTCAGATAAAATTGTTGGTTTAGCCTATTACGTTCAGACTGTGGTGTAATCATATGTTGCCCCATTTCCGATATTTTAAGTATCATAAATTTGATTTCCACCCGCGACTAATAGTTTGCGCTGGGATCTCGAAAAATGCGGGTTTGTAAATGTAGCGGGTTGTTCTAAAGCTCAGTCAACCGACAGCAAAAAAATCATTTTAAATTACTCTATTCCTAGTTTAACTTATTGTAAACCCACCAACCACACAAAAATATATTAGATTTGTGTGTACGGCCTAAATAAAAAAAACGAAAACTATCACGGCTTTACAGGCTAACGAGTTGTCATAAAATGTGCTTTTAGATCAATCAAATAAAGATTTAGTTCCGATCGCACAAATAGTTAGCGTTGATAGATTTTATTGGTACTCGGAAAAAATTTTAAGCATATATTTTCTAAATAATAAATCAGCTAAATCTTTTTAGTATAAGCCTATAAGGTGCACAGGGTGGACGGTATGGTATGTGGTATGTAACTTTATGTAAGCCTAGTAAGTACTAGGAAAGTATTTCTATCGGTAACATAATTATTTACTGAAAATACATTCAGCATTGATTTGCTATCCATAATTTTTTTGGTTATATCTATACTATTATATAAAGTGGCAGAGTTTGTTTGTTTGAACGCGCTAATCTTTGAAACTAACAGTCGTATTTGAATAATTCTATTTGCGTATGATAGCCCAGTTCTCGAGGACGGTTATAAGGCTATGTATTGTAATATCACACTAGTGGCGATGGGAGCAAAGTAGTAAGCAAAAACGCGGATGAAACCGCGCCGCTATATTGAATAGGGGTTTTACACCCGGTGGCTTTTATGTAAATGAAATTGAAATAATAAGACTGATGAGGTCAACATTTCCTAGTACTACATGTTCTGAGTAAATTATTAGTTATAGCGACCCGCAATGACTTCGCACGTGGGTCCCAATATGATTTTACGACGTGATAACATAATTTTGAAATATACATACTTGGAGTAAACATAGAAACTTCCAGAATAAATTCTCTGAACCATAGTGAAAATTCAATCAAAATCTATTACGTAAATTGAAGAAGAAGTAAAGCTTACCGTGGAAACGGACGCTAGTAGACAGTAACTTTGCTTTATACTATTCAGAGTAGGTTTTCCCCCTTTCTTCTTTCCTGACTTCTCTTTCCCAGCCCCATTCCTTTCCCCTAACCTCATTCCCAGCCGCCATATTGGAGGCCACCATACCAGCAGTTTAAGGCGATGGCTTTTGGTATGGTGGCCACTTCTGGATTCCACTGACTGCTTACCATCAGGCGGGGTGGAGTCACTTTGGTAGTTAATATATAAAAGGTATACCTTTATAGTGCGTTTCCACCGACGTGGAGCTGGACGGAGTGGAGTGGAGCGGACCGTGAATTGGCCACACAGTGCTCAAAATCTAGTTCCACTGATATAGAGTGTAGATTTCGAGTGGTGGTTCCCACAATTATACATATAAATTTATCAGACATGTTAAATTAAATGCAATATGTTCAGACGATAATTAATATGATAATTGTTTAAAGAACATGAATATTTACAAAACATTGCGCTATAAACAATGTAAACGATTTTTGAACTGTAAGTAATTTGTTCGTTGGATAGAACATACCTAGTTCATTATGAATAAATATAATTATTTGGTGTTATAAAGTTGTTTTTGTAGACAAGTACTCTACCATGAATTAATTTTTCTTTCAATGATAATATTCAAAATATTTTTAATCAGGCAACTTATATTTAGAAGTAAATACTAGGAAAACTTTGCATTTTTGTACAAACTATTTAATAAAATAAAAAAAACTTTAACAGGAGGAGGACCCATCTCCGAGTATCAATCTTGCATTTGCGCTTTGATAGTTTTATACCTACCTCATGCGCTTTCTCACTGCTTTATCGGGGTATATACTTAACATAAGAGTTTGCAGTGAATTCTATTAATATTATAAATGCGAAAGTTTATGTATGTGTGTTTGTTACCACTCAGCGCCTAAACGGCTAAACCGATTTGATGAAAATTGGTTTGTCGATAGATTCGGTGCCGGAGCGGTACTTTTTATCCCGAAAATCGGTCTGGTTCTCAAGGGAGAAATCCAATTTGTAGTCTAATAATTTTATTTGCGAATGCTACTGAACTTATTAAACTACAATAATAGGGTCTGGAACTAGAAGTGGAACTTCTGGAAGCACGCTATTCAATCTCCTCGCCTCCATTATAGCTTTGTGAGTTTCTTTCATTCATTACAACTTAAAAGAGCGATCAAAATCACACGTGGTTGTAACCATAAAAGTTCTAATTAAATAGACTTGCAATTCATAAGATTAAATCAAAGTATGTTTATTTAAATACAGTTAACGAAACAAATACATGTCGTATCATACGTTTTCTAGATACAATAGTAGATACAAGAATTCCAAATATCAGGCCCTTTACAGTGGTTGACATTATAGAGCCAATTCACCTCGTGACGGTAAACGGATACCTATACTCGTACGTAATAAGCCATCTGGAGATGTTTTACAAAATACTTTTAATGAGGTAAAAAAAACTTTATAATATCATGCTGTTTTTCCTTGAAAAGGTAGACAGAGAGCTTTATTAGGTCTGCTTAGTTTTTTTTGGTAGGTATATACCGTGCATAATTAGATTGTAGTTTTAAGTAAGTCCGATTTCACTGACTCGGTGACGGGATTATAAGTGTTCACAATGCTGTGGGTTCTAATAAAAAATCCCTAGTCTATGTGTAATTGTAAAGTCGAAAAAGGGCTTGTTCTCTAATGCAGAAGTTGTCTGTATTTTATAAAAGACATCTTCCCATAAGACTCGGTTTTGATTTACACCAGTTATTTCTCGTGTGATAATCAAACCCACACACGATCTTCTGCGGTTATTTGACATAGATAACCCAAAACATATCGCGATCTTAGACTAGCCCGACATCTTTCGACTGAAGTGACGATACAAATGAATGCAGATAATTATATCATAAGTATAATCCAAGATAAAATTACACACCATTTTTCGAATACGTAACTTACCGATTAAAACAGATACTTCGATAATAATCTGATGCACCCAAGGCCCTTGTGCGACCAATTTACGAATTACGTATTACTGGGCGTACCGGTACAGATGAGTACCAACCAGTCCAACCGGTCTAGGGCACAGGATTTATAATATTGATGTCATCACGACCGTGACACAGTTCACATCCAATAATTCGATGACACCGATTTAAATGAAGGTATAAAAATCTAATTGTATTAATGCAGTTATTATAATAAAAATAAAGAGTGAAATGTATATAGTCTAGTTGCCACAAAAAAAAAAAGCAGTGTGATTGTTGTGTAAGTAGTTATGAATGTGATGCCCACGTGGGATAAAACTTTGTGAGATCCGTAAATATTTGTTGCAACTGTTGCAAATTTGGTTGTACTTTTTTTCCATAATTTCTATGTTTGACACACTCAGAGTTGGTGCGCATATACATACACAAAAACACGCAGCCACTTCACAGAATTAGGCACTATCACTCCTTCATAACCTGGGTACGTATTCCATTGTTGACCAGTCCGACAATTTTGAAAATCTTATCAGAAACTCACAAGCTCTTCGTTTCAGATAGATCTGTCAAAGTTTTAGATTTCGAAATTTTTAGTAAACTTTAGATAAAGTTTAAATATATAGATGAGCCACTAACTCGTGAGAATATAAAACTACAATCCAATCACGGAAGTCTAGGATGTAGGTAAATACCAACAGTATGCTCAAGAAATCCTCAAGAAATACTTGAATAATATTTATGCTCATTATGGTTATAAAGTAAATTCATTAAATAAACGGATGTTTTCTCAGCTCTCAGTGATTGATACACTGCGTACTACATGAGCTAATCATAAGTAATACATGTAGGATGTAATTAATGCATATTTTACAAGATAATCGTGATGACCCAGCGGTTAACTCATCTGCTTCGAGGTTAAAAGTTTGGGCAAGTATTAATGTGGCAATCTCAAAGTTTATTATGGATATAAATAAATTTTGCTATGGATATTACCATTGTAAACTTTTTAATGTTAACGTATGATAAAACAACTTGAGGACTAGACTATAAGGTCTGAAAATGTCAATCCGGTTTGAAACAACGTGATAAATGCTTAGGTATATCTTCTGTATAATAATATGTTCATCAATCCACAGACATATCCATACATTATAATTACTACTTACCGATAGGCTGCATATTTGTTTGCTTTCGACGTTGCCTAAAAAATGCATACTTACCAAAAACTTAATATAACAAATGATAAATATATAAAAAAAGCGATACATCACATTAAAAATAAATAAACATAATCATTAAACAATTTTTTCTCCTCAATATTATTGCGACAAAGACAGCCGTTACAAGTTAACCCGATGGTCTTTACCGATGTGCGGTTTTGATTAGTCGTAATAAAGTCTTTAGGCATTCCGACCTTGTTGGCACCGGTCATTATAGTAATTATATAATTATTATAAATACTTTACATTTATATACCACGTTTTTTTTCCTCTGTAGAGAGGTTATTACACTCATTGTTTCATTATGTTGTGTATAAACGGTATTATATTTTTTCTGAAGAACAAATATATCTATGCATAATTTACCTTTTTTTAAATAGGCTATTACAATTATAAATCAATGTACTTTCTTGTTATAATGTTAGGTTTATATTGTTGCGAGTCTATTCACGAACACAACAGTTCTAAACTACAGGATAAAATTAAACTTTGCTCGGCAACAAGTCGACTTTACTTAGAGTTCGAACCTAATATTTCAACACGATCGTTAAAGAAACGAAGAAATCCACAAGAGAACCAAATTACCCGACGTGGCTCGCAGAGTTGCCTCTCTGAAGTAGCAATGGGCAGGACACATAGCTCGCAGAACTGACGGTCGTTCTGGCAGAAAGGTTCTAGAGTGATAATGATTTCGTAAACGTGATTTTTAAAAATTTTTTTTAGAGCAGAAGCATCAATACAGAGCAGCATTTATTATGTACAGATTGATTACCTACGCAAATATCTATTAATTTAACTACAAACAATTAATCAAGATAGGTTGCTTTAACTATTTATTGTCGTGTAATCAATCACTAATACAGCGAACAATACAAATTGGTACAATAAAAACTTGGGAAACTCAAGCATTGTTTGGCCGATTAGTATTAATTGCTAAATTAAAGACAGTAGATATTTACGCAATCGAGTAACCAACAGATGTTAAGAATGCTGTTTCACGAAACTGTGAAACAACACCTGTCTAATTGACATTATAGTTTAATAAATAATTGCATGCATATGCATACGACAGGTATCACAGACGGAGATATTAACAAACCATAAAATCTTGACTTATATTTCTTAATTTAGGAAAGAATCATTGCATGTCAGTTAATTTAGAATTCGTTTTCTTTGTTTTATTTGCTAACGCCGGTAAAAGCCTTTCTCTATCAGTCGGAAAATTACTGCTAGAGAAAAGCTGCAGAAAATGCAAAGAAACCCAACCAAGCTGTTCAACTGTAATGGTCGAAAAAAATTAAGGGCATTGAAAGAGTAATTAAGCTCTCGGCGCTCTGAAAATGCAATAATCAAAAAAAATGAATAATACGTCGATATTATAAGTTTTGTCTGCCCCTTTATGCCAAAATCAATAATTAGAATCAAATAAAAATATCTGTTTTTACTCAGTATTCCAGGTTTTGTAAACTCATTCGTAAAATCTCTTTGAAGGTAACTTAATGTACCAAATTACGTAAATACACACAGGCGTGACTGAACAGTGCAGGAACATTTAATTGGAGGAGCCTATGATGAAACACGGAAACACATTGGGTACAGTTCACCGAGCTGACCTCACGAATCTATGCAACCTTACAATTAAACATCTTCGTGAACCATCACTTTAACAATATCACAATAGTATTTATTATGCGTATAAACGTAAAGTGGGAAGCCATTTATGATTTACGATCTGTTATTTTAAGATTTTTGGCTACCTGTTTTTAATTATTTTATTGTTTTATAGAATAGAACAGTACAGCATCAACTTAAACCAATAAACTGTTCCCTCTACTCTCAGTAATGCAGTTGTTTTGTTCGGTACTCGACTATTAGTAGGTATTCTTTCGAGTGTCAACAGTTTGGTTGTGACGTAAATGAGACTAAAAGAGTCGCAGAAGTCCTATAACAAACAAAACAACCAAACTATTGAAATTAGACAAACTATTCACAATATTTTTTGCAAATGCAATTAAAAATGTTACCAATTACAAATTTCTCACGCACAGCTTGATAGATATAATTTGAGACAAGCTTTCTTCTTTTACTCACGCTTTCCTATATGCTGTAAGCATGCTCATTACCAGATAATTGTACCAAAAAAAGAAAGATAACCAAAGAAGAAGATATCAGTGGTCTTTTAGTCCTCGAAATTCGTTACATTTGAAATTTTTAACTTTATTGAAATTTTGTTTACAAATAGTTGATATATTAATCAAGTTAAAACCAGGAAGGATCTACTTATGATAAACAAGAAAGGTGTTGACTAAAAGATTTGCTGAATCTTCCCTCTTGTCTTATCCCGTGTGTCTCGCTGTGCTGCAACCGTTACAATTAAAAATAATATTTTGTGTGACAACATTTAGTTCTTAGAGTAAATATCACAGGCGCTGTTATTTTTATGAATTTAATTATAAGTATTATTATGGTGTATTTATATAAGCCAGTCCCAAAATATGACAATTAACATAAAAGAAAGGGAAGGCAAATTTTTGCTAAAATGCAATAGACATCAACACGTTAGCACTCATTCCACTCATTGTATTCAACTTCAACTTTAAGTGCTAATGTATTTCTAAACGAAACTTAAATTGTTGCACATCAGATATATTAAGTACTCACAAGAACTATGATGACACTTCGAAACGGTTGGGCAATTAGATATTACTTGTCAGTAAATCCATGTTCATAGTATTAAGTGATATTCATAAGGTTAATACTAAGAAAGGCGTAAATAAGTAGTAAGTACATATATATTTTATGGTAGGTATATATATTATGTAGCTGTTGTTATATCATGCTATATTATATTGGAATATATTTTAGAAATACCTGTGCGCCATTGACTACCGATTAACGAGTAACTTCATGTCCATCCAAAGGTTGTCTGGAAGAGATCGCTTTTAGCGATAAGAGCGGCCATTTTTACTGTTTATTGTTACATAATTTTATGTCTAATGTAACTAACATGTGGTATACAATAAAGCATAATTTCTATTCGATTCTATCCTAAAGACGTAAATAAAAGACGACACGGAAAAAACGGCTCTATGATAACATTCTTTAGGCTTATTTTTCTGCAACCTTTACCATAAAGTTGCGTTGTTTAGTATGTCAATCTGCGACTTTAAAAGATGCTTTTCATATTTTGGAAAACTTTCCGTCTAAACTATATCTACCACACAATTGTAGAGTTACTCCTTTGTAATGAACCAGAGTATTCTAATGCCCTATAAACTTATGTTTTCCCTTTGGTTTCAGGTCCCCATGAAGCGGCTGTCATGCGCCTAGCGGCACTGATTGCACTCGTGCAGGTAACAATAATCTTATAAATATATTTGACTTCTCTTTTTATCTTTCCACACATATAATATCGTTAAAATGCAGTCCACGTGACATAAATACCAACAAATTATAAAGTTGAAAATAAAATTATTTTACAATAGGTTATAACAATAGTAGACTATCCGCTATCATAATACCCATTACATTATAATGTATAATACCGATTATACATTAAAACCTTTGAGATGAGTTATAAAAGTGTAATGTGCTACTTTGTTCTTAAATATCACGGTCATCATTCTATTAAAGTTTTTATTACCAATAACAATGTGACATCGGCGCACCTGATTGTAAATGTCATCGCGACAGATACATAGTTGACTTAGCCATATAACATCAAGTAGGCCGCTAACTCTTACCGCTAACAATAAAAAAGAACAAAATAAGATACAATTCTAAAATTCTACTTAAATCATTCTAAATGTAACGTAAAAGGTCAAAGAGAACCGCACCTTCTCTAATATTACGACCTACGACTTTGTCATAATTTCTCCACAACAGACGTATTTACACAATCAATTAAAATTGTATGTCACCAAAAGGTTGTCTGACCCTCACATCGACACTTCATATGAGGTCAATACCTTCTCTCATCTAAATAATTTTGAAACTGTCCCTTAAGTTATTATTATGTACCATTAGTATAAATTAATTACGTATTATTAATGTCTGTCAAATAAACGAACATCTCTTTGCACAATGTTTACTTTATGGCATAGATATCATAAGCTTTGTTTCTTAATTTTGTTGCATCATAGTTATAAATCTTTGAAAAGTAACAAACAATAGCTAACAAAGTAAAAGGAATCTTGTAGTACCTACCTAAGCTGAGTATGAATGGTTAAGAACATGAATACCTTTAAAAGTCGAACAGGCCCAGTTTTAGACTTCAAAAACCCGTAAAGAATTCTAAATGTTCTAAGATCAAAAACCTTCAACTTAACACAAAGCTCAAATAAAAACAAACACAATGCGGATTAAATAAGGTTTGAGCGTCAATTATATTTAAGCATCAATTAAAAATAATGCGTAAATAAAAAATATAACATACGATTTATTCGCTAAAATATTTTACGCCATCTCCGTATTCATGAGGGCTAAGACTGACACAAAATTCTTGAGAACTTACATCGTGTTCAACAAGTTAGTTTAACATAATTTTGTAGATCGCGGTTTACTTCTCAATGTGTCTGTGACGAAAAATGGAGTACGTGAGAGTAAAATATTCATTGTCCACGGAACACAAAACAATAAATTACAAATTTTAAGAAGATAATACCTTAATTTCACACTCCGATCCTTGATTTTTAACATCTGGTAATATGAGAATTTTTACACATTTTTAATTAAACATTTTGTTACAAAGTTTATGTCAATTACTTAAATTTGAATCTGAACTCTATAGTCATAACATTAAAGTATAATTTACAAAATACAAGCTTCACAAGGCAAGTCTCTTAACGTCGCGTTGTTACTGTTGTCAAGTAAAACAAAGACAGTCATTTTTGTTATTAAAACATGCACATTATAAAATGAATCTTAGTACTATGCAATAAGTGCAGTCACTTATTGCAAAGCATGGAACTATAAGTAGAAACACTGGACCCACGCAAATCAGCAATCTCATTTTTTATCGCGAGTCCAGATCAGTATAGGTGCAACCATTCTCAAAATCAGGATCCGTCTTTAAAAATTATTATGAAAAAATACCAGAACTAATTTTCTTTTTCGTTCTATAGCTGTCGCTCGCTACAGCTGTTTCAGATGACTCAATTCAAACATTAACGGCGGTCGAACTGAACCGCGAACTAGCTGGCAACAATGAGCTCTCACCATTCTACGAGAGTAGTGAAGATTCGACTGGGGTCAACTTCGTGAGAGGCTCGAGAGCCGTTGACTCGGCCAACGGACCTGACATTAATGTACAATGTGCTGGTGACTACATCGACGTCACTGTCGAGTTCCCTTACGTGTTCGATGGTATTATTTACAGCAAGGGTTATTTAAATGATCCTAAATGCAAGTGAGTATAATGAACCTTATAAGAATCCTAGGATGCACATTCCGTTGTATTATCAAAATATCTCACAATGTATGTACTTGATTTGATCCCTTGTACTCCTTTTCGAAGAATTTCTAATAACTATGGTTGCATTTAACACTATAAAAATTGAGATTAACTATTTCAGGGACTACTATAAGTTACAGTAATAATTTATAGTAGTCCCTGAAGCATGAACCAGGCTTGACCTTTTTAGTCGAGGTTGGTCAAGTAACGAACAACAAGTGAATATATTACATCTGCCTAGCGGCAACAGTATTGTCGTAATGGTAGGTATAAAATATCTCATACATTTTTCTTTTCGATAGATATGTATCATCGGGTGGAAGTAGATCGCAGTACTCGTTCCGAGTGCCCCTTAACGGTTGCGGCTCCCGACCTCTCTGCAACGCGTGCGGCACTACCGACAATATCCTCATCTTCCAATCTGACGACTTCATACAAGGAGATTACGACTTTGCTCGCAAGGTATGAGAAAACTAGAATTTTATTGACTTGAAATATTTTCCAAACCAGCGCTCTCCTTTAAAGCTCTGAAAATCACTGCTCATTAGTGGAAACACATCAGTACTACCCTGCCAACCGAGAATACCGTAACTGTACAAAACCAAATTACCAAATTGGAACTATAATCAAGTGTTTAAAGTGTTATCCTATATAATAACCAGTTCCTGCACTTATGGCGGTCTTCCTTTGAGAGGTTTGGTAGGTAGTATTTTCGTAATCACGCTTCAGGTTCATTAGTTTAATATCTTACAATGTGTTCGTTTCAGGTGTCATGTGCTCACACGTCACTGGAACTGTCAGCTACTGCCGTCGCGACAAAGGAGCAGCAGCACATCCTCAAGCTAAAACCATTCATGGTTGACATGTTGGACGTCGTAGCTGTCGAAGGACCGGCCGGAGGTGTCGAATGCTGGATGGATATACAAAAAGGAGTTTTTCCTAATGTCAGTAATTTTTATTTTGTTTTTAGTTCGTTAAGTAGTAGAAAACAAAGTCGGTCTTGCTTGCTATCTGTACGCTTAGATCTTCTAAACTACTCAACGCATTTTGATGAAGTTTTAATAATCATTCGGAATTTTTTATTCTGTAGGTTTATATTATGTATAATCAAGCAGTTTAGATCTAAAGATAATTTGTACACGAGCGACGCCGGGGCGAGTTTCTAGTGTAGTATATTTGGGTCATTGGTTTATAGATTAAATTTATTTGCATTTAAGACCAACGGTTTTCTTAAATCGGATCTCAGGTACGATGAAAAACATGGCACAAATCTTGCTCAAGTTTACTGTAAGGAAGTTAAGAAATTATCAATCCGGATAAATTAGAAAATAAAAGCTTACCTTACAATTATGTTTACTAGCAGGGCTGTAGAAAAATCATTAAAATAACTTATTTATTCAATCAAATCTCACTCGTGATGCCTAAGAACGTTTTAAACCAAACAGGTGAGGAAGGCTATTGTAACATAAGAAGGGTAAGCCTTAAAAAACCTAGCAAGAGCAGCACCTGTGTCATCCAAGTTTGCATTTCTCACCAATATCAGTGATAAAAATATTTGAATGTAAGAATTAACAGTGCTCTTTTATGTACTTTACGAACCAATTATCCCACTACAATATTTTTTGATGAAAATTGTACGTCAACTAATACAGTTGCTAAAGAATACTAACTATTTATTATTGACGAATTGTAATAATTTTAGATTAATGTATCTGTTTAAGATACTGTTAACAATTTAGATAACAAAGTATCAATTACTAATCCTTCTATTACAGACTACTCCACTGAAGGACTCGATAAAGATCGGAGAATATTTGACTATTTTAGTTTACTTGAAGGATGTCAGGAATCAATTCAATCTGAAAATCCACGATTGTTGGGCTTATGACAGCGACGACTACGATAGTCCTAAGACGAGCAAAATACAACTCACGGACAAAGAAGGATGCCCCAAGTAAGTCACGCTATACATCTGTAGAAATCCTATTCCTTCTCATAATAATTATGAGTCTTGAGCATACGCAATGATTGTGTTAGATACGAAACTAGTAAAACATGTAAAATATTTAAAGTCTGGCAAGCGTGGTAATCAATGTTTTCTCTGTATGAAAATATACCTTTCCCTGCAGTGGATCGTAATAACGAACCGGTATGATAATAAATATTTGAAGTTTAAATAAATTTACACTAATTATTTTATAAATGTGCATCCTCTACGAAACTGTAGCATACATTTAACCATGTCGAGCATTAAACCCCTATAATCTAGTTACTACTTACCCATAATTTTTCAATCCTCTCCCATCTTTTGATTTCTCCTGATGCACTGGAATGGTTCTCAACATATCTTCGGGGACGTCAACAGTCGGTTCGCTCAGATGATTCATCATCTACGTGGCGTGATCTCTTCTCTGGCGTACCTCAAGGCGGAATACTTTCTCCATTATTATTTTCTATCTTTATTAATTTCCTGACACCTAGTCTTCAATGTTCGTATCATCTTTATGCCGATGACTTGCAACTGTATGCTAAGGCCAAACTGGATGATGTGACGGAAGCTATCGCTAATATTAATTGTGATCTAGATGCTATTAAGTGTTGGTCTAAGAAATTTGGCTTACTAGTGAATCCCTGTAAGTGTCAGGCCATAGTTGTAGGTAGCCAACGTTTAATAAACAGGCTAGATATTCAGCTCCTACCATCGGTCATTTTTGATGGGTCGCCCATTGCATTTAGCCCCGTGGTTAAAGATCTTGGGTTGCTTATCGACTCCAATCTCAATTGGAAAGCTCAAACAACCAGTGTTAGTCAAAGAGTTACAGGTACCCTACGTGCCTTATACCGCCTGAAGAACTTCCTTCCAACTAAAACCAAGATGATGATTGTGCAGACTTTAATTTTTCCCCTGATTGATTATGCTGATGTATGTTATTTTGACCTAAATGCATATCTCCTCAATAAATACGACCGGCTTCTTAATAACTGCATTCGATTCATTTTTAATCTTCGCAAATATGATCATATTTCTTCTTATCGTGCTGAGCTAAAATGGTTACCCATACGGCAACGCCGAAATTCGCGTGCTCTTACAACTCTATTTTCGTTTCTACATTCTTCCTCAATTCCTAGCTATTTATCTCCTTATTTTCAACCTTTATGTTCAACTCATGACAGAAATCTTCGCTCCTCTAATAATCTTCTTCTAGCATGTCCCTCTCATACCACTGACTTCGTTCACTCTTCCTTTTTCATTCAATCAGTATTACTTTGGAACGCGCTTCCTCTCGAAGTCAGGATGGTTACAGATCGCTACAAGTTCAAGTTGAAAGTTCGGGAACTTCTATTCGACGGATTGGCAGAGTCATCGCATCATTAATTTTCATGTTATAATAAGGTTATTTATATGTATATATTTATTTATTTATTTATATATATTTATAGTACAGTTATATATTATAGTGTGTATTAAGTATATATATTATGTATGGTATAATATATGAATACAAATTTATTTATGTATGTTTATTTTATACTCTTTGTAATTGTTTGGTT
Source organism: Parascotia fuliginaria (assembly GCA_963082885.1). Taxonomy (NCBI): domain Eukaryota; kingdom Metazoa; phylum Arthropoda; class Insecta; order Lepidoptera; family Erebidae; genus Parascotia; species Parascotia fuliginaria. The sequence continues at coordinate 9,734,224 of OY720184.1, forward strand.
AAACGTGCACCTACCACAATCATCTCTGCATCACCTAAAGGTTGGCTGGTAAAGAATGCCATTTGGCATTAAGCCCTCCTATGTACACGTAGTGCATAAAGTTTAAAATAAAATAAATAAAATAATTAATGTTTTGTTTGTATACAGGAAAAGAAAACTTATCGACCAATGGCAGAAAACAAGTAACACGGGTAAAAGTGGGGCTACTTTGATAGCTTATAGCAAAGTAAGCGCATTCCGTTTTCCCGAAAATGATCAAGTGTATCTCACTTGTAATGTTGAGGTAAATATAATTAATTAATTATGAATTAATCCTACCATTTTTATCCAAACCGACACGTGCGGGACTAAAGTGCCACCCTTTCACAGTGGAATCCATAGGGTCTCGAACCAAACGGTTCAGCACTTCAACTTTTGTCGCTCAATTAAAGCCTGGAACTCTTTGCCAGCGCATGTGTTCCCATCTAATTTTGATCCTGGGTCTTTTAAGCGGGGCGTGAAAAAGCATCTCACTAAGCCGCCATAGTGGAGGCCACCATACCAGTAGTTTGGCTTTTGGAAAGGTGTCCGCCACTTCTGGATTCCACTGACTGCTTACCATCAGGCAGAGTGGAGTCACTTTGGTAGGCAAATATAAAATAAAAAAATATACAAAACAATATTTAATATCCGAAATTGCTAATTGTTGGCCAGTGTTAAACTTCTTATTTTTCTTTTCAGTTATGCACCAACGATTGTGACTCCAACTGTATATTATCCACAACTGTCAATCCTCTACAAAAATGCTACCCTGATTCCCAAGATCCAGATTGTCAAGCTAAATGTTATGAAGGGAGCACGGATCCACGATGCCCCAGGCTGCCAACGTCAACATCAAGGCCTATAACTAATGAACCCACAAAGTGTTACCCTGGTAGCACAGATCCGCGCTGCCCCAGACCTACAACATCACGACCACCGAAACCTGATTGCTACCCAGGTTCCTTAGATCCTAACTGTGTTCAGTTAACCCAACCCACTACTATAAATCCACCCACTTACATACTTCCAGAAACATCTACACCTAACTGCTATCCTGGATCAAGGAATCCCGGTTGTCCTCAGCCAACCACTCCAAAACCACTACGTTGCTATCCTGGCAGCACAGATGTACGATGTCCCAGGCCAACAACACAACAGCCTCCTAAACCAAAATGCTATCCTGGATCTCTAGATTCCAATTGCCCACAGACACCACGGCCGACTACACTAAATCCACCTACATACTTACCTCCACAACCATCCCCGTCCCCACCAAACTGCTTCCCTGATTCCAAAGACCCACGTTGCCCTCAACCAACACCACAAGTGCCTCCAAAGTGTTACCCCGGCAGCGAAGACCCACGTTGTCCTAGGCCTATATCACCGCAACCCCCTAAGCCAATATGCTATCCCGGTTCTCCAAACTCGAACTGTCCACAACCAACTCGGCCGACGACATTAAACCCACCTACCTACTTGCCCCCGGAACCATCTCCACCTAATTGCTACCCTGGTTCTAAAGATCCTCGTTGCCCTCAACCAACAACACCTGAACCAACAAGATGTTATCCAGGTAATACCGACCCGCGTTGTCCCAAACCAACTACACCTGAACCTCTGAAATGCTTCCCTGGCAGTACAGATTCTAGGTGTCCAAAGCCAACCACACCTGAGCCACCAAGATGTTACCCGGGAAGCACTGACCCACGTTGCCCTCAACCCACTACCCCTGCGCCTCCTAGATGCTTCCCAGGAAGTACAGATCCTAGGTGTCCAAAGCCTACTACGCCTGCGCCTCCTAAATGCTACCCAGGTAGTAAAGACCCGCGTTGCCCACAGCCAACTACTCCAGAACCCCTGCGTTGTTATCCGGGAAGCACAGACATACGTTGCCCGAGACCTACAACACCGCAGCCGCCTAAGCCAGTATGCTATCCCGGTTCTCCAAACCCGAACTGTCCACAACCAACTCGGCCGACGACATTAAACCCACCTACCTACTTGCCCCCAGAACCATCTCCACCAAATTGCTACCTAGGTTCGAAGGATACTCGATGCCCTCAGCCAACAACTCCAGCACCGCCTAGATGCTTCCCAGGAAGCACAGATCCGAGGTGTCCCAAGCCAACAACACCTGAACCACCTAGGTGTTATCCAGGTAGCACAGACCCACGTTGTCCGAAACCAACTACACCTGAGCCTCCCAAATGTTTCCCAGGTAGCACCGATCCGCGTTGTCCCAAACCAACTACACCTGAGCCTCCCAGATGCTTCCCAGGAAGTACAGATCCTAGGTGCCCAAAGCCAACTACGCCTGCACCACTAAGATGTTACCCAGGAAACACAGATTCACGTTGCCCTCAACCCACTACCCCTGCGCCTCCTAGATGCTTCCCAGGAAGTACAGATCCTAGGTGTCCAAAGCCAACTACGCCTGCGCCTCCTAAATGCTACCCAGGTAGTAAAGACCCGCGTTGCCCACAGCCAACTACTCCAGAACCCCTGCGTTGTAATCCGGGAAGCACAGACATACGTTGCCCGAGACCTACAACACCGCAGCCGCCTAAGCCAGTATGCTATCCTGGTTCTCCAAACCCGAACTGTCCACAACCAACTCGGCCGACGACATTAAACCCACCTACCTACTTGCCCCCAGAACCATCTCCACCAAATTGCTACCTAGGTTCGAAGGATCCTCGATGCCCTCAGCCAACAACTCCAGCACCGCCTAGATGCTTCCCAGGAAGCACAGATCCGAGGTGTCCCAAGCCAACAACACCTGAACCACCTAGGTGTTATCCAGGTAGCACAGACCCACGTTGTCCAAAGCCAACTACACCTGAGCCTCCCAAATGTTTCCCAGGTAGCACCGATCCGCGTTGTCCCAAACCAACTACACCTGAGCCTCCCAGATGCTTCCCAGGAAGTACAGATCCTAGGTGCCCAAAGCCAACTACGCCTGCAACACTAAGATGTTACCCAGGAAACACAGATCCACGTTGCCCTCAACCCACTACCCCTGCGCCTCCTAGATGCTTCCCAGGAAGTACAGATCCTAGGTGTCCAAAGCCAACTACGCCTGCGCCTCCTAAATGCTACCCAGGTAGTAAAGACCTGCGTTGCCCACAGCCAACTACTCCAGAACCCCTGCGTTGTTATCCGGGAAGCACAGACATACGTTGCCCGAGACCTACAACACCGCAGCCGCCTAAGCCAGTATGCTATCCCGGTTCTCCAAACCCAAACTGTCCACAACCAACTCGGCCGACGACATTAAACCCACCTACATACTTGCCCCCAGAACCATCTCCACCTAATTGCTACCTTGGTTCGAAGGATCCGCGATGCCCTCAGCCAACAACTCCAGCACCGCCTAGATGCTTCCCAGGAAGCACAGATCCGAGGTGTCCCAAGCCAACAACACCTGAACCACCTAGGTGTTATCCAGGTAGCACAGACCCACGTTGTCCAAAGCCAACTACACCTGAGCCTCCCAAATGTTATCCAGGTAGCACAGACCCACGTTGTCCCAAACCAACTACACCTGAGCCTCCCAAATGTTTCCCAGGTAGCACTGATCCACGTTGTCCTAAACCAACTACACCTGAGCCCCCCAGATGCTTCCCAGGAAGTACAGATTATAGGTGTCCAAAGCCAACTACGCCTGCACCGCCAAGATGTTACCCAGGAAACACAGATCCACGTTGCCCTCAACCCACTACCCCTGCGCCTCCCAGATGCTTCCCAGAAAGTACAGATCCTAGGTGTCCAAAGCCAACTACGCCTGCGCCTCCTCAATGCTACCCTGGTAGTAAAGACCCGCGTTGCCCACAGCCAACTACTCCAGAACCCCTGCGTTGTTATCCGGGAAGCACAGACATACGTTGCCCGAGACCTACGACTCCTGAACCTCTTAAATGTTTCCCAGATAGCACCGATCCGCGTTGTCCCAAACCAACTACACCTGAGCCTCCCAGATGCTTCCCAGGAAGTACAGATCCTAGGTGTCCAAAGCCAACTACGCCTGCACCGCCAAGATGTTACCCAGGAAACACAGATCCACGTTGCCCTCAACCCACTACCCCTGCGCCTCCTAGATGCTTCCCAGGAAGTACAGATCCTAGGTGTCCAAAGCCAACTACGCCTGCGCCTCCTAAATGCTACCCAGGTAGTAAAGACCCGCGTTGCCCACAGCCAACTACTCCAGAACCCTTGCGTTGTTATCCGGGAAGCACAGACATACGTTGCCCGAGACCTACAACACCGCAGCCGCCTAAGCCAGTATGCTATCCCGGTTCTCCAAACCCGAACTGTCCACAACCAACTCGGCCGACGACATTAAATCCACCTACCTACTTGCCCCCAGAACCATCTCCACCAAATTGCTACCTAGGTTCGAAGGATACTCGATGCCCTCAGCCAACAACTCCAGCACCGCCTAGATGCTTCCCAGGAAGCACAGATCCGAGGTGTCCCAAGCCAACAACACCTGAACCACCTAGGTGTTATCCAGGTAGCACAGACCCACGTTGTCCCAAACCAACTACACCTGAACCTCCCAGATGTTTCCCAGGAAGTACAGATCCTAGGTGTCCAAAGCCAACTACGCCTGCACCACTAAGATGTTACCCAGGAAACACAGATCCACGTTGCCCTCAACCCACTACCCCTGCGCCTCCTAAATGCTTCCCAGGAAGTACAGATCCTAGGTGTCAAAAGCCAACTACGCCTGCGCCCCCTAAATGCTACCCAGGTAGTAAAGACCCGCGTTGCCCACAGCCAACTTCTCCAGAACCCCTGCGTTGTTATCCGGGAAGCACAGACATACGTTGCCCGAGACCTACGACTCCTGAACCTCTTAAATGTTTCCCAGATAGCACCGATCCGCGTTGTCCCAAACCAACTACACCTGAGCCTCCCAGATGCTTCCCAGGAAGTACAGATCCTAGGTGTCCAAAGCCAACTACGCCTGCACTGCCAAGATGTTACCCAGGAAACACAGATCCACGTTGCCCTCAACCCACTACCCCTGCGCCTCCTAGATGCTTCCCAGGAAGTACAGATCCTAGGTGTCCAAAGCCAACTACGCCTGCGCCTCCTAAATGCTACCCAGGTAGTAAAGACCCGCGTTGCCCACAGCCAACCACTCCAGAACCCCTGCGTTGTTATCCGGGAAGCACAGACATACGTTGCCCGAGACCTACAACACCGCAGCCGCCTAAGCCAGTATGCTATCCCGGTTCTCCAAACCCGAACTGTCCACAACCAACTCGGCCGACGACATTAAACCCACCTACCTACTTGCCCCCAGAACCATCTCCACCAAATTGCTACCTAGGTTCGAAGGATCCTCGATGCCCTCAGCCAACAACTCCAGCACCGCCTAGATGCTTCCCAGAAAGCACAGATCCGAGGTGTCCCAAACCAACAACACCTGAACCACCTAGGTGTTATCCAGGTAGCACAGACCCACGTTGTCCGAAACCAACTACACCTGAGCCTCCCAAATGTTTCCCAGGTAGCACTGATCCACGTTGTCCCAAACCAACTACACCTGAGTCCCCCAGATGCTTCCCAGGAAGTACAGATTATAGGTGTCCAAAGCCAACTACGCCTGCACCGCCAAGATGTTACCCAGGAAACACAGATCCACGTTGCCCTCAACCCACTACCCCTGCGCCTCCCAGATGCTTCCCAGGAAGTACAGATTCTAGGTGTCCAAAGCCAACTACGCCTGCGCCTCCTCAATGCTACCCTGGTATTCAAGACCCGCGTTGCCCACTGCCAACTACTCCAGAACCCCTGCGTTGTTATCCGGGCAGCACAGACATACGTTGCCCGAGACCTACAACACCGCAGCCGCCTAAGCCAGTATGCTATCATGGTTCTCCAAACCCAAACTGCCCACAACCACCCCGGCCGACGACATTAAACCCACCTACCTACTTGCCCCCAGAACCATCTCCACCAAATTGCTACCTTGGTTCGAAGGATCCGCGATGCCCTCAGCCAACAACTCCAGCACCGTCTAGATGCTTCCCAGGAAGCACAGATCCGAGGTGTCCCAAGCCAACAACACCTGAACCACCTAGGTGTTATCCAGGTAGCACAGACCCACGTTGTCCAAAGCCAACTACGCCTGAGCCTCCCAAATGTTTCCCAGGTAGCACTGATCCGCGTTGTCCCAAACCAACTACACCTGAACCTCCCAGATGTTTCCCAGGAAGTACAGATCCTAGGTGTCCAAAGCCAACTACGCCTGCGCCTCCTAAATGCTACCCAGGTAGTAAAGACCCGCGTTGCCCACAGCCAACTTCTCCAGAACCCCTGCGTTGTTATCCGGGAAGCACAGACATACGTTGCCCGAGACCTACAACACCGCAGCCGCCTAAGCCAGTATGCTATCCCGGTTCTCCAAACCCGAACTGTCCACAACCAACTCGGCCGACGACATTAAACCCACCTACCTACTTGCCCCCAGAACCATCTCCACCAAATTGCTACCTAGGTTCGAAGGATCCTCGATGCCCTCAGCCAACAACTCCAGCACCGCCTAGATGCTTCCCAGGAAGCACAGATCCGAGGTGTCCCAAGCCAACAACACCTGAACCTCCTAGGTGTTATCCAGGTAGCACAGACCCACGTTGTCCGAAACCAACTACGCCTGAGCCTCTCAAATGTTTCCCAGGTAGCACCGATCCGCGTTGTCCCAAACCAACTACACCTGAACCTCCCAGATGTTTCCCAGGAAGTACAGATCCTAGGTGTCCAAGGCCAACTACGCCTGAGCCTCCCAAATGTTTCCCAGGTAGCACTGATCCGCGTTGTCCCAAACCAACTACACCTGAACTTCCCAGATGTTTCCCAGGAAGTACAGATCCTAGGTGTCCAAGGCCAACTACGCCTGCACCGCTAAGATGTTACCCAGGAAACACAGATCCACGTTGCCCTCAACCCACTACCCCTGCGCCTCCTAAATGCTTCCCAGGAAGTACAGATCCTAGGTGTCCAAAGCCAACTACGCCTGCGCCTCCTAAATGCTACCCAGGTAGTAAAGACCCGCGTTGCCCTCAGCCAACTTCTCCAGAACCCCTGCGTTGTTATCCGGGAAGCACAGACATACGTTGCCCGAGACCTACAACACCGCAGCCGCCTAAGCCAGTATGCTATCCCGGTTCTCCAAACCCGAACTGTCCACAACCAACTCGGCCGACGACATTAAACCCACCTACCTACTTGCCCCCAGAACCATCTCCACCAAATTGCTACCTTGGTTCGAAGGATCCGCGATGCCCTCAGCCAACAACTCCAGCACCGCCTAGATGCTTCCCAGGAAGCACAGATCCGAGGTGTCCCAAGCCAACAACACCTGAACCACCTAGGTGTTATCCAGGTAGCACAGACCCACGTTGTCCAAAGCCAACTACACCTGAGCCTCCCAAATGTTATCCAGGTAGCACAGACCCACGTTGTCCGAAACCAACAACTACACCTGAGCCCCCCAGATGCTTCCCAGGAAGTACAGATTATAGGTGTCCAAAGCCAACTACGCCTGCACCGCCAAGATGTTACCCAGGAAACACAGATCCACGTTGCCCTCAACCCACTACCCCTGCGCCTCCCAGATGCTTCCCAGGAAGTACAGATCCTAGGTGTCCAAAGCCAACTACGCCTGCGCCTCCTCAATGCTACCCTGGTAGTAAAGACCCGCGTTGCCCACAGCCAACTACTCCAGAACCCCTGCGTTGTTATCCGGGCAGCACAGACATACGTTGCCCGAGACCTACAACACCGCAGCCGCCTAAGCCAGTATGCTATCCTGGTTCTCCAAACCCAAACTGCCCACAACCACCCCGGCCGACAACATTAAACCCACCTACCTACTTGCCCCCAGAACCATCTAAACCAAATTGCTACCTTGGTTCGAAGGATCCGCGATGCCCTCAGCCAACAACTCCAGCACCGCCTAGATGCTTCCCAGAAAGCACAGATCCGAGGTGTCCCAAGCCAACAACACCTGAACCACCTAGGTGTTATCCAGGTAGCACAGACCCACGTTGTCCAAAACCAACTACACCTGAGCCTCCCAAATGTTTCCCAGGTAGCACTGATCCGCATTGTCCCAAACCAACTACACCTGAGCCCCCCAGATGCTTCCCAGGAAGTACAGATTATAGGTGTCCAAAGCCAACTACGCCTGCACCGCCAAGATGTTACCCAGGAAACACAGATCCACGTTGCCCTCAACCCACTACCCCTGCGCCTCCTAGATGCTTCCTAGGAAGTACAGATCCTAGGTGTCCAAAGCCAACTACGCCTGCGCCTCCTAAATGCTACCCAGGTAGTAAAGACCCGCGTTGCCCACAGCCAACTACTCCAGAACCCCTGCGTTGTTACCCGGGCAGCACAGACATACGTTGCCCGAGACCTACAACACCGCAGCCGCCTAAGCCAGTATGCTATCCCGGTTCTCCAAACCCGAACTGTCCACAACCAACTCGGCCGACGACATTAAACCCACCTACCTACTTGCCCCCAGAACCATCTCCACCTAATTGCTACCTTGGTTCGAAGGATCCGCGATGCCCTCAGCCAACAACTCCAGCACCGCCTAGATGCTTCCCAGGAAGCACAGATCCGAGGTGTCCCAAGCCAACAACACCTGAACCACCTAGGTGTTATCCAGGTAGCACAGACCCACGTTGTCCAAAGCCAACTACACCTGAGCCTCCCAAATGTTATCCAGGTAGCACAGACCCACGTTGTCCGAAACCAACTACACCTGAGCCTCCCAAATGTTTCCCAGGTAGCACTGATCCGCGTTGTCCCAAACCAACTACACTTGAGCCCCCCAGATGCTTCCCAGGAAGTACAGATTATAGGTGTCCAAAGCCAACTACGCCTGCACCGCCAAGATGTTACCCAGGAAACACAGATCCACGTTGCCCTCAACCCACTACCCCTGCGCCTCCCAGATGCTTCCCAGGAAGTACAGACCCTAGGTGTCCAAGGCCAACAACACCTGAACCACTTAGATGTTATCCAGGCAGCATCGATCCGCGCTGTCCCAAACCTGTAACGACTCCTGAACCATTGCGTTGCTATCCTGGTAGTACCGATCCCAGATGTCCAAGACCGACTACACCAGAGCCACCGAACTGTTATCCTGACTCATCGGATCCTAGATGCCCTCAGCCTTCTAAGCCAACTCCGAGCTCTTGTTATCCGGGCTCTAGAGATCCCAAATGTCCACAACCATATGCTCCTAGCAGTACTAATCCACCTTCCACGTACCTACCTCCATTTCCGGAAGAAAATGAAATCAATTCACTAAGAGTAGCGAGATTGGTGACAAATGATGCTGACGATGAAAAGGTTTACGAAGACTCGCAGTCAGAAATTGGTGAGCCATAAATCGTTTTGAATTAATAAGTGCCTTTTTCGTCTGTTTGCGCTTGAAACCTATTACTTGGACTCAGCATAAAGTTATTTTGTGTTGCCATTTTTTGAGAAGTTTCAGTGTAAAACATTATTTTATTTTAAACGAGCTTAACCGGCTTCGCCCGCGCCTTTCGGGATAAACCGATTTTCGGGATAAAAGTAGCCTATATTCATCTCCGGCACCGAATCTACATACCAAGTGGAGGGAGATTATAAATGCGAAAATTTGTATGTATGTGATGGCAGATCATGTTTTATGCTTTGCAGATATTACCTACAATAAAAGACTATCTATTTTGAAACTCTCACCTTTTTTTCCTCTAACTAACTCTGTCTGTCTGTCTGTCACACTTTCATGCTTAAGCCACTGAATCAATTTTGATAAAATTAAGTATAGAGATAGAATAGACCTTGGCGAACAACATAGGTTTTATCGCAAAAAAGTTGCTTGAAGGGGTTTAATTAGTGGATGAAAATTTGTATAAAAAAACGCGATAACCGACATTTACGCGGGCGGAGCTGCGGAGAGCAGCTAGTAGTGATATAAATGTAACCACTAGAACATTGACGATATATTACGGAACATTGACATGACGGACTTATAGTCGCAACTTCACGACTTCGTTTATTAGAAAATACATTCTCTAATGTCTTTTTTTAATATTTATAGATTCCTTTGAATTCACACGGACGGAACCAAGATCGAGAAAAGTAAGAGATCTCAGCGGTATCAGTGATACTGCCACTATCTCAACAAATGGACTCGCTACGCTATACATAGTTATGGGCTCAGCAGCATTCATGATCCTATCAGTGTCTCTTGCTGTTTACGTATATGCAAGAAAACAAAAAAGCGTAGAAAATCTAATCACCACGGAAAATGCATGTTAATTTTTTGTAAATATTAAAAAAAATTGAAATTATACTTTGTGATATTATAATTTTTAATAATTATAACTTCTGACATCTGATATTAAATTTATATTATTATGTGGCTGCGTATTATGGATATAAATATCATCGATGATGATATTGTAATTTCACTGCCTTCTAGCTTTATTTTTTCAGGCTCTTGCATGCCTATTTTATCATTATGTAAAATAGTGCCATAACAATACATTTTATTAATGTTTTCTGCACATAAACAGAATTTGTAATGTATATTTTTATTCCTAGTCAATATTACTTATATATTATTACATATAATATATTATATTCTGAATTCATTATGTAATGGATATTACTCATTGTTTAATATACTCATTTGTGATATTTTTGTGTAAATATACTAAATCTGTACACTAATGTGGCCATTAAAATGTATAGTGTACTTATTTTTATAATATATATGGTTAGAAAAGCTACATTCTGTGAAATACACAAATAAGCGATTAACTACAAATAAGTGAATCACTACAAATAAGCGAATTACCTACTACAAATAAGCGACAACAACTTATGTAAAATAAATATTCATATGTGATAACAGAATGTATCTACTGCCATAAATTATTTGTAACAATGATTTGTAATGTTAGTAAGATTGCTTTTGAAGCCAATCTAAGTAAAACATTCTATGAATGTCAAAATTGTTGTTTTATTTACCTACCAACAATGAATCGAAAAAACAGAAAGTATAATGATTAAAATTATTTTTACACAGTTGTGCTTTTCTCTAAATAAATGTAGGTAAAGCAAAGTGGCTGTTTTCTGTTGTCTGTTTCTTCGCTAACTTCGTAACTAAGCAAACAGATTTTGATACGCTTCAAGATACTTAGAGCATTTCTTTCTGAATATATATATAACTACTTATACATTATGCATATTACAGTAGGGAAAAAGCAAAAATTTCAATGATGAATCAACTTGCTCGTGACTCTCTGCAACTTTTTTTTTTAGAAACGGTACAGAGCTAGTTGTAATGCATTAGCATTTTGATCAGCGGTGAGACTCATCGAAGGAAGATCTCTTACGAGATTAGATTAGTCGACCACATATTTGCTTTACCACTTTTAACTTTTGCACGCTTAATGCATAAATTGTATGGGAAAATTGACCTGCCGCCGTGCGCAGTACGACAAACGCACCGCTGCGATGCGACAGCAGTCCGACCTCCGACACGAAACGTCTAAATTGAACGTGAAATAATAGTAACAACTGTCACTGTTACTGAGGTAACTTGCAACGACATTTACTCTAATAGCCTGCGCAGACGACGGACTTTCCTCCGCGGCGGAGACAAAAGTATGCTCCGCGAATAAAAAGTTCGCCGCGGATTTACCGCGAACTCAACGCACACGGCGTGCGATCATTCGTTGCATTTGTTTCGGTCGTGATACCCTTTTTTTGACGTATCATATAAAGAAGTTCTTTTTTCGACTTCTTTTATTAATATTTTACAATCGATTTCCTGCGTCATCGTTTATCGTCGTGCATACATACGTCACTCTCGAGCGCACAACGCGGACTAAAGGCCTCCATGTGCGTTGAGTGCACAAGAGTGCTATTTTTTTCGGGGACTGCTATTTTGTCCGGTCCGCTCCCTGCATGCCCTCAGTTATTCGGGCGACTTTTTGTACGCGGTACTTTTAATCCCTCGTTTGCGTTACTCGATACAGTTGTAAGCGATCTATTTTAGCGGATAAAAAGTACGCGGACAAAAATCCCTCGTCTGCGCATACCTTAAGGGTGCTAAAGCAATTTTATGACCGACTTTACCTATGATCGGCTAAAGTTGGCGGGCAATTTAGGGCGTTGACAAGTGGCATAGATTTCTATTCTCAAATTCAAATTCAAATTCATTTATTCAAATAGTAATTTTACATAGTTTTTACAATATAAGCTTAATCTAACACGTAGGGACAATATATTTTAGGTATTACTTGAACTAGGATAAACCTGTATTTTAGGTGTGAACATTGCATATTTCTAAACATTTTTTTTAAATGCTCAGAGGCCCGAGACAAGTGGCAAAGATTTCTATTCTATTCATAGAATAGATTAAAAAATGTATTGGATTGACATAAGCTAACGCCAACGCTTATGTCAATCTCATACATTTTTGTATCTATTCTATGAATAGAATAGAAATCTTTGACACTTGTCTAGGGCCTCTTATTACATGAAATCAATATTCTAAAGTGAAATTTTATTCATAGAATAGTTAAAAAATGTATGGATCTATTGACATAAGCTAACGACAATGTTAGCTTAAGTCAATTCCATACATTTTATTCTTTAAATAGAATAGAAATTTATGCCACTTGTCTAAAGCCTCTGATGTAATTATTATAACCTGCTCTTTAAGCCACGTGCTTATTTATCATCATAAAAAAAGAAGTCCATTTAATAGATAGGTTAAATAATAAGACAATAAATGTACCTAAAAATATTTATTTACAACATCACAGTTCAACAATGTCGTTATCATAAACATGTTGCAACTAAAAAAAAAACATTATGGAACCGGTAACTCAATAAGTATATTAAAATCTATTAAAATCTCTAACTCTAGAAACTGTAGGATAAAACCCACTCTATAGAAATACATTCAGTCGTTACTTTGCATACTTCGTATAAAAATAACACAAATATATACTTAACACAAGTTTTGATTTCGTAATCTTTGTTTAATATTAATTTTATGGAACCTGAGGGTGGATGGCGAATACCTAGATAGATAATATAATAAATCTATAAAATTTAATTCATTGCTGTCATAATAGCTAACCTCTGAAGAAAGAATCAGGTCTGTTAAAATATTTTTTAAAACATGACTATTCAAAAAAGAAAAAGCAATTGGAAGCCCTCTATTGACGACAGACTTATGAGGACATAATATTATATACATACTAGGTGCGCTTCGCTCGCGCGTAAAATATGTTTTGTCGGCAATCAGACCGATTTTCTGGACAAAATGTAGCCTATGTCCGTCTCTGGCACCGAATCTATCTACATATCAATTTTCTTCGTAATCGGTTCAGCCGTTAAGGCGCTGCGTGGTAACACACACACACACACACACACACACATGCGCACATACAGACACACATACACATACAAACTTTCGCAAATATTAGGAATATGACAGAACCGTGTATACTTAGTGATATATCTACTATGTTGTAAGAGAATATGAAACTGTTCATAAATAAGTACCTAACTTATGTTCTATTTTTATCGTTCAGTAAGCTTTAGTCTGATAGGCCCATTTGGTGTGTACATTGGGTGAATGTGATAATCCAAAGGTTCATGATGATATTCCATCTTGAATGCTTGAACCATCTGAAATTAAGAGAATATTTTTGTTAGGTAATTCAGAATTAAGTGACCTAGATATTATTTTAAAAACATTTCAGGTTCTTGGATCCTTATTAAAATTTGATCGTAACTTCAGCCAGTCCATAAAGGTTACACAGTTGACTGTGTCTAAGCATCTCTAGAAATCTAAGCCTTTCTCCTCTATCACCTATCCATGGATTGGTCGCGACAAAGTAAAAAGAAAAGTGTTTTTACGGTAGTAGATCCACGCTGATTTCAGCATGAATGAGCCGGATCGTCCGGGGAAGTACTACCCTCTCATAGAAGATCGACTTAAGAGTAGTAGTATCCGTACTACTGCGTTTCGTTCGGTGAGTGACAGCGCCGAAGGCCCAATTTCTCCCCTTTCCTCTTTCCTCACCTCCCTCATTCCCTTCCCCTAACCCCATTCCCAGTGTAGGCCACCATACCAGCAGTTTAAGACGATGGCTTTTGGTATAATAGTGGCCGCCACTTCTGGATTTCACTGACTTCCCATCAGGCGGGGTGGAGTCACTTTGGTAGGCTATAATATAAAAAAAAGACAAAGTGTGCTTAATTTGTAGATTTATTAATATTTGCAGTTAGTGGCTGTGAATCATTTATGTGAGTTATAAAAATGAGTAACTACCTTGGCAATAACCGTATGTATTTCCAACTCAGCGAATCTTCTGCCAAGACACATTCGTTTTCCGTAGCCGAACGGTAGAGAAGCAAACGCATGGTGCTTATACGTAGAAGATCTCTGCATCCATCTCTCTGGCCTGAACTCCGCAGCGTTCGAGAAGTATTCGTCGCTGTTACCCATCACGTAGTGTTGGAATATTACTTGAGTCTGTGAAAGAATAATTTAGCTTAATAGATCGTTCGTTTAATCTTGTGTATGAAACTAGGTAGTAGGTACCAGAAACTCTTCCCATGGATGTAAAGATTGCAATATAATATACCTACTCACAAATTACTTTTTTATTTTGCTAATTGTAGCAAGCAAACTGTCTACTTGATTGTAAGTGATAATCAATCACAGGCCTGAAACTAAGAGGCCTGAACAGAGAAAATCCATGTACGCATAGGTAAGAAAACTACAGGCTTTTATTCATTTAATGCTTTACACAAGCCTTTACACTACGGGCTTTTATACTTTTCCCAGAAGCATTGCATATTGCTCTGAAGAAAGTCTTGAATAGAATGCGATCTGCTCAAATTCAGAAATCGTCGTAACTGCCCAAGATTGTTGTATTTGAACTTGTAAAACCAATTTATCCCTTTAGTTATAATCTAATAACTTTTCTGAATTAAATTCTTATTACTTACCCCCTTAGGTATATTATAGCCGCAAATAGTTGTGTCTTTAGTGAGCTGTCGACCGTTACCAATTACAACAGGGTACAACCTATGAAAAATAAAAAGGTTTAGATACGAAAGATAGCAAAACAAAACAAAATACCTAAAGTTTAACAACATTATTTGATGTTAATAAGCTTTAAGATGAATACTTCGACATCACTTCTAGTTGCTGACAAACGTTGCCAGAGGTTTGGCATTTGGCGGGAATTCAATTCATCTATTAATTTGGTCTTACGTCCCACACTCGTGCTATTATGGAAAATAAGAAATATTATCGAAGGAAAGATGGGATGTGGAAGAAGAATGTAAAAAAAGATATATAACAAAGGTTTCAAAGTATTATAGATAACGAGGAGTTAAACATAACAACATGATAGAGAATTGTATTTCTCTTGAGCAGGAGAAGTACACAAACAAAATCTTTACCTCATAACTTCTTTGACACAAGCCTTCAAGTAAGGCATTTGATTAACATCGCCGGGCTTCATCGGTCGGTCTTGTAGAACCTTGTCGATTTCTTCGTATAACAGTGCTTGCACTGCTGGTCTTAACGATAGCTGGTACAGGATTGAAGCTACTGCGTTTGATGTCTGAAGATTAGAAAGAAAGCAAATAAACGCAAAAACAAATATATTTAAATGTATGTAAAAAGTGATTATGAAATGTATATTAGCACTTCTGAATAATTGATATGATGTATTAGCTACTATCTCCATAAAGTTGCTATATAGTTTTTATCAGGCAACGGATTTATTTTTATTGCATTTCGTTTACGATGCATTAGGATCGACCGGGAAAGTACTACCCTCTCATAGAAGATCGGCTTAAGAGTAGTAGTATCCGTACTACTGCGTTTTCATTCGGTGAGTGAGAGCGCCGGAAGCCCAATTTCCCCCCTTTCCTCTTTCCTCGCCTCCCTCATTTCCTTCTCCTACCCCATTCCCAGCCGCCATAATGGAAGCCACCATACCAGCGTTTGAGACGATGGTTTTTGGTATGGTGGCCACCACTTCTGGATTCCACTGACTGCTTA
This sequence comes from Parascotia fuliginaria, assembly GCA_963082885.1. Lineage (NCBI taxonomy): Eukaryota > Metazoa > Arthropoda > Insecta > Lepidoptera > Erebidae > Parascotia > Parascotia fuliginaria. The sequence goes on from OY720184.1 coordinate 9,750,365, forward strand.
CCATCAGGCAGGGTGGAGTCACTTTGGTAGGCTATCAATACAGACAATCTATACAGTCTCACCGCTAAGCAAAGGTTCATGCTAATTTATTCGACAAAATGTCTTTAATCGTTAGCAATATCTCAGAGGAATGCGACTTCAATATCTGTACCAATGTACCCAAAGAATTAAAATCGCGTTTCTCTGAAATCAATATCGCTTTCAAACTTTGCTATGTATTTTTCATCAGGCGACTATATTACTTTTTAATTTCTTTTCATGGTGGTGCGTGGTGGTCATGCGTCATCTACATTTAGTAGGCATAAGTTTCATTTTACATTAAAATCAGCTTTATTTATTCACCAATAAGGTTCTTACCGTATCAATGCCTACTAAAAATAAATCTAAGGCAGTTACGGCAGCTACTCTTGGTCCCGCAGCCGTCACCAGGTCTTGTAACAAAGATTTACTGCTTCCATTCGCTTCACATTCCTTCAGCGCCTTCTCCACGTGACTGAGAGTCACACTGTAATTAACAAACATTCGAAATTGAATAATTCACTTGAGTACTTACATTGTGCTAGTGACTTGGCAAATAAGAATAAAAAAATGTGTAAAGATCGGCCGGTGGTGATGATTCTTATTGGCTTAGTTGTTCATAACTTTTTGAAGAAACCTGGGTAAAAGGGCTGTAATTGACCGTCTGTCTTGAGCAAGCAGCAGGCAAGACATCATTTCTTTACTATATAGTAGGATAGTAACCGGCTAATTTTATTATCATAATATAATCATAAACATTGGACCAACAAAACCAAACCATTGGAAATTTAAAAAGATAGAAGAAAAATTGTTCTTATATTTTTATGCAAAAAGAAGAACATTTAAGTACCTAAGGATTGTGTCCAAAGCCGACACATAGTGCTTAAACATAGTAGTAGGGTAGATCCGCCACCACGGAGCGCGCAGTTCTAGTTCACCCACACTCAAGAAGAAGGTTTGCACGGCGTGGATTAACTTCATTGACTCTGAGTCTTCCTTAGCTTCAAAACACCCGAGACGCGTGTCTAGAGCTATTAACCCTAGAGCTGTAATAAAAAACCTTACTGAACAATTCTTTTAAAATGACATGATAAAGCCGCCATTTGCCAGTTTCACACTATGATGGCATGGTGTTCATCACTCCCGGATCGCACTGACTGCTTAGCATTAGGCAGAATAAAATCACTTTAGTAAGGTAATATATAAAAATATAGCAATTATGCCATATGAGAATTACACCTTCTCGAATTAGACTGTGTCTTGAGAATGCAAAGGCAACAATTTCCTTTTATTACACTGGTGTAAAAGGCAAAAGAAGGCACTAGGGTATCCCCATCTCTTAGTCTTCTGGTTACCTTGTATTGTATTGTGAATAATTTCGAGGTACTTACACTCTAATGACCATTTGTGTACTTCATTTAAGAAGTCATCTGGCGTTTCTAATCTTTCGTTTCTTATACTGCGGACCCTGAAATAAGCGAATGAAATATCTTAATAATTAATTAAAGATATTTTTTAAATCTACGACTACACTACAAATAGAAAACTGTATGTAGAAAATACATAATTAACGAACACAACCTTGAAAAGTTCTTTAATTTTTTTAAAGACAACTCCTTAACACTTCACGACAAGAGCTTAATTTCGGACAACAATCGGACAAAGTGTATCCAAACTTGGAACAAGTATATATTACTATCTGATCTGACAAAATTTTGTTCTGTGTGTGAATTGAATATACAGTTTCATGCATAAAAGTCGCTCGCAATCACGGAGGCAGTTATAAAATCATGACTGAGGGACATCTCAATCGCTCTCCATTTAATTCATATCAAATATCAATAGATACTAACCTATCGACGAAGGCATCTGCAACTTCAGCGACTGGCACCGTGTATTGCGCAGCGGCACCAGCACTCAACGCTACTCTTGACACCTTGGTCCTGAACGCAGCCCACGCTTCACCATGTCTGAAACAAGAGGTAAAAAATTGCCATAAAATTGTAACGGACGTGTATGACAAACGTATATACAACCTTCATATCAGCTAGTTGCCAGCGGCGTCGACAGCGTGGGTACACCACAAATATATGCCTATGTTACTCGTTAATATTATAGCTTTGCGAATTTTAAATAAATTTAAATTCATTACATACATTATGAGTTTATCCATTACAAACAAACATACAAAAAATCAATTCTTTTTTCTTTATTATATTAGGTTAGATCAACGGTATATACATAAGGGTGCACCAAAAGCATATCCACGACACGATAACTTTTAGAACGGTGTACACCACTCTTGGATCTCATTGACAGCACATTCAAGCAGAGTAATGTTATTTCTGTAGTTGGTAGACCAAACATAATAATATTAAAATGATTAAATTAACAAGCTCTTTAATGGTTACATAACTTACACTGCAATAACACCTGCGCAGTTTTCCTCAGCACCAAAAAAATCTTTTCTCAGCTTGTGTTTGTAATAGTTCAAGGACGGCATTGAAGGTCTAAAATAAAAGACGTGTACATTATTATACAAAATCTTTATATTCTTATTTAAAATTCTGTCTATAACTTTAAGATTTTAAGTTTTTTTTTTTCATTAAAAAGAAGGTACGTTTGCAAGTAATAGTAATATTAGGTACTTTATAAATAACAAGCTTCCCGCGGCATGGTTTTACCCGCGTCTTTGCTTACTGCTCTGCTGCCGTTGCCATTAGCGTGGTGTTATGTAACCTATAACTTTCCTCGAGAACTGGGCTATCATATGCAAAAATATTTTTTTAAATCTAACGGGTAGTTCCAGAGATTAGCGCGTTCAAACAAACAAACAAATTCTTCCGCTTTATATAATAGTATAGATGGACGGAAATCGAACCAACATCCACCGGAGCAATAACAGTTGTGTGACAGCCCCTTTAACTTCTAAATGCATGTATGACTACACCCTGCCCTTGCGAATTTATTAAACCCGCAACTCAGGACTAGGAATATTGCAATGTGTGTAGAAAAATGGTAAATATAAGAAAGATAAAAAGAAGAATTGTTGCGCACACAAAAATTTGTTTTTTACAATCGAACCCACGACACATGTCCATATCGGTAATACTAAGACAAGCAACTTTACCATTAGACCACAAGTGCACAGTAAACTAAACGTAAAAACCTTTAAAAGACCGTAATGGGTCGCTAAACTTCTTTATCTGACCTGTGAGGAGCAGAATCTTCGCTCCTGAAGACACGTTCTACTTCGCTGGCATCGAAGACGAACAGCATATCAGGTCGGCCTAGCAGACCTGTCATCTTCACGCAGTTCCCGTACTGAGCACGCAGCGATAAACAAACTTTGTCTATGTGCTCTACTGAGTAATTACCTGGAAAAAAATGTTTGAAGATCATTTCTTGAAAAAGGCTTATGGTGCTTCCTAAAACTGTACCTGGTTGTGTAAGATTATAGTTCTAAATTATAAAGTTTCCTTATTTAAAAATTAAACGAGTCCGTATTACCACACTATTCTCATTTATCTGTGGAGATGTGTTCGACATTCGCACCGTACAACTAGGTACTAAATATATACATAAGGCAAATTGGGCATTTAGTGGAAACAATGAATCACGAGAAATGCAATATATTACTGCTTGTAGATAATATCTAATATTCTAATATCTCAATTGTAGACAAAATAAATAACTCAAAACCACTGTTTTACATTACAGACATAGAATGAAAGACAACTATAGGACAATAAAACAATATTAGCATTTTTGCTACTAAAAATCTTTTGTGCTATTTCTTATTGATGATGATGACTGGCCTGTTGGTCTAGTGGTTTGTGACCCTGACTGCTAAGCCGGAGGTCGTGGCTTCGATTCCCACCCAGGACAAACCTTTGTGTGATGAGCATGATAGTTTGTTCTGTGTCTGGGTGTAATTTATCTATAATATGTATGTATTTACAAAAAAAAAATGTATATAAGTAGTTTATCAGTTGTTTAGTACCCATAACACAAGCAAATATAATTGCTTAATTTGGGGCTAGATAGCGCTGTGTGAATGTGGTAGAATATTATTATTATTATTATTATTAAATCAGCATGACAGAGTTCATAAATAAAGTATTTAAACTATATTCATTACGTAGTTTAATTGTACGTTAAGATGTAAAGATTACATTCGCTTAATAAAACTTAAGTTGAAACGTAATCTGATCCATGGTTAGAAACTACAGCTCTCTGCATACCCCGTTTCTGCAGTTTCACTTTCCAATCGTCGCCTACCATTTCTCCCTAAGAAAGTAAGAGCATTAATCATTTACCTATCTTTATCTAAGTTATATGATTAGTTTTGTTCAGACTAATAAAAATATAATTAAAACTCACTTAATAAAAATTATTGTCATTTAATTATACACACATGTATTATATTTGTATCATTGTAAATTAATGACGAGATTAATGTTAGACATAATAGGTGACACATTCTTCGGGATTTTTTTATAAATAAAGGACATGTTTTTAACTATTGACTAATGAGGTAATTGAAAGTAAATAAAATGACACCCAGTTTTTGGGCTCTGTGTTTAATTTCTCATATCTTTGAAAACCAAGTCTTCCTTTTTTCTTCTTTAAAAAGACAACTCCCGCACTAGGGAACAAGCCCTGTGTCGCGGGGGACTTTACAAACATGCAATTAACGACACAATGTACACCCAGACTCGGAAAAAAACAAATATTTGTGGATCACACAAAGTTTTGTCCCGTGTGGGAATCGAACCCGTGCACAGCAGTCGCTTGCGCTCCCATTGCACCACGGAGGCAGTTAAGTTTTATTTCGAAGACATGATTTCAGGGACTTACGGCAAACAATATTGGCCAATCCTCACGTTAAGAAGTTATTGTTTTAAATACGTTACAGACTGAGCAGTTAAAAGTGCTTGAGCATTTATTTCTACAATTAATACATCGAGGCTAACCATTCACAATAAGCTGTTTTTCCGGTCGATCATCATTATAGCATCGCGTGTATCCGATCATCGTGACAGTGAGTGCATATACTCAAACAAAAGGTGCACGCACAGAAGAGGGAAATATTTATTGTTCCTCGATTCTTGTTAGATAATGTTAGAAATGCCGAGGAAATCAGGAAGCATTCTAGGGCATTATGTGTTTCTATATTTGGCTATTTCATAGCGAACAAGTATTAAAAATCTGTCAGAAACCTATCTAATCTTCAATAAAGTAAGTAAATAAGATATGACGGCAAAGAAGAGGGCCGAAACTTCGCGCGAAGGTACTGTTTCGATCATACTTCAAGGAATTGCTACTAATAACTCAGGACAAAAGAAACAAAAGCGTATTTCTTTATTTCTTTCTTGTTTCAATAAGGAAAAGAAGCTTCTGATTATGATGCAAAGATAAAATATAGCAAACAATAAAAAACTATGAGAGTATATCACTTGATTGCCCCTTAATTCTTGGGAAACACTTCTCACGGAAACTTTAATTAACGTAACACGCACCATAAAATAAAATCTAGGCCAAGCTAGTGTACTAGACTTTCAAAACAACTCCATATCAATCAATAAAACCTTATTACCAGTAATTGAAAGATTACAATATTGTGCAAGTGTATAAATAAATATATTAATTTATTTCAGAACTCAATGTCAACCAAACAAGGATTGTTTGTCTAAAAATGTTGAAGTGCTTATCTATTTTTATGACTATTACGAGGGTATATAAATGAAAAGTTGTGTAAATATAAAAATTTAAGTATTTACAAATTTGCTTTAAAGAAAAACGTCCTAACTGCATTGAAAATTTCAGGTAAATGTGTCCTTTATGAAATAATAATATTACTGTCAAATATTGACACGTCACTTAACTTTAAGTAGCTTAGAAGTATAACTCTGTGGTTCGGTGGTAATGGCTACGGACTGCCACGCAGATGTCGCGGGTTCGATTCCCGCTCAGTGCAAATCTTTATATGCACGAACATGACTATTTGTATTTACAAAAAACCGAAAACTTAAAGTTACTAGTAAGAAACTTATGATACGCACTTGCGTCGTCGTTTTTCTTTGTTCTTACAAAAGCACTGTCACCATAGTCAATATAAAAAATACTACAATTAAAGTATTTTTTGTCATCAAATTTAGTTTTGATACCAGTCACGTCTACTCCAAATACAGTTTGTAGGTACCTACTTCCTTTTGCTTATCAAAAAGGTGCATTGATACATGCTGCATATACTGCATAATTAATTGAAAACGTTTACTACGTAAAAACACGTATCTAAATCGTGACGGCTGGCGAGAAAGGGTTCGAAAAAAGGGCAACTATCGATGTCACGTTTTCTCGAACCTTACCAACAAGGAGAAGAAAAGCATTACGAAAAAAGCTAATCTATGTGTATTGCACCATGTCAACTAAAAAGACGTTTACCGCTGGACATAAGCGCGTAACGATTTAATATAATCATCACGCAGGCGAGTTGGTACCACCCTGAGCGATTGCAGCCCTCTATTAATATCTACGCTGTAAATCATTTTTAAATCCTCCGAGAATAATATTGTCATTGCCTACTACTTACTTTATAACGTTTAAGTACAATTAGAAATAATTTGTGAAGGCTTGTTATTAGCAATTTAGTTATTAATATATTTTTATACTATCCAAAAACTGTTATTAGTCTGTAAGCCGATTTATAAAATTCTATACTATTACATAAAGCGAAAGAGTTTTTGATTGTTTAAACGCGCTAATGTCTGTTAATACCAGTCGGATTTGAAAAATTATTTTTGCGTATGATAGCCTAGTTCTCAAGGAAGGTTATAGGCTATGTAACATCACGCTATTGGCGACGGAAACAGAGCAGTAAACAAAGACGCAGGTGAAACCGTGCCGAGGCAAGCTTGTGATTTTATAAGTACTAAGCAATAAGTACCCGAATGATGTAGAAACACTGGTCTGACATGTCTAGATATAGTTAACAACATCGTTCGTCAAAGCTACCTTTCTAATTCACTTCTTGATTTCCCGGTTTTTCTCTAATTAATGTTTTGTATAAGTTTTCTGATTGAAGACAAGTAAACAGTGGTTATGAGCGGTATATCAGTATCAATCAATAGTACGTAAACAAAATTAATTCTACGTTTTGGATCTTTCATATAAAATGTTTGTTTTAGTTTAGATTTTGTTGCGATAATTTTCATCTTCGTATGCTAATAAACTCTAAAATAAACGTAGAGAGTAGGTACATTTAGCTGCCTATACAAAAGTAACATTGGTAAGTACCTATTTGTTAAATATCGTAATTTGTAACAGTACAATTCCACACACAAACACGGCCTCTAGAGTGTCACGTTTATGACGTTCAGTGCTCGGATTAGCCCGCTCTAAACTCTTAACGTATCAGAAAGCCAACCGGGTTAACGTTTCGATCTAATTAACGTAAAAAAAACTCGCACTAGGCACCCAGTATGATTAGCTTAATAATGAAGAACCTCTGCGAACTCACTTCACAACACTCACGAGGGTTCTGACATCAACTCGATTCATTTTCTTAGCTTTTTTTTTGCTATCCTTAAAAAACGCATTTATGATAAGTCACCTTTTGCCATCAGGTGGGCCGTAGGCTGGTATAAAAATAAAATCTTTGTTCAGATATCGAGTCTAAAACCGATACTTATGCTTACACCACTGAAACATAATTATAGTATCTAGTACTTAGATAGCTGAACCAACTGGTTGTGACCTCATGCACCGCCGAGCATGGCATTGCATAAGAAAGGAAATTCTTTGCATGTGCAATGCAATATCGTGAATCACAATATAAACTGTAACTGTACTAAGTTGGTACTATATTATAATCAGTTATATTATCAGCCTGTTTATTGTCCCACTGCAGGACAAATGCCTTTTCTCACATAGAGAAGGTATGAGCATTAGTCACCACGCTTGCTCAAGGCGGATTGGCAATTTCAGACTTTTAAGTCCAGGTTTCCTCACGATGTTTTCTTCACCGTCAGTCAGAAATGTCCAAGATAAACTTAGAAAGTACATATGATTCTACAAATCACATTGGTACTTACTCGGATTCGAACCCACTACCTCGTGTTTATAATCAGTTTGTTTGTTTCTTTGTTAAGTAAAGGTAATCTAGATAATCTTAACGCGTGTTTAAATCTATATCTATACAATTATATAAAGCGGAAGAGTTTGTTTGTTTGTTTGAACGCGCTAATCTTTGAAACTACCAACTTTGAATAACTCTTTTTGCGTATGATAGCCCAGTTCCTGAGAAAAGTTATAGGCTATGTAACATCACGCTACTGGCGACGGAAGCAGCGTCGCGGAATGCTAGTTCATTTAAATAGTGACGACACTCATAACATCGACCTCCTATAAATATGTTCTCAATGCGTCCTCAATGTCAAGTTACAAATTATGCCATAAGTACTTACCTATCTTCTTCATGAACGTCAAATTACTTATGTAATACAAAGTCTTTGCTGCAAATCGTTAAGCGTATAAATAAATACAATTTGTAAAACTATATAAATACATAGTTGAAGGTTTCGAAAATAATGATAAACAATTTAAGTACATATGTTTTGCTAAATCAGCAATCAACATTTATTAAATAAATTTTTAATCAAATAATTGCATCGTGACAGAACGACAAAGCATGACAAATTGATTGCATAAAGATGGTTTGTATGGTTTTGTTAATTTTATTTATAAATTTACGAGTTAAATAAACACAAGTAGAAAAATTACAGATGCCCAAAAATTATGAGCCTTCTTTGACTTTTAACGGGTACATCAAAAGAAAACACAAAGCCCTTACAACACTTTTCATAATCGAGTGTTAATGATTAGTTAAAAAACTTATGACTCTATGCTCTCTTAGTTGAAGCTGTTAAAATGTAGCTAGAAGCTTGTTTTTTTCTATTTCCGTGAGTTTATTGAGTTGTGAGATCATCTTAGGCATCAATAAATAAGATAAAAGAAAACTTTGTAAAGACGTTTGAACTTATATTAAACACTAAGTTTATTATTAGTTCAGATATTAGATATAATATATGTTTACTTTTAACGTGCAAAATTGCAAGTCTGCCTTAAGCAGGAGCCGTGATCGTGACCAATGATCACATTTTCTATGTAAGAGAACAGGCCTTTGCGCTAATTATGGACAACTAAGTGTATTAAAGGAAATATTTGTATAAATTACAGTATTTAAGTATATACTATAATCAAAAAACTCGTATTTAAGGTTTCCTGTATATTTAACCAGCCAATAGCGTATGAAGTTCCCGGTAAAGCTTTATATTGCTACATTCATGCTACCTTAAAAGTAATTTGTCAATAGCAAAAACATAACGGCTATTTAATCTTATCGGTAATGGTAATGCGCATTGATTATTATGATGATTGCCTCATCATCATAAGTAATGGTAATCCTCATCATAATTACTGCAAGCCAAAAGACATTCACAGCTGAACTTAAACCTATTACAATTACCTACACTTCGACTGGTCCTGAGCCACCTTTTTAGATTCCATTGTTTGATTTAGTCCCTCTATCTGTCCGGAGACGTTCAGTGCATGACTAGCCTATCTTAAAGTGAGGAGTTTGCCAAAATTCAAATAAATTAAAAATTAAATTCAAATTACTCCAAGTCTATATTTTTATGGAACTCCAAGTCTATATTTAATACTCATTTTGTAATAATTATTGTATAATGAATGACTGTTTGTTCCCTAAATAAAATAAAATAAAATAAAATAAATAAATAAATACAATAAAATTATCACGCTTGACTGGAAGAAAAGCAGAAAAATCTAAATTTGAACACACTTATATAATAAAAATATTTTAATTTTCGTAATTTAAAATCTGTTCATTTACATTTAGCAAGTGATTTCAATAGAGATTTAAAATGACTCTAGTAGGTACTGAATAATTTACATAATAGATATTTGAAGACTTTTACAAAAATATTTTAAATTTAATTCATCTTCATCATTAAGTATATATTTCTATTTCAGTAAGAAATATAAACGGCATCCTGAAGCCATAAAACGGACATCTATTCACAGACGACTTGGTTATTTTTCTTAGCATTTTTTTGAATGTTTAAAGAATACAGCTAGGTTACGCAACCGTTTATTTGCCACCGACGTTGTATAAAAAGGTGCTTATATTTACAATTATTTTTGATGACGAATCGCATTATTTGGTCATTATCATTAAATCATAGTTGCAATGCGGTGGTAGGTAATTTTTTTTGTCTGATTCGGTGGCACAGGCTTCAATCTAAGTGAGCGATTTATTATTCGTTCTATTTTATGTACGTCTATTATATGGTGTTCGTGAGTCCGTCCACGATCTAGGGCTCGCTGCTGCACGTATCCTGAGGCCCTAGACAAGTGTCAAAGATTTCTCTTCTATTCATAGAATAGATAATAAAATGTATGAGATTGACATAAGCGTTGGCGTTAGCTTATGTCAATCCAATACATTTTTTAATCTATTCTATGAATAGAATAGAAATCTTTGACTCTTGTCTAGGGCCTCTGATTTTCTTTTTTTTATATCTTACGATACCCAGGAGAAGTAGGGGGTGTAGTAATAGTTCTATAGTCTTAGCCGATAATTGCGTTTTTTGAACAATTTTCGCAATAAGGAACAAGGCCTGTGTCAAGAGGTAGTTTCGTTTAAACTCGAACTAGGTAAATATTATGGATCGCTCAAAGTTTTGTCCCCTGTTTGGGTCGAACCTACAACCTCGTGCTTTTTTTAACTGAGAATACGTTTACCGCGACAATTTAACAACTTATAAATCGTTTTTCATGTGTAATGTAAAATCATCTTGACTAAAATGATTTAAAATTGCAACCTTGTGCTAGTTAAAATATTTTTCGTAACGGAGGTGTGCACCGTAATAAAGAAAATTGGTATGCGGCAGGTGACACTGTGAACGGTTGCGAAAGGAAGCAACAATGGCTTGTGTGGTTTATAATAGTGCAATTAATAAAGATTGCTTTGTGTGTTATTTTAACTTATCTCTAACAATTTTGTTACTTATTTTGTATGTTGAGCATAATTATGTTTTATGCGACCAGCCAACTTTGCACGAAAATACTATTTTTTAAGACAATTTAGTGTTTACACGCAATTCGGCGAACTAATCAGGACAGAATCTATATATCTTATGTTGGATGCTGTTCACGGTAGCCTTATTCCAGGCTACCGCCACTACAGTTTATAGTAGTCATCAACCAGAACCCCAATTTCAATTAAAGTTAGAGCAAAAGCAAATTGCTCTAAGGAATATAACATAACATCACATCATCTAAATGGATATGCAGAAGTAAACAACCTGCGTTTCGCCTGCTATCTTAAAGGATTCTGTCGATTATGAAACTTCTTTCGAATTGAATATTATTGAACGAGTGGCAATGTCAACTACGTACTTAAAATCATCTCACAGCAGGTACCAATGCGTCCTATATCCGCAACCAAAGCATGGTTGGTGACTATGGCAATTACCTCAAAATCTATTAAAATAACAGATTTTGGTCTATAAATATTTCGAGGATGTTTGAACGTGATTTTCAAAACCACTGTTTGCTAATTAGCCTAAAGCTAATGAGGCCTACAACCGGTTGTTATTTACATAACTAGTTGACGTTTTTACAACACAATGCCTACCTATACTCATAACTAAATTACACAACTTCGATGTATGTTTTAGTACCGGTATTGTAATTTATTCTTTCTCAACAAAGTGACATTGCGAGTGTCATAAAGTCGCTGAACCGAAGCCTTATACAATTTCTTTTTGTTTACTTTTCATATACTTAATTACTATAAACACTTATATAATAAAAAAAGGTCTACCTTTTTTTATTAATTAAGTGTTTATAGTAATTGCTTCGGAGGTCTATCTCCGAAGCATTTTCTTGCCGCTTTCTCGTATATGAATTTATTTTAGTTTCCCATTTATCGGTTGACTGGTTACGTGAGGTCGTTACTTCCTGACAATATTACATCAGAAATGTTAAAGACAAACTTTTAAAGTACACATTACTTGAAAAAGGTAAGTTACAACTAGAATTGCCTTGTCTCATAATCACTAACGTAAATCTTAAGATTTAGGGTCATGACTTTATTATTTTATTAGTTATGTATGCATATTAGATAATAATATAATAATATAAATGTCTAGGTCATCAATGATATATTTTGGCTACATAAAATATAACAAATGATGAGAGCGGTTTACGACCGGACAAAGTGTCAAAACTTGGGCGAAGTCTTCGTCCAGCAGTAGACGTTTTTTGGTTGATGTGGTGATGATGAATAAATAGTATCATTCACATCTTTCTTAGGCATAAACAGAACCAACTAGCTGTGTAAGGAAGTACTGTCACACAGAAGTCTCGAGTTCGATCCTCGGATCGAAAAAAGTTATGTTTGGTTTTCTATCGAGATTTTTTTAGTACACACATACATAACCTCACTCCTGTTTCCATAATCAGGGTAAACAGAGACTATAGAGCGCCATTTACTAAGATACAAACATACCTACTTAGTTCAGTAATAGCCCATAATTAGGAATTCGATAATTATATCACATATGTTACTAATGTAATCATCGCTTTTCCCAGGCTAAGCTGTTAAAATCACATTAGCTATTGAAAATCGAAGGTATTAGTTCATACTAGTATTATTTAATAATTAGTATTATTCGGTAAGTGGGAGAGCGCCGGAGCCCTTCCTGGTCCCCATTCCTCCATCATTCTCTTGTCCCTATATGGTGCACGGCTTTGTTGTATTTCCTTGTTTCTACAATGCTTAAATAACACAGTCATGTCGATTGACATTAGTAGGTACTAAAAATTCAGAACCGCAGCACAAACCTTTCTAAATTCTGCAAAATTTAGTATTAGTAGGTTTTTTATTCCGTGATATCTATATTATTCACAAGGCGTCCGATTCTGTTTATTTATAGTGAACATATTTATTAGTTGGATTGTTTACATAACGTAACATAAATTTATACTTTTCACCTGAAGAGGTAGGCACAGGTGTATAGCCCAAGTTTCACTATCTATGTTGAGCCTGTTGAGCGTTAGTCATAATATACCGCACCGAATTTAAAACCTGTGCTATTATTGAGAAATGCCAATATCGCTTTACCAGAGCCGGAGAGAAACCTGGCATCTCTTCGTGTCTAGTCTTCGAGTTGTTTGTGGTATATCTATCACCGCTAAAGAAATAAATGTCCAAGTAAAAACATTGAAGGAATCTTAAAAAAACAATCGGTATGCTCTATCCGTTATATTGTGTAGACAATCAAAGAATTATTACCTGTGCATTAGAGATTTCTTTTTTAAGGAAATTGGTATTAGGTAGATATTTGGAATCTAAACTCTATTGCATAAAAAGGTCCAAGTTGAGTTTGAAGGGCTCTAAGTTAAACAATACTTAAGAAACACTGTTGCCCATTCCTGGTGTTCCTTTAGGCACCTTTAACGATACTTAAAGGAAGAAATAGGGTGATACCATATTCTATACCGAAAATCATACGGTCAGTAGCAAATTGTCAAGTATCAAGAAACTAAGTAAATGATATAACAAAGCCGACTTCAACACGTTTTCTGTAATTATCCTTGAACTTGTGAGATGTTTGTACATTACTTAACTGGTGACGACACAGCTAACTAAGCAGTTGTTTGTTCTTGTTAATGATCTTCCGCTGTCTTAAAAGGTTTGTCACAGTACATCCTGCTTCTCTGTCCCTTTTAAAATTAATAGTATTTAATCCAGCGAAGACATAGCGTAAAATTACTCAGCAATGTGCTCAAAAGCACAGCTCTGATCGTGTTGATGTAACATTTTATAAAAAAATAGTAAATAGAGGTGTAGTCATAATAAAAATTGACATAATTGATTCCTATGAATATTTTTAGCGGTAATAAGTTCTTAATATACAAATTAACGCGTTGATCATGACCCGTGACCATGACGAATAAGATTATATATTTATTTTAATATAAATCTTAATAAAATTTATCTAATGCATCTATTATGTCATAATACTGGTTGTTCGTGGTCTTGTATAAATTTATAATTGTAATATTATTCAAAAAATATATAGTAGACCGCCATAAAATGCAAAAATGCGTCACTATCTTTTTGGTGACTATTAGATAAACTGTAGCTCTAAAAGCTCTTGGTATCGTTAAAATATTGTAAGAGAAAATTTAATTCTCTAAGTCTAAAGTGCTTGTTACAAGAACATTTTCCGATAGTAACATGCTTGCAGTGCTGACTGTGAAGGAAAACATCGTGATCGTGAGAAAAGCTGGACTTAAAAGTCTGAAATTGCCGTCGTGCTATCGTGGTGATTAATGCTCATGCCTGTGTCCTGCAGTAGGTCAGTAAAACAGGCTGGTATTATTGTTATTATTTATTATATACATTTAGTAGTATTTTTTTAAATCTTAAATTGTTGTTAGAAATGATCTCCAGACTATTAACTAACTTGCAGATCATAGATCAAACCACTTAGCTGCTAGCTCCTTTAGTTTCTCAATATCCTTTGAATAAAAATCGTAACCTTGCTCTGACATAATTACATAATTTGTGTAGCATGCATGATAAAAAGACAGATTGAGCAATCCTGCATGCATGATCAAAGTACTCCAAATCACACGTGAGGTATAGGCCACTGTTACCAGTGACGTGAGTGTCTATATCGAGTTCCGCCGCATCATAGACTATATTCGAGTAATTTGCAATTGATTATTTTAAAAATAAATTAGGTTTCAAAGAAATTGTCTAAAAATGTTTAAAAATATTATCAGTGTTGTTTTTATCCTGCTTTTATCTGATTACTAATAATATCATGCCAGATGGTTCTCCCACTGTACGGCAAGGTTTCTTCTGTTAGAGAAGCCATAAGCATTGATCTCCATGCTTGCTCATTTGCTTATTTTATAAATCCAATTTCCTCACGATGTAGCGATGTTTTTCTTCACCGTAAGTCAATGATGTCTAAGGTAAACTTAGAAGGAATATATAAATTTTAAAAAGTCACGTTTTTACTTGCCTAGTTCTGAACCCACGACCTCGTGTTTACGAAGCGGGTGCCTTAACCACTAGGCCATTACGACTGTATGTGTCCTAGAAAAGTGAGAAACTAAATAGCATGCAGCTACAAACATACCACTAGTCCTTTTATTCAAATGTTTCAAAACCGATTAAAAGTCTTTGACCTCGTTCAAAACACGACTTGAAATTTAATATACTGAATAATAAGCATCTTCGCAAAACAGTTAATACAGTGTGTTATTTAAATTGTACAGTTATAATACTTTATTATAAATAGATAGAAATAATACAATTTTAATACAAAATTTCTTTTTTACAAAATAAATATTTACAGAAGTACGCATTGCCTATATCTTCTAACACTAAAGTGTTGATTGTAACAACTGTATGCGAAGTTTTAAGTACCGACACTACGCTTCATACGCCCACGTGTCTTATGCCATCAGTTATATATGGAAATGATGTAAATCAATAAATCTCAAGCCATTATTCAATAGCATTTATTACGCATGTCGATTGTTTCGTTCGACTTCACCTTGCATCTGTGAGAAGTGATATTTATTACGCATGTTGATTGTTTATTCATGTTTACCTTACATCCTGACTATTATGAAACACAAGAGTAAAAGAAATAATTCATTGAGCAGCTAAAGAGACAAAAAAAAATTTGCTCATACTGGAAAATATATTATGTATACTGCAGACCTCTCGTTACACCTAACAAGATCACCTTTAGTATAGGTACCTTTGGTAAGACAGGAACTTAGGGCTTGAAAGGGCTATAAAGGGTTTGGTTGAAAGCCAGGTGGCTTTTAATCAAACCCTTTATAGATTACGTATGTGTTACTGGAGAGTATGATACACACATAATACTTTAAGCATGCAATAAAATACAGCATACACACATGTAGACAAAATTAGCATGCTTAATCTACTTTATACTTACCGATATAGGGAGTAAATCGCCAAGTGTTCCCCAATAATGGTAGAGGTTTGGGACCGGGTACCTCCTCCCAGGATTTGTTAGACGATGGGATATCAAAGACCGAAGTATCCAATGCAGCATGAGTGGACCTTGCACGAGACCCGTGTGCTGGACATGTTGTCACGGGCTTTGTACCTAAAATAAATGCTTATATTAAAAATTATCGTATTGTTTCTTTGTGGTTTCATTCTATAATATGACGTAAATAAAAATATTTTATATTTTAATTTAAATTAAAATTAAAGTCCTTGCTCTCAAAGATAAAGTTCTTACAGTTCCGACGTCTTAAACCTAAGACCATGAAACAAGTACCGGTCACATGCGTTGTTCTAAAAATCAAACTTTCTGCATGCGTTTGAGATCAACATTCATTTAAAAATATACTCTTAAAAGTAAGCATTGTAATTATACTAAGTTATTGAAAGGCGCAAAAAATTGCTATGAGTTTCAAAACCGCATAAACTTGTATTCTTATTTTTTGCCAAGATGTGCCAGTCTAATTTCTAACCTAAGTATGATGTAAACAGTTTTAAAGAAATCCTTCAGAGCATTAGAATGTAAGTACCTACGTTTTATTAAATTGCCATTACACGTTTATTATTTAAATTATAGTTGTCATCGTAGTCATGCAAGCATTTTCTCACAGTCAAAACTAGATTTTAACTAGCGCAATTTTGTGTTTTACACCTTAATTATTAATTATGCGTAACAACTAATTAAAATGAAGAGGAAATCCAGTTGTTACACTTACACTAAAGTAACAGGATCACATAGTTTAAGCACGACGACGATTACAGCCAATGATCATGTCATCTTATAATATGATATTCATGAATCGTAGAAATAAAATATACTTTCATCATTATTTTATGTATAAAAGAAGTATACCTTAATTAACTGAAAGATGGACAACTTAATTGTCAGTAGGTTTCATAAATATCGTTTTTATGTGCGCGTTAGGCATAACTACTATATAATACTAACATATTTCGTAATACTCGACACAAATCCCAATTTAATGAGGTATACTATATAATACTTACTATACTTCACGTTCAGATTATTTACACAATTAGATGTTGTTTTCAATTCAAAATCATGATAGTCGTATATCGCCTACATACGTATACATTACGACTTTCCATATTCGCGAGTACTTATTACCTACGGAAAACGTAAATAATGGCATGTAAAAGGAAATAGTTAATCAACACATACCGATTTCCAAACCGCCGTCGGAAGCCTGAAAACATCGCTCCGTGGTAGACAGGTGCCTGGCAGAGCATATGCTTCGTAAGGGCCATTTAACTACGACCACGCGACTTCTCATCTTTGGTTATAATCTGAAAAAATGTTTCATAGCTCTTGAACAACAAAGTTACAAAAAACAATCAAGATTCGGTTAATTTTGGTTTGAAACGTAAGTAAATTGAATAAAGAAGATCAAGCTGATAAGAGCAAAAGTAGTAAAGTTCTTTGGGCTGCTTCATTCTACATTTTACCCAGGAATTATTTGTACAACGCACGCGTGCACTTATTTAATAATATAACACTGGAGGAATTAACCTTCCTCCAGCGTTTAATAAGACGTCTGTCCAACTTGTTGATGGACATCCTAGCCTGCGCTTGTCAGCCCGTGGTCTCTATTGGAGTATTTTTGGTTCATCGTGCTACGTGCCCAGCACATTCCCACTTAAAAAGTTTTTTTTCTTGCCAGCGCAGCGACGTCTTTTGGATGCAATTAATTTTAAACTAATTTTAGTAGATTAGTTTATTGCTTACTACTAATTTATATTAAACACTATCACTTAAAAATAAAAGGCCAAAACTAGTTTCAGTAATCCCGGTTCATATAAAACATGTCTACGCCTCTACCTATTACAACATCTTTCAGCTGTCGAGAGAAACCTAATCTAATATCTAATGTTTAATTATAATTCTTAAATCTAGCTTAATCATTTTGTAAAACCTAGGTCACAATATAATCTTGACATAATGAATTTCGAGTTTAACAAGGTCATCAAGTCTGGTTCCGCACTCGTTACTTGCAAGAAATTAATAAAATAGCTTCTAAAACATCCTCGCTTTTAATATACCATTTAATGACTAACTGTATAATGTTTAGCATCTAGAATAAGACTGTATCTTTTGCCTGGAAAAGATAGGTGTATCAACACTCACTTTTGATAACTGTAGGTACCTATGTATAATAAAACAAGAGCCGCTATTATAATTGTTAATTTAATCGATATCGTTCCCATTTTATCGTGTCCTTAGAAGCCTCATGTGTGTTGTCGCTCCAGGAGATATCTGCTCCAGAGCATAAGCTTGAACTTGAGTCTGTACGCTTAAATCTCACTAAAGTGCGGCTTAAAGAGGAAGAGTAGAGACACATACCAGTTATCGTCTTTAAGTTTTGACTTAAGCTCATGGTGCCTCCAATATCTCTGTCGTTTCTGCCCATCTGAAGAATCCATGGTAGGTTATATAATTTACGATGCTTTATTTCATAATATATATCACTAGCAACCCATCCTAGCGTTGCACGTAGGAACTAGGTAATTATGTTTTAGCGATATAACTTTCCTTTACATATGCATGTACCGATTATGCGCACAACAGGTAACAAGTATGCATGTATTATACTTAAATACCTTTTGGAAGAAATACACTAAACAATTGGGAAAACTATATCAAATCTCAAATCAGTGGTTTAGAAAACGTTATCAGAAAAACAGATAGAAGAAAACAACATTATTTTATACTTTTTTGAGACCATATCGATAATAATAATAATAATATGTGGACACTATCACACATCGTCATCTAGTCCCAAGCTAAACAGAGCTTGTATTATGGGTACTAGATAATTGAAATATAATACTTATACATACTTTTTTTTGTAAATACATACTTAGAATACATAGAAAACACCCAAACTGAAGACAAATACAAATGTTCATCACACAAATATTTGCCTTCCGCGGGAATCGAACCCACGACACCCGGCGTCGCAGTCAGTTACACTAACCACTAGACCAACGGTGCAGTCAAATAAGCCAGATAAGTGATGAGAAATGTAAAAGCACATTTAATCAACAAGAATTTTTCTGTTAGAAGTTTGATCTATTAAAACAAGAGGGATTCTAATACAGATGTTTTAGATTGGGCCAACTCGTTTAGTTTATAATTAGATACTTACTAATCTAAACTAATATTATAAAGAGGTAAAGTTTGTGAGGTTGTAGAGGGTAATCTCTGGTAACCGATTCAGAAAATTCTTTTTGCGCTTGAGAGCCCAGTTTTTGAAGAAAGTTATAAGCAACATCACGCTAATGGCGACGGGAGCAGAGCAGTAACCACAGATGTAAATTAACGCGGATTAACCCGCGCTGTAGGAAGCTAGTTAACAATAAACTTACCCCCAGTATCTGAAAGGCTGATCAACGAAAAATTAACTAATCAACTGTTAAATCTCATGTGAAGTACCTAAAAACATGCTAAAACCATAGATAATTAGTTTAATTTGATCTAATTAGTTATTAACTAGATGAAATTTAACTAATTATTCATGTTTTTAGACACCCAAATGGTACTTCACATGAGATTTAACAGTTGATTCAAAAAATAAATCAAAAAAAGAATTAGCTAACGTCAGTTATGAAACAGACATACTTACCCTGTTTCATAACTGACGTCAGCAAGTTCTTCATGGGGTTGATATAAACCGGATTAAAGTCTCCTAAAAATAAATAACTTTAAGCTGCTGTGTTCCGTTTTTAGGTATTGTATTATTCAGTCCTATGAAGCGTTTTATTTTGTTTAAAATATTTATTATTAGTATACTATAGTATACTATACTTACTTTTTTATTATAATTATAATTATTATACAGATACAGGAGAATTTAATTATATTGAATTTTAAATTTCTAAGAACAAAAAACAATCAATTACCTAAGTTTTTGATTATGTTTCAAGATGTGAACAGGTTATGTTACTTCTTGATATATTAAGAAAGTTACTCCCATTAAACTTTACAATAGTGAATAATGTTTTTTTCTTGACAATCAAATTATGTGCTCTAGAATACGAAATTATTGTACCAAAACTATTTTGTACACGGAGATAGGTATTTTGTTTTTTTTTTGGGAGACAATAACATTTAATTCTAGTCTCTTTTAATTAGATGTACATAGATTTAATTACTTTCTTTTAGAGAAGACGTTTTTCAAAATTAAGTATGTCGCGTTTCTATTACTTAAAATACAATTTCATGTAGTTGGTAGGTATTTTACAAAGATACGAATAGATGAAAACATTAATAAAATAATGTAAATTTAATAACCTCAATAAACTAACAATTATATGATGTATAATAATTACATAAAAAATATTTCATTTTATTTTTAAATTGTATATTTTTATTTTTTTTATTTTTATATAGATTTTTATATTATATTTATTTATAATTAAATTTTATGTTTTTTAATTAATGATAGGTAAAATTTTTATTATTATAAATAATTCGCGCAATGTACCTACAATAATTGATAGAGCCTGTATCCGTAAACTTAACAATAAAAATATTTATTATATTTAATTTATTTGATTTTATCCTCCACTCCTAAAAAAAATTACACACCTTGTACGAAGTCTTAAAAAAAATCCTTTTAGATTTTTCACAAAACTAAATTTAACTTGTATCTCACTATCAATATAACACGTACATAGACGTAAATATCACTAGGATATCTGCCAGGTCCCTGTATGCCCCTAGCAAGTCGTACGGCGACTGAGCGGCTGGTTCGCGAGTTGGATGCTTGCTTTCAGCGCTCGTGTCCATTATACACAAAAAAGCCTTTACTAATTGCTTTTAATGCAATAATAAATATTACTACAAATTTGAGTTTATCTATATCTATATTATTCTATAAAGCGGAAGAGTTTGTTTGTAAGTTCGTTTGTTTAAACGCGCAAATCCCTGGAACTACTCATCGGATTTGAATAACTATTTTTGCGTATGATAGCCCAGTTCCTGTGGTGTATCATCACGCTACTGGCGACGGGAGTAAAGCAGTAAGCAAAGATGCACCGCGGAAAGCTAGTAATGTAAATATAAGTAAGTAATAGACATGATTAGTATTTATCTACAGTTGTCTTAAAAAAATATAAATAGTTTGTTTCTATTTTGAAAACAATATCTACCTGTTTCGTATGTAATGGATTAATATATGCTTAGGAAAAAAAATATTTTTGTATCATTGTTCAGAATTCGGATTTGCTGAATTACTGTAGTCTTGATTACATCATTATAATAATAATATTAATATATAATATAATATATTAATATAATAATAATATTCTACCACATTCACACAGCGCCATCTAGCCCCAAATTAGGCAATTATATTTACTTGTGTTATGGATACTTAACAACTGATATACTACTTAATACATTATTTTTAGTAAATACATACTTATTATAGATAAATTACACCCATTATGAATAATTAATCTTTGCCTATTCTAATATATTTTTGCTAAACGTTAATGCTAATGTGATCTGAATGTTGAGTGTAGGTACTACAATAATGTGTTAATTAAGTAAGTAATTTATTATTATTTATGTTTTTTATTCTTAACACAAACTAAGTTTATTTTTTTTATTGTTCAAGTATTTTATTTTTTGTGAGTTACGTAATATAATTTTAACATAATTAGGATAGGCAGCAAAATGTGCTTGGCTTTTTGGTATAAAATGTAAAAACCGCGACTGATAAGACTTTTTTGATTTTCTTATTACAATATTTACAGCGGCGGTTACTACTTACAAAAAGCGACGTATGTGTTTGTACTTGTAGCTGGGAACAAATATATTTACGATTAGCAGTGACACATACGATATTATGCTAAAACCGTGCAACAATGAAAACATTCGCTTGCACGTAGTAACAAGCTTTTGCTCGCGATGTTATCAATGAAAACAAAAGTACTCATCCAGTTTGAGCCTGTTCGATTATAATTAATTCCATTTCTCGCAGTCTTCCACCGTACAGTACACCGTTGCTAAAATATTACATTAATCATGATATTGTAGGTATTCCTACCGGTGAATCGAGTGTAGGAGTATTTTTGTGCATTTACCAAAGTTTGTTCTAGTAAAAGTTGATTCAATCTATGATATTAACAATAGAAAAGATAAACGAAGCGCCCCTAGTATTATTTGTAAGAACTAAACTTTCTTGCTGTCAATGCTGTTTGACAAAAACACACCACGATAACATAACCTATAAATGGCATTATGTTACTAATTAATTGGCTTAGAATTTAATTACAAGACTATTAGAGCTCTTAATGAGAAGAAAATATTCTGCCACAGCCCGGTAAAGGATAACTGCTGACATCTCAACTGTTGCCATATTTTATTTCTAATAATCATTATTCAATATAACGGCAGAATAAATTGTCAGTTTGCGAACCTGTTACAACGAATTAACAATACTTGTTTGGAAAGTAGGATGCGATGGTTTAAAAAAACTAAGTAATATTCACTGAAGCCGACTTTGTAACGGAACTGTGTCGTACGATTACCACTTTATGTAAGAAAATATTAATGTCGAACATAATTTGTATATTGACAGCTGTATCAATTAAGGCTAGGATTTATTGAATACAATATATAATATTATCGGCCGTATACATACAATGCCGTCGATGTCATTCAAACGAATCTAAGGTTGAATGAGTCTCGGTGTACTTTGAGTCCGTTAAATGTATGTTTGTAAAGTCCCTCGCGACACAGGCTTGTTCCCTAGTGCGGGAGTTGTCTTTTTAAAGATGACATCGAATAACAAATATCTTCTCAATGCAATGTACTCGTATAAAGAGGTTTTTTACAATTAATGGATTGACAATCACATTGACAGCAATTCTATCGCAGGATACTGCTGCCTGTTCTAAGTTAGGTAATTTTTTTTTTAGGAAGTCATTAATTTTCTTAATAGTGTGATCAGAGGAACTGCCCATACAACAAAGAGATTTCTATCCCTAATCTCACGTCTTAATAAAAAAGATACTTTGAACTATCAAGGTCAAAATAATTGACATATTCTTCTGAATTTAACACCTGTTCATTTTCTTATTTCACTGCTTCATCTAAAACAGATTGATTACCAGATATCAAAGAGTATAATTTATAGCAATGTGCTAAATGACACACCTACACCGCCATATCTAAAAGGAAACTTGATGATAAAGGTGATAATTATCACGATTCAAAAACAAATGTAAGTGATGATAATTAAGACTAATTCACACTTGGCTATAAAGAGGTAGAGATAAAATCTGAAAGGTGATTATATCATACTTGGTTGAAAGACTAACGTAATATCGTAAAACGCAGTAGTTTTTTAGATATTTGCTGTATCAGCAAAAAAAAAACCATACGAAATAGATTTAACCAAAGAGAATGTGAGGTTTGGTTCCTCTACGTCAACTCGCGTTCTGTTGAGTCGTTGAGTCGCTACGATGTTTACCAAAAACAAGGCGCAGAAAATCTTAGTTTTCGGAAGACGTAGTGGCGACTAGACGCGACGTAGTGGCGACTCATCGTAGCGGAACCAAACCGATCTAAATATTAATTCCATTAACGTCTCGTTTATGATGGTCTGTCTGTCGGTCTGAAACTCTGAGTTGACTCATTTAACGAACCAGAGTAAGATCAATATCAAACAGTTTAGCAAAACTTTTATATTATGAAGTATTCTGTTCTATACGTGTTGTAATTATACCAATAAGCAATTAACAAATACTCTTTAATTTTTATTCGTATAATTGCTTGTACACGAAAAATTCAAGACCATCTAATGTTAGTTAAACAATCGAATAAACGATTAATTTATTACGAGATATATACTATAAGCATTTCTAGGCCCAAAGCCTTGTAATAAATAACTTAAATTGGCAACTCTACGATTAAACCCGCGCGCCAGTTACAAGAGTTTAATAAAATAATAAGTACATTAAACTCCCACACAATGTTATTATAACACACCTCCACAGTTACTTATTGATTCTTTGTATATTTGTAAGCACTAACACTATTTTAAAATTTATCTACCGATAGTTTAAGGCTCTCGCGCGCAACTGCGTCTTTATAAAATTTCTTTATTCCATACTAGTCTATCCATTTATTTTTCTTGATGAGTGCCTTATTTAAGCACTTACAACTCAAAGTCAAGTTCTAGCTTTAATCAGTCTTAGTATAAGCTGATACGACAGGTATAAATCAGAGATTCTAAGTTATTACAACACTTATAATACAATATATATTCATCGATTAAATTTTTAAAGACGCTGGTTATTATTTCATGGTAACATCAGTAGAAACTGTAAATAGTAATATATAATATTGTCATTAATAACAATAATATATGACAATATGGTACAAAAGAACAAAAAATTATAGAGCCATTAAACTTATTGACACTCATTATGTTGCCTTTGGCGCAAACATCGTGAGGAAATACCAAGTTTTCACTCCATGACAATTTTCTTTATGAAACGAGTCAAGAGTCGAATGTGATCGTGTGCCTTTTTATTATTTTGTACCAGGAACACTAAATCGCATCTTTTGTGCAAACTTTGTAAAAGTAACGCCCGCGCGCCTGTTGATTTGAGTACAATTTCGACCCGTAATGACTACTACTAATCTTAATCATGCATTAAGAGTACCTCGAGGAAGTAAACAAATTGACATATACCAGGTTCAATGCCAGCATTCGATTAGAAATTAGTTTACGCCACTTGAATACCGACACTCTACCACAAAAATCCTATCGAAACAATGACAACAAACCACGTTTGTGACAAAAAATTATAAAAGTCGTCGGGGAGATCATAATCACCTTTATATCCGCACCTACGACGTGATAATGCATTATTGCCATATAGAGATTGCGAAACCTTAAATGGCCATGGTCTTACCATTGAACAAACGTTGACATATTTTGTTCTGCTCACATAAAATTTGCCTAATTGATTTGGGTCAAGCTAATTACAAAATCTAGATTACATTTACATTATTTTTAATTAATGGCTAGTATTATTAGTGCCCAGTATCGTACATTACGCTACAGAGCAAATATAATGGATTAGGACGTACCTAATAAAAATGTGTGGTTGTTCGTCAGCGTTCTAAAAAATGTAATAATAACATTGTATTTTATTAACCTCATTTAAATAAGTATTTGAAGGTCAATAAAGCAATAAACTTTATTACTGTTCTTTTCATTACTTTAATACACTTATTATATGGATCGAGGGATTTCTGATTTGGAATATGGAAGCATGTAGTATGTTACCAAGAGTGGCGTAAGAGACGACTGTCAGATGAAAAGCAGTACTACTTGCCTACTAAACAACATGACTATGGTCACTGATCCGCCTGCCCAGCATTGTGACTATGACAAACACCTCACTTTGATAGAGCAATAGTAGTTTCATCCATTGCCTTACTAAAGTCGTAGTTTGTTTTGTCTGTGTTCGCAGAAACGATGTGCGTAACTGCGTAGGAACTGTATCTTAGGTGGATGCGTTTTAGTATGTGCTCATAAAAACTTAGGTACTTCCATTACTATGCCTCACATTAATGTGCATTCCAGTGTGTGCTGCATAAAAAAACAGAAAGAAAATGCGAAAAAAAGAACTCATTAACACATATAAAAGAAAGTATAGGTACGGAGAGCCATTAGCCAGTTCCGTTTGAACATCATCAAAGTGAAAATCAACGTAGGTACGTTTCGTACCTATCTCAGTATACCACATCTCTTAGTGAAGACGCTATTGAAAGTCAATAGAAATTAACAGTTTTAAATTTATTATTAATTCTAATAATAAGAGCGCTTACTCATATTTTTGTCTCTGTCTCTCTTTAGAATCTCCTTACTATACTTCCCCTTCACTACTGACTGCTAAGCGTCAGTCTGCAATTCGAGTGCTCCAAATCTTTCAACAACCATGCAACACCGCATAATAGCTACACCATTATTGCGTAATAAGTTAACATATTAAATTGTTCATACTCATACATGCATTATATTAGATAACACTATCTTCAGAAGCGGATCTTTGCAAAATGAAAGAACGAAGGTGTACAAATTTCACTTTTTGACAGATTGATGGCTAAATAATTGCATTACAGAAGCATCCGTATAAAACTTACACATTTACTTTCTTCTCTCGCAACATAAATGCAGTTACACGTGATTCAGACATTCTTTTTGGCTAGCAACATGACCCAAAATCTAAAATTACTCTTACTTTTGGGAAGCAATCAGTAGTCAATACTGTTCTAATTGCTAATCGAGGAAGTTGGAAGCGTTGTCGTCTCTATTATAATATCTTTATGACATTATTGGCCCTTTTATAAAGACATTTTAAAGACACAAATTAGAAGAAAATATGAAGTAAGGAAATCGTAATAATCTAGAGGTTATTTTATAACTGGTTAGGTAGATGACTAGTAGTAGTATAGTTTTTAAGTTAAGCTTGAGTTACCGACTCATAATGAAATCAATCCAAATCAAAATCGTAATCGGCATGAGTGTTTAACAAATGAAAATTAACGTATCAAAAGATGTAAGTTTAGACTAGCTGCTACCCGACGGTTTCGTCTGCACCTAAAATGTGTTCTGTTTGCCTTGCGAACCAGACTCATTTTCGAGATAAAAGTAGCCTACGTCCGTCTTCGGCTCAGAATCTATCTACATACTTATAAATTTTCATCGAAATCGGTTCAGCCGCTTAGGCGCTGAGTGGTAACAAACACACACACAAACTTTTTCACATTTATAATATTAGTAGGATTGTTTGATATTTTAATGGGAACAGGATAACCATAATGTGTGCTAACCCAAAATTAGGCAGATGAAGAGAATTAGTAGAAATGCGTTTTTATAAAGGCTGACTTTATAAAATACGTCGTAGCAACAGGTCACTCAGCTACTTAGGTTTCCAAAGTCTGCAAAAAGCGATCCTTACCATGGTATCAGGTAACCTGTTTATCTTGCCTCCATTCGCACTGCACATTTCACCTTGAAAACATAAGATATTGATGTCAGCGCGCCACTTCCCATAATACACTTTCTATTTCTTTTGACGGCCAAGTGCGTACGCGTCACATCAATACGAGTGTGAATGAACCTCCTCGGTATTACGTGTAGCTGTGAATCATATCTCATAATTCTTTGTCGATCTGTTATTATATTTAATTGTAATGTTTTGTAGACCGTTTCCTTTAAATTGTTAAAGGTTTTTATACCCCTCTAGAGAATCCCACATGCCCGTCACCGTAAGCTGGTAATAACTAAGCTTTGATACCCAGCAGTCCTGGAGACTGGTAAACCTGCTTACTGTCTTAAATCAGAAGTACAAAGGAGGAGCGTGAGGAGCTAGGTGATGGTGGCGGTTACCTTAGAGCTGAAATGGAGTATAAATATTATAAAAGTTACACCTAGTTGACGTGTACATAATATAATCGATATCAGAAGTAATCGTTATTATGTCAGTATTATATGGTGTCAGTAGATGCTTACGCGAATGTTGTTACATCCGCACGATTTTCGTACACCTTTCTGTAATAGCAAAGCAAAACATAAATTAATTGATGTGCATTTGTCATCATTTTCGAATTGCCGAAAGACATCCACTGCACGACAAAGACCTCTTTCATTTGAGAGACAAATATATGACGATCTCCATAACGACAGTCTTATTGCAAACGCTCCTACGCATTTTATGTTGATTAATTGACGTCACATCTACTAAAGTCATATAAAACAAGTTAAGATAAATTTTGCAAATTACAAACTTATGGGCTAGAAAATAAATTGATTAGATTCAATATGGTGAGAGTGGACACTACTGATAACGGCATATTTTTGAATACAGTTAGTTTTGATAAAACCACTATAAAATATATGAATAGACATTAATTAACTAAAACACGGTGGTGCCTCAAAAATTTAAGATTCAAATATAAAGGAGTTCTGCTAAGTATCTACTAATTCATAACTCTTCACATCTTTGCTCAACTAGATTGGGATTTGCTTCCAGTCAAACGTTCGGCACAGCACATCATACGATACGAAGACTTAATGTCAAGAAGTCACATATAATAGCATTCTCAATGTTGTGTATAAGAAATACTGCAACTAGGTAGCGACTCCGACGACACGCGACACATATCTTAAATATAATATTCTTATTTATCGCACAATCATAATGGACTTAAAGACAAATACATGATATCAGTGGGTTAAGCATCTGGTGCGTAGGTGTGAGGACAGGATATTTCAGAAACATAACTCAGGAACACTTCTCTGAAAATTATCTTATAATCCAAATACAACTAATTACGATTATATGTAACTTAGATTAAGGGTAATTCCATATGAACCAAATCTTTTAATTAAATCGTATTGGCGATCTGTCGATCACATACACAAAGGACAGATATCTGTTTTGACGTTCTGCCAAAGTGACATTGATAGCTCACTCTCATCCAGGAGACAATACAGCATTCATATACTGGCACCATAGACGCGCTGACGCTTATAAAACATCTCGAAATGAACTAATTTATAATGCAATAACTATTAAGTATATTTGAGTTAGCTAATATAAATTTTAAATTCAATCATATAAACTACTGCATTTCATCCATGATTCTATTTTTTATCGGTATCTTGATTAAAGTCTGCTTTTAATTTAATATTAAGATGAACTGATAAAGGTTTATGGTAATTACTAAAATCGTCAGCGTTAGGGACTACTCACACTTATTCAGCTCTATTCAGCTTGTGCCCATAGAAACTAACAATTTTGTATGGAGACGCGTACGCATGTAGAAAGCTGAACGGACGCGTACACGTTAAGGTTAGGTGTGTCTAGATCTGCCGAATGCGCCGTGAATGTGCCGCTCACAAGCTGCTTGCGACCTGGACGCCTGCTGCTCGCCTGCGGCTCAGCGTACATTTATTGCGACTCTCACTACCCAAGCCTGCCGTGAGTTGCATGGCAGGCTTGGGTAGTGTGCGCGTGCAGCGCGCGTGCAGATTGTGCGCACATAACTTCTTTCGAGTTTGAACTATGAGCCTCACTTGTGAATGAGCTGCCGAAGATGTCGGACCATACGACTGCCGTTAGTATAATTGCTGCAGTCGGCTTTTTTATTACTGAGAAAAATGAAAATCTGACGACGTTGGTGGCAGGTTCCAGGTGGCGGGAAGATGGAAGATGCACTGCGTGGGCAACACGCGAGCAGTTCCTGCACCGTTAGCTATTTTACATTTCACGCATTTCATGCTGCAGGCGGCTCGCAAGCGGCGCATTCGGACACACCATTACGATAGCAGACCCGATGTAGATAGGATTTTATGACTTTCGTAAAATTTAGCAGTTTTAACCTTTTATTTTATTTTTTATTTTGTTTATTATGGATCACCAACATTTGTTTACACTGAACATTACCATAGTGATACATCTATTTATCTAATAACAAAAGTGTAACAAATACTTAGAGGTAATCACCACATGCTAAAATCATACATGTAACAATCTAATATTTTTTAATATTTCATGAACACTACTGTAAACACAATAGATGTTTTATTGTCATCACGCCCATATACGTTTACTGTATCGGCAAGTGTTAAGCTGCATCTATAGTTAAAGACTCTATACCCATTAATGACAATTATTTGCGTAATCCCAGACCAGTCACTGACATTACCCCGATGACCCTAATTTTAGTGCGTTAAAACAAGATATAAATATTATTTATATTCGTTAATTCTATAATTTAAACCGTACCGCCACATAGAACTGGTTCTAAATCTATGTCGTATTATATCAAAATCTAATCAACGAGGTCTACTTTAATATCAGAAACTTTGGCATTGTATCAGACGTCTCTAGCGGTATTACCTACTAGATTTCGTTTTGATAGCACTCTCTTGATTTTAAGCATTGCAATTTTTGTAAAACATTGCACGCACCTAGCGGCAGGATAAAAAAGTAAAACTTGACATTTGCAATTTGAGATACGGGTACATCACTCACAATTGAATATTCAGCAACTAAGTAGGTATCTATAAGTAGGTATCTCTTAGAAATTTTCCGTATAAACATACAATTTTGCATGCCAAATGAGCTTTTCAAGTACATCTTAATTTGTAAATACCTGACTATTAGGTAGCAACTCGAGAATCTGCAATTAGTGACAAATTAATTATTACTGAACATTATATTAGACTGACTTTCTCGATGCACACCGGGCTAATAATATAATGTTTGCTGTACTTAAAACCTGGATTTCATCATTGTGCGATATCTCTAATTTATAAATAATTTAAATCAAAGTCCTGCATTTACTCTGTTAACTTCTGATAAACCACACAACTGATTTTAATACGGTTGCATTTTTTCTGGCAGATTTATATAATACGTGCTAATTATAATTGAGAAAAGCCAAACATTCAACGATCGTAAAAACATAAATAATAATATATAAATATTAAATAATTCAAAACCAATATGGATCAATGGAACACAAATTAGTGACGAACCAAACTTTGGCCTAGATGCACCCCAAGTAGTAGATATGGTTTTCGAACATAATAAAGCTAGTTTTAATCTTTCCAGTTAGTATTCTATGTCACACATTGCAGGTATACAGGTATAGTAGGCGACAGTTAGTGGAAATTTTGTCGATACAAAAGTATTGTATATCAGGCCATTCCTACGGATCACAAAAAACCATACAATAGATACGACAGTTTTCTCTGAAGATATAAAAGATCTCACAAGTCAAAGTACTAGCCTATTCAGTACAGCCTCAGCCATAAGAGAAAGCTGTTAATAGTAAGTACTATTGGCCCTATATGAGGTCAGTCAGACAATGAAATAAAGAAGAAAAATATGTTTATTGTTATGACAGTAAACTTTAGTAAAGAAAGAGATTAATTGTAATTTAAAAATTAAAGATGAATGTTTAAGTTTTTTTTTATTTAGATTTAATTTCAAATTAGGTAATAAAAAAAAATGGAAAGAATATGGTTACCGATAAATCTAGATTAATTAGATAAAAGCCTTAATAAACATTGAATTTCTTTTGTGATAATGCGGCATTATTAATTAGTATTTTATTTTATTTTCTTTCTTCACTGTTTTATAAATAACTAGCTGTTGCCCGCAGCTTCGTCCGCTTAAAAGTCGGTTATTGCATTTTTCATACAAACTTTCATCCTCTATTTCAACCCCTTCAAGCGATTTGTTGGCAATAAAATATTGTGTTCCTATGTATGCCTATGTTCTTACCCAAGGTCTCTTCTATATCTATATTATTATCAAAATCGGTTCAGTGGTTGAAACGTAAAGCGTAACAGACAGACAGACAGATAGAGTTACTTTTGCATTTATAATGTTAATATGGATTAGTATGGATAATCTATTACATAAATAAATAATTTTAATAATGCATTAATAAACCTAAATAAGCACAAGAATGGCGCTTTAAATATAATCGAATTTATTATTATTATAGATTTTCTGACAGACTTAATTAATACGAGTAGGTTAGGTTATGGTTAGTACCTACATTAGATACCTTAGTTACAAAATCCAAAAATTCGACTTACACATATTTATAGATCTGGCGAAATCTCACAAATAAGTTTCATTGACAAAATGAGCAATAACAAACTAAGTTATAACCAAAAACCTTAATTAACAAACGCAATATGTGCTTAACTATGATGTTACCTAAAGCTTACATAACTTGTTGGCTGAGAAAACAGCGTTTTATGATAGCTATAGTAAAACAAAGGTGGGTTAAACAACCATAGAAACATGAAATATGGGTATTGATGAACAAATAAAAGTACGTGACATAAGTACCGCCAAACAGGACGTAGAATTTGAAGGCTATGTGCTTTTAAAGATTTCAGAGATGATAAATTAAATAATGTTCGAATGTTACACCTGAACTTCTGTATATTTTAGTACGTAAGGTACAATGAGGGTGTTTAGGAAAATTTTCGCCAGCAGTTGACGCCACTTTGGTAAAAAGTCTGCCATATTGACAGCGCTATCAAAACAAATATTTTTCATTGTTCATTTCGGAAATTTTAATGTTTAATTTACAAAATGGCTAATTCACGTGCTTAAGGACAAAAAAAGTTGCGAAGGAGAATAAACTTATTATATTATTCAGTATTAAATCAACATTTAGTCACCAGTAACGAGTAGTTGGATATAAAATAAATTATTTACAGTCTACTTCAGACCTCATATTGAGCGCCTATGGTATTACATATTGCAATATCTTACATAAAGTTATTTTCATGTCGCTCGGTAACAATATGTAATAAATATTTATGTCGATATTGTTGCGGTTTTTGTCGTAAACAAGTTATTAAGAATAGCTATTCCTTTATCATGCTATTTCTTTTCTTTGTAGACATATTTTTCATCTCACTGTTTATAGTTTGGAACCGTACCTACATAAAAAAAACATTATTTAAACGTATACCTATTTGTCATGAAGTTTTATTTAGCTAACTAATAAATATCGTTACCGTTATACCACGGTTTTATTCCTACCCAAGATAAATGTTTTATTTATTTATTTATATATTTACTAATATTCTTGGTCTTCATCAATGGTATGGTTTAGGTAAATGCCTTTTCTCTATTAGAAGAGGCCATTCTCTGCAGTAGGATAGTAACGCGCTGATTTATTTACTTTACGTAGAGTCGCCTCTACATCTACTGGAACAAAAGGATGAAGACCTTGCGCTTTTGTTCCAGTAGTCGTAGTGGCGAATCAACGCAACGGGACTTGACTTAAAGGTACCAAACTGCGGGCTGGTATGATGATGATTCGTTAGTGGTATGTTTGTTCAGTCTCATGACACACCATTTCTTATAATTGCATGCGCTAATCAACAAGCAATAGTGCATACAATTTACGGATTTGTCTTACAAACAAATACTTACTCGATTTCTTCGTTAAGAATCGTGACATGTGGCTATAGCGGTACTTAGTAGTAATTTTACCACACTAATAAAACAACCTCATCCAAAGAAAACTTAAGCATCTTCTTTATCTTTCTAAACAAAAGCGTGGCTTAGCCGCATAATTTTAGAAAGTCTTATTATGCCATGTATCAGCTATTGTTAAAACCTAAAGTTGTTTCTTTGTCAAACGTGCGTATATCGCATTGACAGATTTAAAAAAATTGTTCTCGGAATAAACACCAGGGGCGCTGTTCATTATAACAGATCACTATTTTACGCTGTCACCAAACAGTGATAAAAATAGATAAAACCTTTATATTTGAAGAAATAACCATGGGTATTATTGCATTTTTATAGTTATCTTTCTATATTCGGCAGTTGGGAAAAGTGTCGATATTCGTCGTTATGCTTCGGGAGCATAATTTATCATGTACCCTGTCAATATAATTTAACAATATTTTTTTAATAATTGAATTAAAGCGCAAAGTGTGATACTCATCTGCATACAAGCAATAGTTAATAATGAAGTTCCTACGCGTTAAAACATAAATTTCAATGATCTGGTTGATACTGTGTTCAGTGCAGATACAATTGTCCATAGACTACGTTCTTATAAAAGGTCACTGCATAAATCAACCAACTTCGTCAACCAGTGATCAAGTATGTTGATTTATCCAGTGACTTAATCATCTTCAGTCAATATTTTACACGTACCTAACAACTTCAAACTGTTTTTACACAAACTTCTTTTAGCCGCCTGACCCACAGGATTTGAAGTGATTAAATTAAAATACATTTTTAATCATGAAACTTTTATTTCTAACATTAGATTTTAATGTTCATAAATATATAATTCATTATAAATAATAATACCTACATTATTGTGTATTTTATACCATAACGTAGATTTGTCATGTCACCTTTATACTTCAAGCTGCAAGCATTTCTAATATCTCAACAGCATGAACTCGCCGTTATCGTTTGTCTGTTTGTCCACTAATTTCTTCAAAACCACGCAACAGATTTTGATACGGTTTAATTTAAAGAATTTCTTCCGGAAGTTTTTTATGTAGAAAATAATATGTTTTATTTACATTACAGTAGAAAAAAGCAAAGCCGATGCGGTTCACCAGTCTATAGCAAACAATATAGTATGATAACTGATAAGGTGTCCTGTGCCCACGACACACTGTTACCTACTTATATTGACGTTAACTAACCTTTCGATATGATTAAATTTAATATCTTAATAATATAAAACACATTTAAAAATATAACAAATAGTCATGTATTGTCAATATAGTCCAAACTGCAATTTATCGATCAATCATGCGCAGGCGCAGAGGTCCGTCCGGAGCGTACATGAAGGTGACTGCGTAGTTAAGCGGCTCGAAGTGATATTCCAAACGATATCGGCTTAGTAACTGAAAATATACAAATTTTATTAAATACAGTATTATAATAAATTGTTCTATACGTTGCACTTTACGTTATACTTTACGTACATAATTATATAAATTGCAGCCTGCCTTAGACGTAAGGTCAATGATTTCTCTCAAGAGATTTCTCAGTCGAATTGAAGTAGCCAGACTGGGGAATTAGCCTTAACAACTTTATATCTGTGTTTCTACTAGAATAAAGAGGGTTCTAGTGAGCATCAATAAATATGTAGCAGCAAGTATGGATTTTTCATGGTAAACTCAGTAAATCTCTGACTGCCACCTCAGTCATGGCTTCTGTTCTTTAACCATCATCTCTGTCACCATAAAAAAGGAACAAAAGATACCTCTATAGAACACAATTCTTCCTCTTTCTCTTTTTCTACATAACATTATTTGCGTCAAATTTAAGCTCTAATTAAAATCTATAGAAAGAAAATAGTATAAATTTTTACCTTAGCTAAAAGAATCTGTATCTCCAGATCAGCAAATCTTCGACCCAAGCATATCCTGGCTCCAAACCCATAAGGCAGGGAAGCAAATGGATGCAGTCGGCCATCAGACTCCAGCCACCTCTCTGGCTTAAACTCCTCAGGGTCGGAGACGAACTGCTCCATGTTCCCTGTCACGATTGTTGGGAATACCACTTGAACCTGGAAATATGTTAATTGATGATATAAAATACTAAAAATAACTCTTTACAAGTCAATAACTCTTTTTTCCTTATAAGTACATCTAAAGTAAAAATAAATAACTACTATCTAAGCGAGAACTATCAGAGTTAATTAAAGAAGACTCTAAACATATAACGCGAAAACTTGTTATATATTATATAATATATTATCTGTGCATAATACAGCGTATGCAAGTATTGAATTATATATCTATTTATTCATAAGCAATTGCTCTTTCATATACATAGGTACTT
Source organism: Parascotia fuliginaria (assembly GCA_963082885.1). Classification (NCBI taxonomy): domain Eukaryota; kingdom Metazoa; phylum Arthropoda; class Insecta; order Lepidoptera; family Erebidae; genus Parascotia; species Parascotia fuliginaria. The sequence continues at coordinate 9,785,946 of OY720184.1, forward strand.
AATAGCAAAGTTTTGGAATGACTTAGAGCGGTATTACATTATCATATAAATATGATTTCATATCTGTCAAATTCTATGATCATAATTCGACGACCCTCAAACTATGATCATAGAGAATCAAATGTAGTTATTATACCGCCATATGTTCTTTATTTAAAAATAACTTACACATCTTTGATCATATTTCTATGATAGTCTAATAGCGGCCTTAGTAAATATTCACAAAATTACTCCAATCCTCATTTTCAGAATTGTGTCTTTCAAATTGGCTTGAGGGTTTATTTTATAGTATTACTTGTACTTCCAAAAACGCAATGAATATTCTGATAGCTATACTTACGCCCTTGGGAATGTGATAACCACAAATAACATCGTCTTCCTGAAGAGTTCTACCGTTGCCGATTACTGTTGAATACATTCTGAAACATGTAGCAAAAAATATATTACATATGGCGTCGGCACAACAAGAATTATTGTAAAAATAAGAACAGAAAGCGCAGTTCCTGCTTATTAGCAGCAGTTTCAGTAATTTTGTAAGGTATTAAGTGCAAGGCCTTCTCTATGAGACGATGGCCTTTCTCTGCGGTAATATACGAGTGAAAGTGGCAAGTGCTTAAGACACAACTGTTCCTTTGATACTTAAAAGCTGTATGAGCAGCGTTCTTTAACTACCAAAAAGTCATTGGTTCGTCTGCCGATTATCAAGAAAACAATAACAACATGCACAATTTGCTGTTTACTAAATAAATTTGCATTAACGATACCCTAATCCTTAATTGAGCTGAATGAAAAATGTTTATCGGGCAGTCTACCTCAAATGTTACCGATAGTCAGGCTTAAATTTTAAACTTGCCAACGGATTCCTCACCTGAATACTTCCCTGACAAAAGCCTTAGTATAATGCAGCTTATCCAGGTCAGCATATGTAAGGGGTTTGCTCGGATCAGGTAACACTCTCCTGATCTCCTCAGCCATTTTCTCCTGCTGCTTCAATCTCGTCGCAACTTGATACAGGATTGAACAAACTGCCATTGATATCTGTAAATAAAATAACCTAAAGATAAAATGGAAGCAACACACTTTAAAACTCTATAAATAGCCAATAGAACTGGTACTGTTAGCCTATATTATCCCACAGCTAGGCAAAGGCTTTCTTATAAAAACCAAGGCACACCGAGATTTTTTGTTGCTCATTAGCAACAAAAAATTCAACAAAGGATTCTTGAATTTCTACTTAGTGGATAATGACACACTTACAGCAAGACACGTAGTTATAAGGACTTACTAAATATCTTCCACAATAAAATAAGGTTCATGGCTGGTGACTGTAGCAAACAGAATACTTGGTACAAAACATAATATGAAGACGTTTTTGTTTCTTACCGTATCAATGCCCACTAGAATAAGATCTAGCGCCATGATGGTTGCTATCTTCGGGTCACCTTCGCTCCGCAATACGCGCTCCAGCAAAGATAGATCGTCCTCTGACGTCACTTTCTTGGTCTTCAACCGTTCCAGAGCCTCGTTTATATAACGACTGCATAGCCTAAATGAAAATACTTTATTAATTACCGATACTGTCTTGAACTATTTTATATAGGACTAGCACTTCCTGCAGCGCGGTTTCACCCGCGTAAGGTTATATCTTTGGTTACTGCTCTGCTTCCATCGCCAGTATCATGATGTTACATTAACATAACATTCATCGCGAACTAGGCTATCAAACGCAAAAAGGGTTATTCAAATTCGACTGGTAGTTTCAAAGATTAACTTTACACAAAGCATAGTAACTTTTACCTGTGTGGGCGAATTACCTAATAAGCCCTCGAGTTTACTAGAATTAAGTATATTATTATCAACTTACTCAACAAAAAAGTTCATATTGTTAACATATTTGGTCCACAGCGGCGTCGGCACGTATCTCCAGTAAGGTGCCTTCAGTTCGAGGACGGCGACGTTACGTAAAGCGAACTTGGCTGCGTCGATGATCCGCTGAGGCTCGGAGTTGCTTGTCAGCTCGGAGGAGAGGCAGCCTAGTCGAGTGTCCAGAGCCACGCGACCGATGCCTGAGGAAAAATGTTAGGTTAAATACCGTGGACAAGGTTGTAGTGTCTGGATGATGATAATCATGGTCTAGTAATTAAAATGACTGCCTTACGGCTATCACGTTGAATGTCTTGGGTTAGAACTCCATACCATGTGATGATGAACATTAAACGATAAACATTTGTTTCAAGAAAAAAAACGGGCTGTTTCGTTGTTAGTACTAGTCTATTATCGTAATGACGCAAGTACTCATAGGTATTAAACAGTAGGTATATATTCGTCGAAATAATTACATTTAGTAAATTCATTTCAGCTGAAAACGTCTAATGCTGGACAGCATTAGACGTTTTCAGTCTTCTCCTACAACACCATCTTCACAGGTCCTGAGCTGCTCTCATTTATCGTTTCTCCAACATCTATAAAACTTAATTTTAATCTAAATATTCCTATAAAATCTCCACGTGAAATGCTGCTACCACCTCTTAGAAATCGCACAAAAACCGCTCGGGTATCGCAACTTTCTACTCACATTCAAGCGACCAGCGATGTATATCATTGTCGAACTCGTGAGGAAGGTCGCTGTTCTCGTCGCGAGCATTCTTCATGTACTGGAGAAAGTCTTCGGTCACCAGTTCTATAGGAGCCACGTACTTCTTCACTGTTTGAGGCTGCAGGATTGGACGTTGAACCTTTGAGCGAAACCGACGCCATTGCTCGCCGTGACTGAAGAATCAGAAAATAATAATTTAATGAAAGAATAGGCCTTTATTGCTACTCTTTCATAGTTGAATCTAAAGCATAAATGATAGTTTGCTCTTGGACTTGAGGAAGCGTCTTATAAAGTCGGCTGTATGGAAGACGTGCTACTATTGGGAGAGTGATCTCGATCTACTTGGACTACGATATCTCTTAGCCGTCAGGCAGACTACAATATCAATAATCTAAATTATTGATTTATTTCATTCAGTACGATTCAGTGATTAAAATGAAAGACAAATAAAACAATATTTAAAAACAGTTGCTTTTTAAATTTCATACACTTTGCTTCTAGCGGTATCGTTTTAGTAGTTACTATTGCCACTATTTTAATTTCCTTTAATAAAGACAGTCTTAAAAACCTCGGTAATTACCGGACGTCAATAACTAACCAAAAAACCCTGAATGATGCCTTAATTGCACACTCTAGTAAAGAGGTACCTAAAAGCTGAGACTGGATTACCTTACAAACGGCATTTAAAAAAACAAGAAGTTCCTTTACTGATTACTTTGTACGTTGTGGAAACAATATTATTGAATTATTGTAGCCAAAATAAATACGAAAGAGAACAAGTATAATTATAAAAAAAGGTCACCTGCATTAATTAAAGTAAAATAAAAAATCTTTTTTTTTTCGTGCTGACGCTACATTTAAATTTTTAATACCCTTTGACACTTGCTTGTTCAATACGAATCTAATGATACGTCTACGTTAAAATCCATCAGACCACTTAGGCTGTAGAGCGTCGCAAATAAATAGACATACAGTAAATAGAAATACCCTCCTTGACGTCGGCAGTCGGGCAAAAAAAAATCTAAGTGAATTTCTAAGACTACCTATATAACACAGCTTTATAAGCAGTTGCATAAAATTCAGTCTATAAAACAATAGGCAGTAGAAAACCAATAAATAAGCACTGTTTGCAGTACCTTTTGTGTATCAAAGTGATTATACGTATTGACATTCATTGAAGCGTTCTCGTAGGCAGTACATAGGAATCGTAATAGACAGCGCTAGAAGACATATATTTAACATGTTCCAGGTTTTCTCACTATGCTTTACGTGGGCAGTAGGCTAGCCATTACCTAATAGATAAACTAGGTATCTTGGGGCTACCATGACTGCTTACCGGCGTGTCGAGTGGATCAGACAGGAATCATTTTGATAGGTATGCTAATATAAAAGTTATGACTTTGAGAAAGTAACAATTGTACTTGTCCTGTTTGGAACTGTCCATAGTACCTAGTTAAAATTTAGATCACGGCACTAATTGTATTTTGTTTTTACGAAGATGTTATTATGATTTCTATACATTGTCTATAATTTGTATGCATAGTAAGTATCGTAAGAACGTGTCAACAAAAGTTAAAGGAAAATGCTTTGAACAAACGCATCCTACTCATTGTCATCGATACTCTATTTACCATGACTGAGAGTGCACGAGATATGGGCAATATGGCATGCCTGCATGTCTATGCATACCTTAAATTGATATTTAATGCACTGACACTATCTATTTTCAGCATTCAATGTATTGTACCTACTCCGTATTGCGGACAGTTAATAATTTAGCTAGATTTATTAAAGGTATGATGATACCTTTTTGTCTGTGGCTGTGTTACAATGCGACTAAGAGAAATTCATCTTTAACAGCAAGAAGACTACTGTAAGACATTTGTGTCTTGAATAAAAGGTGGTTGCCATATTTACCACTTATCATGGAGGTTAGTGACCGGAGTAGGTATGTTAATTCTTATAATGCAGGAAACGTTGCTGTCCATTACCCGGTTTTCCCCTAGTCGCCTCTACGACGCGCATAATAAGAGGGGTGTTTCAATATTATTTATTAGTATATTAGTTAGGTGATCACACCGTTTCGGTCGTCTACAAAACCACGGATAAATAACTAGAAGAAGGGTTATTTTGTTGGAAATAATACATCAAATTTCTGAAATGCTGTGAACTAAGCATAAAGTTAAAGCCTCGTCTATTAGCTACATACAAACTAATATAATGTAGATGGCGAAACGTGGATGTAACGATGTAACACATCTTTATTTACTCCTTTGTTGCAATTTTAACAATAATTGAGTAAATATAGGTAACTATATATAGGTAAATAGGTAGGTAAAAACTGATGATACATGTTGTGATGTTGATGTCAATAGCCATTAACAATTCTCGTCGTAAATAGCACCTTTACCGAGTAAAATCCCATTAAATATAATACACACTATAAACTCGATAAAATTCTTTACGAATGACGGCAGTGAGATGACAGCATTACTGTGAAGAAATCGTTTCTAGAATAAAAATGTATGTTTATCGTAGAGGCATCATGTACGGCCTATCGTGACAACATGCAACGCATGTTAACGCACACGTCTAACCTAATGCCTCGTCTACATTACGTCTAAGAAATGATTAACTTATTTTTATTTCAATACAACTCCTGCATAAAGAATTAGATCCGTGTAAAAAAGGTCTACAAAAATATTGACGAACACAAAGAACCTACACCTTTTATAGAGGAGAGATGCATTTACTCAAACATACATATAATACTGCCTGTCAGGGGTAATAACACGCTTATGTCGGACTCGCTAGTGTAAGATGGTAGGTGGTCAGAAGAATGTCGACTAAAAAGTCCTTACCCACTTTAACGGATGGGTCGCCTGAACTTGTAAAAACAGCAATACGAATGTGTTCAATAAATAAATAAATTTATCCAAAGTGCCTACACTGCTAGGAGAAATCCAAAATCGCTAATTTGTAGTAAAAATATTAGGTACTGAGTTTACAAGCTTACATTCGTAATTGATTAATTAAGCCCGACGAATAAAACGATGTATGGAAGAACTCTTTTAATATTGCAATACGACCTTTGTAAGTTTATATATACAATGACATTAAGTTTACCTTGGAGATTACCATCGTACAGTATTCATACTTTCACTTACGAAACAAGATTATTGCTCTGCCTTTGCCACTATAAAAAAGGTAATTTACTCACAGGCGAACGATGAAATTTAATTCTACAAAATTATACACTGTATTAAAAGTTTCGTAAATAAGTACTATGCTTCGTCTAACGTATGAAGCAATCATAAATCAATGCAGACATTGTATAAAGCAACAAAATAAAACAAGAAATTAGAACATTGATGATTAAAGTAGAATGTTCTTTATTAAACTATTGCATATAGTTTATTAGAAAACATTCTACTATAATTTCGTGTACTAATTTACTCTATCTGCTTTCTTAATACCTATAATTGCACGCGACTGTTTAAGTATATCAGAATACATACAAGAAATATTAACACGACAGCACGCATCTAAAACAAAGTTGACTTTTTGCAACAAAAGCTAATAGATTTGCATGATTAAGTACCGAATAATGTAATGTTTCTGTTATAATGACTACTTGATGATTGATATTGACTTATAATGATAATTAACACAATATGGCAAAAGAAACACCTAAAATAAGTAATAACTTTAGCTAAGGTGATAATAAACATCGCAAAACTATTCTAAGTACCTTAGTTGTGATTAAATTAATACATCTACAAATGCGGCATTTACAACGGGCAGCTGGCAAAAACTGGTAGCAAGCAGTCGCAAATCAGGAAAGATGGCGCGCTTTCCGAAAGACCTATGTCTGCAGTGGACTACCACCGTAAGCTGATGATGATGAATACATACATGTAGGTACATACATAGATGATGCAATAATATGTGATACAATTGCAAAGCTATAGATACAATCGATTGGTATGCGGTTCAGCGAGCACAATCTTCGATAAGTAAATAAGCAAACATCCTCAGCTTTATAATTTGTGCAAACACTCCATGTCTCTCATCTCAATGTTTATTCTACATAACCAACTTATTTACACAGTTGGGTGTGTCGCCACTGTCTACGTCAACAACCACTCAATGTTCGCGGTTTGATGTAAGTTCCTCTTTTGTCCACTGATCAAATAAACTTTGCGTTTTGTTTAGTCATTGGTAAATTGTGAATTTTTCTCCGTGCTAATTTCTACTTAGAATACTCATAGGTGTTAGGTATTATGATGCACCTACTTTTAAAATTATTTATGGATATTATTTTTCATTTCTTATACTCGGAAAGTAGTGTTGTTTTGATTTGATTATTGGGTGGAAGATGCTGCTTTCCTTTCACAGGGAGAGAAAAACTCATACAAATTCATCCCGACTCTCGGGCTGGAATGAACTTTAAAAATAGAACTGCTGTCAGCTGTGAAGAGTTTTATGTAAAAAAAAAACTAATTTAAAAAATGTCTAAAAAATTAACTTTTTATAATTGCAAAGAATGATTGCTGTCATTGTAATAAGTAATTTGATAAGAACTGCGGACTTGTTATAACTAAATATCTACCAATCAAATGTTATAAACATAATAACACGGTAAAATATGTTAGAGTTTCTTTTTACAATACTGTATGTGAGTTATGTTTTAAATACGATAAAGAACGAATTTGGTATATCAGGAAAGGATTTAGTCCAAAACATTCCTGTTTACTAAGGTGAATCAACGGCTCAAGGGTGGCGGGCAACCGATTGATGAGGGCAGCTCCGGCACCAGCCACGGTGGCTAAAATTGAGGTAGTCTTTCGGCTGATAGGATAATAACTGTTTGATGTCTAATCGTGACTATGGATTATATTAGGAATAATACACAAGTCTTTGAAATAGTGTCTGTAATATAAGAATAACTCTCCCTTTCCTCTACTACTTTTTTCTTTACATGACTCGTAATATAACAAGATAAACTTGGGTGCAATGCAAAACACTACCTACTTTTTTCAGGTTAAAAACATTACGTTATACATACCTCCAATGTACCTATTCTGAACTAAGGTTTCTCACTTTCATTACACGGTAAGGCTTGTACCTAATTGTTATAATAATTATACAGTATTTACTCCTACCCTTAGATAAAGATAATAATCTATTAAATCCATCCGATAAACTATAATTGCAACTACAATGTAAATCTTCAAGCAACCACACTTCTACGTAATTTTATTATACAGTTTCGCGTAGTCTGATGTTGTGAAACTAAATATCTTAGCAAGCGCAGCTAAGAGCTCTACCGGTTGTGAAACGATAAGTTGTTTTAAACACAGCTTAATGTGTGACTAAACCTGAGCAAGTGCATGTTTTTAACGCTCACCGAATATAGTAAGGAATTCTGTTTGCTACGAAAGAACAACGCTTACTGCGCTGCTAAGAAAGAACAACGCAATACTATGATAGAAGTTGTTGATAATTAGTTATAAGCGTAATACTAAAAGGGTGTATTTTCCAAGTCTAACTAGAGTGTTTCAGTTATAATTATTATCCTTCTTCCTTAGTGCAGTAGTATTATTCGATAACAGCAATGCTTTTGCGTCCATATTGTATCTGTCATTCAGAAATAATTGTCAAATTGTTTGCACAAGTTTTATTAATTTAAAGCTTCCTACAAATTGTTCTACAAATTGCTGGCCGCCTTCTGGGCCAGTACAATATAAACTTGTTACTGTTGTTGTTGCTACTAAGAAGAAAAAAAACAAATTGCCAGAAACCCGTGCAAAAGGCTCTGTAGTGGTGGTGAGTGTGAGTACGTAGTTTGCACTTTTGCAGCTAAGTACATGTGTTTGTAAACAGCTTATTATAAACGAATTATGACGTAGGTATCTTTAAAACAAAGGTATGTACTAATTTACTCTATCTGCTTTGCACCAAGTCTTAATACCTATAATTGCACGCGACTGTTTAAGTATATCAGAATACATACAAGAAATATTAACACGACAGCACGCATCTAAAACAAAGTTGAGTTTTTGCAACAAAAGCTAATAGATTTGCATGATTAAGTACCGAATAATGTAATGTTTCTGTTATAATGAAAACTTGATGATTGATATCGACATATATTAATAATTAACAACAATATGGCAAAAGAAACACCTAAAATAAGTAATAACTTTAGCTAAGGTGATAATAAACATCGCAAAACTATTCTAAGTACCTTAGTTGTGATTAAATTAATACATCTACAAATGCGGCATTTACAACGGGCAGCTGACAAAAACTGGTAGCAAGCAGCCGCAAATCAGGAAAGATGGCGCGCTTTCCAAAAGACCTATGTCTGCAGTGGACTACCACCGTAAGCTGATGATGATGAATACATTTATAGATGATGCAATAATATGTGATACAATTGCAAAGCTATAGATACAATCGATTGGTATGCGGTTCAGCCAGCACAATCTTCAATAAGTAAATAAGCAAACAGCTTTATAATTTGTACAAAAAGCTTTATAATTTGTGCAAACACTCCATGTTTCTCATCTCAATGTTTATTCTACATAACCAACTTATTTACACAGTTGGGTGTGTCGCCACTGTCTACGTCAACAACCACTCAATGTTCGCGGTTTGATGTAAGTTCCTCTTTTGTCCACTGATCAAATAAACTTTGCGTTTTGTTTAGTCATTGGTAAATTGTGAATTTTTCTCCGTGCTAATTTCTACTTAGAATACTCATAGGTGTTAGGTATTATGATGCACCTACTTTTAAAATTATTTATGGATATTATTTTTCATTTCTTATACTCGGAAAGTAGTGTTGTTTTGATTTGATTATTGGGTGGAAGATGCTGCTTTCCTTTCATAGGGAGGGAAAAGCTCATACAAATTCATCCCGACCCTCGGGCCGGAATGAACTTTAAAAATGGAACTGCTGTCAGCTGTGAAGAGTTTTATGTAAAAAAAAACTAATTTAAAAAATTTCATGCATGACTTTCTAAACAGCTAGTGTGAATTTAGCGCAAACTTCTTTAAGCGGAATAAGCCGCGAGTGCCGCGACAATTACGCGGCGAGCGGCGAGTGGAACTCGGCGCTCGCCGCTATTTAAAATTTAAAAAGTCAACACAAATTGGCGGGATACTAAAATCTGTTATGTATGTATCTGTGACGGACTTATGTGCTAAGATTTGAATTGAATATTAAAAATGAGTTCAAGCGATATATTGACACCAGATTCCATTACAGACGAGGCAAATTGTGTCATAGAAAATCTTTTTAATTTCACGAACTCCTACTAATAGTAATAATAATTAGTACTACTAATATATTATTATCAATAAATAGTTTAGATAAACAACTAGTTTTATTTTCCTCATATTCAAAATGAAAAGTAGAGTGTTTGCCACGGGTAAAAAAATCAATTCCTAAACAGGCATTGATTATTTTCAACCCTAGGCTAACAATCTACTATTTCGTCGTAATTCCTAAATTATAAAAAAAAAATCACAAAAGATAATAAAATAATCGATGCTTTGCTAGTCTTATTAAAAGTGTCAGGTTCACAGGCTAAAATATGTATTGAGTTTACCCGAGGTTTACTATGCCGAATCGAAACTATGAAGCGAAAATGATCCGTTTTACAATGAACTATGGAGAAAATTTGGAAAAGTCTTTATTCCAGAGAAATTGTGAAATTATAATAAAACAGACAGATATCTCGAAGCTCTCCCTCTTGCTTGAAATTTGGTATCTGGAGCGTCCATACCTCAGAACAAAAAGCCTCTTTCTTTGTTCCGAGTTTGTTACATATTACTTCCATAGGTTCTCACACCTAAATTACAGGTATATATTAGATTTTTATAAATACAAAAAATGTAATAAATATTTTTTTCGATATTCTTTGATAAATTTCGTGATCTTCAAACCAAGTAATTAAACATTACGCACGTTGTTCGTGTAGATTTAATTGCAAAGAATGATTGCTGTCATTGTAATAAGTAATTTGATAAGAGCTGCGGACTTGTTCGCCGTGACCGAATACTTGTAATAACTAAATATCCACCAGTCAAATGTTATAAACATATTAACACGATAAAATAGGTAAATATGTTAGAGTTTCCTTTTACAATACTGTATGTGAGTTATGTTTTAAATACGATAAAGCACGAATATGGTATATCAGGAAAGGATTTAGTCCAAACCATTCCTGTTTCCTAAGGTGAATCAACGGCTCAAGGGTGGCGGGCAACCGATTGATGAGGGCAGCTCCGGCACCGGCCACGGTGGCTAAAATTGAGGTAGTCTTTCGGCTGATAGGATAATAACTGTTTGATGTCTAATCGTGACTATGGATTATATTAGGAATAATACACAAGTCTTTGAAATAGTGTCTGTAATATAAGAATAACTCTCCCTTTCCTCTACTACTTTTTTCTTTACATGACTCGTAATATAACAAGATAAACTTGGGTGCAATGCAAAACACTACCTACCCTTTTCAGGTTAAAAACATTACGCTATACATACCTCCAATGTACCTATTCTGAACTAAGGTTTCTCACTTTCATTACACTGTAAGGCTTGTACCTAATTGTTATAATAATTATACAGTATTTACTCCTACCCTTAGATAAAGATAATAATCTATTAAATCCATCCGATAAACTATAATTGCAACTACAATGTAAATCTTCAAGCAACCACACTTCTACGTAATTTTATTATACAGTTTCGCGTAGTCTGATGTTGTGAAACAAGGTAGGTACATAACGTATTGTAGGTACTATATAATGTGTGTTCTTGACTTAAATGTGTACTTACCTAAACACATTACCTACGTGATGTAGATAACTACAGTCTTGAAGGAAAATGAGTCTAAATAAGATACCTACCATAAAGGTGGTTATACTGTCTTATATGTCAGACACTTACCTACCCTTTTTTTTCTTAGACTGGCGGTTACACCAATGTATTTTCGTATTAGTTATTTTATTTGTTACGGAAAACGTAATAATTATATTATTATATTCTTTATTCCACTATTAAATAGGTAACTTATTCACCTGGTGTTCATATCACACCATAAGATAAAAAGAAGTTTTGGACGAAATACAACTATTTGAAAATGCATCCTATATATGTTCATTGTGCCACGAATTGAAAAATGCTTTACCGCACCTCTCATTTTATATCACTTTGTCATTGCGAATACGTACGCTATGCGTTGTACCCCAATCGGCAGCAAGTTATACCTACATTAAAATATTGGGTGAATAAACATTAAACATAAGAATAGATACTTACCTAAGGATCTCTACTATATACCCAATTTAAAAAAAAATACAATAAGTTCACATCTCCATTCGCAAATCTATATCTATATATATACATAAATAAAAATGTAGCCGATGGCTGTCTGTACATGGAAGATATATGAGAAAAAATACTATTAGGACCTATATCAACGCAAATAGAACCCAAAACAATGATTGTTACAATTTTTGTCTGTTTGTCTGATTGTCTGTTTGTCTGTGCGTTTGTTTACGCTAATCTCAGAAACGGCTTATCCGATTCAAATATGGTTTTCACTAACATATTGTGGTAAGCTTCACTTAACATTTAGTGTTTGTTTCATGTCAATCGGTTCATAAATAAAAAAGTTATGCCTATTTAAAGAATCACATCGAACATTCGTTAATTTACTACGAAATCTTAAAGAAGCAGAGATTTTAACAGGTTGCGGAATAGCTGATAGTGTTTTTATTCCTCGGATTCCTGTCATTCTAAACAATCTTTCGTTTAGTTTTAAACGAGTCCAGTTTCCAGTGAGCCTATGTTTTGCGATGACTAATTAATAAAGCCCAATAAAGAATAAAGAATAAAGAATATTTATTTTGCTCAAAACATGGTAACAGGATGTTTACAAGTAGTATACAGTACAGGTAAGACACTAAAAGTTGTGGGTGTGGATCTAAGTATTAGCTGTTTTTCGCACGGTCAGCTTTATGTGGCTCTATCAAGTGTTAGTATTCCTAGCAGCCTGTATGCTTTGATTTCTGATGGCTATACGTCTAATCCATACATCCATAGATATTACAAAAGGCTTTGTCCTGACTGACTGACAGACAACGTACAGCCTAAACCGCTGGTCGTAGCGACTTGAATATTGGAGGGTGTGTTTGTCTTAATGTCTAGAAGTGTACTTAGAAAGGGTTTTTAAAAATTCAACCCTTAAGTGTATGAAAAGGGATAAAAACTATTGTATGAAACGTCTTCATTTTTTAACTTACAGTCTTAAAATTTTGTTTTGGAATACTTTTATTTAAATAAAAAATACGGTCATAATTTTTTTTTTACTGGGGTGGATTTATAGGGGTGAAATAAGGGATGAAATATTGTATGGCAAGATCTTTGCTTTTGAAGTTGGCGACTTGAAATTTGGAGGGAGGTGGAAGGGCGGGGGAGGAAGAGGAAAGGAAGGGAGAAGTGAAGGGAAAGTATGGGGGTAGTGAGGGGGAAGTCAGGGGAAAGAGAGTGGAAAGTCAGGGAGAAATCGACTGCCTCTGTATTTCGGTGGTACTGTGTATGGACTGCCACGCAGAGGTCGCGGGTTCGATTCCCGCTCAGTGCAAATATTTGTAGCATGAACATGTCTATTTGCATTGGTCTGGGTGTTTCTATGTATAATATGTATGTATTTACAAAAATAAAAGTATTTAAGTATGTTTATCCGTATTCTAGAACCCATAATACAAGCATATTATAATATGCTTACTTTGGGTCTAGATGGCATTGTGTAAAAAAAAAAAAAAAAAAGGAACTCAGGGGGATATGAGGAGGCAGTGAAGGGCAAGTGAGGGCCAGTGAAGGGCAAGTGAGAGGTTAGTGAGGGGAAGTGAGGGGGACGTAAGGGAAAGTGAGGGAAGTGAGGGAAAATGAGGGAAAGTGAGGAGTCAGTGAGTGGTAAGTGAGGGGTGAGTGAGTGGGAAGTGAGGGAAAGTGAGGGAAAGTGAGGGGAAGTGTGGGGAAATGTGAGGGAGATGGGAGGGAGACGGGAGGGGAAGGGAGGGGAAGGGGAAAAGGGGGAGAGGAAATGAGGGAAAGGGGAAAGTTATTGTAGTGAAAATTTGCCTTTGTGTATTGTATATTCTTTTACGGGGGATATCTTTAGGTAGGTGAAAGAGGGTTTGTACGAATGGTGATGATGATGAGATTAGAAATAGTATGCAAAACAGTATTTAAACAATATAAAAATGTCTATTTAAAAAACGATATTCATGCGAGCGAAGCCGCGGGCAGAAGCTATACATATATAAAAACGAAAGGTCACTCACTCACTCACTCATCACAAAATCTTAGAAACTACAAGTGCTAGGAGTTTCAAATTTTGGAAATAGGTGCTCTCCAAGACGGGATTTTGCGAAATTCATTTCCCTGGAATACTCCAGGGAAATGAACTTCGCAAAATCCCGTCTCGTCCCATCGTCAAAGGGGAACAAAATTTGTATGAAGCTTCTATAGTTTTTAAACGGGAGTTTTGATAATACGATTGCCATACTAGGAACTATTCTTATTAAGTGGGAAAATAGGAGTGGCAAGTTTCGTAAAATATCGCAAAGTTTCGTCTGTTTTAGGGGTAGCGGGTGAATAGATTTCAATCGGATTCGCCTTAGAGACGGATTATACTGATATTTATTACTAATACAATGTACGATTGCCGTAAGATTAGGTAAGAAATATTCTCATACAGGCACACATCTGAATTTTCACGCGAACGAAGTCGCGGGCAACAGCTAGTTTAGAAATAATTATATATAGCTAGGTATAATTCAAAAGTCGACTGTTTTTGTAAGTTTATGCATCAAAAATACAAATCAAGACTATCAAAATAAATTGCGAAATATAATAAGTTTTTACAGCTTATAAGTAAATACCTATGTAACTAAAAGAATTATAAGAGTACAATTGTATTAGGGTAGAAAAAGAAAGACGAAAAATACTTTTATGTAAAAGAGGAGATAAAAGAAAAGGGAGTTAATGATCGAAGAGATGTAAGATAAAAACATTTCGCGACGACCCTAAGTAATACGGCACAGGGTACGCAGACAGAGAGAAATCCACACACCACAGATCACAGAGAGAAGCACATCATCTGAAGATGTTCACTGTAGTACATATAAATCTACCAAAGGGCATTGGACTACCAGTGGACATTTTATTTCCAACTCCTCCTTTTACTTTTAATTAAATTCGTTGCGGGGTCCAAGACAGTAGGTTTGGCAGTCCGCGGGACTCCCGAGTGTCAAAACTCGGTGTTTCTTATTGGGTATCACTGTTAATCCTGGTTTACAGGAGTCACAGTGATGGGCATGTGGGTGGGATTGTCTACCAAAGGGCAGTTAAATATAAAATAACAATATGCCCACAGTCCTCTTCAAAAGGTTTAGAATGATTGTCGCGTAATTAACACGTACTTTTGATTAGATGACAGCTAGACCGTAGAAGGTCACAGTGTGGAAACTGCAGTGTTGAAATATATTTTATTATTTCGAAATCCTATTTATATGATGAATGCGAAAGTTTGTGTGGCTGAACCACTTTCGATGAAAATTGGTATGTAGATAGATTCGGTGCCGGTGAAGGACATAGGCTACTTTTTATCCCGAGGAAGACAAACCTCATTTTACGCGCGGGCAAAGCCACACACACAAACACATACACATAGGTACGGCTGCATTTTGTTTCAAAAACTGCACGAATCTACAAATTGATTACAAGCCTCTCTTAGAAGATTTATAAAGCTAGCAAACTGCTCGCACTTTGCCTACATCTACAGAAACTGACATGTGAGCGTGGCGGCGTTCAAAACCTAGTTAATGTTCATACAGAGTTAATGTGCTATGAGCTAGTATAGGAGCGATGATACTTGGCCCACTTGGGAAGCAGGGCGAGGCGAAAGTCGTCGTGCGTGCGTCTATGCCCGATGAATGACGTGACGCGCACGCCATTCAACGAATGCCCAAAAACGGTGCTAGGAAGTATTCCCTCAGATTTTCCTTAATATTCAAAACACACTTGCAAAAAAATGTCCCGCCTATACATTTTGTTTGTATGACGTTAAAAGAAGGATGTCGAAATACTGGCTCTCTACATTTTGTTGTAGGTAAAACGAGAAACTCTTTACCAATGTTGATTCCAAGTCTTCTAAGCGTAGTATGAAAAATGAAAAAGCAGCTCTCAAGGTAGCCATGGTGGGGTAGTGACCACCCACCATTCGGCAGAGTGGAGTGTGAAGACATTTATGAAAATGTCAGAATGTTGAAGTCACCAAGTCTAACTATTACAAACTACACCATATGAAACTTAGCAATTCATAGCTGAATGACTAGGCATACATTGTTTACAACAGTTATATAAGTGATGGCCTTCATACTGGCCTGCTAACTATCATGTCAACAAAAGTGACCATGCTGCAGAAGTCCTATTCACACAATTTTAGCACTAACAAGTGGTAAATGCCTATAATTGCTATTGTATACTGAATCTACCGAATATAGGTGAGATCTATGTTTTGTGTATCACTAGTTTGATAATAGGTACCAATATTAAAAATGTCATGAAGGTTATAAGCACCATATTTATGACCTTATGAGATGTCATTTGAAATAGATATTATAAATAAACTTACAGCGAATTTTATATCTACTTTTTGTCAACATTGTCGGGACTATGTTTGATAATAAGCGGATCACTTGAGAATGGCTAAGTACAGTGATTCAGTATTTTTTTATTTTGTTCGTGACAGTGGAAATTTTATTTTACTTTCTTTGTTTTCTTTTTTTTCCTGTGGTAATTAGCTCCAAAATCAAACAATGGGTAATTTCTTTTTATTTTAAACTAACAAAAAATCGGGAAAGGACTTGCACAGAACAAAGTCTATCGGCTTAGCTGGTGACGATACACATAAGTACAATACAAATTTTGACAAAAATGTTTGACCACCCCGGAAGTCAAAATCTGACACCGAACAATTGTCTAGGCTTACAGCCTTTGTTAACTTTAATGGACTGTAAACATGACAAAACAATTCATAGTTTATTGTTACGATCCATCGTTATTCAATTTTATTATCGAAAGTATGAAAGTTATTAGTAAAATCATTAAAACTAGTTATATCTATAGGTATACTACTTCGGTAGTTAAGTGGTATACGGACTATTAAGCAAAGATTCGACCCTCAGGGATATCATTGAAATGCCAGGTAGGTAACATATGAATTTTAAAAAGAAACATTGCCTTTTATTGCTTAGCCAAATATCAAGATTTAAGTGATAAATAAACAATAGGTTCTTTTTAGATACAATATTGCAGTAAATATATTAAACTTATTACTAAATTCTAATTAAAAATATTAAATTATGTCAGAATATTATAATAGGTGTCAAATTTCAACATAGTATTATCATAATGTTTGTGTTTGAGTAAAGTGTAGTATTTTAAAAAGAATTTTGAGAAATTGCGAGTTTGATAGGTATTGGTCTGTTACATGGAAGCCGACATAAGCCGGCGACACATCCTCTATCTAAGCCCTACCCCTTTTAAAAGAAGGTGTTATGCTCCGTTATGTAAAACTAGAGGTCCGCCCCCGCTTCGCTTCGGTATCAAAAGTTTCATCCGATCTCACAACAAACTCCTACTGAAAATATCACGGCAATAGTGTCGTATGCATCATTTAGATTTACAAAAGCGCTTAAAATATTAAAATTCTGAAAATGACTGAAAATAAAATGTTAAACATGATAAAATAGGTAGCCTATGTTACCCGCTGAATATATTGACTTCTAAAGGTAAAGGAATTTTTCAAATCGGTAACGTAAATTTTTACAAACAAACATAAAAAAATCAAATCTTTTCTCTTTTTGAAGTTATACTTCTTTTGGCGCGATTAGGAAAAATGATGAGAGTGAATTTTTACGATGCGCGCGGACACCGCCAGAAAAAAGCAACACCCTGAGGTTAGTTGCGAACCTTTTACACCCTGAAGTTAGTTGCGAACCTTTGTGTGTCGTATCAGTACAAATAATCAGTGTGAATAAGTAAAAAATATATTGGCGTTTATATCAATTTAATTATATTTATGACGATGATAGATACTTTTATTGATCATTTATCAGTAAAAATATTTATTTTGAATATTAGTCGTAAAAGCGTCTTTAATATACTGTTTTAAGTGCATAATATAGATTTGAGGTTAACTGTCGGTATGTATAATTTATTTACATTGCAGATTATAAATTATTACATTATTATCTAATAAATATTTTTTTTTGTTTTATTAGTTGGTATTTTTGGATTGTTACGCCAAAGAAGTATAACTTCTTACGTGCGTACATGAGTACACACACTCTTTTTTTAATATTAGTTTAGATATAATATATACTTTACACTAGTTCAAAATTAATATGATCGATTACAACGATTGTACACGAACTATTAACCAATAATAAATTAACGATCTACATTCAAATTGTAAATTAAAACCAGTACAAGGATGAGGTTTTAATTGCATATCATACCTACGTCTGTTGCATTAAGATGATCTTGTTTAGATACTTTGTTAGGCACGTAAGAAGAATAATGCAATGCATAAATAGGTACTAATTTAATAAGTAGTTACTTTACATAATGCTCTAAAACTCTAATTCAACGAAATTAGTGTATAAGTAGTTATATTTTTTTTAAGTGTATTAAATTATGAAAATGCCTTATGTGTATTTGTGGTCTATTGTAAGATGCTCGACTCACAATGGACCACAAATAGTAGGTACGTAATTACCTACTCATTTAACCAAAAAGACATGATGATAGATAGGTAGTAAGTATGTTTTTAAATTTTAGAAACAGATAATTATTAACTCGTTTTTGCATAAACTGGTTCCTAGTCCTACTTATTTAAATCTGTCGATAGATTTCGATTCCGTTAGACTCAGACTCAGTATAAAAAGTAAAGCGGCATGCTTAGGTACCTATTTATGTTAAACATTTCTAATTATGTTGCCCGTTCATTTTATATCTTTATAAAAATAACGATTTTATAAAATTAAGAAATATAGTTACTATTGTTACCAAAGCATTTTTACCTTGAATTTAATGATAGATTACGGCCTTGTAGAGCAAAGCTTTCGTCATGAAGTCATTATCTATGCGGCATATTCACAAAATATGTATGTACTACCTACTAACTTTCCGCAGCGCGATTTCATCCGCACATCGGCCATAACGATGGACGTAATGGCCCAGTAGTAAAGACACCCACTTCGTAAACACGATCTCGGGGTTCGAATCCGGGCAAGTACTAATGTGATTTTTCAAATCTTTATGTACTTTCTAAATTTATCGAGACATTACTGACTGCAGTGAAGAAAAACATCGTAAGGTAACCTGGACTTAAAAGTTAGTCTGAAATAGTCAATCCGCATTGAGCAAGCGTGGCGATCAATGCTCATACCTTCTCTGTATGAGAAGAGGTGTGCAGTGGGATAATAATAAACCAATATAATGAAGTTACCTACACATTTAGTTACTGCTCTGATCCCGTCGCTAGTAGCGTGATGTTACATAGCCTATAACCTTCTTCAAGAACTGGGCTATCAAACGCATTAAGAATGTTTCAAATTCAATTTGTAGTTTCTGAGATTAAAGCGTTCAAAAAAATAAACAAACTCTTTCGCTTTATAAATTAATATAGATTATCATTATCTACAACAACAAAGTTTGAAAAAAGGGGTTTCAAGGTAAATCTTGTAAAATATGGTTCGTTTCGTTCAAAAGTGAAAGTTGAACATTCCGTTCGTTAACGGTACTTTTATGTTGATCTCAAATAATTTATGAAGCGTCTGTTTATTCAAGGCAAGTAAGTTATGAGTTAATTTAACTCTTAATTTTTCTTTAAATAATTTATTTTACCTATTAATGGGTTTTATGCTAAAAACAATACTGAAACAATCGTTATTAGGTACATAAGTAATACACAATATTAAGTATATGTCTAAATTGGCTTTTATTATCCTGAAGTAGATAATCATTTAACTATTATTTCAAGCTAGTGGGTAAAATAATAATATAGGATATTCATATTAGGGAATTAGGCTATTCTCTCCAACTGTGGCACAACTAATAAATTATTAAAAAAATAGAACACTTACACTCCAACAACTCCAGGCAGCTCGCCAAAGAAATCCTTTCGCACTTCCGATTTATATTTAACGAGACACGGCATAGCTGGACGAAAGGGTGTGGGCCCTTCTCGGCGATACATCCTTTCTATCTCATCAGCATCGTAAACAAACAACAGATCGGGTCTTCCAATCAACCCTCCCAGACGCACAATCCTCCCATATTTATCCAGAAAATGTTGAGTCACTTTAGCGAACTCCGATATATCAAATTGTCCAATAATAGGTACCATTCGCCACGTATTGCCCAGTATGGGAATTGGTTTGGGTCCCGGAACTTCGGAGTAGGGTTTTGCATTTGCAAAAATTTCCTCGTTCAACTCGGCGGTTGGAGCTATTTGGGAACGTTGACGTTTTGAAAAAGGACATCCAGTGGTTGTTGATCTGGCATTTTTAGCGATAAACGGTTGCGTATACGCCGCGAATGTGCGGAGAGAACGGCCCATGACGGTTAAGGCCGCTGAGACGACTGCGGGCTTCGCGTGCGTCGCGATTGAGATCCCAGTGTGTACCGTTGCTTGAGTTATGCGCGGGTGTCGACTCGCCCACCGCAACGCTTCTGACATTACAGTCATGGACGACGATTAAACTACCGTTCCCTTTACTGTTTTAGTTTTAATTTGTATTTATTTGGCTCAAAATCACCAAGGTGGTAAATCCACTTCGGCAGCAAATAAATGCCTAAATTCTGTTTTTTTTTTAACATTTTAGCATTAGTAAACACTTAACTGTGTTTACTTTAACCACACATCACACAAAATAATTCAAAAGTCTTATCTATTACATTTTATATGGACAAATAAGCACAAGAAATCATTTGGAGAACGCGTCCTAAGTAGCAATTCTTAAAAGCTAACACCAGAAATAGTCATAAAATAAAACATTTTTAACGGTTATTAATATCCATTCACCTTCAATTGTATCTAATTTTAAATTATTGCGAGCATTAATAAAGAAGAAAAACGAATTTAAAAAATGCAAGTCAAAATATAATGTCCGACAATGTAAGCATCATTTTAGTGAACGCAGCTTTGATTGCGCAAAAAAAGAAATTTCGAACGCATCCCTCTTTAGTCTATGGAACAGCTGTAGAGAGAGTTATAAACAAAGTGGCTGTGAAGAAAGTAGTTCGCCAAAAGAAATTAAAATAAGTGGTAAGTGTCTTTCAATTCCTTATTTACAGAGCGTACATCAATAGGTCGTCAAATAGGGAACGCCTTTTTCAATCAAAATATTGCAATAATAGCTTTTATAGTGTTGTTTATTAAATGTTAACCTTAAATATTTTACAATAAGGAAGCGAGAATTGCTGTCAAATATGGCTGCCGTTTAAAAAATGCGCGGTTATTTGAAAATATCATTTGGTGAACGGTCATTTGGGGAACGTTCTTCGATTTGATTGACCGTTCTCTAAATGATGTTGTTGTTCCCCAAATGACTATTTAGTTACTAAGTGGTACTTTCTATTACTAACTGTCAATTTGTGTATGTCGTGCTTACAAAGTTATCAATAGGTATACTTATTTTATTTTTACAGCAATAAGGAGTCTCACAAAGCTGAAAAAAATAACAACCGTTCGAAAAAGCAAATAAAGAAAAACAGTACAGCTTCCTTGCGCCAAAGAGAAAAAGCTAATGCCAGAAAAAGAATATTTTTAGATAAGATGACAGAGGAAGAGAAGAAGATTAAAAGGGCTAAGGGCAGAGAATACTATCATAAAAAAAAACAAGAAAAGAAAGTGAAGAACATAGCTGAGATGACTGAACGAGAAAAGCGAAAGCAAAGAAAAATGTGGAAAGAAGCTTCAAAAAAATACAGAGAAAACAAGAAGGCATTATCTGGCATATTACACAATACACCGCCACATTCCGATGATGATTTAGCTGCATCAGCTTTAGTGAGTAAAACAGTAGGAAGACAAATTGTGCAGAAGGATAGAGCCAAAGCATATCGTAAAATAAAACAACAAGAGAAAACCATTTTTTTTCTTTAAAGAAAAGATTAAGAAGACAAGTCTCAGAACCCTACAACTCCCAACAGCAAAGTTAACGCATTGTTAGAAAACGTTGTACGTACCTTCTGAAGTGCGCAAGAATCTTTTATTTAACGAAGTATTGACTGCCGAATTACAAGATAAAGCCAATACTTTGAGAAAAATTTCAAGGAGAGGAAAGTTTTTCAAAAATGTGTTAGCGGGACTATGATAAGGCAATACAAATTGCTTTATAAGGCTAAGAGTTTTTTGCCAAAAGAGAAAACCAGTACTGAGAATAGTACTGGTTTTATCTTTTGGCAAAACATCTGACGCCAAAATTCGTGAGGTTGTTCTGAATAAAGAAGTTCGCGAAAAAGTCAAAGAGTTCTTCCAAAGAGATGATGTCAGTAGGATGTGTCCAGCCAAGAGAGATTTCGTAAAGAAAAACGGGATTAGGAAACAAAAACGCCTCCTTTCATGTTCAGTTAAAGCACTGACGTCAAAATTCGCAACGAAACTGGAATTAATTTGTCTTATGCGACATTGTTAAGAGCAAAGCCGTTTTGGGTGGTAGTTCCAAAATTAAGAGACAGAGAAACTTATTTATGTGTAAAACATGAAAATTTCGAGTTCAAATTAAACAAATTAAAAACATTACAACAGGTTAATCACGGGAGTATATAGAAAACTATCGAGGATTATAGTTGCCACGTAATTTCTTACGACTGTATGAATGGTGTGTGTGAGAAATGCAAAAATCCAACACTTGAGCCAGGTGATGTTATTGAAGAAAAAACTGTAAAATGCGAGAAGAAGACTTTCAAGATAACAAAAAAGTTTGCTCTTTCAAGTACAGTAAAATAATTAAAATTGGCTTTTATTGAAGATATTCCAGTTATGAAAAAACATCTGTATGGTATTTATATTTACAACAAACTGAAAAAAGAGCTGAAAGAAAATTTAACTGAAGAAGAGGTAATGATACAAATAGATTTTTCAGAAAATTGTTTCTTTTTTTATAAGAAGGCATTTCTACCTAAATTAATAATGATTAAGAAAGATTATTTTTGTTTAAAAGTTTAATTAAGATATGATAAAGAAAGATTGTTTTTGTTTATAAGTTTAAATAAGATTTTAATAAAGAACTATATTTATTTGTTTAGATGGTTTGATCATCTCCAGCAACATCCAAAGTTTAATTTGATGGTTAAGAGTTTTACTTGGCTGTGTGTCATCAATTAAAAGACTAAAAAAGTGATGTAATTTAATTAAGATTAAGTTTTTGTTAAGATAAACCTTAAAGCAAATAAATAAATAACAATAACTTCCTATAATTTGGCCTAAAATTAAATTTAACTGTGAATTTAACCCTAATTGTCTGCATATCGTCATTTGGAGAACACACGCATCATTTGATGAACACCCTCATCATTTCGGGGAACACCACTAAAATCAAAGAAATGCCATTATAACATAAAGTATTTAGAAATAAAGCCTGATAATATTGAAAACAGGCGGAATCCTTATAGCTACCGCAGATTTATTTATATGCAAGTGAGCGATATTCACTTATTTAGTTAATTTAAGAACATGAAATAGTCATATAGCTTAATTTACAGCGACATTGTACTTAAAATCGTTTTAATTCCAAATTTTGTCAAAGTTTTTAATGTCGTACTATTGGCGACATATCTCCGCTATCGTAAAGGGTAAAAATTAAATATATAATTAATTTTTTTATTTAATTATAAACCTCCGAATAACGTTCCCCGAATGATTAATTTTAATGGTAGCACACTTAAAAATTGAAATTTCAAGAAAAGTATTTAATTCTATGCTCTGCCAAGGTAAATATAGTTTAAACACAAGTTTAGTTATGATTTAGAGTAACTATCAATATATTTAGCTTCTACTCTATAGCATCATAAAACAGAATTCAGAATATTCCACCTTGGTGATTTTGAGCCATTTATACATTTTACTGGTGTAATTGTGATATGTTTATCTTTGGCCTATGTTTACTTGAAAACACAATTGTGCGGCAAAAATGACGATAGCTACGAATAATAATAAATAATAAATAATAATAATACGTGGACACTATCACATACCGTCATCTAGTCCTAAGCTAAGCAGAGCTTGTGTTATGGGTAGGTACTAGATAATTGAAATATAATACATATACATACTTTTTTTTGTAAATACATACTTAGAATACATAGAAAACTCCCAAACCGAAGACAAATACAAATGTTCATCACACAAATATTTGCCTTCCGCGGGAATCGAACCCACGACACCCGGCGTCGCAGTCAGTTACACTAACCACTGACCAACGGTGCAGTCAAATAGGTGTCGATGTATTATAGAAAATGGTTATCCTTTCACGGATTGACTTTAAATACTTGACAATGGGTTTACATGCCTAACACCTAGGTATAACGAAAGGTTTAGCATATAAGAGTATAGGTAGGTACATACACACATACAAACATTTTACAGTTATTTATATGTTATTGCATAAAATAGCTAACCTGAAAACAAAAGTGACTAGCTAGCTATAGCGACTGTGCATAACTACTTACTTAGTCTAATTTAACAAAACCATAATTATGTATTTGTGCAAGATGGAGCGAGATCGAGATCTATAATTAGTCTATAACCACCCTTTCATTAAAATATTTTTTGTTGTATAATATTCTTTTAGTTGGACTTACTCTTATACCCGACTTAGCGTTTGTTTGAAGGTTTCCAGTTTATCCTATTGAATCATTCATAAGGTACTTACATTTTAATACGAGAGGTAGTGACGTCTGAAAATGAAATGCTTACGTTAAATGTTAGGTACATAATTGTACAATGTTAGAAATATTTTAATTGGGTAGATATGTATCTGAATAAAATGTAGGTATGATATATTTATGCAAGTGTCATTAATTTGCCAAACATTGGTACCTACACCTATTCTTGAGGAATACTATATCTTACTATTGAGGAGAAAGTTCATATTATTTTACGCCTATTATAATAATACACGCAATGTCTCTCACAAGTGCTGTACCTACTTACGAATTTCGCAATGCAGACATGTCATTGTCACTAAAGATTTAAATCGTGATTTTTAAATTATACGATTTAAATCTGATTGTAAGCCCATACCTTGGGACACATAGCCTGGTATATATGAGCATTTACACCGTATGAGTCTCCACGTCGCAATTTAGTGTCATTTTATTTCTTGGTTTTCAATTTTTATTATTTAATCGGAGCTACAACTATCAACTAAAAATATGTGCCCTTCTATAATTACGTGAAAGCTGTATAGAAAGTTAGTAAAATATAATGCTTAAAGTTATTTCAAACAAAATTGCTGCAAATTTCCAATGTAAGTATTATTTGCATAAAGGTAGGTACCTACCTAAATAGAACTTTAAACGCAATGATTTCTTACCTTTTAAATTTTTTTTCACCGAATGCTAGCAAGTTAAGGGAACATATTTTTAAATATACTTACCTACCTACTTAGCTTCGATAAAATGATAAAAATATTAAAAACCACGACATATGACTGTAAGGTGCAGCCTTGGTGCAGCACAGACGACGGGCTTTTTGTGCGATGAGTCAGCGGCGCACTTTAATATTATGTTTTAAAAAAGTATTAGGGTAGCAGAACATTGTTCCTACATCTTGTGCTGCCTCCTGGTAGGTGTAAATTATTAAGCATTTTTTAAATTAATTAAAGTAAAGTATTGGTAGCCGAAGACTCGATCGCACAAAAAGTCCGTCGTCGGCGCTGCACCTAAATTGCGACATTTCCACTACTCTTATGGTGTAAACGCTGTAGTGAGAAGTAGTGGGGACGGAGGGTGATATTGGGTTAAACTTTGAACTCCTACATTAAATACCTAAACACGTAGTTACTTAAACATATTTTGTGAAAAGTGACGCAGTCATTCAACGCGAAGCTTGAGATTTCTGACTTTGTTTGTTGTTATTAATCAATTTTTAATGATAAATTATAATAACTATCTGAGTCACAAAACTAAGCTAAGGAAACAATACTGCGAGCCAAATTATCGCAAGAATAATTTTCGTTGCGGGCAATGCTTGGTCAATGTCAAATGTCAATAAAAATGTTTTGTGTCAAAATGTCATTCTGTCAGTTCAGTTGATCCTTTCATTTTCATTTTAGTTTGGGAATTTCGGCGTCTCGATATTTTTGTAAACAATAAATTTAATAATAGTTTAGAATGATCTCAGAATTTGCCAAAGAAAAGGTATTTTGGACAAGGAAGATGAATTTAAAACTTGTGAAGTTTATTGAAAACAGACCGAACATTTGGAATCCTAAGCATCCGAAATACACCTCAGTAGACTATAGAGATCAAACATACGCAGAATTTGCCTCAAAGTATGGTAATGAGTTCACAGGACAAGCTGTTAAAGACCGTTGGACTAATATTAGATCTACGTTCGCAAATTATTTAAGGAAATTAAAGGCTAGTCGAGCCAAAGAGGATGGTGAGGTTAGTACCTGTGCCTTTTTAGTATAATTATAGTAAATTGAAGCAGGTAAAGAATAATGAGGTCTTTCTTTGACGAAAAAATTAAATTTATTTTAGAAAGTTTGCAAACTTTTACAGGTACCGAATATGATTGAATGTTGGTGCAAACTTAATTTTGTAGTCTAAACCGATTCCATTCCGATTGGGCAATTGTGTTGTTTTGAAAAATTAATGGCCTATAAACAAGTCTGTTACTCACTGAAGGGTAAAACACATGCACTGGTTATATATGTTATAGTAAACCACATATATTATTTACTTTACAACTTTTAATGAAAATTTCCATCAAAATTAAAATTCAATAGGACTCATTATGATACTAGGTAACTTGCAAGTAAAAATAGACATTATATGCAAACAAAAATTACTTTCAAGGGTGATAAAGCAATTTTATGGACATACATGCCTAGTTAGGAGCTCACAATTTTGTATATATGAACCACAAAGCCCATCTTTGTCTGAAACTAAAAAAGGCCTATTTAAAGTCATATTTTCCTATTTAATATTACAGGTATATAAAGTAAATTGGCATTTATGGGATGCATGCAGTTTTTTACTTAAAATAAATAGAAAACATGCATCTGGATTATCTAATGAATCCTTAGAAGAAATAAAAGTAAGTATACAGTATCAATATAATACCAAAATATATATAAGTATATGAGTATAGTGACTGCCCTTATTCTAAGAGAACAGTGACACTAATTCCTTCTGGTCTTAAGTTCAAACCCCAATAAAAAGTAAAATTAGATTTTTCTGTCAAGAAATTCTTAGTATTAGTTCTAAAATTGCATTTGATAAACAGCACTAACCTAGAGTGAAGCTACCATAGTAGAGAGGCCACTATGAAAGCAGTTTGATATAATATCTTTTGAAAAGATATTCACCACTTGAGTTTCACTGACTGCTAACCAATAAGCATCATTTTGATAGGCAATCTGATATTATTTTGTTTTTTTAATTTCAGGATGTCATCAAAAACGAAACAGAAGATAGCAGTGAAGAAGAAAACAAGTTGGCCAACAAATCAGGCAATGAGCAGGACATCTCATGTCAAAATATAGCAAATGGAATTTTAAATGTATTCCGAAATGTGCAGAATAATGTATTTGATACAGATAATACAAAGTATGGCTATGTAGGTCACACAATAAGCCACAGACTATCACAAATGAGTTCATATGAAGCTGCACAGATATCAAATAAAATAATGAATATTTTATTATTGTATCATGAAGATAATCCATATAATCCAAATAAAATTAAGTCTGAAGGATGAAAATTGTACTAGAAATTTGTATACAAGAACATGTGTTACCAGATTCACAAAGTAGCTAAATGATAAAATTCTGAAGCTAGTCTCGTATCATGCTCGACTTTTCTTGCTCCGCAGCCCACTTCACTTCGTGGGTAGGCAGCTTATAGGAGATGAGTCTATTGCTATTTTCTCATCGGCAACTTAATTGTGTCGGTACAAAAGAAGTGAGACTTATAATGTGGTAAAAAGCTCCGAAGTGTAAAAGGCTAATAAAAAAAATAAATACATAATGATCTTATGTACTTTATTTATATATTTGATTTATAGTAAAATTAAAGCTAAAGGGACATGATTTCTTTACATAGGCTGTCAAAATCTTCTATATTCCATTTCAACATTTCTTTCTCTAAATCATCAGCTGTGAGATTATTAAAGTTTTCCATATCTGTAAAAAAAACAAAAAAATGTTTTTGCATTGTTTTAATTGCATTGAAATCAGTTGCATATAGATAGCATTATAGATAGTTAATTAACTATCTCAATGGCTAGATTTGTAAAACTGTCCCTAGCTGGCATCTATCAACTTTAACTTGCAGTCGACAACTGACATGTTTCAAAAATGCGACAATGGAATATTCGTATTATATAGAAAGAGTTTTATATAATATACTTTAGTTAACCCAGCGTTGGACCGAGGGGAGCAGAAACGAGCGTACACGAATATCACCTGTTTCACTCGTGTGAAAACCTTTACAACTCACTCGTTCCAACGCCGCTGCTACTCCTCTTTCTGCCTACTCCTTCAAGGAAAAATATGTGATGCTATGTTATTTTATGTTTATTTATTATGTTATTTTATGTTTATTTATCTTACCATATACAGGGAACCACCCACTCAATTCTAACACACCAGCATTTAACTTTGAAATCTGCTTAGCACCCATTGTACTTTTCCTAGGCCATATAAACACTCTAACACTGTCATCAATGCCCAATGTCCTTCTAGTCATAAAAATGTTATGAGCAATGGATTTCTTCACAAAATGTTCTACTATTTTGTATATATCTTGAGAAATTTGTGATATGGAATGCTTTTGGACATTAAAACAGAATGCAGGCACTGGATAGTTGTCATTTAGTTGATGGATATTGCCCTTTAAATGCTGCCATTGCTGGAAGTTAATAAAATATAAGCCACCATCAGTTTTTTAAAACCTAGAGAACGTAACAATGACTAAGAAAATTGAAGGACCTGGATTAGGTCAAGCTGGATGGCTCCTTAATTATTTTTATAATTTTTTTATATTGTTTAGAAGTCTTGTAGTGGATCAATGATTTCACTGTCTTCCTTCTCTAAAGTACACTGGATGCAATTTCAGTTTTAACACTGATGATTACACACTGGACCTAATGATACTGAGACTTATTAATATAAAGTATTTGTATGTACTCACCACAGTCTCAACATAAAAATCGTTTTTATCTATAAACAGATGGTAGTGTAAATGATTTACAGACGCAAAACCACATAAGCTATTGAATAATATCCTTAAATTTCTGCAACAAGAAATACATTATAATTTAAGAGATTATTCTAGATTTAAAAAAATAATTATCAGATTATGGCTTTGAAACAATATAAATATAAAAATCTTCAATATTTTTTTATGTAAAAACTTAATATTTTTTACTTGAGAAAGTAACCCTTGGCTTAATATCATGATATTGCATGGCTAATGATAATACTGAATGTTAAAGAAAACTTTAAATCCTGTAAATTTTGATTCTAAATCTTTTAAATATCTTGCAAAAGCAAGCATAGTGTCGACCACCATGCCAATAGTTTGCCATAATAGGACAGTGCCACTCATACACCTTACTTGACCTCACCTCATACCACACAAGCTATTGCTTACCATCAGACAGAGTTACCAAAATAACTAAAAACATGTGTCTAACTATTATAAGTTTACATATACTTGCCTACCCTCATCCTGAGCTACAAACATGATATGCACAGCCATAGCCAAGCTTTCAACAGTAGCCACTTGAGGCAGACATTTGTTAACTGATGGACACAACAGTGAGTGGTACCTGGATATTGGACTATTGTTCACTAATACTTTGTGTAAATCAGATGCTGAAATAAAATAGTTGAATTTTAGTTATATATAGCAACACCATTTGACACAAGAAGGTTAAAGTTTATATGTAAATAAATAACACAGCATATAAGGTTTCCAATATCATGATGTGGCAATTGGTAAAAATGGCAAAGCTCAATCAGCTTTCAGCAACTTAATTTTGTTATGCCATCATATGACACCTTCATTCCCAGAGGTTCAATTATCAGATCAATTAACTGAACTAATGAAACTTTTTATTCTTATCAGATCAATAAAGAGCTGTTGATTGAACTACTGGGACGAGTATGTTAAACCCAGGTATTTATTTAATTCAGTCTCATCATTAAGAAAAGTCAAAAATCACCTGTACTGGTTGACTGGTAGATAATGCCTCAAGCATTAAATCCATTATTATACTCCTGGTATATGAAATTTTAAGAAAAAAAAGTCATGCTTTTATAAGACAACTCCTGTAGGTACCCGAGAACCAGCACTGCATTGCAGAAGCATTTGAAAATATACACGGTGGTAAATTGTACGGACTGCCATGTAGATATCATGGGTTCAATGCCCGCTTATTGCCAATATTTGTGTTCATGGACATGTCTATGGTCTAGGTATTTTTATGTATTGTATATTTACAAATAAAACAATATTTAAGTATGTATATCTACATTCTAGAACCGTAACACAAGCTGTATATGCTTACTTTGGGTCTAGATGGTGTTGAGCTGTTGTGTCATTATTATAACAAGGCACTCAGAGTTGCAAAGCAACTAATGGGACCCTCAGAGTAAGTAATCAAACTCAAGATTCTGGATCCTTTAGATTTAGATTACTTTAGTTATAATGATGCATGACAAAATATTTTTAAACTGCAAAGTTTGTACCAGAAAAATCTTTTACCATGTAGGTATAGATGCAATGCATTAAGCTAAAAATTATGATGGTCATGTAAGGTTTAGAATACCTTCATCTTCAATAGAAAA
This sequence comes from Parascotia fuliginaria, assembly GCA_963082885.1. NCBI lineage: Eukaryota > Metazoa > Arthropoda > Insecta > Lepidoptera > Erebidae > Parascotia > Parascotia fuliginaria. The sequence goes on from OY720184.1 coordinate 9,816,721, forward strand.
TAATATTTCTTTGGGTGAAACTTTTGTAAAGTTGAACTTGTTATTGTCGAAAGGTTGACTTACACTGTTCATCTCTTGAGGCGCTCTTCTTCGAACGTTACGATATGGATTTAGCTGGAATTATAAAAGTTACAAATTTTTATATCATTTCCACCTGTATTGCCCAGTGGTGTTCAACTACGAGTTAAAAATCTATACTAATACTAATAATATTTAAAGCGGAAGAGTTTGTAACGTGCTAATCTCTGGTACTGCCAGTCTGATTTGGAAAATTATTTCTGTGTTGACAGCTCAGTTTTTGAGGAAGGATATAGGATATTGTAACATTACTTCACATTACGCTGCGAGCGACGGCAACAGAGCAGTAACCAATGTAACGCAATGCGGAAAGCTAATGTTTATTACAGTATTAGTACATACATGAACGATAAACTTTTCATTTACAATTCGTTCTTCACATTTATCGATTTTGTATCTAAAGATATCCGTATAGTTATATACTTCTTCCCATCTTGACGTCAACAATTCGACAAACTTGGGTAAGTAGCTATCATCGTAGAAATTACTTAATTTAATCATTTCGATTATTTAACTTCGTCGCTCTTTAAATTTTGTTTGTCAAGTAAATTCAATTTTTTTTTTTTTTTTTATTTGCCCAAAGGGCAGGCTATAGTCTTTCGACCATACTGCCTAGTCTTCCGTGTAGGATTTCTTACGTGGTAAGTTTGTAAAAATAATGTCTTTCGTTTATATACTCATTGTATTGTTTGTTTTATTTATTTTGTCTTTCGTATTTAACCCATTTTTTAATAGAGTAATTTTATTTTTGTCCAAAACCATTATTCATGTCATTTTACTGTCAATGTCATGGTAAATAACCTCCTTTTTCTAAGACAATCGTTTTGTATGTCTTCAATTCATCGATATATTTTTATTTCATATATTTCAATATTTTTGTCCTATTTTCCGAGCTGTCTCCTTAAGTACCTAGTTAATTGTTTACTTTACATTTTTAAGAATTATACCTAAAGTTAATAAGTATTACTATTAAAACAAATAATATTATTAAATACACGAAAACTTATTATAACTAAATATCATTTACAGTCTCTACTATAAATTTGTACAAGTATATATAAACTGAGACATTCTTAAGTAGCTCCTGAATGCATTGCGGGACCTCGTCAGGATTATTATAAATTTTAAGCAGCTCATCCGACAACACAAGGCGCTGAATGTTGAAAGATGAGCACTGGAAAAAGATATGATGCAGTGACTGAACTTCTTGTGATTGACAATACTCACAGTTAGGAGAATTGACCATTCTAAGGCGATGAAGATGATAATTTAAACGACAATGACCAAAACGCATACGACTGATAATTGAATAAAATTTTCTATTTATGAATCTGTTATACTTGCAGAACCAAGGTATGGAGTTTATTTGAACGTCTAGAGTGGCAAACCAAGTACCTTTATTTTCAACCTGAGTGCACTGGTATGAATGTCTCCCCCACTCGCGACACATGCGCTGTCTTAAAAGACTAACTGCATCTGTAGGTGGTATGGAAACATCCATATCAGGGTCAGAATTAGGAATTAGTTCTTCCAAATCAACAATCTTTTTGGCCAAATAGTCTACCTTTTCATTCCCTACAACACCAATGTGCGAAGGCACCCACACAAAACTAATTACAATATTTGATTGATATAATTCCACCCATAACTGCTTTATTAAATAAATTATATAATTTGTGTTAGCATTTAATTTGTTGTTTGACAAGTTTTGCAGAACACTCATGCTATCACTTACCACTACCCATTTGTTATGTCCTGAATTATAATTTTCAATATGTTTCAAAGCACTCAATATAGCAACAGCTTCAGCTGTAAAAATACTTGAATTTTTGTCAATTTTTCTGCCAATGCCTATATTTGAGGAGGGCTCATATATGGCAAAAGACACAGCCTTATCATTCTTAGAACCATCTGTATAAACAAATTTATGATCTGACCACTCTGATAGCATTGCATTTACTTCCTCTTTTGTGGACAATTCTTTTTTTTTCTTTAGAATTACATTAATTGCTGGAAATTTACCAATAAAAGTTCCTTCATAGCAAGGCAAAATATGTTTGGATTGATAGATATTTAAATTTTGAATAAAATTTATGAAACTTTGAAGACCCTGTATCATAAAAATTGGTTTAGAAACTAAAGGAGTAATCGAGTGTAACAAATTGACCAATAGACTGTTATTAGATACACTATAAAGTTTTAGTATAAATCTTTCTTTTAAGTAATTAAAACGAATGCTTAATGGTGGGATATTACAATCAGTCTGCATTGCATTTATAGGAGTACTCCTGAATGCGCCAGTTATTACACGTAAGCATTTATTTTGAAGAACATCTAAACTATTTACAATTTTAATATCTGCAGCAAAACAATAGAAACCATATTCAAAATGACTACGAACTAATGATTTATACAACAGTAACAAAATTTTTGGGTCTGCACCCCAATATGAGCCAGACAAAGATTTCAGTACATTATAAGCTTTAATTACTTTGCTAATTATATGTTTTATGTAATTATTCCAGGTTAGATTATATGAAAAAAGAACCCCCAAAAATTTAACCTCAAGTGAAGTGGGTAATGCACAATTATTATAAAGCACATTGGGCATATTATGACACTGTTTACCAAACATAACAACTTTGGACTTGAACAGATTAACATTTAGATCAAGGTAAGAAAAATATTCATAAAGATTTACCAATGCATCATTGACTATTTGGATGGTTTGTGATAAATTGTTCCCAGATGTATAAACAACCAAATCATCTGCAAACTGTAGATTTTTAACCTGAGACCCTAAAATAAGATTTAATCTACGTATATACAATATGAATATTAAAGGTGATAATATACCGCCTTGACAAACTCCTTTTGACGAGAGTCTAGGTCCATAGAGATGTCTATTAAATTTAGCAAATACTTCTCTATTGCTCAGAAAACTTTTAATCCAATTTATAATTTTTACAGGAATTCCTATTTGCAATAATTCATGACAGAGAATATCTATATTTACACTATTAAAAGCTCCTGCAACATCAAAGAAAACTCCAACCAAATTTTTTTTTGCCAATAAAGAGTTATGAATATCGAGCTGTAATTGACAGACACTTTCCCTAGCAGACCGATTCCTACGAAAACCAAATTGATTAGAAGGTAAGATATTGTTTTGTTCTATGTAAAACTCTAAACGTTGCTTCAACAATTGTTCAAATAACTTTCCTACACAAGAAGTAAGTGCTATGGGACGATAAGAATCAGGACATAACTTTGGCTTATCTGGTTTTAAAATTGGTACAAGACAATCTACTTTCCAATCTTGAGGTATGACATTATTTTCCCACAGTAAATTAAGTATTTTTAGAAATGTTTGTAAACTTGCAGTGCTTAGTTTTTTAAATAAGATATATGGTATTCCATCAAGACCATAAGCAGTATCTCTTCGGGAGGAGATTGCAGATATTAATTCATTAATTGTAAAAGGATTAAGTAGAAAATTATTTTTGGAATTAATACTGTCAGTGAGAGTTTTTGAAGAATGTTGCACAAAGTCTGGAGTGTATTTCTTTAAAAAATCTAAAACCCATGCGTCATTTTCATGAATATTAAAATTATATGTCTTATTATATTTACGCATAAATTTCCATACAATGGATAAATGTGTGCATCTATTAAAAGTTCCACAAAGAGAAAACCAACTCTTTTGTCTTTCTGTTTTTAAAATGAGTTTTTTAACTGCCCGGAGTCTTTTAAATTGAAGATAGGTTTCTTCTGTTGGATTTTCTTTAAAATTTATATATGCTGTTTTGAAATTTAGTACAGCCTCTGTACACTTTTGATTCCACCAAGGAAGAGAAGGTCCTTTAATCTTATTTTTTTTGCATGTGTGATTGGTGGTATTTGTGATAACATGACCATTTAAATTATTGGAATTAGCAGCTGCTGTGCGCAAAATAGAACAAAATTGAGAATATGAGTTAAGAAGACTTTTATTATCTATTTGAAAATCAATTAGCAATTCTTCCACACAATTGCTATAGATTCGCCAATCTACGAGTTTATAATTTGGGTGAATGGGCAAATGTTTAACATTCAAACAATTCCCATAAAAAACATTGTTTTTGTTTCTGCTAACCATTACTTTTATGATTACAGGAATGTGATAACTACTACCAAGAGGACTATCATGTACAGACCATTCACAATTAAGTGCCAACGACGATGAAACCAACGATAAATCCAGTGCATTGGGACGCCATGTTAGAGAACCAACAGTTGTTGCTTGACCATCATTAAGCAGAACCAAATTATTTTCGTCAATGACTTCTAAGACTTCTCTACCTCTTGGAGAGTCGGAAACGCATCCCCAGGAAGTGTGATGGGCATTAAAGTCTCCAGCAAATATAAAAGGACCAGGAATAGATTTCACCAATGAATCAAAATCATCTTTATTAAAAACTGGATTAGAGTTTAGGGGGCTATAAAAGCTGACTATACTTATTTCTTTATTTTTAATTTTAATTTTCACACAAATGTTTTGTAAAGAATTATCAAAATAAGTGTTAATTTTAGTGTAAGTAATGCTTTCATGAATTATAATTGCAACTCCATTGTGTTTGTTACCACAATCATTCCTTTCAATATTGTAATTTTTTATTTTAATAGACTGATCAGGTCTGAACCATGTTTCAGAAATTATTGCTATATGTATATTTTGTGCATAGAGGAAATGAATAAATATATGTTTATTGCTATTAAGACTTTGTGCATTCCATTGAACTATATTTAAGTTTGACAAATCCATTATGAGGATGATGGAAATTTCTTACTTATAGTTGTTTTTAAAACCTCTTTAATTGATGATGAATTAATAGGAACATCTTTAGATGTAACTATTTTTGTAATTGTTTCTACTAAAGTACTTATAAATTTATCGGATTTCATTAGATTATTAATTTGTACATCTAAAGTTCGAGCAGTTAAAGCTGGGAATGTATTAGCGTCAAAGAGCTCAGAGTAAGTGACACTTCGTGACTTAATTTTATTTTCTTCAACTTTTTGTTTTTTAATTGGGCAAGATGAGGAGATAGCTATATGATTACCTTTGCAGTTTGCGCATTTAGCATCTTTTGGGTCAACCTGACAATTCTTAAAATTATGGTTTAATGTACAAATTGAACATACTTCAGTATTGCGACAGAATTTAGCAATATGTCCATACCGCAGACACTTAAGGCATTGTTTTACTGGTGGTATGTATTTACTAACTTCGTGACGCCATGAGTCCAAGTAAATGTACTGAGGAAGAATAGTGGACGCGAAGGTTACTGCGACAGCCTGTGTAGGGACGAAAGTTACACCAGCGTCACCTCTGACCCTGCGCATGAAGCGCCTAACTTGTATTACGTTTTTAGAGCTGCCAATCAATGAAAAAATTTGTTTGTTGGACATTTCCACGGGAACCGAAGTAAGTACTCCCGTTATTTCGGTATCTCCAGCGGGTATAGTTGCCTTAAGAGACAGCTGATCTAACAACTTTTTGTTTTGAAGAAACATATTGGCGTTGTTTGGCAGGTCAAATGTTATGCCGACTTTGTACTTATTTATAGTACGTAGATGCATGACGCCTGAAACTCCATGCTCTCGTAAACCTTTTGATAGGGCCATACGATCCCTATCGCTAAATGTTGCATTTTGTTCGTGATGAGCCAGGAAGACTATGAGGTCCGTCTGCTTGGTTTCCTCGGGATATTTACGATTGTATCCTTTTACCTTGTAAATGGCGTACTTATCCTTTGTTGTGTCTTTGCAGCTTTCTGTTGACTCCGCTGAATCGGAGTCCGAAGATTCAGCTAACTGCTGCTGTTGCGGCGAGTCAGCATAGGACATTTCGTCCTTCCTCCGCCTTTTTTTACCCATTTCGGGTTACTAATTTACTATGTACACTATGAACAGTCTATTTAACAAAAATATTTACAAAAATATTGTTTATAATACAAATTGTGAATTTTTTCGTAAATTTGATAGAGAAAACGCGCCTTTTCACTTTCAAAGTTTCCCGCCTTTTTCTCAAGTAAATTCAAGTTCAAGTAATACTCACTGAACAGTGTGACCAACTTTAAATTAGCGATCGGCGATCCTGCTCAGCCTAGGCAAGTAAACTGACAAATTCTGCCAATCTCATAGGCACAATATGCCGAAATAACAATTTTACAATTCTAAAAATCTTGCCTTTCTAGTAATCTTCTAGTGAAGACGTTTTACAAAAATTTTGCACCTAAAATTATAAAGAAATTTTAATACCTACTTACTAATACTTTCTACAATTTTCTGTTATATTGTTAAGTAATGTATTCTCACCTTAGAGCATTCTCACCGATGACTGCCCACTGTATCCGACCATGTTTTTCTTCTTATGCGTAGATAGTGGTTGCATGTTCTTATAAATTAGACAACTTAAGCATCAACTTAGTGTTAAATGCTTTACACGATGAAACATCTTCATCTTTCGCTTTTGGTAATCAGGGCGAAAGAGATGGATCCTGCTCCCACAGCCCACTTTAGGCGATATAATAATACCAGCTTGTCTGTACTGTCCCACTGCAGGGCAAAGGCCTCTTCTCATATAGAGAAGGAATGAGCATTAATCACCACGCTTCCTCAAGGCGGATTGGCAATTTCAGACTATTAAGTCCAGGTTTCCTCACGATGTTTTCCTTCACCGTCAGTCAGAAATGTCCAAGATAAACTTAGAAAGTACATATGATTTGAAAAATCACATTGGTACTTGCCCGGGTTCGAACCCACTACCTCGTGTTTACGAATCGGGTGCCTTATCCACAGGGTCATTTCGACATTTTAGCCTAGGCGATATAATTGTTCATAATTCCGTTTCATGATAAATCAGGAATAGTAAACATTCATACCGCATGAAATCAGAACGAAAATTTTGTGTCTCCGACAGCTTTTCTAGTCCGACTAATTAGAAAAACATCTGACAACTAAATACAATTAATAAAAATATTTTGTTTAGCACTTTAAGGTTTACAATGGAATGAACCACAAATTCAATTAGAGATGATATGGTAAATCCCCGAACTAAAGGTCTTATCGTTGCTAATGTTGCCATTGGCATTTAAAAATGCCTCCCTAATTTCTTTCTTTCTAATTCCTTTTGTTGATACTGTACCAAACTCCTTTTATAAGCTGTGCTGCCAAATCTGCCAGCTTATATTGCTTTAAACTGCCAAATACTGCCAGATTTCTAAAACGTCAAACAAGGGCTAAACCTGCCGAAAAGGCAGGATCCTGCCACATATGGTCACACTTTGACTAAACCTTCACTGAACAATGAGTGAACTGTCAATTTGACAGTTCAGTCACATAAAGTTTGCCAAGGAAAGACTCTAAACAAATTGACATTGGCAGAATTGTCGACATCGGCATTGCTTGCCATCGTACAAAAATAGAATAGACTCTAAACAAAGAGCCGATATCTGAAAGATAACGAACCGTTAATTAAATCAGCATAAATTACTAATAAGTATTTAATATTACCCAAAAATGTGGCATTTTTTCCCCAAAACTATTCAACACTTTGGTGTTGAATATAATAAAAAAAAAAAAAATTAAAAATTAACTTTCTTAAGAAATCTATCTAAATCGTTAAAACTTTTTACTGTTAATTATATGTTATTATTGTTCTTATAAAAGAAATGAAAGTTACTTTAAATTAAACGCATCATAAATATAAAAAAACACAGTTTACTTTAAATAAAGGGAATAAGGATACTCACAGAAAAATAAAAATAATAGTAGGCATGTAAGAGGTTAGGTAGGTAGGTACCTACCTAACCTCTTACATGCCTACTATTATTTTAGATAGGTACGTATTTTTTAGATAGGTAGGTACCTATCTAAAAAATACGTACCTAGTGTACCTATCTATTAAAAATGTAAAATTACATTTTAATAATTTTACTTAAACCTTCTTAGTACTTATAATATAGCTTGGTGCCTGCGACCCCTTTTGATCGAGTTACCTTAAACGCAAGATGCCAATGAAGGCGTTTTAACTAAACATGAAATTTGTCTAAAAAGCTGTTTGCCCTAAATGAGAGATGCCGATGAAGCAGTATGCCCGAAATGTGAAATTGACTAAATGGCAGATTGCCTAATTTTAAATTATCTACCTATAAAGCAGTTTGCCTTAAACACAAGATGACTCAAAAGCAGTTAGCATGAAATACAAGATGACTGAGAAGCAGTTTGCCTGAAACACAAGATGACTGAGAAGCTATAAATTTAATATGTGCATAGGCTGATATTGATAGAAAAGTCAATAACATGAAGAGAGTTACCAGCTATAAGGGTGCCTATTTCATTGTAAATTATAAGACCAAGCTATATTTTTTCATAAGACCTCTTACAATAATTTTTGAAGAAAATTGACGAACGTCAAATTTAGCGGCACGCAGCTATTATTTATTTATTTATTTATCAACTTTGTACATACAATATATAATAGCGGACTTAATGCCTGACCCTACACAACAACACAACAGTGTGTCAACAATTAACTACACTCGGTGTCTCTTTCAATCGTTATTCTTGAGTAAATCTAGTGAAAGGGATAAATCACTGGTAACTTCTATCTTCGATTTTCAAAGTAGGCCCCCAGGAGTAGTGTATGTGGTCAATGTATCAACTACAAAATGTTAAATATTATGTACATATAATTTATAATCAGCTATCCACAAAACGCTATCTTATATTGTCACAAATTTAGGCACTTTGTTTTGTAGGCATTTAACCACTTAGGCATTTTGTTTTATAAAAATTTAACCACTCAGGCAATTTGATTTGTAGGCATTTAACCAATTAGGCAATGTGCTTTGTAGACATTGACTCTAAGCAATCTGCTATTAGGTCAATTTCACATTTCAGGCATACTGCTTCATCGGCATCTTTCATTTAGGGCAAACAGCTTTTTAGGCAAATTTCATGTTTAGGTTTATCGATAGTATATTTTACTCTTTGGTTTATCGCCTTCATTCATCATTGGCATCATGCGTGTTAACTCAAACAAAAGGGCCTGCGACGTCTGTCAGTGACATAATGTGCTAGTGATGAGGCCAATCTACTCGTGATTATCGATAAATTTTGATATTAAAAATATATAACAGAATATTATTTTAATGGCTTATAAAATAATAGATGCAATCAAACGAGAAGAATTAGTTCTTAATTTAGACTTTTATTGCCTTGAAGGGGTACAACACAAATTTTATTATCATCGTAGTCAAAATCAGATTCATCTCTGGAGCAGTCTTTTAAATGAAAAAAAAATAAACTGGATTATTTTGAACGCATTAGCATTCATTCTTTCTAAATAAATTCATAATTTATTTAGTAATAGGTACATTCAAATTATAATTAGCATGCATTTATTTTATCGATATTGTCTATGTCAGTTGATTACGCATCTATAGCCAGTCTTCAAAAAGCGTTTATAGGGTTAGCTACCGTAAATTTTTAATTTCGGCAAAATGAATAATATTTTATAACACCGTAATTATTCTGCAAATTATTATTAGATATATTAACATGTTTTTGTAAAAAAACTTATTTTAACAATTAAAAAAAAGTCTTAATATAAATTTTAAACTCGGAACTTTATTAACAGGAAATTTATTATAGCTGTCCTTAAAAACCAAGTTACTTGCCTACTTATTATATTATTTATTCATTATTTAAATCCAAAACTTTTAATACAAATATTAAACCGCCGAAAAAACGGAAAGTAAAAAATTATAAATCTTTATTTTATTAAAGATCCTAAACTAATGTAAGAGTATTACGTATGTAAGTAATTTTGAGTCGGCGCTAAACAATTATCAAAGTTAAACAAAAGTCATGCGTGATCCTGATCAGTCTGATCAATATTCAAGATGTTATACGATGGGTAACTTTATTGTACCTATAGATAAACGATAGGTGGATTAGGTAACAGATTATAGTCATGATGAATAAAAAATAAAAGGACTAAAATAATATTTAAATACTTAATTTAATTAAGAATTTTTAATGGTTTTTTATTTTCTATTCACCTCTTTTTATTCACCTTGAGAGTTCTTATTCACACCGATCGCCCTGCTGTGATTAAAGTGCTAGGTAAGTAGGTACTTATTTAAAATAGTGTGTCACATAATTTGCAGAATAGAATTAGATTAATTTTAAAATAATTTTAGATATGTAAGTACTTAAGGTACTCCTCTCATAAAACTGTAGGTAAGTACAAAATTACAAACATATTTTATATTATTCTGTCCAGAAATAGTCAATATTCTTATTATATCACAGTCTAGTTGTATAACTATTATGTCCACAGAATCACAATAGACTTTTATTTACTTCTTAACCGTATACAGACCTTGGACAGAGATGTGTCCTTTTTCTATCGTAAATGAAGGCACGAGACTGAACTTATGGGATGATTGGTGGCAATGTTAGCACGAAATTCAATCGACTCAGTTGCCGGACTGCTTTGCTTGCTTCTGTTGTAGCTGCCACTGTGCAATTAAAAATAAATACATGCAGCTCAAGACACAGTCATTCCTGTAATTATCACAGTGTGTAGGTATCATACCTTTCCTTATATATCAGAGACACTACTTTGCTTGGGTAGTGTTGTGTTGTGACTTGAACTACAAACAACTTACTTCATATGCTTCGTCACTTATTCTTTATACATATACATCAATACCAATAAATTGTATACAAATCCTTTATTTTCAAGTCCATCCAAAGGTTGAATGGAAGAAATCGCTTTTAACGATAAAACCGTCCATTGTCACTACTTATCTAATGTTGTACTGTTTTGTTAGGTATTTGCTTTTGTAATGCCTGTATGATGCGCAATAAAGAATATTCTGTTTTAGTAGATCTCACAGTGCACACTGTGATGAGGCAGACAGTCGTGTATTAGATACACGTAAACGTTGGCAGCGAACCGTGCTGGTTGAGATCGTATCCAGGTAACATGCATGAGCTCTGCAGTATTGAGTGGTGCCAGCCACCAGATACCATACGGAAATATCAAGTAAGAGCAAATAAAGAAATACACGACTCGTGTTCTATCGCAAACCATTTTGCTAAATGACTGCCTCCGTGGTGCAATGGGAATGCAAGCAACTGCTGTGCACGAGGTTGTGGGTTCGTTTTCCACACGGAACAAAAATGTAGTGTGATCCATACATATTTGTTACGAGTCTGGGTGTACTTTGTATCCGTTAAATGTATGTTTGTAAATGTGTATATGTTTGTTTGTCTCCCGCGATACAGGGTTTGTTCTTTAGTGCGAGCATCGTTTTGTTTTAAAACAAAAAAATAATAAAGCAAAATATCAAATTATGCACTAGAGTAGTAAAGAGTACCTATGACAATCCTCTAATTCTATTTCAAGAAATTTAGTTCGCCATTTTGCAATGGTTACACAATGTTATAGAGAAACAGACAAGTTTTATGTGCTCCATCTACGTTAGAATGGAGTAAGTTTTATTGTACACACAAGTTGAAAGAATACTTACATACAAAAATATTAATGTACTTATAGAATAAAGGTACAAAGCAGGAGATTGACATCGATTTCTTATAGACTCTGATCGAAGTTTAATGGTCTAAGTTTACAGAACAGCGTCTTATGGAATGAAAAGAAAAATAAGTCAATAATAGTAATATAGATGTATTTAAACCAAACTAAATATTATAAGACATAGAAGAATTATTATAAAATTACTTATTCTATAATGTACCTATTAGTTACCTTACTGTGTGTGTACAGCTAAGAAAATATACTTTATCTACCAGTACACTAAATTATCACTAAAGTACTCCTCAAAATAACAGACAACATGACCGTAAAACCTACATTAATAATATCTTTGGTATTCTCATTCAGATATCTTATTCTTACCTGTACGTAATTCCATATCGAAATACGCTGTAGGTCTGCTCACACCATCTTGTAAGAGTTGTAGCAACTTCAAATATACAAGTGTAGGCGCGTCTTTAGCCCACAAAAAGTCTATGTGGTTGAATGTCTTCAGTGGTACTATATAATGTTGTATTGGATTTACAAGCTGCACGTATAAATTCGTTACATCCACGGCACCCGCCAACCAATCATTCTCAGCACTAAACAAGGCAATAGGCAGAGTTATTTTATCAACTGGGTACTGAGGAGGTAGTATACTGCCATAATATTCTATATTTTTAATGGACCCGTAGTCAAATTGTTGAAATTTGCCGTGATTTTTAATTTCTTGCGCGTAGTGTATTAAAGTTTTTGTAGAAGCTCCCGCAGGCACGTGTCCCAGTATAACTGATAATAATGTTCGGTTAAATTGGGCCTCATCAAAACCACAAAACACAAATAATGAATTTTCACATAACACTTCTTCATAATGATTTATTTCACATGCATACTTCGACAGCCATCTCAAAACTGTGCTTTGTGGTAGAAATTCATTTGCGCCCAGTAATTCCATTAAATATTCTATGTTGTTACTAAATTTCGCTAATAAACGTAACGGGCTTTTTATATCAGACATATACGCCACAGGAGCCAACGCGTAACCTGCTCTCAAAATCTTGTTGTATTGAGGTTTTGTGGATAGTAACGCAAATAGAACGGTTGTGCCCATTGAATGTCCGATATAATTAATTTTGACGTCTAATCCTTTCACATCCATTATGTGGTGTATTTCAGCAGGCAGATCATATTGACTTACTTCGTGAAATGTGAAGTTCCAGAACGCAGCGGATTCGACACTTTTAGAGATATGTGCTCGGGAATATGTATTGCCTCTCACGTTAGCTAACCATACATCGTAACCGGCATCTGATAAAATATAAGCAAGCCCTTTACCAGGTCCTGGTATCACCCAGTCGGCAGAACTTCCCAGAAGGCCATGGTGTAGTAGTGCCGTTTTATGAGAAGATTCTTTTTGAGAATTCTTAGAATGTGGTATCCTGTGCATAGTCAATATGTAACCATCTTCAGTGACGATAGTATGAGATTCCGATGGGTATCCGTTTGACGCTATAAGTTGTGGCGTACTCATTAACACCGTTGGATCATCATTGATGCATTTATACACCCTCTTCAAAGGCGCGAGAACTTCAAAAACATTTCCTTGTAATAACTGAGTATCTGAAAAGTATTTGCTGATAGCTTCTGCAGAATCATGCTTGTTGCTTATTATTTTTGTGTTTGGTATCATTGTATTATCATATGCAGTTGATGTTGAGTCTGTTGTGGTTATAGTCGAATTCTCGGACATAAAATACGCACTAAGTTGATTCTTCACTTTTTTTGTATAGAAATGTTTTAAATCTTGTCCTTTATCGCGCATGTATTTCGTTAACACTGAAGTTTTGTTAGAAAAGGATTCCATCATGCTTGGTAACCATGCTTGTTTTGCACATTCACTGTAACATAACAATACGAAGGCAAGAACGATATAAAACGGTAGCTTCATCTTGATAAACGCAGCTAGAGGCGGCCGCAACTGCTACGTATGCGAGTACGAACTGCAATGAATAAATGGATCAGACTTCAAACTGGTAACGTAATTTATCCCCTCGCGAGAGGTCAAGGGGAAACATGACTCATTCCCTACACTGTTGTGTGGTTTAACATTTGATAAACAAACTACATAACTGCTGATAAACTAAATTCGTTAAATGAATCATCAATGATAGAAACTTTTTAAGTATGTCTAAATATCTTTTGTCTAACTTTGATCTATTAAAGAAAACTTATTTTTTAAGCAGGTCTTCAGTTGGTGATTTTTAATTAATGATATTATACTTAAATAATGCTACATACCTACCTTACTTCTTCTTCTTTATGTAATTATTACCGAGTTGACGAAAGTATCAGCTATTTTTACCAGCTTTATGTATAAATTAAATTACTCGTTTATGTTGGTAATGTTATACATACAAGTATAAAATAGAAAATGTGCATAAAATAAATAAATAGATCTGGGTCCAACGAATGATGCCTATTTTTGACAGTGTCATGTGTAAAACATTCTCTAGAGATTGGATGAGTTTTAATGTTTAGGTAGGTATTAGTTTATACATAAAACTTTTTATTATCTTTAAATTTGATCAAGAAGCCCAAGGGTCGGTTCAGTACTTTATGTATGAAACGTACCTATTTTACGATGACTATTACTATTACTCGATCAGACTATGATCCAAGCAGGCTAAAAGCAGCAGCGAGCATTTCATACCGCACCTACTTACTTGGTTTCGAACACACCCCATTGCGAAGTGCCAGGCGGATATAGTCATGTCCCGACATATTATTGATTTTATATCTACACGAACCTACCTACAATATCTTCCGGCATACAAGGTTTATGAGGAGCATAAATTTCGCGGTAATTTGCTGTTGCCAACTTACTACACGAACCTACCTACAATATCTTCCGGCAAACAAGGTTTATGGGGAGCACAAACTTCGCGGTAATTTGCTGTTGCCAACTACTAGCTACTACTGTAAAATACCAGCAAATCGGTTGTACTTTCAATAAAAAACAGTAATATTTAAAATTCCCATGAATTTTAAACAAACAATTTTATTCTTAGGAATACGTATTATATAAACTTTTGAAAGGTCATTACTCATTACAGTCATTACCATAGCGTGGTGAATAGAAATTTGCGGGTGGAGAGCAACAAAAAAAAACCAAATTAAAAAATGTTAGGTACCTACCTGCTCTAGTATTTAGAGCTTCCATTCAGTCATTATGTGCACGGAGCAAAATACGAAGTATTTGTTCAATACCAAGAATTTGCTCATTGGTTCTGTGAGTACAAGCTATGGCAGGAAAGGTTATTAATTAAAGATTTTGTAAGAATGTAGAGAATTTTTAATTGCCATTTTATTAATTCTGAATTTTTGTATTTTTAGTCCATCACGAAAGAAAATGCTTAGAATGATAACACCTAATCTAACTTAAAATATTTGTGTAAGTACTTGACTTAGAAAATATTCTTTTATTTAGGTACTTAGGTACCTACTTACATAATAAATCTTGCCATTTAAGTATTTTAAATTTAAAAAAAATATTAATAATCAATACATATAATAAAAATGTAACCGATCGCTGTCTGTACATGGAAGATATATGAGAAAAAAAATTATTGGGGCCTTTATCAACGCAAATAGAACCCAAAACAATGATTGTTACAATTTTTGTCTGTTTGTCTGTTTGTCTGTTAGTCTGTTTGTCTGTTTGTCTGTTTGTCTGTGCGTTTGTTCACGCTAATCTCAGAAACGGCTTATCCGATTTAGATATGGTTTTCACTAATACATTGTGGTAAGCTTCACTTAACATTTAGTGTTTGTTTCATGTCAATCGGTTCATAAATAAAAAAGTTATGCCAATTTAAAGAATCACGTCTAACATTTTCTGATAGAAACAGAGACTAACAGGTTACGGAATAGCTGATAGCGTTTTTATTTTTCGGATTCCTCTCATTCTAAACAATCTGCCGTTTAGTTTTAAATAAGTCCAGTTTCCAGTGAGCCTCTGTTTCGCGAATACAATTAATAAAGCCCAAGGTACCCCAACTAAAAGTTGTGGGCGTGGATCTAAGTATTAGCTGTGTTTCGCACGGTCAGCTTTATGTGGTTCTATCACGTGTTAGCATTCCTAGCAGCCTGTATGCTTTGATCCCCGATGGCTATACGTCTAATCCATACATCCATACACCCATACATATTATATAAGGCTTTGTCCTGACTGACTGACTAACTAACAGACAACGCACAGCCTAAACTGCTGGTCGTAGTGACTTGAAATTTGGAGGGTGTTTGTCTAAATGTCTAGAGGTTGTATTAAAATTTAATTCCTAAGTGTGTGAAAAGGGATGAAATCGATTGTATGAATCTTCTTCATTTTTTAACTTACAGTTTTGTAATTTTGTTTTGGAATACTTCTATTTAAATAAAAAATATCCTTATAATTTTATTTTAACAGGGGTGGATTTAGAGGGGTGAAATTAGGGATGAAATATTCTATACAAAGATCTTTAGCTTTTGAAGTTAGCGACTTGAAATTTACAGAGAGGGGGAGGGAGGGAAAGGAGGAATTGAGGAGAAGGAGGAAGAGAGGGGAAAGTAAGAGGGAAGTGATGGGGAGTGAGAGGAAAGTGATGGGGAAGTGAGGGAAAAGTGAGGGGGAAGTGAAGAGGAAGTGTGGGGGAAATGCGGGAGAAGTGAGGGGAAAGTCAGGAAGAAGTCAGAGGGAAGTCAGGGGAAAGCCAGGAAGAAGTGAGGGAGAAGTGAGGGGAAAGTGAGAGAAATGTTAGAGGAAAGTAAGAGGAAAGTGAGGGGAAAGTGACGGAGAAGAAACGGGGAAGTGAGGGGAAAGTGAGGTGGGTGAGAGGGCAATGAGGGGGAAGTGAGAGGGAAGTGAGGGGGAGTAAGGGGAAGTGAGGGGAAGTGAGGGTTAAGTGAGTGGTGAATGAGGGGAAAATAAGAGGAAAGTGAGGGGGAAGTGAGGGAGACAGTAGAGGAAGGGAGGGTAAAGGGAGGGGGAAGGAACGCGGAAAAAAGGAGTTCTCGAATAGTGGAAAAAGGGAGGGGAAGGGATAGGAAGCGATAGGAAGGGAGAGGAAAGGAGGAAAACAAAGGAGAAGGAAGGGAGAAGAGAGGGGAAAACGAGGAGGCAAGGTAGAGGGAAGTGGAGGAAAGGACAAGAGATGCTGGAGGAGGGGCAAGGGATGCTGAAGGAGGTGAAGAGGAGAAGTGGGAGGGGAGGAGAGGAAGGAGGAAACTGTGGAGAATGGAGAAAAAGTGAAAATAGTGAAAATTTGCCTTTGTGTATTGTATATTGTTTTTACGAGGGATATCTTTAGGTAGGTGAAAGAGGATTTGTATGAATAGGAGATTAAAAATAGTATGAAAAACAGTATTTAAACAATATAAAAATGCTATCTATATACATAAAAGCAAAAGGTCACTCACTCACTTTTCACGAAATCTCTGAAACAACAAGTGCTAGGAATCTCAAACTTTGCATTGTCGTTCCTATTAGGATATAGGTGCTCACTTAGACGGAATTTTGCGAAATCCATCCCCTAAGGGGGTATAAAGGGGTGGCAAAGTTTGTATAAAATTTCTATAGTTTTTATAGTAAGATTTTTTTTTTAATATTCAGCAACCCCCCTTATTAAATGGGCAAATAAGAGTCGCAAGTTTGTGTGAAACTGGTTTGTCAGTTTTAACGGTAGCGGGTTTAAGCTGGATTCGCCATAGAGACGGATAATACTGATACAATGTACGATTGCCATAAAATCAGGCACGCAATATTCTCATAGAGGCACCCATCTGAATTTTCACGCGAACGAAGTCGCGGGCAACAGCTATTTGAAATAAAATACTAAGTCATTCCGAAAACCTCGTGCTTACTTAATTATACCTAAAGATACGCCTGTTTAATTTTATTTCAATTAAAAATTAAAGTCGGAAGAACATAGTAGGTGTTTAGGCCTTTTTTGTAAATATTATTATAGGTGCAGTAAGTACCTACGATAACATTTTTAAGTAGGTGCGTAATAAGTACATTTTTGTTGTCTGAGGGTATGAGGGGTCATTTCTGGGTAGGTAGCTAATTAAGTACGTAGGTAGCTACTTAATAGAATTTGTATTGTTCACTTATCTTTTAGATAGGTAGTAGGTAGGTACATACTTTACAAATATAGCTAAGGAACAATTTATTAATCACACAATTTTCTCTCTCGCATAACAATCGCATAGACTGCCACCGAGGCAGTAAAGCTGAAAAATCTTCTTAGTTCCAAACAAAAAGTGACTTTCGGAGTTCCTCACGATACCTATGGTTATTTTATTTCAAGACTAGCTGCGCCCCAAGACTTCGCCCGCACGTAAATATTTTTTTATATTCCTCGGTAACTAGACCGATTTTCAGGATAAAAAGTAGCCTATGTCCTTCTCCGGCACCAAATCTATCTACTTAATACTTATGTACCAATTTTCATCGAAATTGGTTCAGCCGTTTAGGCGCTCAGTGGTTCAAACACTCACACTCACAAACTTTTGCATTTTATAAATAATATTAGTGGGATTATATTTGGGTGCCCACTAAAAATAGGAGAAATCCGGGGAAACCCGGACAGCGGCTAGCTGTGGCATAGGTCAAACTGGCAGCTCTAAGGAGGGCCTAAACTGTAAATTAAGTACGTACCTACTTACTTACCTATAATAAATCTGTCAAAAACAAAAAATTCATATTATCGTTTACCTAGTATTTAAAGATAACCTACATGCCTACAACTTTAATTATACACTACATGGCCACATTTTATTGCTTAATAAAATTGTTGTTGATCGGTCCAGAAATAGACGTCTTTCGGCTTAGTGATGATTAACCCAACACAGCATCCTGGGGTGGACACTAGGCCACTCTGGGGTGGGCACAGTAGTGGCGACTCTAGCATTTGATCTTGGGACGGGCTTGAGATTGGAATTTGGGGAAAGGTGGAGCTTGACGCCCTCTGGGGTAAGATTTTACCACAGTAAACACTATGACCATGTACATTTGCGGATGCGTTTGAGAAAGGCTTGAGCCTCCTAGCCACCTCCCTGGATCCGCCTCTGGGTAGGTACGAACTTTGCGTGATTCATAAATATTTGTTCGGACACAAAGTAGATAAACCCAGATAGGTAAAATAACTAGCCCCAACGCTTCTTCTTAAAATATGTTTGGCTCCCTCGGAAACGTTGTTCGATATACGGACATAGTAGCCTATGTCCGTCTCCAGCCACCGCAATCTATCTACATATAGTACCAATTTTAATCGAAATCGGTTCAGCCGTTTAGGCGCTGAGTGGTGACAAACACACACAAACTTCTACATTTAGGTGTAATATTATTCAGATTATGTTTATCTACCTACCCGTATTTTTATATTATTTAGGACGAGCGCAGTGTTTGTCAAATCTTGCCTGTCATCCTTTCATCGTCCTTTTAGGTTTACACATTTTAACAGCCCATAATAAAATTATTCTAAATTCTCACTTACCTATCTCCACATTCATAAAGACGCTTCTCTTCAACTATTTAGGTGCATTTCTTTCTCGCGTAGGTATTAATTAGGTAATCATATTTCTGTTATAATTATATTGTCATAATAAGCTGACATCATGCAAAACAACTGAACATTTAACAATATATTGCAATATAATCTATAGTTACTGATTCATATGACTTATATTTTATAAACAAGCATCGATGTTTACGAGCGATGATTTGTATGACTCATTTCAAGACCCTTGACCGTGGGTCAAACAATTAAGCGGTTATCGAATAATGAGTAATTTCTATATTATTATATACCCTATCAAAGTGACTCCACCCCGCCTGATGGTAAGCAGTCAGTGGAATACAAAAGTGGCGGCCACTATACCAAAAGCCATCGTCTTATACTGCTGGTATGGTGGCCTTCACTATGGCGGCTGGGAATGGGATTACGGGAAGGGAATGAGGGAGGTGAGGAAAGAGGAAAGGGGGGAAATTGGGCCTCCAGCACTCTCACTCACCAAACGAAACGCAGTAGTACGGATTCACGGATAGTACTACGTGGTACTACTCTTAAGTCAATCTTCTATGAGAGGGTTTTTTTTTTTTTTTTTTTTTTTTTTTTTTATATATTAGCCTACCAAAGTGACTCCACTTTGCCTGATGGTAAGCAGTAAGTGGAATCCAGAAGTGGCGGACACCATTCCAAAAGCCAAACTACTGGTATGGTGGCCTCCACTATGGCGGCTTAGTGAGATGCTTTTTCACGCCCCGCTTAAAAGACCCAGGATCAAAATTAGATGGGAACACATGCGCTGGCAAAGAGTTCCAGGCTTTAATTGAGCGACAAAAGTATGAAGTGCTGAACCGTTTGGTTCGAGACCCTTTAGATTCCACTGTGAAAGGGTGGCACTTTAGTCCCGCACGTGTCGTTCTGGATAAAAAGGGAGAGGGTGGGATTAATTCAAAGAGCTCTTCAGAACACTCTCCATGGTAAAGGCGATAGAAGACGGCCATTGAGGCGATGTCTCTTCGCAGCTGTAAAGGCTCAAGGGTCTTAGTAGCCTCCGGGCTTCCGATGATACGGACTGCTCGCCGCTGCAACCTATCGAGTGCATCCAGTAAGTACTGTACGGAGCCATCCCAAAGATGAGAGCAGTACTCCACGCAGGAACGAACCTGTGTCTTATAAAGAAGACAGAGCTGCTCGGGCGTGAAGTACCGCCTCACCCTGTTCAGGACACCGAGTTTACAGGAGGCGGTTTTAATGACGCACTCGATGTAGTTCTTGGGGTTGAGATCTCGGCTGATGTCCATACCCAGGATACTTAGGCTATCCTGTAGTGGTAACACTGTGTTCTGAAGAGAGGGAAGGGGAAGGAACGGAGATTTTTTTGCAGAGAACGCGCACACCTGTGTTTTCTTGACATTGAACTCGACCAAATTCTCACAACCCCATTTAGAAATGCGGTATAATACTTGGTCGAGCTCAGCGACAAGTTCTAGGCGTTTTGCCTCGATGTCAGTCTGTTTAGCCGCAGGATGTCCGAGATATCGCCCATGCACTGTACTATCATCTGCATAGCAATGAATGTTGCCAAGGGACAACATGTCATTGACATGCAGAAGATACAGGGTGGGCGACAGGACGGACCCCTGAGGCACCCCAGCGTTGACCTGCAAATAATCGGAGGCCGATCCGTCACAAAGGACTCTAATGCGGCGCTCACGCAGGAATGCGGCAATCCAGTTGCACAGCTGGGGTGGCAGACCATATGCTGGAAGCTTGGACAGAAGCGAACGGTGCCAGACTCTATCGAAGGCTTTGGTTATGTCAAGGCTGATGGCCAAGGACTCTCCATGCCTGTCCATAGCTTCACCCCATTGGTGCGTGATATATGCTAGAAGGTCACCCGTAGACCGTTTTGACCTGAAGCCATATTGTCGGTCACTAATTAACGAGTGACCCTCTAGGTAGCGGACTAGTTGGGCGTTTATTATCCGCTCAAGCACCTTGCAGAGAACTGAGGTGACAGCTATGGGTCGATAGTTGCCTGGCTCGGACCTATCCCCTTTTTTGGGAATCGGTTGAACATTCGCCTCTCTCCAAGCCTCCGGCACAATTCCCGAGGAATAAGATAGGCGGTATAGGCGCGTCAATGCAGGAGACAACTCCGCTGCGCATTTCTTGAGAACCACCGCTGGAATACCATCCGGTCCGCTGGCTTTCCGAACATCGAGCAACCTTAGTTCCGCACGGACATCACGATGCCTAATACGGATATTAGGCATAACGGAGTCGCAGCCAGATATAGTCGGCGGTTGCAAGTCACGGTCGTCGATTCGGGAGTTAGCCGCAAAGAGTTCTACAAGCAAGTTTGCTTTCTCTTGCGGCTCGTGGGCCAGCGATCCATCAGGACATTTCAAGGGGGGCAGCGAAGGCTTGCAGAAGTTGGATTGCACGGCCTTGGCTAGTCGCCAGTAGCTACGGCTACCCGTAGGATGCGAAATCAGTTCTTGCTCAATCCGTGCAATGCGCTGGGCATCCGCTCTGATGTAAGCCCTCTTGCATTCCCTAGTGGCTTTATTGTACGCTGCTTTTAGGCGATCCAAGCTAGGGTCGCGCCGTGCTCGGGCCCTGATCCAAGCGCGGTACGCCGATTCTTTTTGTTTAACAGTATCGGCGCACTCACGGTCGAACCAGGGACGCGTTTTGCCGGCACTGGTGACATCTGAGGATGGAATGTAATATTCCATACCTAATAAGGTTTCACCAGCGACAGCAGTAGCACTTTGCGACGGATCCCTGTTTTTAAAGCAGCGTAATGCCCATGGGACGGAAGCAAAGTACTCCCGCATACCATCCCAGTCTGCTGACGAGTAGTGCCATAGTCGTCGCTTTACCTCCGCACGTCGTGGGGGAGCAACAAGAGGCACTGAGGCGCAGACCAAACAGTGGTCGGAATTACCCAGTGGGGCGTGGACCGAAACACTGTATTGGTCTGGGTGACTCGTCAGCAGTAGGTCTAGCAAAGAGGGCGCTTGACCTGGAATATCTGGTATCCTGGTGGGATGGATTACCAGTTGCGTCAGGTCATGCGTGAGAGCGAATGCATGGGCGGTTCGTCCCGCATGGTCTGTTCTGAGAGAACCCAACCAGGTCTCGTGGTGGGCGTTAAAGTCTCCCAGAAACACCAGTTCCGCGTTCGGAAACCGCTCCTGCGCTAAGTCTGCCGCCTGACTCAGATGGTCAAAGAGTCGAGTTGTCTCCAAATCTCCGGAGTGGGAACGGTAAAGGCACGCGTAGACCCGGCTCAGAGAACCAAGATCAACGTGAAGCCAAAGGATGGGGTAGGATGGGTCCTCTAGGCAGCGCAGACGGCGAACGCAAACATCCGCCCTGACGAATGCGCATACTCCGGCCTTAGCGCGAAAGCGCTCCTCGAGCACATAGCCGGGGTAGTGCAGGTATGCCGTGTCGTCAGGGCGGCGTATTTGTGTCTCCGTTAGGAAAAGCAAAGCCGGCCGTGCCGTCTCGAGGTGTTGGTGGACGGCGTTGAGGTTTGAATGGAGTCCACGGATGTTAGTGAACTCCACCTCAAATAGCGGGTTGGTGGGGGAGGAAGATGCCGCTGTTTGACCTGCTGCTTTTTTGCGTGCTGCCATGTTAGAGGGTGAAGGAAGGGGCGTGGAAAAGATGACTGCCCTCGCAGCAAGGCTAGACAAGGTGCCGAGTATTGCTTCGTCATTTAACTGTGTGGCATGGTGGTAGCCGATCCGCCGGACGGAAGGGCCCCCGTACCCTCTCGGAAATGGTCGCCGGGTCCCACCATCCGGTCACCAACCGGCACGACGAACCACTCCGGGATTATGCGCGACCTGGTGGGGCAGCCTAATAGGGTGGTTAGGCCTAGTTGGGCCCCTGTACTATGCCGCGGGCGGCCAGCGGCACCACCGTTTCTACGGGTCTCTCTGGCCGGCGGGTCGACCCACACCACCCACACAATGACTCCGCGGATACTCAGCTGGTCCCACACATGCTGCGAGGATTGCCATCTTTGCATCAGTTGGGCCTCCGGCACTCTCACTCACCGAGCGGAACGCAATAGTACGAATACCATTACTCTTACGTCGATCTTCTATGAGAGGGTAGTACTTCCCCGGACGATCCGGCCCATTCATGCTGAAACCAGCGTGGATCTACTACCGTGAGTATCTAATAAGATTTCTTAACCAATATTATTACCTATCTAAACTTTATTGATGCATCTATCAATCGAATGATTACCTTATCCACGTCTTTGATCTTTGTTTATTGCAACTATTTGCAAAATAATCAATTGCATAATTGATTATTTACCAAACTCAAGCCTCACGCACATTCATGATAAGTGTCTGATATATTTAGCAGAATTTACAGTGGGCTATAAAAAAAGCTTGTGAACAAAAATGGCTATTTGTCAGTTAAGTTTAGTTTTTAGTTTTATTTTATACCTCTTACAATTATTATTTTTACCTCAAAAAAGCGTTAATTATTACAAAAAAAATGTTTTCTCAATAATTTTAAACTCGCGCGTAAACAGCCGATCATGTTACATTTCTAGCTGTGGCGTTAAACCGGTATTTAAAAAACTAAATACCTAAAGCTAACTACGACGCTCTATTTATTTTGTTAGAATTTTTTATTGTTTTTCTTAAAACCACATAAATAGTTACGCTAAAATATCTATATGCGTTTGCATAGGCTGCCTTCTCATTTAATGTTATACTGTTGTAGCCACTTTGTAAGTATAAGTATACTTTTTTATATAATAGCTATTTAATATATTATATGAGAGTGACAAGCTACAAAAAGTGTGCCGTGCTTTTGTATATAAGTACATATCAATTATATATTATGACAAATTGTTCATAAATTTCCCAAACGCTGAAAGCAGTGGTTAACAACCACTTTATTCTAACTATTTATAAGCAATCAACTTAGCCTTTGATCTACCAAATATATAGCACTACTTACTACAATAGCAAATTAGGATTGATAATACCTATAGGTACCTAGTTATTGTTTTACTTGGCACCAACTTCAAAATTATAAAGTACTTATTTAATCATTTCTGATTACTTGACTAAATTAAAATACGACTTACTTTCTGCTAAGTAAACTTATTTTTAACTTTTTAGTTGCCTTCCCGATTGAAGTCGGTTTTTGTCGTGTTTAAAATTATTTTATATTTTGGCAACTGAGGCGAGCAAAAACCAAAAACCTCAAAAACTAGTTCGGCCAATGACAATGACATACATTTTGAGTTGACACTTGTTGACAAGTGATATTTGACATTTAGGTGTCAAAAAGCATGCATGGAAGAATGATGATGATTGAAAGAAAGTTAAAATAAAACCACGAATATTCTAATTTAATTGAAAAATGGCTTATCACAGAGGATGGCGATACGTTGCATTTATTTCTGGATTTATCGGGATTTTAGGACTAACACTATATCCCATAGCAATAAGTCCTATGATAGATGCTTCGGAATATAGTAAGTTCTAAGCATAACTTTTACAATAACATCAGTTTTTGATCAATATTTTTAATATTTACTTTATTTTTTAGAAGAGATTCAAAAGGTAGCGAGAAAGAATATAAGACAAGAAGATATACAGCCTGGGAGTAAGTATAAATTTCATATAATTATTGCATAATTTCAAAATGATAATAGTTCCATGTGATCGCCGGTCTCGACAAAGGAAGAACTCCGTCTCTTCTCATGACTGTAGTAAGAGGAAATGGGAATGCTAGGTGATGGGCAAGTGTTTCAGTAACCCACAGGAAGAGTTAGATAGTAGTGAATTTATGTTAAAATCTGGCATCCTTTGAAATGAATAAAAAAATCTAGGCATATCCAAAACACTTGCAGAGATGTAAACATATATTTGATCTTACCTTTAAACTTACATTGTGTATTTTAACAAATCATTGTATATTTGAAAAAAAGTTGAAGTGGCCCTGTGGATAAGGCACCCAATTCGTAAACATGAGGTAGTGGGTTCGAATCTGTATAAGTACCTAATGTGATTTTCCAAATCATATTTACTTTCTAAAGTTTATCTTGGATATTTCTGACTGATGGTGAAGGAAAACATTGTGAGGAAACCTGGACTGAAATCTGAAATTGCCAATCCGCCTTGAGCAAGTGTGGTGATTAATGCTCATTCCTTCTCATTATGACAATGACAAGAGGCCTTTGCCCTGGCCTTTGGACAGGGTGGTATTATTATTGTATATTTTATAAACAATTGTTTAAGAGTATTGTTTTTTAGTACTTGTAATTTTATTTGATTGAAGGTTAAGTTTTTAATGTTTATTGTTTTTTATATAAAGTGAAAACAATTGTTAATCTTTCATCTTTTTAGTGTTTTGCATTGACCAAATGTTGCTAGTTTTTTGCAAATGGTTCCCGGATAATTTTATTTTTTACTGAAATAAGTTCAAATTACATCTGTATTCACAATGCCTCTAGTTAACCACCTTTATTAATAAAATTTCAATTAATCAATCAACCTACCCCAGTTTATTGTTGGATATACCCAATTTATGTCACAACAGTTGATCCTACCCCACAGTTAATCTCGTGCCGTCTTAACTTTGTATAGCACCACCATAGTTGTGAAATTTTTTTTTTTTTTTTTCAGACATGAAGGTTTGGACAGACCCATTTGGACGAAAGAAGCCAGACAGTGATTAAGTAGTATATTTTAATAGTTTTAATTATGTTATGTTGTTAATAGAGAATACTTGTAAATCTTGTTTTATTTGTATAAAATTAGACTTTGGCTATGACTTTACCAAGCTTACACTAAGATTTTTCTCACTAAAAGGAGTATAACATGTTTTATTTAGTGGTTGATTTAGTTATTTTAGCCTGGATATCTATGGAACATAACTACTTTATGGAAATAAAAGTGGCAATCAAGCCAGTGGTGGCTTGTCTCACACTCAGATATGCCAGAACTTCTATACTATGCTTCTGGCATCTCTTATCCTGCTGCTGGTATCAGGTAAAAGAACCTCAGACAGACAACTTTTAAATAGTATGACTAACCCTGAATTTAAATTAAATATTTAGGTACTTGAATAATGTTACTGTTACACAATATAGATTACAAATTGTAGATTATAATTTTCATATTTATGTCCTTAAAACTATATGAAGGTAGATAGATATCTCTACCTCCACCTAGTAGGTACGAGGTAGTTGTTTTGGTTAAAACACATTAGTATAAAAGAAGATTTTAATGTTAAAATTCCAAGTAACCCTATTTGGGCATATTTTACCCCTAAAGCTTTTATACAAAACAGTGGAGTTATTATTTTTTACAATTTTCATAGAAAAATAAATCGTATTCCGAAACTCCGTATTTACAGTGTCCAAATGTGCTCCTCTGTTCTAAAGTACTCTCTAATTTCTAGTGATTAAATAAGATACAGCTTAGAAAAGTAAAGCCTCTTGTACCCACAAACATGATTTTCACCATGACAGCTCACGGACATCGTGACCATTTTTCCCGCCATGTCAGTGACAGAACAAGAGGCTTACTTTATTTATTAACGTCGAAGTATAAAAACTAGTGATACTAAGTAATAAAAGTATTTACATAGTGTATTACAAGTTCATTTTTAGTCATTAGCCACTCAGCTAGTTGTGAGTTAAGACATACTTACTTAATGACTAAAAATTAACCTTTTTAAATTATTATTTTTACAATAGAATTTTACACAGGGGCTTGCATATCAATATATACTTACCACAAAATTTGTGGTTTTTTAATAAACTCTAAATCATATTCTCTCAGTTCAAATATAATATAATAATAATATTTATAATAAGTAGTGTTGAACCTACATAGGATTTTATTGATACCAAAACCGAATATGTAGCCTAATGTAAAATAGGTATTAGCCGAAACTGAACAATCGTTACGACATCGATGATGATGATATTCCAATGCATATTAAAACTATAAAATAAATTTCAGGCGAGTATGAGCAAATGCAAGAGGTACAAATTTAACATTGAGCTTTAAAATTAATGAACACGAGGACAATATAAAATGATGATCTGAGTAAAATTATGATAAAAAATGATTTTATATAATAACAATGATTCATAATGAAAGTAAATAATATATTTTACGCATTATATAACAGACTCGTAGCAAATTGTGAACACAAATGGTAAGACGTAAGACCGAATAGAGAGGCGAACGCAGAACGAGTATCACACACGTTATTATCGACTTAATGCACCTCCGCGTCATCCACAAAATGATATGGGTGGTTGGTAGCCGCCACTCGCCACGCAGAAGTGAATGGTTACCAATGGCCGTCGTAAGAGGCCAACTATTTTAAATAAAATATACAAATGATACATTATGTCATTGCAAACAAGTTTTACACACATGTATTTTATACACGTACGTATGTGTCTAGTTATTAAAAGACTCTATAAAATAATAGGTAAATATAATGAAAATTTAAATTAAGCTAACATTATTGTACATTTATTTATTGCAGAATAAAATTACATGCAATCTTACTTAGATAAGATTGAAAAGGAGTAATGATATGAAACTTAAACATTTAATATTACAAAATAAACACTTAAATAAAAAAATATGACTATTTATTGTTTATTTATCACACAAAAATCAATCGCCGCCATTTCGCTCCTAAAATAAAAAAAATGCGATTTAGTGCCTTGTCTTTTAACGTTAAGTTCGAATTAAATATTTAATGAAAGCCCTGGTAAACTATGTTTATTTATATTATAAACTAAGATTCAAAATTTGTGAATTGATCCATTGTTTTGGCGTATTTAGTAAACAAAATAAATACTCAGTTTTAAAAATAATAGACAGTCAAGAAGACAGATTACACGTCAGTATTACATGTAAATATTTAAAATTCATTTTGATATGTTTTTATGAAATTTCAAATATTTTGTGAATAACACTGAATCATTTTGAAAAACCTATATGGTTTGAAAGCCAAAAGAGGGATGAGTGGATTTACAATTATTGCTTGAAAATCTACCATACTTTCTTCGAATTCACCTTAACATAGATTTTTGAGGTCGAAGGAAATGGAAAAAAACTAATATTGGATTAATTAATATTTCCTGGATCAATTCAAAATGTTTGAACATGTTACTATTTCGTTGACCTTGTAGTTTTGTACCTTAAATAACAAAATTAAATATGTGCCAGGCTACACTTCTCCCTTTAGTAAAACAAATATTACAGGAGGATTTTTTATAATAATATAATTATCTATTATAAACCAGTTTCAGTGCTGAAATATGTAAGCAATGTTATATTGCACACTAAAATAAGTCTACATACTTAAGAGTATTAAATTTATTTATTTTTTTAATAATGTATTTAATAAACTATACACGAAATCGCGAACTATTCGTCCTATGAGCTGAACTTTGACAAATAGATTATGTTAGGCGGCGTCAGTTTAGGACGAATTTATTACTATGCCAGAAGGTGTTTATCAAAGTCGAGGGCGAACCTTAACACTATCCAACTTGTAAACTAACCTAATTGTCGAATTCCAGTTTCCTAGGAGACCTTTCGCTTTTATAAACATAGATTTTAAGCACTCTTTAATGTAACAACTTATCAGTTTCAGACGTAAAGATTTCTAGAGTAAAATACTAATTCTATTCCTGTAATATTCAACTAAATAAGTATATTTAATAAAAAATTGCCTTGTTTGTCATACATCAGCAATGAAACTGACTATTTCTTTATTTACAAATAATTTGTGAAAATAATATCTATAAGAAAAACTATAAGCCAGTGTCAATTTAAAATTAAGCATCGCAATATAGAATGTTATTCAGAATTATATTACTATAATTAACATCACTTTTCACTGTGTTATCTTATCACTTTCATAGGCGTAACTATTTTGTTAGTCAATTTATTATATAAAAAACGTCATTGCAAAAATTCGTCGTCATCGCCCACCTGAAATGTAATAAAATATAATGTAATTTTGAGGTTTTCATATAATAGGTTTCACTTTAGGCAACACTCTGTATAAAGACGGATTTTGCGAACAATTACACTTACACAAACATAATCTAGACTCGAAACAACACTGAACCCAACCTTTTGCTCAGCACCCACGCAATTACACTGAATAATTTTTTATACATCTTAACGGAGCAACTTTTAAAAATATTTAAGTCATCAATAGCCACAAAAGAAAATTAACCGTATGAATAACAAATTCGGCCTTGTGTTATACAAGACCGAATTTGTTATACCTAGACATATTCTTAATGTGTCGGACCTAAATCTTATCACGGCCGAAACCAAAACAAAGAGATATTTATTCTAAAATAGGTTTTGGCCCAGACAGACTGGTACTACAACTCATCAAATCAATATGAATAGTGAGTCCGCACTAATAGTCGTGAAAATTGTTAAACTCAAATTTAATCAGAAGACGAACCGAGTAAATAAGAAAATTCATTAAAAATCTAAATTATGGCAACACTGATGCCAGTCGATCCGGCGTAAAAGCTTTTAATCAAAAACAATAAAGTAAGTAAGTCACCTGTAAGAAATACTCGAAGTCGCTCCGGTGACAGTTGCCCTCGGCTGCAAACGTGTACTTGTGGAAAGTGCCGTCTTCACATATCACTAAAATTATAAAATGGACAGCTGTAATAATAGCAACAGTTTCGTATCGTGTATAACATTGAGGTAGTGGTATAAGAAGAGGCCTTTCTCAATAATGAGCTGCTATTATGAACGAATACTTATAATACCAGCCTGTTTACTGTCCCACTGCAGGGCAAAGGCCTCTTCTCATATAAAAGAAGGATGGATTAAAAAACCAGTATTGCTTGTAAAGCTCAAAAAGGTCGCACGGCCGCGAGCGGCTGCATGCATCTTGTCAGCTGTACTATCTGCGGGTGCTCGTCAGGTCATTACATGCTGCTACCCGCTGCCGGTCTTTGCCATTCCCTTTGGATCGGCTCTAAACGTGAATAAGACAAACGGCCGACTGGTTGAACGTTAAGCTGCGGGCAGTAGTTACCGATGGCGGTGTTGTCGTCGCTGAAGGCGCAGAGGGCGCGCGTGTCGGGCGGCGCGCGCGCGGCTGCCACGCGCGCGCCGCGCGCCGCCCACACGTGCAGCGTGCCCTTGTCCGACACGCAGCTCACCAGCGAGCCCGACTGGTTGAACCTTATGCTGTACGTAATAAAGATCTAATTAACGAGAAGCTATTTTTAAGCTCTGGTCAGACAGTTGGCGGAGCGGGCGAACGGCGACGCGATGACAAGGAAAAAAGGAATGTCAAGCTAGAAAACGTTACACAGCACCGTTGTCGCACTGTGCGTCTTTTATGCCAACTAGTACAATTTACAACTGCTTGAGTCGCATCGGCGTCGTCCCGCTCCGCTCGTTGTCTGGCCAGATTTTTAACGTTTTGTTGCATTTCACACAATGATTTGGGACTAAAAACACAAAACGAAATGGGCAGCTAGAGTAGAAACGGCTTGATCAAAGGAGGGACAAGCCCAGTGCAGTAAAAATGAGGTAGGTATTATCATGGTGTTTGTTCTCAAAAACCTGTTTCAGATAGGCAATTAAGTGGCAGCAACGGCGGCAAAATAGTTGGATAAGGTTTTGTGAATAGATCAGTTTCTTACCAATAGACATCAGCGTAATCAGACCCTCGTCGCAACTCGTGCAACATGTGTTTAGTAGTGGTATCCCACAGACGGATGATGGTGCCCCGTTCAGACGCCGTGGCCAGCCGGGCGCCGTTACTGGACAGACTGAGGCACACCAGCTCGGTCTGGTGACAGCCCATCACCGCGGGCGATGATGAGTGGGCGCCTTTCACTGCACGAGTCACGTCCTAGAAAATCGAAGTCTTTTCTTACGGCCCGAATCAATTTAGCAAAAAGTCAGGTAATTCGCCCACGAGCGTGTTAAAATCCTCACGAACAAGTTAATGTTTGTACTTTCTTATGTCAGTTTTAATGGTAATTAAATAAATATTTCTTTTCAATTAGCACTTATTTGGTAGTTTGTCTTCTTTCAAAATCAAACTTTGGGCGTACATACCTAATCTAAGATCTTCATGGTTTTGGTTCATCAGTGACTTTGAGTATAATAATATGTCTGTTCTAGACTACACAAATACCTCGCCGTTCAACAAGAGAGTACCTACTGCTACTGGAAATATTACCGCTTTACTGTCAAAAAAATCATAGGATTACCACTTACGAGTAGCTGTAGCGATCCTTTCCTATGCGCGGGCGCAGCCAGTAGGTGCGGCGCGGCAGGTTCGCTTGCGAGTGCACACAGCGGCCGCGCCCCCAGCCGCGTGCGTACTAGCGCCACACGCGACAGCGATGGTAGCGACAGCACCTGAATACTCGACGACAGCACTACCGCCACCCTGACGTCACACAAATTACGTCACTGTTTTTTTGCCTTTGGAAGTTTTCAAAACTATATTTTGACGTCAGAACATGTACACATACGTAGAAGCATTTCAAAACTGACTGAAATAAATTACAATACCTACATATAAAATTGTTGAGAGAGTAAAGTTTATGTTTAGTAATTTAATTATATAATGTACCTAGACCATCAATACTATACTGGGTGAACCGGAAAGCGGGACGTTTATTGAAATGGGCAATAGCTACGAACATGCTCTATTTTCTATTTAAAGGAAAGAAAAAAAAGAAAAAGTATTAATTCTGTCCAGAGGCGATATACAAAAACAGTAAGAATACATAACAAACAAAATAACATTTCAATAATTGTGCTAAACATTAATATTATTTTTTTATTTAAATGAATCGTAACCTATGTGCTGTGTTCTCTTAATATTGCAGAAAAATTGTTAAGACGAGACAGCCAAGCCATTGCTGACCACCAAGGAGGAAAAAGGATCGATTATAACAGGGTATCCAAGAGCTCCAGTTTTTAAGAATTATTATATTTTTAATAAAAAATTAAGAAAAATAAAATATAATCTAGTAAAAACAATAATGGGACACTTAACGAGAACATTAAATTCTTAACAATTTATTAGGTTAGTCAGTGAAGGTTGCCTTTATCTTATCATGTTATGAGTGGATACATTTTGCTAATGTTAATGTCTATTGGACTCAGTCACGTTTCTCATTTTAATTTGTACTGCGTAATTTACACAAATCTTCTGTCTAAGTACCGATATTGTCAGTATCGCTTAGTCCTTTTTGAAACCTCAATTTTAGATGTTATTAATAAAATGACAAAACCACAGTTTTATTCAGGTACATTCGGCCAAAAATGTGGTCTTTCACCATACGTTTGGAGTAGTTTACCAGATTCTCAATTCACCAGATTCGCAACTCGCCAGATTATCAACGCACCAGATTCGCAATTAACCATAAGTATAATCAAAAACAAATTTAATTTAAATAGTAGGTATCTATATTTTTAAGCACCAATAAAATAATAATCAGAAAAACAGAAGACAGTCGTAAAATCTTAATCTCATACGAAAAAAAATCAAATGAACATCGCGAAACAAAGGAGCATCGCTTTCGGAAATATTTTGGTAGGTACGGGATGTCGAAAAACTAGTGCTAATATGTTTATACAGCCGTTGTAGTGACAATGATAACGTACAGGTGTAATTATCGTGGGAGTAATAAATTAGTTATACTGTAGTCATGCTTATGTAGTACATACTTTTTATAATATGACCTTACAACTTATTAAAACAATTGCAAGTAGTCTATTGATAGTGATACGCATTTTCTGTTTGATAGTACTAAATCTGGTTAATTGCGAATCTGGTGAATTGAGAATCTGGTAAACTGCACCTGAGGGGTTGAGCTTCATTCGAACGTCATGAAACAACAAAGCCGGTTTTTTTACACTTCGTTAGATAAGAAGTTATAATTCAAGTTCATTATCTCACTTGTCCTTCCTAGCTCGTAGCGCTCTGATGGGCGACTTGAAGAGCACCTCAGCGCGGAAGGCCCGCTGCTGATCGTCGAGCAACATGAGGCTGCAGGGGCGGCGAGCTTTTACTAGCAGCAGCCAGTTTGTGCGGAACACCATCTCGCATAGCGACACCTCACCTAACTCCTCCTTACCTGGAAATATATGGATATATTTAATAAATAACAAGATTTTTCTCTTGTTGCCCAATTGGACGTAAATGGTAACCAGCGCTCGTAGCCTTCTGCAGATGCAGGCGCTAATAAGTTTTATGCTAACATCGCAGTTTTAAGACTGTTCATACCTCGTACATCAGCGAAAGAAATGAACGCTGGCAACAAACAGTTCCGAGGTAGATAGAAAAATAATAAGTATTAAAAATGCAACAGTTTTTATTAAATTAAATTGTCTATAAAAAATCAGTCTAGTCATAAGCGGTCAATAGGATTGGGTAGTGGTGGAAATAATAACAATTGCAATCGTGGTGCTGTAGACGTATATTATATTACCCATGAACGAGTATTGTACTTTTGATCCCGCTGCAGCGAGATCAAAATTACCGGTTTCCAGTTTTCATTGTACTTTTACTTATTCATCCGATATCGACAATTTACTTAGTTATACAATTTTTGAAACTTGCAATCCAAATATAATCATTTTCGAAAAACGCAAGCATAGTCCACAAGTTATCACTGATACGAAAATCATGACTTTAAATTTTTGGTACCTATGTGTAAATTACGTTCCGAAACGCTTGGCACGTAACGTAATATTAGCTTGTCATTGTTCGCTTCGTTGTAACGCATTATATCAACAATAATAAGCTAAACTATGCGAATTTATTTACATGTTATTTGTACTAGAAGTATGTACAAAATGGTTTGCAATCAGTATTTAGACTATTATTTTCTAATGTTTGACTAAATTTAAGCAATTTATATTAGGTGGATGGATAGCGGTGTCTAAAATAAAAACTAGTGAATGTACTAGAAATACTGAAACAATGGCAAAAACGCAGTAGGGTTAAGGCCTTAAAACTTTTTCGTGCTATATATAATTACGAACAATTATAAGTAATTTTAGAGAGTGATTTTAGAGTACATTATTGAAATATCTCACATAACCAAATGAAATGCTGCAGAGGTTATTGAACGAAAACAAATTAGACCTTGTGTTTAGGTACTGTTTACATGTCACATGACAGTTTTTTATCGAGTTTATTAAATCACCGCTAAACCAAAAAAAATTTTGGGCTCAGATCCTGCAAACATACTCGTAAGGGAAAGCCCTGGCCAATTAATCCGATGACCTCAAAAAGTTATCTTCAATAGCCTGTATGCTCGAAGCGGAGAAGTCTTATGACGTAAGCTGGAAGAGGTCTTTATTTATCAAAAGACTGAAATAGGCTGATTGGTTCAAATCATGCAATATCTTACGTCCAAACATAATTCTAACTATAGGTAACTGCCTCTGCCGACATGCCAGCAGTTTACCAAGATGACAATTAGGATAGTGTCCATTTCTAAACCTTACTGACTGCTTCTCGTGACACAGAGCGAAGTCATAGAGGCAAATTAATAGAAAAACATTGTCTGTAATTAGTACAGACTAATCTCGATGATGTAATCGCAGTGCGAACAAGGGGTTTTTGTCTCGATTCTAATTTCAACGTTACAGTGGCTATAGAGCTCCTGTCTTATACGAAATTTATTTAAGTTTTATAACAATTTAAAAATAAGTAAGTCAAGTAAAAATATATAAGTCCTAAAGTAAAATTCTTAAAAGTCTAGCATGCGTAGTTCCGGCGATAAACATTTTGGATTGTTTAAACGTAAAATTAAATTAAAATTAAACAATTTGTGATTTTAGCCGACCGAGTGACCTACATACATTTTGCAAGTAGTTATCAAGGACGGATATTTTATAAATTATTAAAAAATAGCTTCATTCATTTGAATCTGATTTTTTGTTAGAAAAGGTAAAAGAAAACATATAATCCCAGTTTATGAAATATAAAAATGCATTATAATAAAAACAATACTGCATCTAATATTTGATGATAACTCTGACCGAAAATGAGGACAGTCTAGTTTAGACTCTTTGGAAAACGGCGGTCGCGTAAGGGTAACATAATTTTGAATTTTGGCCAACAAATAATTGATAAATAATAATTGAATTCAAACAAATACATATATTATGGTCGATCCTCAGTAATTTTAGCTGAATTGGATCCACGAAGCAATCACTTATAATGTTTCACATTATAACCTCAATGAGAAGGCAGAAACGTTATCCCGTTTCGAAGACAATAAGAAACACAAACTGCAAAGCTTAACAAAATTAGCTTGTTTTCGCAAACGTGAGTCATACTGCATATAACAAGTGCGACTTATATACGAGTAGGTACGTATCACCGCAATTTAACAATAAGACTTATTAGTTTTATTTTAAACAAGAACTGTTGCCGAAATATAAAGTGATAATGTCTTACCAAGGGATGTAAAATTTTAAGAAAAAGTCGTTGTAACGAAGACGTTTTAGGATGGGCGTAAATTTTTTGTACAATAAGTACAATTATACATCCTTAAAAACTGCATGAAATGATAATGCACATCAAATCGTTTATAAATTACACTGGTTTTACTCAGTCATGAAGCACGTGTTATAAAATTACACCTCAAAACCTAAAGTGGTATGCAAAGTTTTTTTTACGTCTTGAAATTCGTCGTGAATAATTGTCATAAGCGTGTTTAGTTTTAGTTTTTTACACAAAAAATGAGTCTCTTTTATTATATATAGTATAATAGCTGTTTCACATACTGCCTTTATCATTTTCGTAGCAAGGAATACATTGAGGAGTGAGTGCTCTGGTCAGTCACTGTGAGTGTACTGCTCGTACACTCACAGAGCTATATCCAGAAGTACACTACAATTTTTTCAATCAATCGATTTTGATAGCTGTATCGTCTTTGCTAGCTACTTCTTATGGTTCTAACCAACGAACTGTTTTTACACAAATGTCTGGCATTTTCTTCTGGTCATCATCTTGAAATTCACAATTATCATACATTTGAGTTTGATAGTAACGTTAGATTAAATGTGATTAGGGACGAACTTATTACACCAAGCACACTGAGCTATTCTTGACAGAAAAAGGGGATACCATACGAAAGAAATCATGCATTGATTTATGCATAAAAAATTGCTGCAATAAATCAATTTTGGCATTAGTTCAGATGAGATTTCAATCAGTGCGGGTCACTCTAAATATAGAAGTTCATTCACTCGTACATGCTTCAAAGTTCGTACAAGTGTTCTAAAAACCTCGAGTGGTATTGACGTTGAATTTAAGCAATTGTAGCTTGCACTACAGACGTCATATTTAACTTAGGTATATTACATCCTGCGATATAATATATATTTTTTCACAGCACATACTTAACGCAAACATCGATGTTTTTTCATTTAGTAGCAGATTATTGACCCACTGCAGGGTAATGGCATTTTCAGGTCAATCTTTATAACACGGTTAATTAGTGTATGAAACCTATTACAATTTATGACTATTATTAGATAGTATTATTGAACTACTGCAGAGTCAAATATTCTTGATTTTAGGGTTGTATTTACTTAAAGTCCAGGTACGGTCCTTTTTTTGACCATATCTCAATAATGAGCAAGATAAAGCCGCATTGGCACTTTTATCTAGCAGCTTGAAAAGTCCCCTGCAGCAATATAAGTCTGCTATGGCAGTGGTCACCACTATGTGGTAACTACAGTAAGAATATAATAATATTACGCAGGCAAGGCTGCTGCCTACTGTCTAATATTCGCTTTTAAATTCACCTACAAGAAGATAGGGGCGGGTCTGGGCCTACGCTTTCACGGTTTCCTATACGACATGCTAGCATGGTAGCATAGGTGCAGGCCTACCCTACCATCTCCTTCTGAGACGGTAGGGGGGCGCTGGTCTTGGGAGTAGCGCAGGTCGCTAAGATCCCCAAGGCAAGTTCGGTGGACTAACCTTCTCGAGGTTGCCAGCCCTGTTGTTGGTCTAGTTCACTCTGAAATAGACATAACTGAAACCACCGAGCGCTTTTTAGATATATTACATGCATGTATGTCTATTCATATCACTCATTTATATATGTATTAATATATAACCAATCTAAGGTGTGATCCGAACCGTGCCAAGAGATGCATGGCTGAGGGTGTGCTCAGTCGTCAACGGTGGCTACTCGACACCAGGACGAATCGGGTAGTATTTTAGTCCTCCCTTCGGCATGCGGGGCTCTGCTGTTGGGCATTTTTTAGTTCCCTAGCTACTCGTGGGAATCATATGGATGAAACCGCTAAAAAACAATTAAAACCGTCTTCTCCGGTTAGAGAACAGTTCTCTCCTCTATTAGGGGAGACTATAGTACTTATGGAGGAGGTTCTATTAGCCTCTCCTCAAAGTACCAATATGACGTTGGAAGGGACTAGTCCGGCTAAGGCAGGAGGCTCCTGTGACTCTGCTCCAAAGACGGAAGAGAACCCGAAACGTCATACCAAGCTAAGTGGTGCAGCACGGAAAAGATTCCGAAGGCTATTAGCAGCCAATGTGCAGGTCGACGACGCCCGCAAATTGGCTATAAAGCCTTGGAAGGAAATTCCAATCACCAACCTACCTCCAGACCCGAAGGCCAAAAAAAGGCCTAGGTCGGAGGAAGAATCTCCAAAGGAGCAGCCGAAAAAAGCTCTCCGTGCGGAGGAGCCCGTAACCAAGCGCAGCTTCAAATTGGTCGTTGAGCAAACGCGCGTGGGTATCAGAAATCTGAAACCCATGAGCGAAGACCAAATGAAGCTGGTGCATCGCTCCCTGACCCTGGCGATGTTAAACATCGCTGACAAGGGAAAGGGGCCTAAATTTACGGGCTTTACACACAGACCAGGGTTTATTATTGTCACTTGCGAGGACCAGGCTAGTCTCAAATGGCTGTCTGACAAGGTCCCCAGTATAAAACCCTGGGATGGGGCTTTGCTCTCGATCGTTCCGGAGGGGGAATTACCAAAGCCGACGGTAGGGACCATCTTCATCCCCAGCACTGAGGCAGAGTCGCTAGACGAAGCTACCCAGCTGCTGGGGATACAGAATGAAGGGCTAAACACCGAGCTTTGGAGGGTCGCGCACAGTAGGGTTGAGGGAAATGGACATGTGGTGTCCTTCTTCCTGGATGAACCCTCTGTCTCGGCTCTCCGGGCTAGGAACTTTGAGGTGGCTCTTGGTTTTAAGAAGCTTATTTTTAAGATCAGGAACGACCCAATGGTTGGCCCTTCAACAGCTGCTCCTGTGGGACCTCAGCCTTCTACATCGAGGGGCTCTAAGAGGCAAGACAGGGCGAATCCTGAAGTGCGGTCAGCCGCGGCCAAGGAGACGCCCAAACCAGCGCCTCGGAGCAATGAAAGGCCTGTGGAACCACAGCCGAGCACATCAAACAGGTGCCCAGTCCTTGTGAGGCAGGAGAGAGTCGCGACCACGCCGCAGTCTGCTGTGGCTAGGGGGTCTCAAAGGACAGTGCATCGGGGTAGAGGCGGACATAAGCCTAGGGTAGCAGTTTCCCAAGGCGAATCAGAAAACGCTTGGCGTACGAGCCGAGGACGGTCGCGTCCTAAGCCTGTACGCACCAAGCCGGCGGGAAACTGCTAGCGGCTACCCAGGTGGGAGTGGTGAGGGTCCTGCAAGCCAACCTCCACCATGCTGTGGCAGCAACTGCGGTAATGGAGTGTTGTCTTGTTGAGGGCAAAGCTAGCCTCGCCTTGATCCAGGAACCTTGGGTAGCAAATACTCAGGTTTTAGGACTCAGTGCTGCTGGTAAGATTCTCAGTCATAACAATGGCAATAGACCTAGAGCCTGTATTTTATTCAATAACCTTGTTGACTTTTTACCGATTACAGAAGTTTGCAATGACGACTTGGTAGCTGCTTTTGTCAACCTCAAAGGATGGAATGGGGCTAGGGTGATAATGTGCTCTGCCTATCTATCTGGAGAGAGAGACAACCCGACAGAAGATTTGGCGAAAGTGGTAGATTATGCCACCAAACACAACGCCGAGCTACTAATCGGATGTGATGCCAACGCCCACCACACATCTTGGGGCAGCACAGACATCAACACAAGGGGTGAGTTACTTTTTGACTTCCTTATCTCTAACCATCTAATAACGCTAAACGTAGGTTGTAAACCAACCTTTGTTACCCGTACTAGGCAGGAAGTATTAGATATCACGATCGCTACGACTAACTTAGCCAGACACATTAAAAACTGGCAAGTCAGTAGTGAAAACTCAATGTCAGATCATAGGCATTTAAAGTTTGAGATTAGGGCTGCTCTAGACACCCAAATCACAACATACAGGGATCCCAAATTAACAGACTGGGTTGACTTCAGGAGTCAACTCAGGCTTCATCTTGAATCCTTTCCTAAAGCCATCAGATCAACTGAGAGTCTAGAGACTGCTGTGACAATCTTGACAGAAGGCATACTTAAAGCCTATGAAGAGAGTTGTCCGCTCAAGACAAAGACCTCAGTAAGGAAGGTACCTTGGTGGAACTCAAAGCTGACGAAGCTTCGAGATAAAACCAGGAAATTATTTAACAAGGCTAAACAGACTCATATGTGGGAGATCTACAGTAAAGCCTTGACGGAATACAATAAAGAGATTAGGAAAGCGAAGAGAGAATCTTGGAGGAAGCTCTGTGAAGAGATCAATAGTCTCCCACAAGCAGCAAGACTTCATAAACTGCTCTCAAAAACGAAACCTAATCAGATTGGGCTCCTTAAAAAGGACGATGGCTCCTTTACGAATAACGTAAAGGAGACCTTAGAGTTGCTGGCCACGACCCACTTTCCTGGGTCTAGTGTAAGGGACTCGACATGTCAGCAGCCAGTGCCTCACAGTAAACCTCGCAATGAGGACTGGCGCATGGCTGCAAAAGTCGTAAGACCCAGGCAAGTCCAGTGGGCCGTTGACTCCTTTAAACCAAATAAAGCGTGTGGTGAGGATGGAATAAAACCTATGTTCCTACAACAAGGGATTGACATCCTTACCCCCTATCTGATCAAAATCTACAGGACGAGCCTCGCCTGGGGATACGTACCAGAACAATGGACTTTGGTCAAAGTCATATTTATACCTAAAAATGGAAGGAAAGATTATAGCCAGCCAAAGTCTTTCAGACCAATAAGCCTCTCATCATTTCTACTAAAGACAATGGAGAAGGTTATAGACAGGTATATTAGAGATGTAGCTTTGGATAAATACCCAATCCATCACACCCAACACGCCTATCGCAAGGGAAAGTCGACAGAGACTGCCATCACCAGCCTCATCGACAGGGTGGAAAAGGCTACAGAGGACAAGGAAATAGCACTATGCGCATTCCTCGACATTGAAGGAGCTTTTGATAACTCACCAACCACACTGTTGGTGAATGGGCTGATAAGTAAAGATGTCGACCCTACAACGGTGAAATGGGTGAATTCAATGCTTGCACATAGGAGTGCAAAAATAGCCCTTCATGAAATCGCAATTGTAGTATCTACAGCAAGGGGTTGTCCACAAGGTGGAGTTCTATCGCCACTACTCTGGACCCTTGCTGTGGACGAACTCCTAGTTGATTTGGCAAAACTTCAGATTGATGCGCAAGCCTATGCAGATGACTTGGTAATTATAGTCAGAGGATTTTGTCAATCAACTATCTCATGTATTATGCAAAAGGGACTGAACACTGTTAGCAGGTGGTGTGTCAAAAGTGACCTCTCCGTTAATGCTGACAAAACAGTAATCGTACCTTTTACACAAAAGAAGCGATTGGACAAACTAACAATGCCAAAGCTTAATGGTAAAACGATTGCGTTTTCCACAGAAGTCAAATACTTGGGCGTCACAATCGACCAAAAGTTGACTTGGAATTCACACTTGGACAATGTACTAAAGAAAGCCAAGATGACGATGGGAATTAGCGGCCGTATGATGGGCAGCAATTGGGGCATAACCCCTAGAACAACTATTTGGCTGTACACTGCCATTGTGAGGCCGATCATTACATACGCATCAGTTGTG
Organism: Parascotia fuliginaria; assembly: GCA_963082885.1. Classification (NCBI taxonomy): domain Eukaryota; kingdom Metazoa; phylum Arthropoda; class Insecta; order Lepidoptera; family Erebidae; genus Parascotia; species Parascotia fuliginaria. Next base: position 9,858,063 of record OY720184.1, read on the forward strand.
TGGTATAACAAGACGCGTCAAACGACCACCATAAAGAAATTAGACAGCTTACAGAGAACTGTCTGCCTCATGGCCTCGGGAGCTATGTCGACTAGCCCCGGAATGGCGCTAAATGCTTTGCTTGGATTACCGCCTCTTCATGTATTCATACAAAAAGAGGCGAAAGCTAGCATGTACAGGGCTCATATCCAAGGCAGAAGCAATTGGATCTCCCAGAAGTTGAGGACTATACAGAACTCAATACTGGAAATACCAATACTTTGCATGCCTACGGATGCCACCCTACCCCGGTTTGTATTTGGAAAACAATACACAATAGAATTGCCATCTAGGGAAAACTGGCTCGAAGACCAGATATCTTTTGAGTCTGGTTGCCTAGTATGGTATACCGATGGCTCCAAAATAGGACAAAAAGTAGGCTGTGGAATATATGGGGAGCGACCAAAGCTCAAAAAAAGCGTGTTTTTGGGACAAAACGCCTCCATCTTCCAAGCAGAAGTATACGCCATTGTGGAATGCGCGGAAGCCAATCTGCAAAAGCGCTACACCAATCAGACTATATATATAAATTCTGATAGCCAAGCCGCTCTACTAGCACTGGATTCGAACGTAGTAACATCGAAACTAGTTGAAGAGTGCATGGATCGTTTAAACTCTCTAGGTAATATGAATAGAGTAGTTCTCAGATGGGTACCAGGTCATGCAGGTGTCATCGGTAATGAGTGCGCCGATGAACTTGCGAGAGCGGGAGCTAATGGGACTCAGCAGGGCCCAGAGCCCTTCTGTGGAATACCAAAAAGCCTAGCTCAAAATGCCCTTACAAACTCATGCATCGAAACAGCCATCAAACTCTGGTCGGAATCGCCAGGAATGAACCACTCTAAAGCCCTGATCAAAGGCTTTAACAGAAGGTACAATAACCTTATCCTTGCGTTGAGTAGGAACAATCTACGCATTGTGTCAAGAGCCTTGACAGGTCATTGTTGCTTAAACAAGCACATGCATAATCTAAGGCTAAGCGAAACACGCACCTGCAGGCGATGTAAAGAGGCAGATGAAACGCCCCTCCATCTTCTGGGGGAATGTGGCCCGCTCATACACAGGCGTCAGTTTCTTCTAGGGAAACACACTCTGGGCCCTGAAGAAATTAAGGAGCTCACCCCTAAGCAAATACTGCAGTATATCATAGCTGCAGGGTTTAGTGGTGAACTCTAGCTTGATAAAGCGGCGATCACAATAGACCATTCATGGTCGCAGTGACATTATAGCCGCATCACAGAAATAAAAAAAAAAAAAAAAAAAAAAAAAATACAAGAAGATACGATGTAAATCCATATCAATACCACACGGACGACATTCGTAGGTATCAAGTAACAACCCGGAAGAAATACATTCAAATATCCCACCTTTATTTCTTTAAATATGTATATGTTTGGTAACGTTAAACACGTTAAGATATTCAAATTTATACAACCAACTGGTAGTGTTTAGACCGAAATAGTAATAGACTAATCTTTATTCACAGGTTTGATTTGACTTTGTTGACTGTGGTCTAGTCGTTAAGGCCATTGCTTCACTACTACTGTTGCGTAGAATCCGAGACTTTTACAGCTGCTTTATTCGAAACCGCTTGCAAAGTTTTCGCACTTATTATATAACACGCATTTTACACATCCTATTGGAGACTTGGATTTGGACTCACAATATCTTCCTTTCGAATAGAACTCAAAAGTCAAAAGTTTTGACAGCGGACGATAGGGCAGTGCAGGCGACGCCACGTGAAGAACTAACTAATATTATGATAGAAGACGTCACACAGCGCTAGACGTGACGTCTTCTATATCAATTAGTACAATCAACCGCATATGTCGCGTCAACGCCAAGCTAGACAGTGACGCGACGTAAGCGGTTTTAAGCTAAGCATCCGATGCGTAAACTTTCTTTTTACATTTGGTGCCTAAGGATCGTTACCTATACCTACCGACGGTTATACGGTTGTATAAGAAAATAGGTAGATAGGTTCATTTTGTTGAGGCCTATATCATTTAGATATAGAGATGGTATTATTGGTTCAAAACTTACTGTAGTGAGCTTTTTCGACAAGTGGTTCCACATTGTAGACGCGCAGCCCGGTTTTGAGGCAGCATGTGAAGCAGCCTAGAAAAAAATATGTAAAATTATTTATTATTTTGGTAGTAGGTTAGATAGACTGGGCTGGTTCAATCAGAGATGTATTTCTATAGAAATTTTGTGGTGATATGCTATACATAATGTATATACCCTTAACTCGGTATGGATTTTACCACTTTGTTTTGTAAGTAAAAGTGCTTTGGACCAAATTATCTTGGGCCTTGGGCCTCGCTGTTATGTTTTATATAATGTATATTATAGTCTTACTCTTAACACTGTCTCTGCCATGCTTAATAAAACAGTCTTGTTCTTAGACAGCTAAATAGATTTATACAAAAATAGCTTCGCGGAGCGCGGTTACACCCGCGTCTTTGGTTACTGCCCTGTTCCCGTCTCCAGTATCGGTGATGTTACATATGCTATAACCTTTCTCAAGAACTAATGCAAAATAATATTTAAATCTGACTGGTAGATTCTGAGTTTAACTCAAACAAACAAATAAACTCTTTCGTTTACATGTCTCTCTGGGCTTGCGGCTCCTACCTGGTTATGACAATCATATCAAGATATAATTTTGCCTAAAATCTACTCCATGTCAACAACATGTTTATTATTTCATAAACATTGGATCAGTAGTTTTACACAATAAGTTTACAAACAAACATTAAGTACTTTATGAGCATATCAATTAGATATGCTTCATCATTATTTTACTGATTTTGTAAATAATTACAAACACAGGAGTTAACAATAGTTATTCTGTTGTTGTGTTGTGTGTCTATATGTGTTAAAGCATTTTTTTATAAAAATAAATTAAATAAGTAAACAAAGCAGTATTAAAAACGATAGAAATATGGGTAAGGAAAATATAAGTTCTCTCGCAGAGAAGTTACGAGAAAAAACATTTGACAATTTGTAATGTATTTGATAAAGCCGCCTGTTTATTAATTTGGAATAATTAATATGAAGTTGTATTGAAATAAGTTTTATGCACTTTGAAAGACATACCATGTATTAACAGGTTCCCTGTCCCATGTATCATATATGATTCATAACAATTAAATAATAATAATAATAATAATAATAATAATATTCTACCACATGCACACAGCGCCATTTAGCCCCAAATTAAACAATTATATTTGCTTGACAACTGATATACTACTTATATACTTTTTTTTTTTTTGTAAATACATACATATTATAGATAAATTACACCCAGACACAGAACAAACAATCATGCTCATCACACAAAGGTTTGTCCTGGGTGGGAATCGAACCCACGACCTTCGGCTTAGCAGTCAGGGTCACTAACCATTAGACCAACAGGCCAGTCATAAATTGAATTTAATTGAATTTATATTGTGTCTCTTATTTATGGGTTAAACTGCCTTGAGGTCACCACAGAGCTAATACTTCAGAAATCCAGATAGTTTCAGAAAGAACAGAGAACATCAACAATATAAAATATTGCCGACTTAAAGACCTACATAGATTTCATAAACAAACAGATACAAACCATTCACTGACTTGTTAAGTTATAGAAAATAACCCATTATACCATATCTTTTGTGAGCCATCATTCATATTACATAGAAATACTTACAAGTAACATCATTGAATGAGAAATTTTCTATGTTACATTATGGTTAATTTTTTTTAATTACATATTTCAATATGTGTTCAACAAAGTGTTTATAGATTTGTTCATGTTAAACGTCTATTTATAATAATGTTAATTACCTTGAATATTGTACCCCATTATATACTGAGAACAATAAAAAATAAAACATGATGATAAAAACTTATCTAATTTTTGTTGTTTCAAACTAAGTAATAATAAATAGAATTGCAGAATTAAATGTTTTTAGATACTTAACAATAATGTTAAATAACATTAGTATTTTGTAAAAAATAAATAAAAATCAAATAACAGCTGTTCGTCAAAACAATGAATCGAAATTAATGACGTAGGTACGAAAACTATTGAAAATTGCGTTTTACATTTCAAGTACATACGCAAGTGTATAGTACTAATGTAACCAACGCCCAAACAATAGCGAGCGAACTTACGACGAAAGAAAATTGCGCGTGGGCGTCTTACTAAAAATATAAACAACACGTGGAGCACTTTGAGGCGCGAGTAGCGTGGTTTCGAGCGAACGACAGCGCCGCGCTAGGGTCCTATAACGCACCACCCCACACGCGACACCACACAACCCAGTGATAGCAAGCAACGCCACTTATCACAAAAACACCAAATCTACCTGAGGAGAACAAAGAACTCAGGTTGACGAACTACCTAGGAAGTAACACAAACCTTGATCCTGGTTAAACCCCAGGCTCGTTATGCCACTGCTCCTCCGGCGCGCCATGTCTCTTCCACCGTGAATTTATCATAAACATTGAGTTGATTTTTTATTAGTTGTCTCAGTGGACATTTTCACGCCAATAATTTTAATACGCACATTTAAATTTTACATGTTCTCTCTGTGTGCTACACAGCTGATTTGATGACGGATGACAGGAAAACAACGATGTTGACAACTGAAAAAATGACAGATCAGTCAATTTATTGCCATGCTATGAAAAAAATCCATTCAAAATTTATTTAAGAAAATTTGATTAAATGATTACACATTTACAAAAAAAGTTATTATAATATTATTAAGACTTTAACAAATCACAAATCACGTATCTATATTAAGAAATCTTACTAAAATGATTTGCCCAAGTTCGTTGTTATTTTATATTAAATATCAAGTTGGTACTACCTGGATTTGAATTTTTTTTACTGGCAATGACTAACACTGGTAATAAAATAGTTAGTCAATTATTAGAAAATAGAAGAGAAAGGGAGCTGGCTGGACCCTAACAAGATTTGGGTTTATCTCCTACCTACAAGCTGCTTTGTTTACTTGTTTTTATTTTACTTGTGCAGCCTACCGTACATAATATGAGTTAAAAGCATGTTAAAAATTTGCCACATACCTGCATTATTTAAATCATGATTAAAATTTCTTCTGTGATTACTGCAAGAAGTGCTATTCATAAAAAATAATAGTGTCAAGAGTGAAAAAATATGAGAAGACCCCAAACCAATTTTTTGAGGTTTTGGTGAGCTCACACTAAAACCTCAAAGAATTGATTTTGGGGTACATAGTGCGCAGTGCACATCTCGTTTACTTAGGTAAAAAATTTATTGTTCCTTCGACTTAAGTTGGTACCTACATATGTTTTGTATGTAATTGGCGGATTTATTCAATTTGCCTGTGACTTATCGATATTTTTAAAACTTTGCATCCCATCCGTAGGGATAGGACATCCAACAATCTATGACCTATAGAGATATCAGAGAGCAAATATTGCCTTGGTCTGTTTCACAAACCAGTGCGCGTTCGTAGTCCAGAGTTGCTAACTGGGACTTTTATTATATAAAAATATCGTTTTAAACTTAATGAACTAAACCGATATTTCTTTTTTTAAAAAGCTTGTACACTAAAACCCCTATGAAAAAATAAATAGACTAAAAAAAAAGCTTGTACAAATCCAAAGTATTTTAGTTTTTTTATTGCATGTAATATTATGTATTATGTAATTTTTTATAGTTTACCGTTAAGAATAATAATAATTTTGAGTATATTTATAGTAAGTATATAATATAAGAGTATTTTTCGTAAATTTATTGAACAAAGTTTAATTCAGTATTTTGTACCAGCAATAGAACATAAAAACAGTAACTTTGACAGTCTGCCAACCAAACACAGTAGTTTGTTTTTCGTTTCCTTTTTTCTTTTGTAAAGACAGGGATCTACCCATACAGCCTTGCCATTGGTAGGTAGTTTTTTCGATATGATAATATATAATATATCTATATCGGCGCGCATGGTCGATATTGATATATCGATATCGGCGCACAGTCGATACTTAACGATAAATATCCATATTTTTAGGTGTCGATTCATCGATATTTATCGGTTTTCCGTTATATCGTTGCATCCCCAGATGTGCGATTCGCGAATATTTCTATTTTGTTTGAATTGTCATTATTAAGCCTTTAATTTCATTTACGTTGGCGAAGTTTGTTGATTTAAATTGATAAAAATATTATAAGTACCTAATACTATAATTTAAAGGTACGGTTAAACGGGGTGTCTAGGGATGCAGGGGCGAATAGGGACAAACCTGGGAATTTCGGAAGTCCCTGGTTTTATCGAGTATCGTAGACTTACCATGACAGTAAAATAGCTAATCAAAGTAAAGCTGTGAAAAGCGACAAAATTTGGTTACGAACAACTTTTTAAAATGGCAGGACATCAGGCAAGGTACTTTTATATGATATCAATACCTAACTTTGTGTTACTGATTTTTATGTCAGGTAAAAATCAATTACGAGGCAGCCCTAGTCGAATTACAATGTCACCTCCTTTAAGAATCGGCCACAGGTGTTTCTTTTTCTCTTAAGATTTGCTTTATTAAAAGCTTTATAAAAGTAGATTTAAGTGCAGTTTTAGTCACCAGAGGAGATATTAAAATAGTTTCGAATAATACAATAACGAACAAAATAGTTAAAATCTACTCCAAACTTTGAAATCGTTCTTAATCATCCCGTTTGATGGTACATACTTACTGTATTGTAATAAATCGTACCTCTGATCTCTGATTATATTTAGTAAGTACAATATTCAATGAGGATGTTTAGGAAAATTTTCGCTACTAGTTGGCGCCACTTTGTTAAAAGGTCTCCAATTTTGACAGTGGTATCAAAACTAATATTTTTCAGTCTTCATTTCGGAAATGTTAATGTTTATTTTACGAGATGGTTGATGTGTACTTGGCAGGATTGATGGCTGGCTGAAAATGCTGACATACATAATACCTAAGAAAAAACCGAAAAAACACAACTTCAAAATGTTTTTATCTTCCCTCATTGAAGAAATTTTTTCACAAATCAAATTTTTAGCTTCAAAAGCAGTTCTAAATTATGTAGGGTGTCAATTAGCTAAAGTAGTAATAGTTAATCTAAAAAACATTAATGTTTTAAGCTAAGGTAAGGAAATTAAAGATATGTAGGTATGACGTATACCTACCTGCGACAAATATTTGACGGATAAAATAATTTAAAATGTATTTTAATTCTTTCAGATCTGAAAATGGATTTCACAACAACTGTAAGTAATGACTACCAATGGCCATTTCCGAAACCAATCGTTGGCAAGTAAGTAGAAAAAAAATTTATATTCTAGTTAATAGTTCGCAGTGTTTTACTGACTGTATCTACGCCTGACTGTTTTAGCTTGGCAACAATTTATTTACCTACCCAATGGTAACGACTAAGGACAAAGTAGTTGTACATAGGAACCTAGCCCGAAATTGCTTGCAAAACAGTCACACGTCCTCCAATTACGCAATGAAATCGGTCATTGTAGTCATATTATTATATTGTGATGTAATTTAGTTTTGGGGAACTTTTGCAGTGTATTTTAATTTAGTAGTTTTCTCATGAGGTTTACCTTCACCGTACGTGCTCAAAATGAACTGCAAATACATACCAATTGACACAAAACTTAGGCACTTGCCTGTTTTATACCTCAACTTCTGACACAAGAGATCGATGTCGGATAACATCAGGCAAATTTCGTTTACAAGCGTATACTGTAGCTAAGATATTCTGGTACATTCTATTAGACCATGCGAGCCACCCAGCCCGGATTCTGCACCGCCAGTGCGTATAACACCAGTGGCTCCATACTGCCACTGCGATGCCCACTCGTACTCACCGCGGGTGGAACAGTACAAACAACTGTTGGAGAAGGAACAGAAGCTTTGCCAGGACTATGAACAGCTTAGGAGACAGGTAACAGTGTTAAAAAATGTTTGGTCGATTCTGGCGAATGGTCCTATAAACTAGGAGTAGATTCGCCTACATACGCCTTTAGCTTGTCTTCTAGAAATTATAATAATAATAATAAGCCTGGCAGTACCGGATTGAAAACGGCGTATTGCTAGAGCAAGGGTGCTTATTGACAAGCTAATCTGTTTTAGGAATGGAAATACACGTCCTAGAGTGATGCGCTTTGTGAACCAAGCATTTTCGGAGACAGGTATCAGTCCTCACAATTATTTATCGCGGGTCACAGAGCGCATCGACTTCCTAAAACAGAAGGTATATGCATGGGCTAACCGAATACGCAGATACAAAAAACGAATGGATCGTTATATGACCAATCGCATGTTTCAAAAGGACCAAAAGTGGGTATATAGGAACTGGGAGCGACCAAATCGTGAAGGTAATGGCGGTAATTTGCCAGATGCTACAGCTACAAGAGAATTTTGGAGTAGCATCTGGTCGGTCACACCGTGGGTGACTGGATGCGAGATGTTATGCGAACGTGTGAGCAAATTACAGAAATGGATAGCGTGGTCATCACAGCTGAAGACGTAGCTAATGCGGTCCGTCCTATGGCTAATTGGAAGTCACCAGGGATGGACAGACTGCACAATTTTTGGCTGAGATGGCTACGTAGCTCACATGTTCGACTGGCATCTCAATTTCAGTCCGCTATAGAGTGTGGTTCGCTACCAGAGTTCCTAACGACAGGAAATATCCATCTGCTCCTTATGGCAGGTAGTACTATGGAACCCAGTAACTATAGGCCGATTACATGTTTACCATCGGTCTATAAACTTCTTACATCCATTCTGCGAATCAAAATTACCAAACATATTGAGAAAAATTCGGTCATTTCTATTTCTCAGAATGGGTGTAGGAAAGGGGCCCGTGGTACTAAAGAGCTCCTACTTATCGACATGACCATTAACCAGCAGGTTTGCCGAAACCGCAAGGATTTGACGACATGCTGGATAGATTATAAGAAGGCATTCGATTCCGTGCCGCATTCATGGCTCCTGAGGGTGTTGGAATTATATAAGGTAGATCCCATCTTACGCACCTTCTTGGGGACTTGCAGGCGGCAATGGAAAACGGTCCTTACCTATCCGGAGTGTCGTTGAATTCAGGGTATTGGTGAACCGTTATGGATTAAGCGAGGTATCTTCCAGGGAGACAGTTTGAGTCCCTTATGGTTTTGCCTAGCACTGAACCCTCTTAGTTCAATGCTAGAGAGTTCAGGGCTAGGTTATAGATTGCGTAGAGGTGGTCAGATAATACTCCACTTGCTATTCATGGATGATCTGAAAATATTTGCACCAACTGAAACCCAGCTCAAAGAGTTACTAAAGATAACGGATAACTTTAGTAATTCTATTAGCATGGCTTTCGGAGTGGACAAGTGTGCAGTCATGCATGTAAAACGAGGCAGGGTAGTGGAATCTGATGGAATACAACTATCTGATTCCACTCATCTCAGGCCACTTCTAATCGCAGACACCTATAAATACTTGGGTATGTCGCAGTCGTTGGGCATTAAAGAGACAGATGTGAAACAATCATTACAGGAGCGCTTTTTCAGCCGCCTTAAAAAGCTATTGAAAAGTAACTTGTCAGGCGGCAACAAGGTGCGCACTACTCCTTCGGCATACTCAAGTGAACACAGACTGAATTGGATGCCCTGGATAGACGAGTCCGCACATTGTTAATCTCATACCGTATGCATCATCCGCGTTCATCCGTCATGAGGTTGTATATCCCGCGAAAATGCGGCGGCCGAGGCTTTCTAAATTCCAAAAGCCTCCTCAATCGCGAGATATGCAACCTTAGGGACTACTTTCTTAAGATGAGCGAGGATGTGCATCGTGATGTGGTTGTAGTGGATATTGGACTTACCCCGCTTGCCTTGGCTAAAAAGAACTGGCGCAGGCCAGTAGTATTCGGTGTTGATGATCGCCGCGTAGTATGGCAAAGCAAGGAGCTCCACGGAAGGTTCTTCCGAGCCTTACACGGTCCTGGTATGGACCACTCTGCTTCCGTGGCCTGGCTACGCTTCGGTGATCTCTTTGGAAAAACCGAAGGGTTTGTTTGTGCAATTGCTGATGAAGTTATCATGACGAACAACTACCGGAAATATATCCTGAAAGACGGCACTATTGACATATGTCGGGCATGTCATCGCCCCGGTGAGTCTCTCAGGCATATTGTTTCCGGCTGTTCGCGTCTTGCTAACGGAGAGTACTTGCACAGACATAACCAAGTGGCCAAGATAATCTACCAGCAACTTGCTTTGCGATACAAACTTGTGGACATCGAAGTGCCGTACTACAGATATAACCCTGAGCCGGTTCTCGAGAATGGTCGTGCGACATTGTACTGGGATCGCTCCATCATCACAGACAGGACTATTATAGCAAACAAGTCTGATATCGTGGTGGTGGATCGTTCCGAGCGCCTTGCAATGATAGTCGATATTACTGTCCCTCATGACGAGAATCTTATGAAAGCTGAGAAAGACAAACAGATAAAATATCTCAACTTAGCCCATGAGATTGTCGACATGTGGGATGTGGATTCGGCTGTCATTGTACCGATAGTTGTTACTGTAAATGGCATAATAGCAAAGAGCCTCGACCAACACCTAAAGAGGCTCGCATTAGGTGGCCCATCCACCTAATGAGTCAGATGAACACAGAATGAGTCAGTCAATCAAGAGCCAGATTCAGAAGGCCGTGCTGCTTGACACGGCACGTATTGTGAGGAGGTTCCTATCTCTGGAAGCCTAACCGCCGGTAGCTTGGACTCTAGTCACGATGCCGGTGGTAAACTATTTTTTATATTTTTAAATGTATATTTTTTACTTGTATTTAAAAATTTAAATAATATGAAATAATATGAAACGCACCGAACGGAAAAACGAGGCAGTCATGTTTCAACATGACTGTCTCGTTTTTTCGTTTGGAGCAGGATGAGTATGCATTTCCTTTCTCTTTATACAAACCTCTATGACGTTTTTTGACTCAAATGATGATGCAGTAGTATTTGTTAATATTTAAACTGTTTCGTTAAAAAGTACTTACATATTCAAGTTTATTTTTTTAAGATAGTTGCGATCATTGATATGAAGGGTTTTACAGCTGTCTCAGGCCCTTACCACCCTATTTGTTAGAATTGGTATTTCTGCTGAAAATACTTAACGTATTTCAAAAAACGGTGCCAATAATATGTAGCGTTGGTACCTCTTCTCCCCACAGTGGCGTCCTAAGTATTTTGCCTCTGACTCTTCAGTTGCTGGAAAGACGTAGCTATTCCTCTTGCTCTCATACTGCCTCTATATTTAAATAGCACTATTAAAATGTAAAATATGATTTCAAGTTAGCTAGGATTAATAAATATTTTACGCGTTTTTACAGATGGTGGATGTGACTAACGACATTTTGGATCACCCATGTGATGATCTAAATGGCAAAATAATGACGATGTATCAAGCTACATATAAAAAACGATGTAAGTGACTTTAGCCAAGGTTTTGAATTGAAACAGTGGACATATGGCTGTGTTTTCTAAGAAACAATCGTACGTTACGAGTTCTCTTGAGAAAAAAGAATATAAGAAAAAAAAAACAGGGAAGAGTAGTCTGTACCTAGTGATAAAATTTTAGTTTTTTACATTTTCGGCTATCTTGGCCGTTTGCAAAATTCAGCTGCCTTCCTCCCCTCTGCTTGTAACTCGCTACGACCATGGTGCTAATGGGTATTTGTTGAGATCATCAGATACTTTTGAGCGGATCTAATAGATCCTTGTAATTGTATAGTCGACTATCAAATTGCTTTACCATTCTTAGAATAGATGTCGTTTGCATATCACTAAACAATAATGTCTATTTTTGCTTGCGAGTTATCTCAGTACAATGAGAGTTACTGAGTTACTGTTGAGTCTTATTGAATTTTAATTTTGATGGATTTTTTTGTTAAGTGGCAAATATGTGGTTGACTTTACTTTTATTTTAACATACAACATTTTTACAGCATTTCCAGTGGCAGATTATAGAGAAATAATAGCGGCGTCTCAATCCAACGCGCCGATACAGATGGAAAGTAATCGATTAGGCATGCTGCGTTGTTACAAAGACCCCACACACTTCACAGACTCCCCGCCGAAAGTCAGACCTACAATTCAGCCACCAGGACCAGTTCATACAGGAGTTGTACCCAATTCGATAAAGTCCTACTTCACAGTATATCCTGGTAGGACGGAATATATGGATACGATAAGTGCTACAGGCAAGGCTTGCTTGCGTTCCATGCAGCGGTATACAGAACCCATGCCGTCTACGAGAAGACGAGCTGACGATCCATGCGTTTAATCACATTCAGTTTTGTTTGGATATTGTGTAACTGTAATATGTAAAGAAAGAAATAAATAAATAAGGGAAGATAATATTATGTCTTATTACGTACTTAGTACGTTTATCTAGTAAAATTGGATCTACCTATTCTCGTTGCGTTACCTTTCCGCACCGCTCGCTGTCTGTTCATGGATAGGGTTAAATGTGACATCAATCCAGAACATTTTGTAACCAATGACACGTTAATAGGTAGGTACGGATGCCTTAGTACGCAAGTTAGCCCTCATTTCGTAAGCATTTAATAATTTAAATTCCACTCAGTAGAACCTTTACACACACGCAACGTTAATCTTATGGGAATTTATTGAATTCAATAAAACCTCCGAGGAAAACTTCGACAATAGATTTTGATCAGCAAAATGTCTTTGATTAGGTTCATCATTTTGTATCTAATTAGTAATTATATACTCCTCAATTAAACTGCTTGATTTTATATATAACTCGTTAACTCAAGTTCTACGTAACCGACCGACTAACCTCCACACAGAGGACGGGTAACAGTGGTGTGAGAGCTCATATTTAAAGGTTAATTATATTTTTACAAAGTCAAAAAAAGTTTTTGCGAGATTTTAAGCCCAAGGACCACTGGCCCCTTAACACTTAACCTTAACGGGCCCATCCATACCTACAAACTTTCGCGTTTATACACCTACCTAATATTAATAGGATTGTGAGATTTGAATTTTTCATAAACTTTATTGAAGAAGGTTTTTCTCTTCAAGAACAAAGTCACTTGGTTCTTTAGGAGATAAACCATGCATAGAACCTTCCTGCCTTACTCGTATTGGTTAACAGGAATAGTTTGGCAGCCATATTCAACTATCGTGCAAATACACAACAAACATGACCTAATTAAACATTGTCCAAAGTTCACATCCTATTTGTAAAAAAGTAAATTGTTCTATTATAACGGGTGGCGCAAAAGTAAAGACCCTATTTGGTTCAGCTATAACATTTTTTCTAAATTAGAAAACTAGATTTAGATTTTTTTAAATGTATATTTGTGCCATTAAATTTCGTACCATTAGGATTTAAAGATGATGTCTTTTAAATGGTGACCTCCAGAGTTGATACACATTTGAGCCCTATTTATGACATTTTGCATAACTTGCCGTAACACTTCCTGCGATATGTTCGTTATTTCTTGACGAATGTTTTCTTTTAGAGCTGCGAGAGTCTGTGGCTTGTTCACATACACCCGAGATTTCAAAAAACCCCAAAGAAAGAAGTCTGGACTGGTCAGATCGGGTGATCTTGCAGGCCAAGGCAAATCGCCAAAACGAGAGATAACTCGGCCTGGAAAAGCGTCCCTCACTAAGTCCATAGTGTCGCGCGCTGTGTGTGCCGTAGCGCCGTCTTGTTGAAACCAGATGTGCTCCAGCCCCAATTCGTCCAAACTGGGTATCAAAAACTCACGTAACATGGTTCTGTAGCGTTCTCCAGTGACAGTAATCGCATTGCCTCCAGCGTCTTCGAAAAAATAGGGTCCGATCACTCTGTCAACACAGATGCCACACCATACAGTAACTTTTAGTGGGTGTAGAGGTGTTTCTTGAATAATGCGCGGATTATCAGTGCCCCAGAACCGAGTATTCTGCTTATTGACATGCCCTGAGAGATGGAAATGGAAACGCAGGAAGTGTTACGGCAAGTTATGCAAAATGTCATAAATAGGGCTCAAATGTGTATCAACTCTGGAGGTCACCATTTAAAAGACATCATCTTTAAATCCTAATGGTACGAAATTTAATGGCACAAATATACATTTAAAAAAATCTAAATCTAGTTTTCTAATTTAGAAAAAATGTTATAGCTGAACCAAATAGGGTCTTTACTTTTGCGCCACCCGTTACCTACAAACAATCGTCGTAAAACAATACATCACTGTGACTGTTTTATATAAACAAATTATTATTGACGCACAAGTCTCTTTTGTTCTTATTAAACTGTCTTGTTGATAAGCTATGGAGTACTTATCTTGGAGTATCACAGGAGAGTTGAATAGACCGGCGTTTCTTCGTGGCCAAACAATTTCGCCAAACTGATTCGGTTACGAGGAATTCTATTTCCTTGTGGCCAAACTCGAGAAATGGTAGAGTGGCCACTAGTAGTAAGCGCTTGGTGATCCCCTGGGGTATAGGAAAAGGGGATCAGTGGATCAATTGTACTAGGCTAGCAGAAGGTTGTAGGAGGTTTTTATGACCGAAATATATTTTTTTACATATAGTCTATTATTTCGATTCTTGGTTTAGGGTATTTACGTTGCTCTGAGTGGTCCACCTAATGATAAAAATACCTACCTACATGTTAACCAGAAAAAGAAAAACTGCTTCGGTTAATCAGCGGACGATCTTCACAATTGATTTCGGTATTTTATTACTAGTGTTAAAAGATCAGATCACAGATCCTTCTTTCTAAAAAGCAAGACGTTCAGCGAAAAAAGAAACAGTTAACACTTACATTGTAGTTATAAAATTACACTACGATTTATACTTTATATTAAAATGTCGAAATGATACAGTGGATAAGGCACTCGCTTCGTAAACACGAGGTAGTGGGTTTGCACCCAGGCAAGTACTAATTTGATTTTTCAAGACATATGTATTTTTTATAAGTTTATCTTGAACATTTTGGACTAACGGTGAAACCTAGACTTAAAAGTCTGAAATTGCCAATCCGCCTTGAGCAAGTTAATGCTCGTGACTTCTCTATATGAGAAGAGATCTTGGCCCTGCAGTGAGAAAGTAAACCTTCTGGTATCATTATACTTTATATGTAAAATAGCTTAAAAGGTTCTAGTTACTTAATCACGTTATCGTTCATAATTATTATTATTATTATTTATTTTTTAAAATATATTTGAAATATTTTAAATTACAAAAAATGTTGTATTGACAATAATATTAGAATTACAAGTTGTGGAGTATTAATAATTTTCAACCGTCTCTAAAATCATAAATACGTACCTATGTTGTTTCTTTTACGCAACATAATTAAGAAATGCAAATTCGATTATGAGATATTTAAGTATTCAAGTCATATTTGAACAAAAATTTTACTCAATCTGTTCACCTATATTATTGTAAACATGTTCGTTTTCAATACATTGTAATAATAATATTAAAATAATAATAAATTGATAATTATCAATGGCATTTGGTTTAATTATAACCTATATATCTGCGAATACTATAAGTAAGTAGTTATAATATAGCTGTATTTTCTATAATCTTCTGACAATTCCCTCGATATGGCGTTGTCTTCTTTCTGTATGGTCTGTGCTTGGCTGTATACATTTTGTTTCGTGCCTGGTGACTGGATGATAAAACTGGAGACGTTGTTTATCAGGAGCATCGCACATATTACTGTTACTATCTGAAACAAAAAGATAATACTTTAGTCATTTAGTCTAAATTACAGCATCAGTCTAAATACGTCTGCTGCAGGATGTGTTATCTAAGATCTCTTTCTTTAAATGTCTGGAGTGTCATAGCCCTCTAGGACTCTTAAGCTAACATAACGACAATGTTGGCGTTAGCTTATGTCAAACTTATACATTTTTTTATTCTGGCCTTTTCCATAATCGCTAGCGTCTTCAAGTCTTACTAGGTGCAGTCTAATCACTATTTTATCATCCATCTGATGCTCACAACCTGGCCAACGCACGTAAATATTTCATAGTTTGACGCCTAACGCTTTAAACAATAAATACTGGAGATTTCTTGCAGTTCTGACAAAAAAAAGGTCCTTATGTCAATCCCATAAATTTTTTAATGTATTGTATGAATAGAATAGAAATCTATTCCACTTGTCTAGAGCCTCAGGGGTGTATAAAACCACCACAATAAAACATGAACAAGAAACGATATACTGAATGCGGAAAAATGAACATACTTTGAAACGGAAAAAAGAAAATGCTTTTAATATGCTATAACAATAAGAATTACTAAAATATCTAAATTTTCGGAAGTTATTTTTCCATAAAAGTGGTGGCATCGAGTAAAAACGTTTGAACAATTTATAGCATATTACAAGCATGCTCTATTTCCAAATTCAAAGGCTCAATTTTTACCACCTGTAGATTAAACGCAGCACACAGTTTTATTTTAAACTTAATCACACCACCACTGCCTTTTCTATGACAGAGGTCAATAAGGTCATTTATCACTACATCCGATATTATAGAAACGTACCTACATACACGTGACTGCTAAAAAGTAAATTACATCAATTACTAAAATTGTTGATGTCATGTGATTGAGGGCTAATTTAATAAAGACAAATTATTTTTTGTAAAACTATTTTGGCGGCCTTGAAGTTACTATTATTATTAGCCTTGCATGTCAATCATCTATGAAATTAATCTAGCAAAGCAAATTATTTTAATAATGTGGTTTTAACAAATTTTTAAAATACTTGGCTTTTCTCTGCATGTATCTTCGCCGTGTATTTGTATTCAGAGAATACGAAGAGATATAGATATTATGTATTTGTGATTATCCGTAAAAAAAGTAGAGATACTTTATTATATTTTTTATAACTTGGGGTAAATTTTACTTGCTGTATAGGTAAGGGAAATTGGGCAATTATAACCCGATACGTATTATTGTTAAAAATTTTGAATTTACTAATATAAATTTAAGTTTTAAAAACTGCCGGTAGCGTACTACCGGCAGTTTTAGAATAATAATTTCAGATTAAAATTAAATAACAATGACATGTCAAAATACACCAAAGATTTATGATCTTTGGGACCTTGCGAGAAGACAAAATACGCGAAGCCGTTTCGAGGCATCGTACATGACAATACGAGTAAGTACTGGCAGCAATTAGGCACTAATTTAACCAATAACAGCCATTGTGACTTGTTAACAGAAGTATGTGACCCAATGTTAAGGTTACTTCTCATGTAGATAATAATTTGCTACATCAATACACTGCTTCATAAAATGACAAATTACACCATTACCCACTAACAAATTTTAACTTTACGTCAAATAACTTAAGTTAAGTATTGTGTTGAAGTATCTTGGTTTTACGACCTTTTTGCACTGAGTTATGAGGGTGTGAATTATTGGAACGTGAGTGAAGTGATTATGCCCATATCTAAGATGAATCTATAAATCTAACATAGAATAAAGCAAAGTCCATCATCACCATCTAATTTTGACCATGGGTCTTTTAAGGAGGGCATGAAAACCATCTTACATAGTCGCCATAGTGGAGGCCATCATACTAGTAGTGTGCCATCTAAAGGGCCTCATATGGGCGATAGATCGTTGCAATCGATCTGAAAGAAAATCGTGTCGATCCATCGCAACAAATTACCACTTTTACACAAAGCGATTGGTCGTCAAGATAATCATTTACCGTCGCGCTTCTTTTCAAACAATAGGAACGAGACGGACGATTTAAATCGTTACGATATTCAAGATCGCAAGGGATTTTGTTGCGATCTGCGATATTGTCAACGATCAAGTGAATCGTTAACAATATTATTATACACCCTCGATCCGTTGTTTCAATCGATCTGATGCGACGGATCGTAACGATATATTGCACCGTATAAAGGGCCCTTTACAGAAGACTGCACTAATAGCAACTCTACCTGAGATGACTAGGTGAGATGTTCGAGTTCTTTTTAGTGGTATTTTGATAATAGAATAAATAGGTGAACATTTCAATTTCATGACGTCATTTAGCGTAAGTAATTATATTTAGTAAAGTAATTTAAGAAACGTCAAACAATATTTAGGCATTAAATTAATCTAAATAATTCAAATAATATAGGTGCTTATCACTGTCTAGGTATTTTGTAATGCATTTCTAAAATATTAGAAATGAAAGAAAAATTTGTTTAGAAATTCAAATTCAATAAATGACCGGTCTATTAATGAGAATACCTCAACAGGAAAATTCGATGTTACTTTATCCTCTACGATTGAACCCGAGACCTCTTGCCTGTCTGTACATAATGAACTACCTCGACAGTTAGTCAGAGGCATATTTTGTTGACACTAGCAATGGCGATTATATTATATTAATCTGTAATTATGTATTAAGACGATAGGTACTTAGTACAAAATGCACATCACCCTTGAGGCCATTATACAGATTTATGAGTATTCTATAGAAATTTACTTATTTTAAATTTATTGCGCATAGTGATTTAACATATTATAGTACGTACAATAAACATATCATGATTATAAAGTAAAAAGTACAACATGTTAAGCATGAAGTACAGCGCTCTTTTATTATGAGAACTAATTTGCGTTTCAGAATTACGCCCCTAGTGTTTATTCTGTAAACTACAGCTTTTTAAGCTGTCAATCGAAACAAGTTTCGTTTTTTAATTAACCAACTTCAAAAAAAGGAGGTTTCTTAATTCGACCGTATATATATATAAATAAATTGGTGCCAAGCAAATACTATAAGAACCTTACTACAATAGCAAATTAGGATTGATGATACTACCATACCAACTTCAAAATTAAAAAATACTTATTTTATTATTTCTGATTAATTAAATCAAAATACGAATTACTTTGTGCTAAGTGAACTTATTTTTAACTTTTTAGTTTCCTTCCCGTTTGAAGTCGGTTTTATTTTGTTTAAAATTATTTAAATAGACATGGTATTATTAAAAATAAATGTACAATAAAATACTTTCAATATCGTACCTTTGTTTAAAAATAGTTTAAAGTTATGATCGTGTAATAAATGCCTTGTGTAAATACTTAAAATGAATGTTAAATGAATATTTGCATCGTTCTATAGTATCTGTTCACCCGATAAAAGATACTAGAGTGAGGTAGAGAGAGTATAAAATATTAAAATCAGTGATTGTACTAAGTGTGAGATAAGAATAAGAATTATCTTTATTGTGACGTTATATTACCATAAGGCAGTATAGACCGGTTAAGTAGGTTTTACAAAATAAATTACTATATAAATAAATTTTAAAAATAGACTCGGTTATAAATAAGGTATAAGTAGTGCCATTAACTAAAATGTTTTTGTATCATCATGTAGTCATTGGTCAGACCCAAATAAACTTTTCTACCATTATTATTTTCATCATCGTTATAACGGCTGCATATTAAACTTGTGCATGTATTTGAATTTTTCGACGCCATTTGTATTATTTAAGTTTAGTGACGAACCCGAAACGAAACCTTCTTTATTCAGTGCCGCTTTGACCGATCGTAAACTGCTCTCATTCAACATCTTATCTTGTTAGTGCTATAGTATTATAGTTCTTTATTTTAATAATTTAGGGTGGCGGGCAACCTATGGATGTGGGCGGCTCACGACCGGCCAAGACAGCAAAAATTGGGGGAGGACTGTGTCCCGCAGTGGACGTATCTCGCCTGATATGACGATAAAATCGTCTTTAAAATATGCAGACTTTTAAAACGTATTATAAATCTAAACCTAAATTGGATAATGTTATTATCAAATAAAAAATAATATCTTAATGGCCTAGTGGTTAAAGCGCTTCGTATACACGAGATTGTGAGTTCAAAACGGGCTGGTACTACAGTGTCTTTCAAATTAAAGAAAATTTGTAATAATTGTATAATATTTAAATTCTTGTGATTGTGTGAATGACGGCGGAAAATACCTAACATTTATATACATTATCCTCTTTATCATAAATAGTGAAAAAAAGGAAATACTCACAATTATTCTATTCATATTGTTGTGGCTATAATAACTCCTTAGTTACACTTCCATGTCACATCACTTAAGTATTTATTTGTATATTTAATTATCACAACAGCTTTGTTTGATCAAAACATCACACACGTCTGTCTCCAGCGCGCACTGATATGAAAATGAATCAACTGTCCTAAATACGATTGATATTTGTTCCTTTTTCAAACATTCCAAGTATTTCTGGACTGCTATATAACGTTCAAATTTTTGAGCCTACCCGATTGCAAACGTGATTTAAAATTTTATTCGACATAAATACTTACTCGTATTTTAAAATAAGTAAGTATGTTCTTAGATACAAAAATAATATAAAAAATTATTCAGTATTAACTAATTTATGAATAATTTTGATTAATTCATCTAATTAGATTTATTAAAAGTCAATAAACATTGAGTTGCGTTCAAAGAAAATGAACTGTAATAAAGAGGACTAACGGCAGAAATTGGTTTGTTTTAATAAGTTTTATAACCTTAAATGAATGAATATGTATAGTTCAAAAGTGCTAAAAGCAGAATTAGAAATATTAGTGTGTCTAGAATTGTATAGTTAATTGAAATCTTAATTTAACAATGAATTGCAAATATTAAGTTAAACTCTGAATTTGGGTATTCTAATATTCATATTTTTCTTGTAAGTTTTCAATAAGTTCTGAAGAGTGTTTAGAGAGTTTTTGCTTTGCCGTTGACAATACTCATCAGTAAGAACAGAACATCACTTGGTATACTTGCTATAACTGATATAATAATAACAATACCAGCTCGTTTATTGTCCCACTGCAGGGCAAAGGCATCTCATAAAAAGTACGCATGAGCATTAATCACCACGCTTGCTCAAGGCGATTGGCAATTTCAGACTTCGTCCAGAGCTTGCTACAATGCAATAATTCTTATTTATTTATTTCAAAAATAATGTATATTTGTTTCGTGTGAAATTATATTTGTATACAATGTTTAATTAAATATTTTTACATCTGTCGTTGTATGATTTTCAGTGACTTAACAAAATTGGCAGTATTAAATGTTTTTTGTTTTTTATTTTTACTACTCTACCACGCATTTGGTTCAAAACAGTGACAGGATAATATTTGAAAATTCGGTTTTCAGAGTAAACACTAAGGACATTGTTAATTTGTCATCAAATCCATACTACTTTTTTAATGGTTTAAATCTCTGATAATAGGTATTATATAAAGCGGAAGAGTTTGTTTGTTTGTACGCGCTAATCTCTGAACCTACCAGTAGGATTTGAATAATTCTTTTTGCGTATTTTAGCCCAGTTCTGGAGGCCTTCCTCGAGGACTAGGCTATAAAACATCACGCTACTGGTGGCAGGAGCAGAGCAGTAAGCAAAGAGACGAGTGAAACCGCGACGTGTCAAGCTAGTAATAAATTAAATATTATAGTTAAATATAATATAAATCAGAATACTTATAGAAATTATCTGATTTATCAAATCAGTTTGTAATACGCTAGGTTGCCAAATGTAACTTTATAAATTAACTAGCTGCGCCCTGCGACTTCGCCCGCGCGAAAATTGCTATGTGTTTAATTAATGTAACTCGGGAAACAGAGCAATTTTCGGGATAAAATGTAGCCTATGTCCCGAAACCAAATCTAGCTACATACCACTTTTCATCAAAATCGGTTTAGCGGTTTAAATTTAATATGGTGATAAGTATTCTTAAACTTTCTAAATCGCAATTTTCTAATTATTTTATAAGAACCTTCTCCTGACAATAACAAACACAACAAAAAAAGAATTAACGAAATTGATCTAGCCGTTCACGCGTGATGCCATGACCAAGGGAAATAGGGATTAATTTTTATATATATAGATATTTAAATTATCTTAGACATTATTGTTATGAAACATCGCGAGGAAATCCTATTTAAAAATAAAAGAAAATGAATTCTTAATTTATCAACGATATGAAGCGGAACATATAAACGTGGTAAAAGCATGATTTTATAGCCGTTAATAAAGCGTAGGTACATGTTGTACGTGACCGTAAACCTCATCAGTGTGAACTCTTAATAACTATAGTTAATCATGTTACTACAATCTTAATTAAATGATAATTTAAATTAATTTTATAAAGGAGATATGCATCAATCAAGACCTGGCTTTTTTATGCATAATATGTTGTTTTGCAAATTTGATCAAAGGTAAATTGCAAATATGACGTGAAAAATTATCTCTCTATGTAGAGTCATAGAGGCATAGGTATGGTTAGGTCAGACCAGGTCAGGTATGGCCAGTAATTAAATCCGGTATGAAATATCTCAAAAAGTTGCCATATAGTTGAAGTCAGCCATGTTTAATAAATTATAGTTTTACGTGACTTTTAGGAAAGGCACTCTAAAAACGTGCAAGTTTTTATTAGTGCTTGTGAGTAGTCGAAGCCTAGCTTCCACTTTGATTAGTGCGAGTGCGGGTTATTAGTGCAGGTGCGTAGTGATTAGGAATCAGTGAAGTAGATAGAATAAAAGCGTGTTCTATTTCTTGCGCCCCGCGCTCGCACTCGCACTCGCACTCGCACTAATCAAAGTAGAAACTAGCCTTTTTTTTTTAGTCTGAGAACAACCTCACAAAGCCCTCAAAAAGACAAACATGCCAGAAATTGCCCACGACGGCTTTTGATGAGACATGAAGCCACTATGACAATGCCAGCGCATGTTGGTGAACCTTATTGGTTGCTTGCCATCAGGTAGAGTGAAGTATTTTTTGTAGGTATGACAAATAGCTATAGTCGGTTATAAGTACAATGCAGCCTACACAGCCTGTAGACTACTCGGCACCAACTTTTCATGATTATATCAAGTTATATTCCATAGACTATAAATTTACATTTGCCGCAATTCAAGTACCTAAGTATTTAAAATTCGTATTTCTTGAAAAAAAGCGTGGTGATTATTATTTTTGCCGCTTCTTCCATTCGATTGGCTGGCTCTTTCGTATATCAGGCCCTGCTGTTAGCAAAATCACGGTAAAACACTAGTGACGAATGAATTTTTTGAGCTAGAAAGTGAATAGTTTAAGTAGCACGCGCATAAAAATTACTGATTGATAAGTCCATGTTATTACATTCTCTTACGACTTTGTTTATAGAACGTGTCTATGTGCTAGATCAATTAGGTCATTGATTATTATCAATAAAATATCATCATTTAGATAATTGATGTAATTTTTCTATGAACTCAGAAGAAGAGGGTTATTATAAGTTGCGTGTTTTTCATCTGGATGATTTGCTAGTGATACATTAGAATGTTCTGATGTAATTTTATATAGCGAAGAACTTTATCTTAAAATATCTTTGAGATAATAGTAGATACATTCCTGTATCGTGCGGCTATTTTGGATTCCTTGTATTAGCGATCGAGCATAGTGCCATATACCATTATGGTAGGGTTAACAGACTAAGGTTTAATATTAAATTAAATACTTCGCGTGTCCAAAAAATTAACACAAACTTTAATAAAGTTAGTTGCACGGAGGTGGATGTTTAAATAGAGAAACAACGATTAACGTATATAAAAATAAATACCACTAGATATGTAAGTTTTATCCTCTTATAGTACATTTACCTAATCCCTATATATACTTAATTTATATGACACTCAGACGAGACGGACTTACGCGGTCTTTTTATATGGTAGGTATGTTTTAATCATTTCTTTGGAGCAACCCCGCTGTTTTGAATTGTACTATGCCATTACCTGTAGAGTACATACTACATGTGCAAATATGAAAAAATATTATGTTAAAATTTTGGTCACGAGGTAGAAACAGAGGTCAATACTCTTGGACGAGTTTTTGCTTAGTGATGGCGTCTACGTCTACATTGGGTCGTGTTCGTTTAGGTCAGTCAATGGGTATTTACCGAACTTTATACACTAGAGTGGAAAATTTAAGTGATGCTCGGTGGCTATAGCATTAATCAATGGATTAGTTGAGAGAGTTCGAGTATCTATCTTATAGTATTTATATACCATAGAGCAAAGTTGCTGTCACACGCACATAGGAGTAATCTCTACTCCTTCAAAGATACTACTTGCAGCTAAAGACGACTCCTAATTGCCTGTTGTTAGTTTGTATGCGCGAGATTGCCTTGGTGAGGCAGTGGTATTGTAGATAATAGGTACTAACTGTTAGCTATTAATTAGCCTGAAGACGATTACCGCTAGACATATGCTCCTCCCTAAGAGACAGTTTGTGATGTTTAGTTGCAAGTAACGCTGTTTATGCTTGTGCTTAAGGCTTCGTCACATCGTACAATACCCACGGGAAGATATAGAGTGGTTCTATATTTTACACAGTAGACTTTAGAAACTGTTTAGTAGTATAGTTTAGGCTATCCTCAGTAGTATAAAGGCGTTACTGCACAATAATGTCACATTTTTTTGTGCCTGGCAGACGAGTCAACAGCCAATCTGATGGTAACTGCTGGTCATGAAGTTCTACAGTACTAAGGACTGCAAAGCTGTTGCCTTAGTTCTAAATTTTTGGACCGATTTATACTACTAAATTATTAATAACTCTTGTACAGTAAGCAACTGCCTAACGATCACAAAAAATAATGGAATTCCAAAATTAGATGTACAAAAACGCTCACAAGTTTTTAATTATCTTTTTAATATCCAAGCATTACAATTAATAAAATTAAGTAAGCACTTTATTACTTTATTCTTATTAATTATCTTGAGCAAGCGTGACAATATGAGAAGAGACCTTTTCTCTGAGTAGCACTATATCAAGCTGTTGGTACTATATGTTTATCTTATTATTTAGAATACTTACACTTAGAGCATATCATCATTATTATATCATAATTTCAGTTCAAAGACTTCGTGATACGCGCAGTGTTGTCCAGTTCGTGGTTGCTTCTATTTACAGAACTTTTGAAGTCCTCATCCATCGAAACTTCGGTAAAGTTTTTAAATAAATTTTGAGAGCCGTGCCTGCCTTTTTGTTGCTCCAGCGGATTTTCTCATTCCTTATACGAGCCATCTAACACAGTTCGCTTAATTACCATTTTAGTGACTTTAGATCTTCTTTCTAGTACTAGTAGTTGATTTCTTTCTAGTAGGTATGGGCTATAATTTAAGCATTTGGCCATGCTTCTCTGACGACCTTAATAGTGGCGGGCAACCGAACTATGTACTACAGTTTAATTAAATTTTACTTGCCTTGTAAATCGCAAATTGTATGTTTGCTGCTGTCCATATTTTAGCGCAGTATTATGTATAATTAAATAAACATATGCTAGCTAAGATATATTGATACTTACTTGCTAATCAAATAAAAACGTGTGAATTAGTTTGTAGGATAGTTTTTATGTAATAGGCACTAAGATTCGTAACGTGGATAGAGATATATTTTGGTAACTGAAATTTAAAACTTGTAATTTTGTCTAAATGATCAATCAGTACACATAAACTCACATAAAATGACTAGCGGCCCGGCTACTAATTTTACCTATAGACGCTCTGACGGTATCCGCCTCACGTTTTAAAATCCGTTTTTTTTAACGTGTAGGTAAAATAAATTGGAAAGAACGGATTCTGAAAAATTGTTTGCCGAATTTTAGCAGGAATAAAGTGAATAAGTGACTGTTTGGTTCTCTATTTTACATAAATGCTTTAGATTCCAAGCCAGAAACCAAAACATTATTAATAGTTTCTGCAGTTTAGGAATGAATTAATCATTTAATATTGCAATGTATAACTGCTATTGAGTCTAAAAACATTTCGACCGTTAAAGAGTTGTGAAAATAAACCTAGTGTACCAACTAACAGAACTAATTGAACAGCGCCATAAGTTCGTTTGTCACAATAACTGACTATTCAAATTGAAACATTGTCATGTAGGTAAATTTTTTATTTATACAAATAACATTATTAATGTTAGTAATAGCTATGTACAATAACAGAATATCAGACACTAAAATAATAAGAAATATTTAGAATATACATATTACATATGCATCTATTACTAATATTTAATAATGTATCTACGTAAAATTCAAAATTAAAATAAATATTTCGATTGAAAGCAGTAGATTGCCACATAGTCGTACAGCCTCTGTAATATTTTATGGAAGAACGGAGTGGCTGGTTAGCGCAGATATTAAAATTAAAATTAATCTTTTTATACTGTAGATGGCTATAAACCTATAAACATAATATATTCTGTCTTTTGTATAGTCTGTGTATGTAAATTGTCTAGTTTAACATTGTATACGTCAAAATGTCAATGTGTTAAAAATTAAACTTTAATAAAATCAAAAACTTAAAACTCATTATTATCCTGGCTCAAACCACACAGATTTTAAAATGATAACAATAAATTTCGTATGATAATGTTATATCGTGCGTATATGCTTATTCTCTGTGCTTTGAATATTCAGTACAGCGGAAAATGTAGACTGCATCCTCGAGTACACTTCAGAGAACCACTACCAATTGTTATAAAGGATGGGAAGCTTTTAGAGCCAACGGATGGTGAAGGCAATATCGTTATGAATCATGGCGATGTGCTAACTTTAAGTTGTGAGAACGGAGGCGTATTAAGACATCTATATGCTAACCACGAACCTTCCACAGCTAACATCACATGCCAAGGAGACGACGTCTTCAAAAACGAAGAATGGTTGCAAGCTCCCGCATCATTTGCCGGATTCACTTGCAACCAACCACCGAATTACAGAAGCAAAATTACAAACCGCAAGTGCTATGATGACAACACAGTTATGGAAGTTGGGTACACAGTCCAAAATATATTTTACCCTGTATATGAGTCGTGTTTTGTTGAAACCGACTTACGTGTTGTTTATTCAAAGTATACACAAAAACCATATAACGCATTATTTCAAACCAAAGTTGATCGACCGTTTTTTATAGCTGATAACGAATATGGCACAGTACCGGTATCAATGTTGTTTTCTCCACGAGGACAGAAAGCAGCAGTGGCTCAGCTAGTAGGAAACATGATAGATAACTATATCACAAAATATGAGTTTCTTGCTCGAGGACATTTAGCTGCAAAAACGGACTTCGTCTTCGCGTTTGGGGAACGTGCAACATTTCATTACGTCAACTGTGCTCCTCAATGGTCAGGCTTTAACGGTGGCAACTGGAACACACTAGAAGTAGATTTGAGACAGCATGTTCACGATGCTGGGTACAGTACTATAATTTATACAGGCACATTTGGTGTCACGCAGCTTATGAATGAATATGGTAACATGGTAGATTTATATTTGTACACCGATGTGAACAACAATCCTGTAATACCTGTACCAGAATATTTTTATAAAGTGGTTTACGAGCCGATGAAAAAATGTGGTATAGTATTTGTAGGGATCAACAACCCTTACCATACGCCCCCTGAAGTTTTGGAATTAGTTTTCTGCGAGGATCGTTGCAGGAATAACCCTGATTTTTCATGGTTAACCTGGCATCCAGATAATGCTCATGAAGGTTATGTATTTTGTTGCACTGTGAACGATTTCAGGAAAATTGTGCCTCACCTACCTGAGTTTCGTGTCGATTGTTTTTTGACATGAATAAACCCCAACTGTTGTCTAGTATTACTTTTATAAATTCTATTTATTTATGTGTGAAATGTGTTTTCGGAGACAATTTTCATTTTTGCAAAATATGTTTTTCATTCAATTACATTTTCTTTATTAATCAAAACAGAAACAACTATTTAAATCATTAAAATTAAGTAGGAGGCAGTTGAATTTTTACTTTATGACAACTTACTACTTAACTCATATGAAGGAGAATAATATCTCCATTCTACAGACCACAGCCATTTGCCCTATTCTGTTGCTGCAGGTTGTTCAGTACTGTTTGTTGAACTATAAGTTCAGCGTTTTCTTTTTTACTTTATAATAGCTGCAGGCACATCCCGGACGAATTCCGAGATCCATGAGCATTAGACTCGTAACTGAGATAGGCGGCTGATTCGTCTGTGGTAGGCAAGTCTTTTGTATATGGTCTGTCTGTTTTGGATTACTTTAAACTGTACATCTAACAAAAATAGTAGCTTCATTACATCGAGTAACATGGTTTTGGATATCATTTGAATCAAAATTAATTTGTGTTATCTACAAATGTTTTTAATTGTTCAGAGCTTGTGTGTAAATTGAATATTTGCACAATCACCACAGTCGGTGACTACATTAAGTTGATATTCTCCTTATTTTAGTAATAGTGGTGGAAATTTTCCACAATTCTTTTTATGTGTTAAAATGTTAAATATGTGCTCTCTGTTTTATCTTTATACATATTTAATTTTAAACTTTCGCGTTGCATGATATAAATTTATAAACATACGGGAATTAACGCGATCAGTGTACAGAGTGTACATAATTATATGGGATTAACCACTATCGTGCAATCACAGTGTGGTAAAGCGCGCTTGGCGCTTGCGTCTGACTTTTTATCAAATACTAATACTATATTTATACTAAATTTTAAGTTTACCTATCCTGTAGTAGACGTCCTCAGACTGTTAATGTGATGATGATTTCTTCCTATTTTTTTTATTTATTAGATATCATTAGAATAACAGAACGTGCCCTTCCACAATAGCTATAGATTAAAATATTGCAGGTGGTATTACCAGGTGGTAAAAGTTAATCTATATGATTAGACCTTTTAAGTGTTTCAGGAACAATGATGAGAAAATACACCTGGGTCACCAACCGAGAGGGTGAATGAGATGAGAAAGGATAAAGAAAAGGTAATACATCAATAAAATAGAACAGCCAGCGCATACCTACCCGAACGAAACGCAGAATAACAAATAGTATCACTTTACAACGATATTCTATGAGAATTAATTCTCAAGTCAGCACGAAAACCATCTACAGTTAAGAGCCTGTGGTCCTACCAAATTTTCCTACTGGTAGGACCACGGTATATCACACATAACTAAGTAGGTAAGTAGAATTATTTAAAAGCTGTTACCAAAATAAACTGCATTTTGTATTAGCACTTCCAACGATACAACGTTTACTATCTAACACTTCACACTCCTGTCAGGATCTATTGAGTACTGACTGTTTGTCTCTATATTTAGATTTGAAGACATACAGGAGAAAGTTTATTTAAATTAGATCATTAGTTTATATCATTATAATTACTACGCCATTAGAAATTTATGGTTAAAAACCTTTTAAGAGGATTACATGACTCAAATGTCAAAAACACCCTAGGTAAAATACAAATTCTAGACGAAACCTTTTGTGTATTGATCATATACAAACTATAATCTAATATGTATTTAAGATCATTACAAACAAATCATGTCAATTAAAATTTTAGTAAATTTGACCAAATTTTGATAAAACAAGAAATGAATAGACTCTACTCCAACCTAAATTGAAAATGTTCTTAATGAGTACTTAATAGTAATGCATAAATTTTATATGAAAGGAAGGTAATAACGTATTAAACAATTTGGGTCAATCAGTTTTTATGTTTCATTCATAATTCTTAAATAAAACAAAAAACCCCTAGAGGAGAGTAGCGCCCACAGAACAAGTACATACATAGAAGGAGTGTTAATCGCCCTCATATACTTGTCCTATTTTTCCAAATAAGCCGGATACATTGAAAAGAAAGAGACAAATAATTTTGCTAAGGACGCCCGGTGTACACTGTAGAAACGTCAATTTGGTTACCTTTGGTTACCTTTGGATGCCGAATTAAAAAGTGAACTAATGTCAAATGTTCCAACTTGTCAAGGCCTCTAGACAATTTAGTCGGATTAAACCGCCGCTCGTAATTTTCATTGTTGTTTATCTGTTCTGTGAAATAATATATGTTATTTAATAATTACATAGTGCTATTGTGAAGTAAAATTAAGCCCATTGGATAAGCAATGTCCTGCGTTATTGTAGGTTGTAAATTACATTCTTTTCGCAAAGAAAATCAAGTTTAAATCGTCAACTTCCATCGGTGAGTAGATAACAAACCAATAATATATACTAAAAACCTATATATACGTGCAAAATACCTAAGTGATTTATACTTTACTATACTGCAATCATATTATAATCGTCTGTTTGCCATTCGATTCAGTAATTTTTAAGTATTTTACATTTTTACCAATTTGTGTAGTCATGTTCAATAGTGTTGTGACTTGTGCTGCATATTTTATCGATGACAAAAATATTACTATAATTTGTGTTAACGATTTTGTGGTAACTATCTTTGTACCTTTCATAGTGTTTCATACATTGTGTTCTTTTGCAGGTTTCCGAAAGATCAGACCGGAAGATCCATGAAGCAAATTAAGAGAGAATTATGTTATATATTATATTGTTACACGTTTAACGTTCCAGCGGTGAGGACGAATCTACTCAAATTTGCTCCATTGTCAAGCGCCATACGACTTATTAATATTATTTCTATAGAAATTAATATTTTCAATGTACCCTGTCAAAATTCAAAGATGTTGCACAAAAATGTATAGTATTGGATAAATAGGTATATTTATTTAGTATTTTTTTTAGGTTTTTTTTTATGATATCGTATTGGATTTTTTATCTGTAATGATATTGTAAATACTTTTTCAATAAATAAATAAATGTTCTAGATGACTACAGAAATTTATTGATAAAATTGATCGGGAAAAATTTCTAATAGTACCACGTCATAACATAACAAAAAATATTTTAGCTTATGCACAAATAATCAGGACATTCCTAAACAAAACTGTAATTTTAAGGGGCAGTAATAATGTGTTTCAATATTATTGGAAATATAATCATACATTTGTGACATGAATCTTACAGCTGTGTTTTACTTTTACCTTGGGGTATCTGTTTTGATGCTATACTAAGAAAGTCAGAAAAGAACAGAGGGCCGATACCGGTATTTTGGCGATCCACACACTGCCCCGCATTACGCTGCGGGAGCGTGGCGACGCGGTGACGATGCCACGCGTGCAGATGCGAGAGTGCTGGTCTGCATCATCAATCACGCACGTTACTGCAGAACACGGTGTCCATACCGTCTGGCCCCGAACCCACGCGCGTGAGTACGTGTTTCTCTGCATGTAAGCGTGTGATCAGTAACACAGCGCTTAAATGCGTTTTCAGTGTGTTGCACCACTCGTGATTTCTATACAAAGAGAGATACTTACAAACAATACAAGAACACGCACGCTCGCACTACGCTCCGTGATGCGAGGTAGTGTGTGGATCGATCATGTATATTTCAATTTTCAATTTATTTAATTTATTCATATACAATTTACATTGTGTTTGAACTTACAGCATGAAACATGAATATAAACTTTAAATTATTTCACATTGAAAATGCTCCTGGCGCCACTGCCGGCCTATGCCATTCCGGTGAGGTGTAAAACGACCCTTTGTTTCTTGTAGTTCGTTTACGAGAGCTTTTATGCAACCAGACCTCATTTGACATTAGCATGTCTGATATTTTACCATAGCCCATAGACAAATTTCATCTATCGATATCGATAAACTCTCAGAAGGTATCGTAGCACTATTAAACTTCTATTTGTCTCTGAGTGTGTACGCTTTATTCTCTTAATAGTACTTCTATGCTTTAGTACTTGTTCTGCGGTAGCGCCCCTCAAGAAGCACCCCCCCTAGGCCTGTAAAACTGTCAAATTTGACTTTAGTCGAGTCTCAGCGACTCGTGTGAAAGGAGGACTATAAGTCAATTTTTTATGTAAATAAAATACAAATAATATTAATTTCAAATAATTGTTGAATGAAAACCTATTAGAAGTAGTACAAATATAAATATAACGTAAAATTAAAATAGAAATTCAGTTTATATATGTATAAAAATTTATTCGCAAGTTAGTTTCGTATTTTTATCATGTCATAGAGTAACATGACAATTATATCTTGACTAAATTGCCTAAAAAAGAAAAAAATATGTTTTGGGTAACAACCCGTGGTTCGACCAATTTGTCCGGCTGGTGGGATTACGATAGACCACTATGCATCCGTGGTCTTTCTGGGCTAAGGGCGAATTAATATACCGATATGTGTCGGTATTTTTATTTGATAAATAATTAAAATTACCATTTTCTTCTTTAAAACCAAATGAATTTCAATAAAGAAAATATAAAAATAATTAAGAAAATAGTAATATCACATCAACACACAACGCTACCTGTATATGTGTGGTAAGGGTTCTTGAATGCGGATGAACTTATTTCTATACTTTTTTTGTAAATACATGACATGTTATACATAAAAATATCGAAAGCAATGCAAATATACATAATCATGCACACAAATATTTGCCTAATGCCTATCTACTGATAACATTCCAAGGCTGCATGTGAATGTTAATTATGGAGAATTTAAGTTATTATTATTTATATTAAATAATAATAACTTAACTAAACTCTTTGAATCTGAAACTACGTACTGAAATCTGTAATAATTTGTTACTTATTTCAAACTAGCTTTCCGTGGCGTGATTTCACCCACGTCTTTGCCAACTGCTCTGTTCCCGTCACCAGTAGCGTGATGTTACATAGCCTATAACCTTCCTCAGAAACTGAGCTCATCCAACGCAGAACTATTCAAATCTAAGTAGTGGTTCCAGAGATTAGCGCGTTCAAACAAACAGTACCACCGAACTGTGTACTGATTGAACTGACCCGGGGTTCGAACCCCGGGTCAGGTAAAGTGATATTGATGACTTTTTCTTTTGAAAAATTCTCAGTATTAGCCCGGAGTCTGGAATTGTGCCCGATAAATGGCAACAAGCTCGCCTCCTGTTACATGGAATCTAAAATGCATACAGCATACCTAATGTCAAAGAGGCAATTTAATTCATTTGTTTTTATATGACATGTTTTTGAAAAATAAAAATGCTAATTTCAACAATTTATTGAATAAAAATACCGACACATCGATATATTAGTCCGCCCCTAGCTCAGAAGAACTACGGATACAGAGTAGTATACCGTAATCCCACCAGTAGGACCAATTGGTAGGACCACGGGCCCTTCCTTACCCGATTTTTTGTATATTTGTTTGTTACGATTTAATAGTTCGCAGACAATACTACAAAGACATTTTATGTAGGCATCCACTAATAAAAGATAGAACTTTTTGATACCGTAATGAAGCAAGAGGGCGGGTGTCTCGTATAAAAATAATAAATAAATGTAAAGTGTAGTAGCTAAATAAATGTAAAGTAAAGTGTCGTCAAGCTTTTTAAAATTATTGGTAAGTAGACTGCCAACCTCCACTAGTTGAAGAGGCACCCTAGGAAGCAGAATAATATTAGTAACATTAAAAAATAAAGTACCTTATTGGATTACGACTGTAATTGACTGTAATGTACGATTTCCACCAAGCGTACGATGACGGAGCGCATCGGGGTGCATTTGACACTGTACTAATAAAAATTCAGGCTTATATACAATAGTTAGGCGCCATCCGCTTTGGAAGCATGAGGTCGTGGATTCGAAACCGGAAAAGTACTAATGTGATGTTTTTAAATTCATATAAAAAATACTTTCTTAGTTCACCTTGGACATTACTGACTTACGGTGAAGCAAACCATAATGAAGAAATCTTGACTAATAAAATTCAGTATTCTTAAACCTTTGTTTGTTGTGTAGGTAAACAAGGCAATGACACCACACCTAATCCATTGCGGGGTTCTTGAGAAACGTCTTCATTTTATGCTATGTGTAGATAAATATCAGTATGCGTGCCATGTCTCTTTTGCCGTTGTTCTATTCTGATATAATCATATATTGGTATAAAAATAAGATTTTAGAGTTATAGTATATAAGTAAGTATATAAGAAGTTTTTTTGTAATAATGTAATTTTGTATTAAGTGTGTGATTTTAATGTTGTATTACATACCTACATAGGTTTACGCCTTTTTTCCAGAAAAGAAAGAGGAATAGAACCCGAGAACATCCTCACACAGTACCAACGAAATACAGAAGCAGTCTGTATTTATGTATAAGTTGTATAGTCTGTGTATGCATATTACACCAAAAATGAACCAAAAAAGAGCATATACACCAAGATGACTTTTATTTACTAAGAACCAACAAAAAATTACGTCGTTATCTTCAGAATATATTATGCAGTTATTTAAGCGCTAAAATAAATAAATAATAAAAGCTGGATAATCGTATCTACATATGTATTTTCAATGCTAAAATGATAGCAAGCTTAGACAAAGTACACCATTTATTTCAAAACAAAAATAAATTATGTTGTAATTGAAAACTTTTTTTACGAGTAGGTTACTCAGTTATTAAATAAAATAGGCATAAACCTTATTGTGTTGTCATCAACATTCAACACAATGGCAGAAGTGTTTTGGCGTAATCTGAAGTTCCTTTTATAATAGTATAGTTCTTTTGTCGGTAGGTGGCGTCTTAAAAACAAAATTCACAAAATACTAGTTTAGAGGTCAAACGCTCAAAGTCATTGGGCCCTGTAATACCCTTAAGCACCGATGATGCAATAATACCTGGTTACTGGATGTTAGAAAGTTAAGGATTTGTCACCATGCTAGCAGTCACACAAGATGGTAATTGAAATGGTATTCACACTCCTGGATCTCACTGATTTTTTACTATAAGGTAGCATGGAGACAGGTAGGCTTACCTTTCTTGTCCTTGCGAAAGTGTCTGGTTAAAAGTATGTTTAGATGTACCAGAACCTTTTTCAGATTCTTTTTCCTGAATCTACATATTTTGATTTGAGGCTAATGGCATTTGAGGAAAATCTGACATAATCTTAATGTTTCCCAAATGACCGGAATACCCGCAATGCACCTCTTACCTATAAATTCTATTTTCCTTTTCCAAGCAGAAGAGATCCTTTAGAAAAATACAAAGATATATATATATATATATATATATATATATATATATATATATATATATATATATATATATAACTACTCGTCGGTTATATTTCTCAGTCAAAGTTCATAACCTAATATAAAGTTATCATTACTAACTACATATAAGTAGGTAGTGACCTCGAGGTTACTTCTGGTCTGATACTGAATGCTTTAATATATATAGGATTCGTTATATCGTCAGGTCATTGCTCCGTTGCGTGGTTCACTATCAACAATGAAATGATTAACCATATTTGCTAATATAAAAAGTTGCTATGAGAATGTATCTCAAATACCTATATTAATACGTAAATTAAAACTTTATACGTAAGAAAAATCGTTAGTAAGTGTGTTAGATTTAGCATACTTAATTGAAGTTTATAGAAATAGAAAAGAGAATAGTTCCTAATATAAAAACATGATATGAATACAAAAAAGTGATACGTAAATAATTATAGAGATAAATTAAAATATATAAAAGCTTAAAAAAAGCTTAAAGGCTTAGGATGATTGTATAAAGATAAAAATATGTAGATTCAGGAAAAAGAATCAAAAGGTTCTGGTACATCTAAACATACTTTTAACCAGACACTATCGCATGGACAAAAAAGGTAAGCCCACCTGTCTCCATGCTACCTTATAGTAAAAAATCAGTGAGATCCAGGAGTGTGAATACCATTTCAATTGCCATCTTGTGTGACTGCTAGCATGGTGACTTATCCTTGACTTTCTAACATCCAGTAACCAGGTATTATTGCGTCATCGGTGCTTAAAAGGTTTTTAACCATAAATTGCTAATGGCGTAATAATTATAATGATATAATGATCTAATTTAAATGAACTTTCTCCTGTATGACTTCAAATCTAAATATAGAGACAAACAGTCAGTACTCAATAGATCCTGACAGGAGTGTGAAGTGTTAGATAGTAAACGTTGTATCGTTGGAAGTGCTAATACAAAATGCAGTTTATTTTGGTAAGTAAAACAGCTTTTAATATAATTCTACTTACCTACTTAGTTATGTGTGATATACCATGGTCCTACCAGTAGGAAAATTCGGTAGGGCCACAGGCTCTTAACTGTAGATGGTTTTCGTGCTAACTTGAGAATTAATTCTCATAGAATATCGTTGTAAAGTGATACTATTTGTTAATCTGCGTTTCGTTCGGGTAGGTATGCGCTGGCTGTTCAATTTTTTTTATGTATTACCTTTTCTTTGTCCTTTCTCATCTCATTCACCCTCGCGGTTGGTGACTTAAACACTTAAAATGTCTAATCATATGGATTAACTTTTACCACCTGGTAATACCATCTGGAATATTTTAATCTATAGGTATTGTGGAAGGGCACGTTCTGTTATTCTAATGATTTCTAATAAATAAAAAGAAATAGTAAGAAATCATGATCACATCATCAGTCTGAGGACGTCTACTACAGGATAGGCAAACTTAAAATTTAGTATAAATATAGTATTAGTATTTGATAAAAAGTCAGACGCAAGCGCCAAGCGCGCTTCACCAAACTGTGATTGCATGATAGTGGTTAATCCTATATAATTATGTACACTCAGCAATAAAACAGCTAAAATGTCTTTTGTCTTACCTAATATAATTATTAAGTATAATATGCTATTATTTGCAGGTATTAATTTACATGACACTAATATCGACCATCGAGGCTATTTACATACCCAAAATGTCTAAACCAAAACTAGCCCTAACATTTTCTGTAAACAAAACTGAGATTGAAATAACAATAAGGAAGCCACCTGAAGAAAGACGCAAGCTAGCAATATTTCCGAAACACAATAAAAAATATCTTATAGAATCACAATTGTCGGAGAAACCAAGAATCCGCACCACTAAAAAACCTTTGATGAAAAAGATTAAAATTCAGAACAATGTTATAGAGCCTGTACAGCAAAATTTAATGATAAATGACAAACAAATAAACGTATCTCAAAGTTTTAATCCAAAAGAGCAAGACAAAGAAAAACCAGTAATTATAAAAGAAGCTTCCGAAGAAAATAATGATATAAATGATGTTGGAGCTGAAGAAGAAATACTAACAGAAATGTATCCAATGCATAAAAATATTCACGAAAATACTGAATTAAATGAAGATAAAATACAGAAGAGGCTACCAAAAGTAGACAATGTAAACTTTGATGACCAAAATGATGATTGGAATGAGTTTTTGTTTTTAGACCCTGTGAATTCAGCTGAAGATAATAATGACATAGTTTTCGATGAACTTGAAGATTCTACTGCAGTGCCAATAGACAGAATTAAAAGGTAAAATCGTATTAAAAAAACCTCATATAATATAGATTTTTGAAAGATTGTCCTTAACATTACATAGTAGCATCATCCTTTTTTTCGATTCCTTCGGGAAAAAAAGGCGTGATGCAAAAGTGTTATATACAAGTAACACTCACGTTTCACCAGATAAGTTGGATCCTATTTATCCAGAGGGTCTTCTAGCTGTTGCCATTTTTATTAGGCACAACTTCGGATTCGGACATTTCTCGACAAAATTATCAATCTGC
This sequence comes from Parascotia fuliginaria, assembly GCA_963082885.1. Classification (NCBI taxonomy): domain Eukaryota; kingdom Metazoa; phylum Arthropoda; class Insecta; order Lepidoptera; family Erebidae; genus Parascotia; species Parascotia fuliginaria. The sequence continues at coordinate 9,895,652 of OY720184.1, forward strand.
CTACTTAGTAATATTGGGTTGTCTTCTTCGAGTAAAGTGGGGATCGTCTCGTAAGTCGTGGATCAAACCCGAGACCTCTGTGTAGCAGTCACTTTAGTTACAATACCACTGAACCACCGAGGTAGGCATATTAATTGATCCTCTACCAATATTGACAACAGAATAATAAAATTGTAATTATTTAATTGTACTTATAAAGTTTATTTTTTGTATAGAAATGGTAAATTTAATAAAATGTTATTTACATCTTTATTGAGTTTAGTTTACAAAAACGTCACGTATGTGCGTTTAATTTCATCATTTTGATTAATTGTACTGACATTATCATTGTATAGAAATTGAATATATTATAATAATTTTTCTGACGAAATTGTTGCTTTCTTGCTTAAATGGTGGTACAAGTGCCTGAGATTCTGACGGCATATCAGACTATGATTGACTTTCTTCATTTTCTTCTAAAGCAGAAAAGAGCAAAACTGTGCCATGAATCAAATCAAATATATTTATTGTTTAAAAAAATAATTACATGGGTTGTAGCCCTAGATCCAATAGAATTGCATAAAAACTCCGCTCCACTCAGCGATTGCCAAATCTTTTGGTTATATTAACACAGCAGCTGTGCTCCTCTCTTTCAGCTTCGCTTCCGGCTTTTGAATTCTTTCGCGTAATCGCGTTATTGTTCCCTTATGCTTGTCATCAATATGTTTTAGTCTCAATGTCCAAAATAAACTAGCAAGTAGATTGATAATGTACGAGATTGTGGATTTGTCCTTCAAATCCACAATCTCGTACATAAATGCTAACTACGTATTTGGCTACCGCTACCAAGTCACTACGACGTAATGTTATACCTACCTATGTAATTAAATAAATTTAAATAGTATCAAAATTAAAGATGATTGTGGAAAGATAATGGTTTTGGAAGAAGGCTAGAAAAATAGGTTTGAAAAAATATTACATTTATCAATAGCATAGGTTCTATATCTCATTAAATTCTCTAAGTACATAATATCTTTCATTTCAGAAGCGAAAATGTGATCGTAGAAGAAAACCTAGGAACTACAATAACTGGGTATCAATTCACTTGGCATGACACAAGGCTGACAAACGACTTGCTATTCAAAAACATACACTCATGATGGAGTTCAACAGGTCAATGATATTTATAAGTATATGAGTCATATAGCCATTCAATACACCCTCAGCGGAAAACAGTCTTAACACGACATTGTACTATTCAATTTCAACTTTATTTTAATTAGGACAAGATGATTCGAAGCATGTTTTACGACGTTTTCGCATTGCGTGGCATACCTACGTACCTAGTTGAACAGACGATGTGAACCGGTAAAGTAAAATATATGTTTTAGAAATTGAACTTAAAATAAGACAAGTTAGAATTGTTTTTCCCACAGCTTTAACGTACACTTACGTTTTTACTTAGAAAGGTACTGTGTCTTTGTTTGGTGTACGTAAATAGTGATGTAAGTATATCAATAATATCACACCAACTACACACAACGCCATCTAGACCTAAAGTAAGCATATATTATAGCTTGTGTTATGGGTTCTAGAAATGCGAATATACATACTTAAATACTGTTTTTTTTTTGTAAATATATACATAATATACATAGAAACACCCAGACCAATGCAAATAGTCATGTTCATGCAACAAATATTTGCACTGAGTGGGAATCGAACCCGCGACTTCTGCGTGGCAGTCCGTACATAGTACCACCGATCCACAGAGGCAGTCTGTATAATAAGCAATAATAATAATTTAAGTGAATTACTGTTGAGACGGGAAAATAAATGATGAAAAAGTCTAAATTGTGGATAGTTATTACTGTTATTAGTAGCTAATTCCTTGTACACACATTGGCAAGTTTTGTTAAAAGGTGCTTCTATCACTCTGCTGGGGCATTACTCAAGCAATTTGTATATGAAAAATAATAAATAGGTATCTCTTTCGTAATAATTGTTTTATTTTTTAATACTTATATTTTCTATTCGCGTTCCTTAATGGAATTGTATCAGGCATATTTTATTTCAATTTGTAAAACAATAAATTACATACTTACATAACTCATATTCTTAACAGGAAAAGGCTTATGAAATGATTGTGTATTTTAGTAGAGTCTACAATTTGGTCCCTAAATTCACTTCAATCAATGAATGCCAACAAACAATGGCTTTTGCAATAGTGTCCACAGCTATTAAATCTACTGACTGTATAGCATCTGTCATAGCAGACCCACTCTGGTAGGCAACATTTAAATAAATAGCTTAGTGCAGTGTTGCCGTTTCCTCATAGTCCATGCTAGATATCTTCTTTAGGTCATAAAACCGAGCTAAGATACTATACTTTTAGTCTCTATACATCATTTAGTACGGTAGTAGATCCACGCTGGTTTCAGCATGAATGGGCCGGATCGACCGCGGAAATATTACCGTCTCATAGAAGACCGACGTAACAGTAGTAGTATCCGTATTACTGCGTTTCGTTCGGTGAGTGAGAACGCCGGAGGCCGATGTTCCCCCCTTTCCTCTTTCCTCACCTCCCTCATTCCCTTCCCCTAACCCTATTCCCAGCCGCCATGGTGGAGGCCACCATACCAGCAGTTTAAGAAGATGGTATGGTGGCCACCACTTTTAGATTCGACTGACTGCTTACCATCAGGCGGGGCAGAGTCACTTTGGTAGGCTGGCTTACATCTAAAAAAAATGGGTCCTTATTATTAGGTACAAATAAAAGTCATGATAAAATATAATTATTTAATGACATTCACTAAGAAAAAACTTACATTAAAGGCACCTAAAAATGTACATCCTTAGCCTAGGTACAACGTAATGGCAAAAAATCAATTCTTCACGTGTTTTGTTACACTAACATCTCTTGATCACACTAGCGAGAACGAAACATAAATAAAATATAATCTAAGGCAAGACTGAGAGACATACCAGCTGGTAACTATCTTTCACACCAAAGTTTATTATATACATATGGATTACAATAACCGACAACTATATTGGGCCACAGTATGTATAGGTAGATACTACACTTTGTGAGCGCGATTAGACAAAAGTGAGTTCTATTCACTGGAGTGAAGGTTCTTTATTGATTATTCGATTCAGAGTATGAGTTGTTGGTTATCACTAGTTATCAGCAACTATAAGGCCTGAGTATAATTACCTGGTTTGGTTAGAACCTTATAAAATTTAATCAAAAGTTCATAAATTTAAGTTTTGGCTACATACATAGACCGATAATAACCTATTGTATATACACCGGTACATTCAATAAAGATTATTCAAGTGTCCAATATTTTTATTACAGAGCCCAAAATCAGTGTCGTTTATTATATCAATTATTTCCACGCTACGGATAATCTTTAAACTCACATAATAATATAACACATTCATTATAATATACACACCAGACTCGGCCACGGCCATTAATATTATAAACCTTACTGCTTCTGCACAAGGTGCATATTTTATAAAATTTATTAGCTAATTTACATCATTTAAATACAATTCATTCGAAAGATGCATTTCAATTGAAATTAATCGATATCACTGACTGTTTGACAGCTTATAAACATATCGATTAAGAAAATAAAGCCACATTTAATTGCATCTTAAATTTTACCTAATTTCTAACAGCAATAAGTTGATATTTATTTATAAAATTTTATTATGGCTGTGGACATCTAAATTGATTTTAAAACAAACTAAGAGCAACATAAAACTCTAACAAACAATGCGATTTTTCTGTCTCCGCAGCGTGTAAATAGCAAAGTAAGATGAATACAAACTAGAGCATTATTAATTATAATTTACTGGTTTTCCGACTGTGTATTAACAATTTAATTGCTTACGGACAGTTCAAGCATATTCTCTAATATGTACACATACAAAGAATAGTTAGAAACACAGATAACCTCCTAAAATATGCCGCATAAAGAGAAACAGCCACTCACAAACTTATACCAGCATTCGCTAGTATATAAACTCATTATGAACACTACGATTGGTGCATTTATCATTCGAACGCTTGACCTTGAAACAGCCAATCACAGCGCAGTTACGTTCCGCTCTTCCCGTACCGCTTATTTTTGTGAGCTCAGAACAAATAAATGTTAATGCGGTATCTATTAGGAAGTAATGAGGTTAGAAATCATGTATTGTACTTGTAGATCGTATCGAGTTTGAGTTGAGTTGGTACTCAACATGGCTACTTGTTGTTGAGTCTGAATACGTCGTTGAGCGGCGCATACGGCGTCCGCCTCGTGATCACATTATACTGGTATGAGGGTTGCACGTCTGCTCGGAGGATTACCACACCTGTACGGAAAATATTATTTATCACTTCAAAGTCAAACATCGAAGAAACATCACAAAATATTTCCATTTTAGTAAAGACTTATTGCTAAAATTGAATAGATTTTTGTTAGAAGAAGAGTATTTAAAACTACATGATATATTTAAAAAAAATCTCCTTAGTTAAAGGAATATGTAGGTTTAGCTTATAAATAAAGAGTTAGTTCCCTTTTTATGAATGTTTTATTGTTATTCTCATCAAGCAAGATACGGTTCTATTGCTCGGTAAAAAGAATTAGATTTAGGCACAAGATAAAAAAATATTTTAATTAATACATTCTAGAACCCTCTAGATTGCGATGTGTGAAAAAAAATAATAATACAAAAATCAAGTCTAATAACTAAGATACAAAAACATAAAACGTAACGAGAAGTTTGCAATGAATCACATTGTTAACATCTCTACAGACATTATCGATTTGGCAAAGTCATTGACATCGTTTTGCGTTTTTGTAAGATCATACTAGTTAATAATATCTGTGCAATACGTGAAAAGTATTGCACATATTGTAATTAAGTGTAAATGAAATAGTAAGTGTAGATACATTACTTAACTAGGTAATACGTGATTAAGCTTTTAAAGCCGTGTTAATGATATTGATCGTTGATTAATTGATTAATGATGTAAGGAAGGTAGAAAGTAATTGTGATTTAAACACTACCGTGATAGATAACTATTAAATTGCCGTGTCGTATTAAATTACTTCCTTAATAGGCAATATTTTAAAACGACGATTAAGTTGTTATTTAGTTTATGGGCACATATTAGGTAGATCCAAGATAGTGGTCAGCTTTCAGTCTGGTCTTTCAGCTGGATTTTAATGCTGCGAATTGAGGCACGTTATAAACAGAGCCAAATGTACAAATTTTTTTTTTTGTTAACGCCCTCTAGACCCAAAGTAAGCATATTATATGCTTGTGTTATGGGTTCTAGAATGCGGATATACATACTTAAATTCTTTTTTTTTGTAAATACATACATATTATACATAGAAACACCTAGACAAATGTTATCCACAAATTTTACAATACATGTTTATAGGCCTACCGGGGTTGCTTTACTAATCATCATCATATCAGCCAAAAGACGTCCACTGCTGGACATAGGTCTCCCCCAATTTTCGGCACCGTGGCCGGTCTTTCGCCACCCTCATCCATCGGTTTATGCTTTGCTAGTAATTATATACTTATATTATTATTTTTATCTGTCTTACCTTCCAGAAAAGCTAATGTGCTAATGGGAAATGATTTATTGCATGTTTTGCAAAATTATTTAATAATTATGCTTAATGAAGTGACTGTTACAATGACAATGTAATTTGCTGTACAAACACATTTCACCTATTTTTGTATCAAAAATATATCAGAATAATTATAATGTTATATGGTCTCTACATCACGAAATGTTAAATATATATTGGTTCTTTTTTTCTTGTATTGATCTAAAATAATCTAAAACCATCTTATGTTTAGGGTTCTTTTTACAAGTCACAGCCTCTCAACTCTTTGATATCTTTAATCGAGTCACACAAACTTGAGATCATCTTTATCAGTAACTCAATAAATTTAAATTTAAAATTCTAAAAACATTTGACACTAAAGCGTCCTGTGCAGATGAATGTCCAATGTCAATGCATACATTACCGCGTGTAAGCATTAGCGTGATACCAAGCCCAAAGCGAACAAGTGCGACACTTTCTACCTGAGGGGTTCACTTTCACTTTGATCTTCGTCTGCGGCGACAGCACACCATAGTCCACGTCCTCGTAAAGGTCCTGTTGATGATAGATATCGTTTTATAATTAGCAGAAAATGATAAAGTAGAACACAGAAAGATTCCTAGAGTCCAGTGATTAAAATTTGTGTAGCTCAATTGGGGAAGTACAATAATATACCTACTGAAGATTAAATATTTTAAACTCACACGATTTGTACACATAACTATATTTATAAAACGGGTATAATCGTGTTAGAAAATTATTATAAGGTGTCATACCTCTTTACCCGACGTTTCGGTCGAATTACACCGACCATGGTCACGGGCTGTCAGTCAGCCCGTGACCATGGTCGGACACGACACGAGTAGACCCGTTTTATAAATATAGTTATGTCTACTGAAGATTATACTCATAGCAACATCTAATGGTATTAAGTAAATAACTGTATTAGTATTAGAAGAGACTAAGCTTTTGGTTGCAAGTACAGTTCAAAACACATGAATTCGTGCCACATTTATTTATTTATAATCAGAACGACAAAATTACAGTAAATTATACTGATTACACAGTAAAAACTTAAAATATATAAAATAAAATTTTTCTCTGCCATAGCTCGTTACTAACAGGTGGATGATGTTCTTTCCTCATTCATCGTCATCATTGATTAGTTCTACTCTAAGAAGCAGATAAGTGACATTGTATACTCTACTAGTTGCTTTACAGTTAAGTATTTCTTTCGCCTCGAGTAAAAAAAAATTTAACCAAGAATTAGACAGGTGTTACCTGTTTCTTTTCTAGACTACGCGTAATCACTAATATTCAAATAGCTATTATTAGGTTCTTTCCAAACATTGAAACAATTCCATACCTCAACCCTGTACCCAGCAGGATTAGACAGTCCAAGTTCTCTCAGAGTCACGGCCACGTCGGAGGGAGTGCCGTCAGTGCGGCGGTTAACGAAGGCGACGGCGTACGAGTAGTACTGGCCCTGGATCGGCAGGATCGGACGCGACCAGATCTCGATGCCGCGGTGCTGAAATTGTGAAAAAAAAACCTTAGTTAGTAATAATAATACAGGCAATACCGTCCCACTGTAAGACAAAAGCTCCTCCTTATACAGAAAAGGCATGACGGATGACTAATAATATGTGAATATCAAGGTATTATAGATTTTAATTGAATTTTAGATAATAAATTCATTCAATATTAATTTTGTGAAGTTGAGCATATTGTCGTATATTTTATGGTTTTATTATTGATCGATAGATGGCGTCAGATGTCGTGTATCAAATAAATAATTGTTATGCATAATCAGTAAGAAATTCTTATCTTTTACAATTTAGTTGCATTATATATGTAGAAAGAAAAGATGTGTCCGATAGATATGCCATCTTTTCTTTCTAACAATTTTTTCAACTATTGAAATGTAATAAATCCTCTTATTACGTATTATTATGCTGTTGTACTTAAATGTTTATGTTAGCTAACTGTACCTTATATATTCTCCTGCCTTGAATACCGAGTAAATCCTGGTCGACTTCAATAATCTTTTTGTTCTGCAATATAGCTTTGTACTCAGGCCGTATGGTCCTAAGGTCGACGCTCATAAGCAAAGGCGCCGCGAGAATGGCCCAAATTGCAAATTGAGTTTTACTTTGTTCGTATGAAAGGCCGAAGTTGCCGATGATCAGCTGAAACATGGAATTAATTAAAATAAGTAAGTTTTTATAACAAAGCTAGTTTTAGTTAAATAGGTACTTAGTTGACAGTGTGTGACTATATATAAGCAGCTATAAGTATAATACACAGACACAGCTAACGATGTTTTTTTAAAATTAGATATAGGTAACTAATGTCTGATGGAAAGTTACGCTAACTAAGAATCGCTCAAAAGGTCACTCCCAAGTACTGTGCGTGTCCTGATTGAAATTTGATCACTGAAAATACGTTATTTTATCTTAAACGTATTAGTTCTCATATAAATAGATATGTATCTTGTAAAAGAAAAATAACGCAATTAAAACTTTAGATATAATGCGTAATGAATTATACCTATCAGTTTTTCTCCCACAGCATAGCTAAACCTCTTCTTATACAGATAAGGCATCAAAAACAAGGCGCCTGGTAAAGTCCTATTGGCAATTTCATATCTTTTGTTTAAAGTCTAAGTAGTATCCTTCACGATGTTTTCCTATACATATCACTTAAAAAGCAGTAATGATATCTCACCATGTCAGGATCATTCCAGTGTCCGGGTCCGGCATTGGGCACGATCGAGTCCTGGTGGTTTCCGTAGTAGTCTATAATAGACTCGACGGAGGCCCACGAGTCTTGTATGTCGTCGAAGTTGCGCCATAAGTTGCAATGTTCGATGATAGATGAAAAGTTAGGCTGGAAACGTTGTATTTTCTTTTATAATATTGTTCAAAAGGATTTTAAACTAGGTGTTGTGGTATTATGTAAATATAAGTTTTAATAAAAGGTAAGGAATGACAGTAGGTATCTCATAGGCACTTATAGATCAGTCGTTGTTCCTGTGATACAAAGTTCTTGTAGTTCCTTAGAATGCTCCAGCAAGGATACAAAACTACTAAAAGTTAATAAGCTACTGTTTTGATGGCATGAAAGCTTACCAGACTAAAAACTACGCCCCAAAACTACTGTTACGTAGCAATGTAATATTTTGTAATAATGCCCTTATTTGAATTAGATGAATAGCTAAATCACAAAGGAAAACCTTCACACATATTATGATAATTGCCTTGAATACATTAGCAGGCGTTATAGTGCCTCCGCATTATATAATGGTAAATATAACGCTATAGTTTTGCAGTTCATAATTTGCATACTGTTGTCCAAATTACTTTGTTACGTTAGGAGTACGATACAAAGGTCATTACTGATGGGCTCATAGACTCAACAGAACTTTCTCACTAAGACTGAAAGATATTTTTAGATACAGAATAAATTAGGCTACTAGGATTTCTATATTCAGTACGAGAAAAGTTTAGGTGCATTCCCAGTCCTCATACTGACATTCTAGAGTAAGGATGAATAAAACGGGGCTTAAGACAAGACCCCAAAGTTTATGTGAATGTCACTGATGAATGTCAATGTGGCCAGAAGATGCCTGTCAATTTCCCTTCAGTTCATTCACAAAGACAGTTTCAATCTAGAACCATGCAAAAAAACTAAGCAAACCAAAAGAATCTTACTTGAATACCAGCATATATCTGGTAGACGGGCCAACTGCAGGAGTAGACCATTTGTCTGCCGGTCAGGTTCAGCTGCCTGCCGAAGTCTGGGTACCCGTGATCCATATCAGCGGGTAGGGCGTAACAACCGTCCAGCTTCACGTAGTCCACGCCCCAGGCTGCGAAGGTGGCTGCATCTGAAAACAAGGAAGGGTGGAAATAAGTACGATATAGGGTTATTATACTACGACAATATTCTTTACGTGTTTCATTATCATGTGAATTGAAAAACGCGCATCAATGAATTTATTGTAATTTTGAGTGGTCATGAGGCGCTCTCATCCACCGGTTGCCCGCCGACCTTATCAGGTCGTTTGAGAGGTATGCTGTTTTCGTATTTATTTTATTATTATTTGATATGTACGATAAAATACGTTGGAAAGTTTAACACTAAGTTACTAGCTGTCTCGTCTGCAGTTCCACCTAAACTACATCATCAGCCTGATGACGTTAATTTCAGTACAAATGCCTTTTCCAAAAGGAGGTACTTGCCATATTTACGCTTAGTAACCGGTTAGACGGCCGTAGTAATGTGATTTTTAGCAGATAATGCTTTACATCAATCACATCTATAGTATTTCAAGAAATTTCTTTAGTCTAACTTTAGTCTTTAGCCGGTAAGTAGATACACGTCTTAAATACCTATCAACACACTATGGAAAGAACAATTTTTCAATTACTGAAAGAGAAGGTGCTAAATCATTATGACGACACCGACGCGATGCAGGGACGGAGTACCTATTTAATGATTTTAAACTGAAGACTAAGTCTAAATAAACGAATAGATTAATTAATAACGTAACATGGTATTTTGCTTCAATTGTAATTGTTATAAATACTATGATACGGCCCTACACAGCGCCCGACGTAAATAATAGTATTCACTTTTTGTTAATTTTTTCTACCTCATTATTGCGATTTATATCAATTTCTACAATGCTTAATGAACACACAGTCGTGTCCATAGCCTACATCATGCAATTAACATCAAGTGGTCGTATTATCTGTCACCACAAGTTATAAATAAAAAAAACACTCTCATTAAACGCCAGATTTGTGACAGAATGACTGCGAATATTATCATAAATTGATTAATAATTTCTATTGAATCATAGATACAATTTAACTGAGATTTAATTAGAGTTGTGACTGAACATGCGATACGATAATATATGAAAAAAATAGATACGCACTCGTGTGTATTATGCCGCTGTCACTTGTGTTTCAAGTTTGACTGTTATTCATTATGGCACCGTGTTTGATGCTCGCGTGTGAGCATATATATGTGATGTAATGTTAATTGAAGTGTGACTTGATCTCCGGCGAATACAATGATGGTTGCAACATGTTATATATTGCAATTTTTAAGACAAAATGTTTTGTTCCCCTAATAAATAGGTCTACCTCGTGGTCCTACTAGTAAGACAAATTAGTAGGACCACGAGAAAACGGCGTATTTTTATTAGACGACAAGAGGAAAAATTAGGAAGATAATGTTTAATTTTACTTTCCTTCATAATATCAGCTGAAATACCTAACAACTGCACAAAGGTCTCTTCCAACTATTACATTTGGGCAGTTTAATTTAGTTTTGATTAATGCCATAGTCTCGATAAAGAATAAAGAATAAAGAATAAAGAATATTTATTTTGCTCAAAACATGGTAACAGGATGTTTACAAGTAGTATACAGTACAGCATGTCTTACCGCAATATTACGGTATGCAAAAATATACACATCAGGTATAGTTTAGGCTAATTTGAAACATACGAGAAAAGTTAACAGACACCTTATGGCTAAATAATATAAAAAAAAAAAAAAAAATAAGAAAAAAAAAAAAATTATAAAAAACTATCTATGAAACAATATTCTAAATTATAAGACGAGATCATTATGTGTTGATACCTATTTAGACCTACTAGTTACATCAATTTACTTATGAACCTCTAAAAGACCTAATTTATTTATTTTTCTATATACATCATGAATTCTTCTATTGTATATAAGCATTTTTTTATAAGCCATTTTCTTAATTGTTTTATGAATCTTAAAAGTGGCAATTCGATAGTTACATTATATGTATATCGTCAAATAGAAATAGCTATTCAGAACCTTATTCTTTGTATCAGCTATAAAGATATAGAACAGTAGAACGGAACATAAATGCATCTATGAATACAATGTTGACGCATTAAGGCGGCTTACGACGTCAACATCTTTACAGAAGTGGAGCGAAGCGAATCGGCGAATTCCTTTGAAAAAAATGTCGCTCTACTTATGCGGGTGATCGTTCCGATTTGTTTGTGAGAGACATCGAGGCAGGAGGGTATTATCATGAGTGCATCATAAATGCAAAATAATAATTACAATCCGGTGAATACTGCTCCTTAATCACACGGAATGTGCGCTCAAATAAAAATTGAATTATTTTTCAAAAGTTAAAGAAAAAACGGCTAGCTGTAAATAGCAAATAATTTAATATTCTACCGTAGTGAAAGACCTATTCTTTTAAAGAGAATTGCATTGATTACCATGCTTGCATGGCGGATGTGCTGTTTCAGTCAGTAATTTTCGAGGATTGTATTGATATGAAAGCGAAATGTTTTGCATTTCTGGATTGTACCTAGAATATGTTCGCTCTGGCATAAATCGTTACATTTACAGTTAAGCAGCGAATGATGTTTGTAATTGTCTGTCCGTCACTTATTTTTAATGAAATTTATCACTTTTGCATGTGTAGATACATTGTTATAATTATGTCCGAGTACCGAGTAGACATGCAAATAAATAAATGTAGCATGTATCTAAGCATGTCAGTTATTACTTAAATACTATGTAGAGCGGCGAAGGAAGTCACGTATGCAATACTCGACTGGCCACACTTTTAGTCTAAGCTTAGGATAATAAATATGTGGAGTCAAAATACTGGTTTATATTAAAGTACATCAAGTGCAAGTTGAGTCGAAATGGGCCTGTGGATATGGCACCCGATTCGTTTAAACGAGGTAGTGAGTTCAAATTCAGGCAAGTACCAATGTGATTTTTTAAATCATATGTACTTTCTAAGTTTATCTTGGACATTTCTGACTGACAGTGAAGAAAAACATCGTGAGAAAACCTAGACTTAAAAGTCTGAAATTGCCAATCCGCCTTGAGCAAGCGTGGTGATTAATGCTCATTCCTTCTCTATGTCAGAAGAGACCTTTGCCCTGCAGTGGGACAGTAAACAGGCTGGTATTATTATTATTTATTATTTAGTGCAAGTCAAATTCTCTCAAGGGAATAAATTTGTGTTGTGTGAATATTTGTTTTGAGTCTTGATGCATATTGTGTCTGTTAATTGAATTTTATAAAGTACCGCGTGACATAAATCTGATGACTATGTCACACTAACACTAATGCCAAATGAGACAATCTATTCTAGTTAAAGTTCCTGAACAGGCCGCGTAGTAGCAATGAGATATGAGTTAATCTCTCAACAGAAAAATCCAATGTAGCTTTACCCGACCCTCGAATCGAGTCCAAGATCTTTAAACTGTCTTTATTAATCTTTATTAAAACATCAATACGAGTCCGAATAACTGTCGATATCACAGTCATCGTAACACAAAGCCGGTGTGCGGCAGTCGGTCAGGAAGTCACGAGACCTGTTGCAAGCCCACGCGATGGTTACACAATCTTCGTAATAAACCGACCATTTAATCGTGGACCAAGCAACCGACTAGTGCCTAATGCATGCTCAAAATGCGAGGGCATTAACTTTACGGTTAGTAACATTTACGACGACCTGTTAAGGTTGGCAGGCAACCGATGGACGAGGGCGGCTCATGACTGGCTAAGATGGCGAAAATTGGTAGAGGCCTATGTTCAGCAGTCAGACGTCTTTAGGCTGATATGATGATGATGATAGTAACATTACGTATGCCCTGGCAATTTCTAATTAGCGATTACCATGGGTAGTTATAAATAACTAATGCCCTGGGCTTCTGAACTAAAGTCAGGAAACATCAGAAAATTAGTTTCCTAACTAGTGTAAAACTGCCTTACAGTACTAAGCTTAGTGATAAAATTTACTATCAGAATAGTAGTAGATACGACCGATATGTGGAAGGTTGTGGAGTGTCATTCTAACACAAAACAGACTCTGGTTTAGAGGTGCTTTTCTTGACTGTAAAATAATAATAATAATACCAGCCTATTTTTCTGTCCAACTGCAGGGCAAAGGCCTCATCTCATTAAAGAGAATTACCACACTTGCTCAAGGCGGATTGGCAATTTCAGACTTTTAAGTCCAGGTTTCCTCACGATGTTTTGCCTTCATCGTCAGTCAGAAATGTCCAAGATAAACTTAGAAAGTCCTTGAATGTACAGGTGTTTAAAAAATTACATTAAAACTATAAATAGAATAGTAAAATAAAACCTAAACATAATTTAAAAATTGAAATACCATAACTACCATCTAAATGTCACACAACCGCAAAATTGTATCGGTACAATGGTCAGTCTACCAAATACAATGAGTTTGAAACTTTAATATGAACATAAGTTTTCTATTAGGTCATTTATTAGCAAATCGGTCCGTAAATTTCAATATGTAGGTTACGTTCGTAAATCGTCTGCATGTCGTAATATATCATACATGTCTTTTAAAGTAGCACGATTACAAACGTTCTATTCCTATGCATTTTAATGACTTATTTAAAAAATTGCACCTTGTACACAATTGCATTGACACTAAAATGATTTCAATGTAGAAATGTACAGTCCTTTCACGTGGCTTCGTGCAATTTAATATAATTAAGTATAAAAATGCGCTTTCGTAACGTTTTGTGGTGTTTCTACTCAATTTAGTTAGATTAAACAGCACTTTGCATGTATTTTCTTTTTTTTTTGCTACAGTGGACAAACAGCCCACGTGATGGTAAGTGGTAACTGTCACTCATGGAGGATTGCTCCTGCAATGCCAGGGACTCTGGCAATAGTGCTGCCTACCGTGAAGGGAGTGTGTTAGGTGAAAGGATTAAGGAAGGCGAGAATAAAGGAAAGGAGAAAATTGTACATCATCAGCTTAAAGAGCTCTACTGAAAGACAAGGGTCGGATTGGTATCGATCTTAAAGCACGGGTTGGTAACCAAGTAAGATGATATAATTTAGTACGCGGCGCGGGTAACTCTGGTCGATTTTTTTGCGATCCACACACTGCCCCACACTACGCTGCAGAGTGCATGGCGAAGAAACATATACCACTCATGAATGTGTTTTCAGTCTGTTGCACCACGCGTGATTTTTATACAAAGAGAGAAACTTACTTACAAACAACACAAGAACACGCACGCCCGCACTACGCTCCGTGATGCGGGGCAGTTTGTGAATCGTCTTTTACGCCACTTGAGATGGTTGGTTGTAAAGTCTCATAATGCGAATCTTACTATACGTTAGATGAAATAGAAAGAAGAGTTTTTAATCTAGGCACTTACCTCCAGCAAGATGTCCTACGACGCCCGGGTATCCTGCGCATGTAAAGTTGCCATAATCTTCGTATATACCGAATTTCAGTCCCTTGCTATGTACCTGTAGACAAATTAGTTATAAATTAGTTATGAATATAAATTATTCATGATGGCGAGATACTTCCTAGGCAAGACATTTAGGGTAATGTTCACAGAAATTCGTGGAACTTCTTATTGATTTGTAACAAGAATTTACACCTATGTCATGAAACTTTAATGGGGACAAACCGTTATTAAATAAAAATGTAGGTATATTAACATCTTGGAACAATTAAATTTATGAAATTACTTAGCTAAAGCTATTTAAAATATACAAAACAGCGGTTGAAGTAAGAGTGATTATATATTTGAATATTTCACATTTATTTTCCTGGCATAAAAAACAAAAGTTCGCGCTGAGATAGGTACTAACAAAACGGTTCATTGCACTTTAAAACAATTTGATGTTAATATGTAGGTAGGTACCTATAATTTTTTACTACAAAAATAAAAAGTTAATAGAGCTTCAAAGAAATATAATGTCCTCTTTATAGCCTTTGTTCTTTTTGTTAACACATTAGATTGCTTGAATCATTTCGTACTACAATGTAAAATTAATGATAGTAAAAAGTAATATTTTCAAACCTTACTACTTTTTGTTGCGTTAAAAAATTATACCCTGTACAGACAGAAATAGAAGATTGATTGCTCGCTGAATTTAAAAGAATTATGGTCGCAAATTTATAGTGACAAATGCGCTTAAAATCATAATGTTATTGAGAAATAAAATCTTTAAACAACGTTAAACATTTGAAATGTTCAACGCAGTTGAAGAGAAAATGTTGTGTTACACAGTAATTATGTCAGTTTTCAAAGCGTTTTTCACAAGATTATAAGGCATAATATTTTACTACCATTCCGCTTTGCTTGCATCAAATAATTATAAGGTAATTTACATAAGGTCATCTATACAATTATATAAAGCGGACGAGCTTGTTTGTTTGTTTGTTTGTTTGACCGCGCTAACCTCTAAAACTATCAGTCGAATTAAAAAAAAATCTTATTGCGTATAATAGCCCAGTTCTCAAGGAAGGTTAAAGGCTATGTAACATCAAGCTACTGGCGACGGGAGCAGAGCTGTAAGAAAGACGCGGGTGAAACCGCGCCGCGGAAATTACCGCGCCGCGCAAGTTAGTATTCAATATAATATTAGCTGATAATGTAGCTTTTAAGAATGAAATATTTTTAAAATAAGTAATTTTTAAATAAATAATAATAAACACAAACTATCAAAACTTTTTCTTCATAATATTAGTACATAGGTACGATAAATTATTCACGCATTTAAACTCAACAGTTTTAATTCTCAATTTAGTTTATTACTTTTGTTTCTTTTTATGCTGACCGTAAGTATAAGCAATAAATTCATTGTTAAATAATGTAGTTTATTGTTACGATATATCTCTTGCAAAAACCTATAATGATTATCTTGGATTACTGTAATGGATAAGTCATTCACTCCGAGACAAGGCCACAATAATAAAAATTAATGTACTTAGTTGTAGTAACAATAACTCTGAGATTGATAGGTTTAATAAAAGCTGGCGGCTCAAGGGTGACCTAAAGATTTGTTATAATTTAGAATGTTTTTATTTTATTGATTTCTTGTGCAATAGATATTTCAATTTATTTGCAAGTTTACCCGCCCCTGCTCCGCATGTAGATACTAATAATCGTTAAATAAAACTATTGATTTTTCTTTAGGCACGTTCTTTACTACGATAATATGCGAGCATTAAACACAGATATAAACCTTCCGGTAAAAAACTCTGCATGATAGTAAAATCTATACTATTATATAAAGTTTGTTTGTTTCAACGCGCTAATCTCTGGTACTATCAGTCTGATTTGAAAAATTATTTTTGCTTATGAAAGCTCAGTTCTCGAGGAAGGTAATAGGCTATCTAACATCACGCTATTGGCAATGGGTGCAAAGCAGTAAGCAAAGACGCGGGTGACACCGCAAAAAGCTAGTCTTAATAAAATCCCTTGCATGGTTCAGTAGGATTAACAGACAGAAGAAACAGCCACTTTGCTTTAACTATCTAAAGATTATTCCAGTGGAAAACATCATGCTTGTTTGCTAAAAACAAATAGAGCATTCCAACCTTTCTCTGTTGACGCTATTGCATTAAATTGACTTGCTAGCTCTATGTCAGATAAGCTACGAGTACCTACAAAATTTCAACATTAACTATGAATGCAGTTCGAGAGGTCACGAGCGTTTACCCGACTGTTTATATATAATGTTGTGTTTCGTCAAAACAAAAACATCTCTTTAGCTGACTTCTCCTTGACTTGTAGTTGGTATAATAGATAATGATATCGTAGTGGAAGTGCGTGATGAGGGCATAGGATTCATTCCTGGGTCGAGAAAGGTTATACTTTGGTTTCCTGTTGATGTTTGCTCTATGACAGCCTAGGATCTAAATTTATGACCAGGTTTATTACAAAGTATGATATCTATAAAATTGATAAGGGTGGTTCAGAACTTGAACTCGACCATTAACTTGATTAAGGCAAACAATTACACAATTTTGCTATAAATATGTTCTTAATTAGGTATATATCAATAAATGTACAGTTTAATGATATCCACATCTTACTTTATACAAATCTGACTAAAAATTAAAGAGAAGAAAAAGAAATCTAAGTAAAGCAATTACAAATAAATCTAAAATTAAACAAAACAAACTTAACTGGAATTTGTATTTGAGTATAACTATATCGTGCATTAAATGACTCACTTCAATATCACTCTCTATTTAAATACATTAATCATTCTACTAGCACTTGCTCGTTAAATAATACCTACTTACATCACAAACACATATCTACCTCCAAGCTGCGCATACTAATGAATAAAAAAGTAGAACACCTGTCTAAATCCTAAGACGAATAGTACCTACTCTCGTTACCAACTAATACTTTGTTTCAAAGATGACATACACGCAGGTTAGAGTCGTGCCATCAGGTTGCGCAAAACCGTGGGAAAAGTCTCCCGCGACTTCATTTCGAAACCATGTGCCACTGTAGAACAAACCTTTAATAACTTCCTTTATCTTTACTCCTTGATTTCTTGTGATTACTATAGTTTGCAAAGTATATTTTTATCGATTCTTTTTTCGTACATAATTTTTTGACGATGAAAAAGAGTAGACTGAGTTTTCCTGGTTCGATGTTAGTCAGTAAAATGCATGCATGGGAAATAGCTAACACCTAATTCTAGTTGTTGTATATTATTCAGATTATTTAACTAAATGAGTTTAACTTCATCGATTGTCTTGTCTAATCGATACGATATTTCTCAATCGATAATAGGCATCGCGTAGGTACAGCTCACGATACCCACCGATATAACCTACCTCGATATCAATCACATTCCTTTCAGACTCGTGACACTGATAGAATGATGACTATATTTAACGATTGAGACGATTGGAACAGAAGGAGTATTGAGTTCCACCGGATTGTTTAGTATTACCTACGATCAAGTGCGACTTGCTACACTAAATTTACGTCGATTGTCCCGCCTCAATTGAGGCCAATCGACTAGGTGTCGAAGCACCTTTAACCACAAGAAAAGGTTATTATACTCATTTGACTATTGGAATAATAGTTTATTGAATAGATAAATGTCTATAGTATAGAATAGTTTTAAATGGTCTTTTCATAAATTGATTTGCTTCAATAGTTCTGTCGTAGGTACTGTGAAAGGATTATCCAGCAGGGGCTTTGTCAGGTTTTTTGGCGAGAAATTCTCAATATTAGCAAAGAATAAATAATATTACTTAGTACTGGGATTGTAAAGTTGTGCTCCGTACATACACAGCAACAGTAGCTGGCAAAAGGATTAATCAAATATCATAGTACTAATATGGCTTGGTGGGAGGCTGTGTTAGGGTGCGTTTCCATTGATGTGGAGCTGAGCGGAGTGGACAGGAGCTGACCCTGAATTGGCCAATCACAGTGTTCAAAATTGGTCAATTCACTGTCCACTCCTGTAAACGCACCCTTGTGCTTAAAAGTTAGACTCATTATGAGACCGGGCGTCGAACTAATAATATAATCGCCTACATTAAGTACTTACAGCTTCCTCTATGTGTAATACTAACTCGTTTCTAGTTGCAACATCTATGACTTGGCGCACTATGTTTCTAAGAAGGCAAAGGATTTTAAAGGTTTCGGTTTATATTTAGGAGAACATTATCTTAGCCATAATAACATGTTTATTAGTTGTATTAAAATTATTTTGGTTCGGTTACATTTCTGAAGTACATAAACCTATTTACTTTAGAAGTACATATAGAACAGTAACTTTTATTTAATTTTTTTTAAATGCTTTGCTTGTGAGTGCTAAAATATATACGTATTTGTAGTTACACTTGTAGATTTTTATCCGAAATTAACTCAATAAATCTAAGACCTAAAATGAATTTATTATACTTTTAGAAAGTCATTTAATTTGTGCCTCTATTACTTTTTATCTCTTATCTTTAACAATGTCTCTATACAATTTAATCAAGTTTCTCCTTTTCAACAGTTATTACTCGGTTTCTTTAAAACTGATCAACAAAAAACCAGCTGTCAATTATTTAGTTAAGTGACATTTGACTAAACTTTTGCTAAGATGTTGTTCTCAGAACATGGCTGCAATTAAATTTAGTCTTCGATTTATATCATTGTAATTAAAATGAAGGGGCAGCTTGGTCAGACTCTTTACAAGGTGAACCGACGAGAACTTGTTAGGGGTGGCGAGCAACCGATGAATGAGAGCGGCTCACGACTGGCTAAGGTGGTGATAAACTGGGAGAGGCCTATGTCCAGCAGTGGATGTCATACGGCTGATGTGATAATGATGATATGACATTAAATATTCATCAAAGTTAAGACAAAATTAAATACAACCAACAAAGTTTTAAATTGCACTAATTAAGTGTAAGTTGAGCTATTGCAGTCACGAGCGAGCGTTACCACTACATGCAATAAAATAGTAATTAATGATTACTAATCAGATAACTGCCGAACAAAACCGGTGAAGTTCGAGTCGGAGATACAAAAGGTTCTGTACCAACCAAAAGTTTATTGATCCATTTCATGTTTATTAATTGTTGCTATAGTGGCAAACAAAATACACGCTGAAAATTTACACTGTCTCGTTCTAGTGAATAAGGATTCGAAGCGCCAGAAAAGGATGAAGCATACAAAAGTGCGTTTCCGTGCTGCCAGGAGTGGTTCAAGTTCAACATAATTATACTACAACTCCACTGTCTGTCAGTGGCTTATAATCTGTACTAATATATAAAACAGAAGAGTTTATTTGTTTGTAAGCGCGAATCTCAGAAACTACCAGTGGGATTTGAATAATTCTTTTTTCGTTTGAAGCCCAGTTCTCGAGAAAGGTTATAAGCTATGTAACATCAAGCTACTGGCAACAGAAGCAAAGCAGTAACCAAAAATTTAACTTAATGCGGATGTAACCGCGTCTCGCGAGGCTAGTTGTAATTTATAGACAGTGTAAAGTTTCAGTGTGTATTTCTGTAATAGAGTTCCGTTGCTACCTTTTCAGTACGATACCCTGATACTACTAAGTAACAACAAAGATTGTAAATATGTGATCTCATTCAACCTGTCTCGAAAAATATAATACAACTTAAAAATGCAAGCTATTGTTTTGCTGTGAACACTTTTGTTTTACCATAGCGCTCACTGTGACCGTGTGAAAAACATTACGGTGTTAGACCTCGAGATAACAAGATATGTAGTAGGTACTTAAAGTGTTATTGTTTATCTATGTGTATTGTAGATTCGTTCACATAAGGGCTGTTTCTTACACCATCGCGCCACTATTGTACGAGATTACACAAATGAAATATTTAAGATACAGGCTTTATTGTTTCGTCTGACCTTTTGTACTGGTCTGATTTCTCGTGTTGCCCAAATATGAGTGATGTGCGTAATGTTGAAAGTGAGATATGTTACCGTATTTGGATTTCTGTTTTTGGTAATGTAATAACTTCAAATGATGTGTCGCGTATAATGAGGCTGTTAAAAAATGGTAGTCGGCTCTTTGAAGAAGTTATTCGTATAAAAATAGGTAGTTTTTTGTCAGATACTTTTTTTAAAACAAATTCTACGTTACGCAACAAGCTTCGCGTTGCGCATTTAACGTCTACAAATTAGACTTATTAAGTCTAATTTTGCCTATTGTAAATTTTGACTTATTAGACACTTTTCATAGGTCACACAAATTTTTGTCACAGGTACCTACTTCCATTGTGTGATTGAAGCATAAAATTATGCGCTTTTATCGACTTAAATAAATTTTGCCTATTGTAGACTTATTAGACAATTTTCATAAGTCATACAATTTTTTATCACAGTTACCTACTTCTATTTTTTTTAGTAATAATACCAACAACACATTGCGTCATTGAAGCATATAATTATGAGATTTTATTGACTTAAATACTATGTGACAAGAAAAAGTGCAACGAGTTCATAGAATTTTACGAATATATATTAAGATTCCTTTAACTCGAGCTCGCGTCGATTTGTATCTCTATTCACACATATTTAACTAGCGTAAATTATGACATATAACGTAGATCTTCTTAGAACTTCTTATTATATATAAGAAGTTATTGTGTAATGTGATAATGTTACGTTGTACATATAACAAGTACATTATGTATCTTGTAACAAGCCGCGATGTAATAGTTCAGTCATTAACGGCTTGATCAGTTTTATTCGTACTGTGAGGTCAGTGCAATTTTCTTGTCAAAAGAATTAAACTAGCAAACTTGTAATGGGCGGAGATTTCACACATCTGTTACTGCAATTCAGTGTTGTTAACATCAAACATTTTTTTCTAAATACGATGCCATAGACTCTATATAATTTTTTTATTAAAACCATATCACAAGGAGATATATATACAAAAATCACGCCTACATGTCTCACTATGCGACAAATTATGACACGTTTTGACAGTTAAGTCGTGTTGTCCCGAGTAGATATGATGGTAGTGTGACAATTATACCATTTATTAAATTAAAATTAACTTTATTCTTAGTACTATAAGGTTTAATAGGTATATTAAATTCTGTTGGTATTTATCTTAACTTTGAACGATTCGAAACAAAACGACACATGATCCGTGACGTGATTGTACACAAAGTGATTGCATAGTAAATGTATTTATCTCACAGCCACTCAGCATACAGAGTCAACATACCTTCCTAAGATACCTTATTCATGTCATTATAATATACATATTTATTAGACTCACTTTATATAATTAAGTGGACACATTAAAAAACATAATATACATAAGCAATAGTAGTGAACTGACAATTTTTATACGTTTTTATAGGTTCTTAAGGAGAAACTTTTTTACTGAAACTTTTTTTTTTTATACGTTTTGATAGACCAATTTCTACCAGACAAAAGCTTTAATTATAATCACTTCACTCAACTACAACAAAAAAAAAACAACAACATTTTTCAATTACAACCGTCGCGCGTCGTTCATAGTACGGCTCGACCGATTTCCGATCGAACGAAAGCGTGAACATTCTTCGGTAAAAAGGTAAAAACTCATGAAAAGCGAATCTGTTTCCGTATTATGTACCGTGCAATTGGCCACTGATTGGCGTGCACTTGGCCCAGTTTTAACAAATTAAGGTCTGCACTAACTTATTCGCAGTGTGCACTTATAAAAATAAAAACCCATACAACAATTGAGTACCTAGATCAATACTTGGAATAACTTTTTATGGAACACATAAAGGTTTGTCCGATGCACCTGCTTCTACTTCGCCACATTTTATTTGTGTTTATTGACTACTACCTTTCCGCGGCGCGGTTTCACCCGCGTCTTTGCTTAATGTTCTGCTCCCGTCACCGGTTGCGTGATGTTACATAGCCTATAACCTTCCTCGAGAACTGGGCTATCATACACAAAAAAAGTTTTTCAAATCCGACTGGTAGTTCTAGAAATTAGAGCTTTTAAACAAACAAACAAACTCAACTCTCCCAAAGCGGGATATAATATCTTATATAGATTATGTGTAATGTAATAAGTACCTAAACAATTACATTTAAAACTGAGAGATGAGCATAAATCTTAAATTGAGTGACATTTTAGTATTTAAGTAAATTCTAAGTTCTCACATATTATGTAGTCTGCGAAAAGTAACACCAGATTGGAGATCTTATAAGTTGTGATTTATAGGTGCAAGTGCAGCAGTTCACCCAGCTTTATCAGTTTGTTGTAGTTTTTTCTTTGTTTACAATATATAAATGTTTGTATTAATATACCTTTATTGGTAAAAAAACCATCTGACGGATACATGATGTAGTCAACAGTTTCAATGTAAATCTATAATATAAAAATGAATCGCTGAATGTGTTGCTAAGCGCAAAACTCGAGAGCAGCTGAACCGATTTCGTTAATTCTTTTTTTATAATATTCCTTGAAGTAAAGTTTCTTGAAGAAATTCTTACAGAGAGAAAATTTTTAAAAAATCTATGAATAAAAAAAAGAAATTAAAGAATCGATTGTTAGGCGGTACGAAGTTTGCCGGGTCAGCTAGTTATTTATATAAACAATAGCAGTAGGAAGAAATTAAGTCTCGATGACTTTTATTTAAATGGGAAACAATACCTATTCATTACGTTACTATAGAATACATTAAAAATTAACAAATTATTACGACTTTAAATAGCAGGCGTAAGAGCAGAAATATTATAATGTTATTTATTTTATTCAAAAATGGCTTTACATATTTAATTGCCTACATATATATTTAGTAATTTTAGGTATATTTTAGTTTTAAATTGTTGCAATTCTGAAATGTTAATGGGTGATTATTCTTAGCACAGGTCATAAAGTAAAGGTCAGCGAATTGTATTTTGTAAATTAATTATAATTAAGTACCTACAATATGAAAGAATGTAGATTATATTCTGGCCTACTAAAATATGAGTATTATAATGATACAAGTTGTAGAAATATAAACCTTAAATAATGAAATCATAGAGACGTTTCTTCTTCTTCTCCGAGTTCATTTAAACGTATTCTGACATGGTCTATTAGCGATAAGACTAACTGTTGATACTATACTGTTGGCCTTATAGATTAATATTTCTTTTTAGCACGTAAGCAATTAGTGTTGTACTTGTACAATAGGTTTTTTAAACAAGACAGCGATGCATTTGGTAATTAGTGATTTCATTTGACTGTGATATTAGTTCCTTCGTCTCACTGCATGTACAACACATTTTAAGCAGATGTAAATGGATGACCCGACATCTGACTATCGAAGTACCTATAGGTATCCAACCTAGAGGTCGTATAACTTATACGACCTCTAGGCTAACAAGCTCATTAATCAATAAACGCACTCATTGTATGTGACTACATTAATAATATCTAATCTTTAAATCTAGTTACTAGGTTACAATAAAGAAACACTATTCCATTCGTAGGTAATCATATCAAGATGTAACAGTAAGTCAAAACGCGCGTCTGTCGCTAAGAGAGCTAAAGAGCTAGTGGATATAAGGTCTTAATGCGTCAATACTCGTTGGGCGTTGTCAGTTTTTACACTTTTACCGCGACCTGCTGGGCACGGGCGCTTACTTCTCACAGTAAACGATGATGCGACATTGAACTCGATTTGGAGCGATCTTGTTGATACTAAACAATAATATTTATTTTTATTTGTGTACTTGTATTTGTTGATTATAAAATTTATACCTATAGTCATTATTAAAGGTAATTTTGGTCTAAGGTCTTCAACATATACCATATTAATATAAATTTTACATACTAGATAGGTACTTATGTGCTGTTTGAATAAGTAAGTAGGTACTGTTACGACTCCAAGATGCATCTTGAAAATAAGCTCTATTTGACCTACATTAAATTTTTCCACTTCACTGAACAAGAACTTTGTTGTTTCCTATAATATCTTGCAAACCTACTAGCTATGGCTAGACTTAGTTCTTTTAATACAGAAGTTTGTAACTGTTCTTCCAATATCTATCAATTCGTAATGTACAACTGACTTACTACATACATACACACGTTTATGCACACATTATAAATTCATATTTAAATTTCCTATACCGTCACATTTGATACTTCTCAAGAGCGTTCGCAACTTATTTTAGCACTTCAAGGTGTAGTATTTCTGTTCTCTGGCCATGATCAGTGTGATCGACGTCAAAAACGGTCATCTGGAGCAAGGTCATGAGAATTGTTCGTGGGTTTAACGTCAGTGTTTGTTTTTGTTGCATCACGCACTGCTTTAAAGCTCTGGTTAAATAGCCGATGGAGAGGGACGGGCGGCGCCGGCTCATAGCTGATTGTTTCGACCTCAGTGTTTGTTGCAATTTGAAGATAATATTATATTTATACAATTAATAATTTCTCGCCAAAATAAGAATTCAATTACAAAACTTGTTGATTAAGGAGTTTTTAAAATAAAATTGCGTAAAATTGTTTTGATTGTATTCATTATGGTAGGTATGGTAGGTGGGTCTTAAATTTTAATATGGTAATCATCAACGTAGTTACCAAAGAAAGTCGGTTATACACAAAGCGGAAGGGAAATGCCACGAAACAAAATTAACGGGGTCATCGATCTAAGTAATTGCGTCGCACGCGCACCGTGGCGCATGATTTGAATATTAAGTACATTTTATTTCTGAAGTTTATAATCGTTGTTTTGGTCATAATTCCTAAATGGTTATGTTAAAGTATGTTTAAAAAAATCATCGATACATCTAACTTAAATAAGTTCATCATCAGGCAGTACCTACCTACTGTTAAACTTTATGATTGTTAGACCACTAAACGTTATCCGTGTCATATGTACCTAAACTTTGTGAGTTTCGGAAAATATCTGTAAAAAGAGGATTTTTTTTTTCATTATTCGAATCTGCCAAATCCTCAATCGAAATAAAAACCAGCAACAAATACATCGCGAAAACTTTACAAATATCAGTATTATTCCAAAAACCTTTTAATGACCTCCCGCCATCGGCCGGGAGTTCATCCTCACACCTTAGAACCTTTTAGATCCCGTACAGTGAGGTTTCAAAAAAACTTTCTCCCTCGTACGATAAGGTTGTGGAATGACCTCCCTTTCGAGGTTTTCCCGAGAGAATACAACATGGAGTTCTTAAAGAAATGAGTTAAAAGGTTTTTAACAGGGTCGGCAACGCGCTAGTGATGCTCCTGGTGTTGCAAGCGTCCATAGGCTTTGGTAACTGCTTACCATCAGGCGGGCCGTATGCTTGTTTGTCACCTTAATCGTATAAAAAAAAGACCTTAAAGAGTTAGCTACATCAGTTCTGTTTTTTAAAGGATTAAAGAATAACAATACACTGTCGATTTCTACCAATGTTGATCACTATTTGCCCTAGATGTTTCTTTGTTCTTCTCACGCACCTACATACGCTAACCGTTGTAAATGAATTGCATAACACCTCTTCGGTTCACGGCACAGGTATTGATTATAGAGGCGCATAATGTACTCCAGTCGTGACTGATTCCCAAGTGCCGAGAACTTGAACGAACTCCTGTTAAAAGTTAGATTTAAAGTTTATGAATAGCGTTCATCAGGTTAACAGCTCAAGCAAAATACCATTATAAATCTAATCTCACTCTTGAGACAGTTTACGACAAAAGATACAACAAAATCGAAACCCTAATAATCTAATGTAAATTTCTAGACTTAACCTAGTAATGTAAAGAAAGTTACCCACAAGCCAATTTGTAGTTCACGAACCGTAACACAGATGGTCTCGAGCGACGTCTAGAAAATGGTTCAGTATTATCACGGACGATTTGGTTAAAGGAAAGTAGGTTAGGAGATCTAGATCTTAAGAGATTGAGAGAAACATAGCTGAGTTACCTATTCTTTAGAATTGAAAGTAGGTAACTATTAAATATATATTATGAGAAAATTACATCTAAAATGATAAATTCTATCCAAGCAAACAAGGATGCTGTATGCCAGTTTTGTGCAATAGTGGCAGTGGAAGACAGATAAATCCAACTGATAAGACTAACTAGAAGATAGTAACTACTGTAGTTATTGGATGCCAAAAATTGAGCGAAACCACGACTTATAAAGCAAAGGGAAATATAGAGCACTCTCGGAACTTCATTTGAAAAAGCACATGTCATAGCAATTGGCAAGAATTCGTCAAACTTCATTGTAAACTAATTGACTTACGGTAAAAATCGTAAGTTGCACATTTCTACTTCACAATTTTTATAACTGCTGGGTGCCTTACAGACATTTAAAAATTAAAAAGTAATTGATTGATTTAAAAAAAAACAAAACTAAATGATGTGCTCTGATAACTAGACTCACCAAAAACAACTTTATTTTATACCATTTGCTTTAGTAGAAGAAATCTTTTAATTGCTTGCTCTTGTTGTGTATTGTTTTTTTAAGCTTCGCAGTGAGGAAAGTCATTTAACACTAACGTTTTTATGTTTATCTGCTAAATGTGAACATAATTACAGTTACATATAACAGGCTGTATCGTTTTGTACGAACATAGTTGGTATTTCATCACGTAAACTATTCACGTACTGCGATAATATTCCAATGTCTATCATAGCTAATTAATAAGTAGCATGCTGATTGCTGATCGGACAGATTCGAAAATACTTTTTACAGATCTTGTCGTAAATTCACAATATCTTTGTTATGAACAGGATCGTCAAAATATAAATACAAAATAAATCTTTTTCACAGATTCGAAAAAGGCCGTTTGAAAATAAGACTGCAGGTCTAGCTTTTATTTCTCTTAACTGTGGTATAACAATAGGAACGCCAGTTAACGCCACTGCGACTAAAATAATTAAATGTGCACATATTTTAACGTAAACTGTCATTGTCTGTTCACATGTAGGAAGTCGATCGAAAATAGCTCCAAAATGAGGAAACTCTTCGATCAGGCTATTAAACGGAATACTTTGACAAAAAGTAAACACGTCTACAATTTTGTTCTCATCTCTACAAAGTAGATAAGTCGTAATCGTCTTGAATGGCTCTCGCTTGTAATACATAAAGGTTGTAGGTTAGAAACCTAGCTCGGTTTTGTACAGATCAAACTACACCCGCGTAGATCCCAATTTCGGACAGAAATCTAAATAAAAGTAGCCTATGTTACTCGCAAATAACGTAGCTTTCTATATTAGTAAGAAATAATATTTAAATTGCTTAAGTAGTTTTTGAGTTTATCCGTTACAAACAACCTATTATTGATATGTCTCAATGGTCAATGCTCTTATGTATACTTATGCTAAAAGACAAATTAAATAAACAATTATTAAATGTTTAACAACGAATAAGTTTGTTCACCTTAAAATTATTAAAGACCGTCAATATTTCAACATGACGTAGTATCTTGGCGTTTACCGTAGAGGTAGGTAGATGTGTATGACATACACGTTTAGCTACCTACGTTGCAAGTTATGTTGTAGCAAAGAACGAGATTGTGGCGCACTGTAACTGCGTAGGTAGTACTGCTATGCATAAGATGAGGTTCTATTCCTAAACGTAACAAAATTTTGTGTAAATACGTAATTCATAATCACTTGCTTGCGTGTACTTTGTGTTTAATAATAAAATTGTAATATACTGAAAGAGAAAAAGAGAGAGTTGTTTTGAAAAAAGCTTGTTACGAATAGGAATTAAATTTATACATTTATAAGTTTTACTTAACGTGAACGATAAAAACAATATCTTATTTTGGCATAACGTTACAAATCCTTACATTTATAGCGGTATCAGAATAATAATTACTTAATTGTGAGTATAATTAAGTAATTATATACTAAAAGAATATGGAGGTCAAATTGCCTCAATCTTATTTTTACTTTTACGCCTTTTTGTCGTTACTTTCACTTATCACGATAATGCACCGTTCGATGTCATTACAATTCGATTAAAACTAACAAAAGACAATTCCAAGTAAAAGTTGTATCGACGATTTTAGAAAGAAAAGATTTATTTACTGTTTTAGAAGCATTCTTCCTTTATATTCGTGTGGAAATATGATCGATATTAAATTTACTGAATTATGAAAATTAATATCCATTGCTATGGACTTCATCTGAAGCAAATTGGGCCAAGAGGACCAAACTCTGAGTTGAGAATTTCTCAACAGACATTCAATATCATTTCACCCGACTCGTAGATCAAAGCCAAGATCTACATGGCAATCCACAGTAATTACTACTAAAACACCGAGACAACTGCATGATATAATTTAGATTTATGTCGCAATTACATTGTGTTAAAGACATTACAGTCAACGTCTAATTATTGTCAGAATTCAGTCTAAAGCTTCGTTTACACCTAATCCGTCATCGGCCGAAGTCTGCTCGGGCGACGACGGCCGAACTCGGACGATTGATCCAAACACTTGTAGGTACTCTTTGAGAGCGCGTACACAAACACGACCGTCATTGACGGACGATGACGGCCGGTGTTTGTGAGAGTTCGGCCTATGACAGATTAGGTGTAAACGAAGCGTAATTATATTTGTGCGTTACAATAAGTAATTATTAACCTTCAGACCATGTAGTTTTATCTCAAATACGCAATGAAGACTTTGACAAATCGTTAATCTTAGTGTACACTGGCGAAGAACGAGAATGCTTAGCAGATAGAAAATAAGGAAGCCTTATGTCCTGCAGTGGACGTATTTTGGCTAAAATGATCAATAATATAATTAAATAGCAGTTAAACTAATGTTATAAATGCGAAAGTTTGTGTGTATGTGAGTGTATGTTTGTTACCACTCAGCGTCTAAAGGGCTTTACCGATTTCAATGAAAATTGATATGTAGGTAGATCCGGTGTCGGAGACGGACATATGCTACTTTTATCTAAAAAATCAGTCTGGTACCCGAGGGAGACAAAACTCATTGTCTGATAATTAATTACTCAAAATCGGACGAACAACATTGATTAAACACATACCATTTATCGCGCAGGCAAAGCCGTAGGTGTCATGTTATAATTTTACTTTGTATCTTCTACAGCTAACAGTGTAAGCTGGGTACTAAATATTTACTTTACTCTGTTTACCAATCTACATATAGGAGTGGTTTACGTCTTGCAATATTTTTGTTTTTGTAAATTGCACTCTTACGGAAGCACTTCACTTAACCCTCTGTGCACACTCTTATATGTCCAGAAAGTATACTGTAGACCAATATATGACCATTCCATCCTACTATATAAAATCTAACACACCTTAAAGCTTATATACATTTCTGATCGATCAGTCCTTTAATTAAAATCGTCGTAATATTGTCATCATAAGACCAGTGTATACCACACTTTGAGCGTTCATTAAAGAAATATAAATTGTGATTTATTAGAGACATAGACATCTCGTGTCGGCGTTGTCGTTGTAGATTTTATCCCACTGTCTATTTTAACACTAACTATGTTAATGATCACTTTTTAACATCTAGTATTGTTTTATGTGTTTGAAGACAGAAGAGAAGATCTGATAGGTGTAGGTACTTAGCTAGACCATTAGCTTATTTATTTTTATTTTTTTTACATTCAATTAAATACAATTAGATATGTAGAATTTTCTTTTAAAGGTTGTCTTAGAGACAAGGCTTCTTATAATAATAAATAATACCAGAATTCTACTGCCACTGCAGGGCTAAGGTCTGATCATCGTGTGGTCGTCGCTCTTGCTCAAGGCGGATTGACAATTTCAGTATTTTTTTAAGTTCCGATGTTTATTATGATAAATTATTTTAACAAATACTCTATACTATACAATTTACAAAATTTTAAAAACTCCCATTAAGTACAACGTTCAGAAACAACAAATAATTTTAATAACACTACAATAAAACACGGAAGACAACCATGAAAGCGAATACGACAATAAATTTAATATTTATATGACGTAATTGATGCCACACTTGTAGCGCGCCAACTGCGTTCATCAATACAATGAAAATACCACAGTTTTTGATAGAACGGCTAGTCCACTATGGAGTAAAATAGCCATTTTAGCTGTTAAAATGCACAAAAACAACCAAACAAATACGAAGTGTTGTTCTAGTTTTTGTTTAAACATGAGTTTAACTAAGATTCATTTACTCTCTTTTTAATCCTTAAAGTTTAATCATTAGCTAAACGGCGTTTACTGAAAGACAAAAGCCTCATATTTTTTTGCAGCCAGTGGCAGACGAGCAAACAGCCCACGTGATGGTAAGTGGTAACTGTCGCTCATGGACGACTCACGAGTCCCTAGCATTGTTCCTGCAATGCCAGGGACTCTGCGAAGCCATTGCCTACCGTGTTGCCGTCATACAAAGAGAAATGTTTTACATAGTCAACAAGACTAGCACGCGGGTTGGCAACCACAGAAAATTGGCATTTAGTACGCAAAGTAACGTTGCTACCCGTTACCTAAAATTCTCTGAGTCACTTCTTAAGACACCTATGGGAAGTATAGGTTAGATTCATATTCGTTAGTCGTAGCGTCCCTGAGCCTACAACTGGCCAAAATACTGAAACCGAGTGTATTCTCATAAACTGTGTAACACCTTGTGGGTAGACAAAATAAATAATGTTTAATCTGTCAAGTATATAATTTCCTGTGTTTAATAAAGGCTTGACATTCAATTCGTCATAGCTAAGCAATATTACTTAACACCAATTAATGATGTCGTTAATTTAGGCACTTCAGATAATCGTCCCACAATATGGTTGTGAAATAAGCTTTCCGTCGATTGCCGGAGAGACTACAATATGCAATTCCTCAAGAAAGGAGTTTTATAGGTTGGCAAAGTGCAAGTGATACTCCTGGTGTAGCAGCTTCCATATGCTACAGTAACTGCTTTTTTATTTAGCCTAGTGTCAAGAGGCGCCACTCTGTGTAACGGTAAGTAGTCAGTTGGATTCAGGTTTAATGGCCACCATTCCAAAAGCCATCATCTCAAATTTCTGGTAAAGTAGCAATATAGCGGCTTAATAAGGTGCTTACCATAAGATGCACAAATACACATACACAAATGCGTAGGTACCTACTTATTATTACTTAGTTTATTTATATTATATTATTATATTCTTTAAGATTGTTACTGTGGCCACCATAATTTTTAAATGTTGTGCACATCTGTAATTGATATAATCACTAGTCCTAAGCAACTAAAATGTAAATTGTGTGTGTATTGTGTTTATATTGTAGATGAGCCTTTTAAATAAATAAAAATAAAATAAAGATGGGCTGTGTGCTTGTTTGTCATTTTAGTCGTATAAAAAGGCTTGTAAACACATAAAAAACAGTTGTATTGTAGAACAATAAGTTGTTTACGTAACACGGGGTCACGGGTTCGTTTTTAAGAGGCTTTTAGTGAACATAGTAAATGTTATGTATGGTGAATCGGTCATTGTAAAACAAAATGGCTGTGCATATAAATTTACATATCCGCTTGAGACGGGCTTTCTAGTCGGGATTATGCCTTAGGCTTCTAATAAGTTTGATTTATATAGTTGGTTGAATTAATGGGAGATCAAGCCTATAATTCCTGTAAGATTGCGATCAAATCATCACATGTAAATGGCTTCTCTGTATGGGTTGTGATGTTGTGATGATGTTCTGTGATAAGACTACTGCTACTGCGATCACTGATCTTTCTTCTAAACGTATGCGATTAAGACATAACCTCCCAAATGCATGGTTTGGGGAAAGCTCAAGGCTTATTAAAACGTTATAAGCCAGAAATTATGATAATTATTAAAGATTAATTCCAAAACTGCTTAATTTGGTTTGAACCTAAATCCTTGCTGTTCCAAATGGGGACTTACAATATATAAACTTTAATAAAAATACTGATTAAAATCTAGTTTAGCCATCTTCATTGAACATTTTATGAGAATCAGCTGAGTTTTTCATGTGATGAAAGGACAGATGAACAAGTAATATTTTTATTTACTTAGATTGTTGATGACGGACATGATTCCATCTCAATCTCCATATTATTGCTCATAAAGCATTTAATTTAGAGGTCTATAGTACTAACATAATGTAAGTCATAAATAAATTTTCTTACACATAAGTTCCAACACCTCATAAATAACATGATTTTAAACAAAACAGTAATTTGACACTGGTAATTATAGCTCGTACTAACGAGCAACAATAGAACCTTGTCATAATTAAGCTATGATAGTTACAAATTACTTCACAAAAGATTTTTTTAATATGTCACAAGTAATTTAATGTCTCAGTGCTGCAATGTGTGCAACCTGTTGTGTAGGATACGATTCACATGTGAAATAAACTGTGTGCGAATCACAAAAATTTCTTTCGATCACAGACACGAAACAAACTTATTTATAATCATAATAAAATTAAATACCATACCAGCAGTTTTGGTCGATGGCTTTTGAAATGGGGGCCACCACTTCTGGGTTCCACTGACTGCTTACCATCAGGCAGAGTATAGTCATTTTAAATTAAAAAAAATATATATCGCATAGGTACATTCATCAAAATTAATGGACAGAAAATACACCTACTTACTAAAATTTTAAAATAAAAAATAATGATAGATGACACAAAAATTGTCTAAACTAAAATTCGAATTCGTGACAATAGGCCGGGTAACCCCTTTATTCTAACACAACACTACCTCTTCCTAATTATACATCCACATCTTGCTAAAGTTAAAAACTAACTTAGACAAGTGTAGGTATAGTAATTACGTATTTAATCATAAAATTGCACGCCTGTCACTCATAACTACCTATAATATTTATTATAATATAAAATATGAAGAGATGTGGGTGTAGTGTAGGTACACAAGGACCTGAGAACTACGATAGTTAGCGTGAGAATTGATCGACCGCCTACTAATATACAGATTAATATTGCTCTGATGTTAATCTGCCTCGAATAATTATACATTTTATACTGTACTAGCTGCGCTCCACGGCTAGATTAGCACAAGAATTGGTGTAAGACTTGAATGATTGAAAAAGCAACTTCTGGAATCTGTATCACAAACAAAACAAATAAAGGACGTAACTCTTCAAATCCTTGAAATAAAGAGTGCTATCTAAAAAGAGACAATTTCTTCAGCTCTCAGAACACCCAATAAAAGACCACATGATCCACCGTATTTTATGGCTAGCAACGCATATTGGTCTAAGATTCTTCTCTGTATTCTGGAATGGCGACCACGAACCGAAAAACACAGCTTATACAAGCTTACCTATTACTATAAGCTTTGCCCCTTTAACTAAGTTTTACCACTGTATAAGCTGCGTGCTGGGTTGCCAATGCCAACCAAACTCCATATAAAGCAATCGGTAGAAGACAAAATCAAGTGAAAATTATGAGCGGTCTACACCCAGCAATAAATATCTTTTTTCCGATATTATCTTTCCTTAAATCTATCATGTCATTTCCTTAACATCTCAACTAACGGTTACGCTCCTCGCATAATATATACCTCGACGCTTTGGTTCGTCATAAATCAAACAATCCAAAGGTTAACAACCTACGTGCTTTTTTACAAAAATGAAGCCTGACCTTGTATGCAATGAGTATGATCCACGTATCATCTGTAATTCATCTCACACAAAAACGAGATAATCATTTTTGTTTTTGTTCGTATACTCAAATGTTTAGTTAAAGAATATAGGTATACCTACATATAATAAATTATGGCGGTTATATCTTAGATCAAGATAGATAGTCCGCTAAGATTCTTTTTTTAAACTACTCTGGGGAATAACCTCTACGTCGTGACTCGCCAATTTTACAAAAAAACTATATTATAATAGGGCATCACACCTTTTTCTTTGTCAGCTCTGTCTATCCCAAACAGTGTTTTGTTAGCTATATTCGATTATATGCTTAAAACAGGGAGCGAGTTTTTTGCCATTTCCAGGACCTAATTCCATACACCAAACTTTCACTTTACCCGACCCGATAATCGAATTCGAGATCACCACTAAGGCACTCTTACAGTTAGTTAACGGACATAAAA
The DNA here is from genome assembly GCA_963082885.1 of Parascotia fuliginaria. Classification (NCBI taxonomy): domain Eukaryota; kingdom Metazoa; phylum Arthropoda; class Insecta; order Lepidoptera; family Erebidae; genus Parascotia; species Parascotia fuliginaria. The sequence continues at coordinate 9,930,626 of OY720184.1, forward strand.
TATAACTGATATATTCCAGATAAATTTCTGATCGCATAAATATTTTCTTCAATGTCTTAGTTGTAGGAACCAAACAGCGCTAATACAAGTAGCAAGTCTACAGCAAACTGTACTGACGTTCCTTTAAAGATCCACCTTCAGGTTATCACCTATTAATATGCTAATATATGTCACATTAATAAACCATAGCTCGAGGTCTATCACATAGCACTTAGTCTTATCAGATAGCAATAGATGGTAAAACGTAGGCGTGGTCGCTGCCCATACCCTCAGGGCTAAAGTCGCGATAATCTCTTAATACACTTTACGTAATATTTGTATTGAAGAGACATTTGATAGTGAATCTGTAGTTTCTACGATACTCGTGAGAGTGTAGAACAATGCACTCGACAATGAAAACTTGTAGTAAATAAAATACAATAGACGCTAAGTAGGTACTAAGTAAGTTGCAGTAGTTAAGTAACACTTAAGAATTACTTAAGTAACTGGTTTGTATTAACGAAATGATACCTTATGTAAGGAAACAGTATGCTACATTGACAGTCCCTATGTCGAAGCGGACTTTTTAAATGTACAAATAAATAAGACAAAGATTGTGTCGTGAACTGTAATATTAATTTAAGGTATTTAGGAGCTCTTTTTCTATAGGGAACTGGCAAGAACTGATCGTTGTGCCATTGTTGTTATTCTATAGACCCTTTCGAGCTTCTTATGAGGCAGTTACAGCCAAGGTTACTGCTGTTCGTCTCTAAGCATTATAGTTTTTGAGGTTTATAACCGATTACCGCTTACCAGCTGATGATTCGTTTGCTGAAAAGCATTTATTTTGTACAACTTTCAACTAGGCAAATACCTATACAAAAGTTTATTGCTATAGTAACTACTAGATAGTTTAAAACATTTTTACTTTACTACAAATTATAAAAAGATCAATGAACTGGCAATAACATCTTTAAAAAATCTAAACAGCAATCATTTCACATATTTTCGTGATAGCGTATAATATAAAAAAGTGTTTATATAACGTGTTAACACATCGGTTTGCGACGGTTCAATAAATGTTTGCACTTCATTGGCGCTTCATCGTCACGTGCAAATGATTGTAAAAAATACGCGATTCTCTCCGTACTGAGAAGAATTATGTGTCATTATCTAACTGATGTTCTCGGTACAATCATTCGATTATGTTTTAATATCGATTTATAATCGCTAATGCGTAAATTACAGGAATCGTAGAATAAACAATGACAATGCTCAGTATAAGCGTGTATAAAGAGCCGTTTTTTTTTCTGGAGACTTGAAAGAGCGATGTGAATTGGAGATCTAAAAGAATAGTATAAATAGATACTCAAATGTGAGTTGTTGTAATTCATATAAGGGTTACAAGTTCAATGAAATTGAGTGACGTTTCATGCACATAAAAAACAATATTCACCAAAAACTTAAGAGACAAGAGACGTCACGTCATCTTAAACTTTTCATCTTTTAACAGTCGCCTTTTTCATAGACGTATCTATGCATATTAGCAACGATGCATGTTATTTCGATATAGGTAGAAGCATAAATAAATATTTAGTTATTTTTAACACCGATAGCAACTGAGGATTTTAATGGTTTGTAATCATGGCGTAAAAATAGTACCCATATGCGAGGCAGAGATGTGGTTCGCTAGTAAAAAATCTTTCTCTTTTTATTGCTGGTGACAGACGAACTAATAGCTCATTTGATGGTAAGTGGTAACTGTTGCTCATTCTTCTGCAATTCCAGGAACTTTGCGAAGCCGTTGCCTATCGTGAAGGGACTAGGATAGGTAAAGAGTATGAGAAAGGTAAGGAAAAAGGAAAGAAGGAAAATTGGACCTCCAGCGATCTCAAAAATCTTATATCTACTCGTTGTTTATTTATGCAGTTTTACAGGTTAAAACGAAAGATACCATACATATCGACGTTGCTGTCAAAACATTAATCTCATTCGGTACATACGTTACGAAAAGCAAACTAGCGGTTATGCAAATATAGTAAATGCAAAAAGATACTTCTTACATACTCGTTACATGTAGTTTGTAGTTGCGAGATTATGACACACATTATAAATGCATTTATAAGGGAAAACTCGTAATATGATTTATAGCATTAATAATATATTATTTATCATAATAGAATAATAAAGCGAACTGACTTCCCCTGTGGCATATTATTAGTTTAATTATAATTACAGCCTGAAGACATCAACGGCTGGACATTATAAACCTCCTTGGAACATATTTATCTTGACCGTGAGCCGTCATCATTCTTAAATAACTTCATAAGTTGCCCGCCAACCTAATCAGATCGCCGGTCTACCTACGGTTAATGACCTTCTCATATACATATATCACTAGGTATCTAATTAAGCAACAAGTTACCAATCATAAATCTAGACAAAAATCTTAATAAGTAGGTATATTAACGTAAATACGTCATATTCCATTAAGATAGATGATCTATCCGTTTTCAATTTTAATTAAAACTCATATATATGTTTGCATAATTATTTATGACCTGTGTTAGTTATCTGGTAGGCAAAAGCAAGAACCTAAACAAAATGATTATTAATTTTGTTTAGAAAAATAACTTAATACATTTTTGTGGTTAGATATTTAGGCTAACAATATTAGAACGCTACAATATTGCAATGATTTTAGAAACGTAAATAACGCATAATATTATTTTAATGTAACGTTTTAAAATGAATTATAGATAAGTACCTAAGAATTATTTTGGAAAATATTTTTTAACCCCAATATTTTGTTTCTTGTTTTAGGTAAATATAATTGTCGCGCAATAAATTCTTACGATGTTATTTATTATATTCGTAACATTCACTGTGCATGTGGATGTGTCAAAAAGCATAAAAGTAATAAAAGCAAAAAACGTAAATTCCAATAATGTGTCGTAGTAGCTAAAGTTAGGCTCCATTTGACGCCGAACATAATATCACAGATTATACATTTTTCAAATAATTATTAAAATATTCGCCAAAAAACCTTTAAAATTTCACACAATGATAAAACTTCATAAAATACCGTATTAATACCGATAATAACCTTGACGCCAACACCGTAATAGTATTAAAACCAACTTACATAATCAGCCAAGCTCTTAATGCCGTAGGGGAACCTTTCTCGGTCGGGCACCAGCCTGCCGTGGGGATCTCGCTCCCTCTCTGGCCAGCAGTCATCTACGTTGATGTACTCGTAGCCGGCGGCGGCATACCCCTCAGACACCAGAATGTCCGTCATAGTACGGAACAGCCGGTCACTAAACAATACAAATATATTTTAAAGAAGAATTTATTTACATATTATTAATATAAACTGGCCTATACCCAGCAGTGGGTAGATTCAAGCTGTGGATAATGATGAAGATAAACTTTCAGAGGTTTTCCCAGTATCGGAATAGTATCATGCTCTTTGAATCACACATGCGTTTAATCAATCTGCTTGTTACATAAGGTACTAGTCGATCATTACCAATATCATAACAACTAGAATACGATGTCTGCTTATGCCAGCACAAGTACTACAACAGTAGTTAACTTCAATTTAGGTTTAAAAGTATTTGTATGTAATAAATATAAAAGTGACGAAGGATAATTAATTATATTGGTGAACAGTATATAAATCCGTTTTATTCGTATTCCAAAGGATTTATGTGAACCAATTATATCAATAGGCTCGGTATCTATTACATGAGAGCTGTGTAATAGATACAGCTGACGAAACGTGGGTGTAATATAACCTCTACCTACTCTATTAAAAGAATGACATTGCTCTACGTACATATATTTACAAATTCGTATTAACCCTTTATTAGACACTACTGTAGACACAAAACAGATGTTTTATTGTCATGACTGCATTTACTGTCCCGTATAGTGTTAGCATTTTTCTCGCTGATAGTGCTTGAGCCCGAGATAAAACTCTCGCCACTCTTTTAAATCACAATATAACAAGTTGCGATAATATCGCCTATCATACAAAATCAAATATAAATAAGAATTAGTTTAGCTTTCACAGTAATGTGGGAGTGTTTCTTCTTTGTTTATAGGGTACAATAAAATTGTCGCGTGGTTTCGATACTATCTACAAAACAAACATTACATTTATTAATGGTAAAAGATAAGGTAACGGTTAGTATGATGGTATGTAACTGGTAACGGGCAATGGTTACCCTTGGCAAGTGTATTGGCAATCATAGAAGTGGGAATTTTATCATAGGCTGCTGCTACCAATCTGTGGTGAATGATTTTCATATTGTTTCATATGTAATGGTTGAAAAAGAGGTCGATTATGGTTGTAAATTACGTGTTTTTGTTAAGTAGCTAAGGTAAATAAAGGCAAATCAAATTACTCGTGACAAATTTGAGATCCACAGCTTGCTCGTCACCAAGAGGTAAAAACTAAAAAATGCTGTCTCATTTAAACGGTTTTGCTGTCATTGTTATTTGCTGGTTCCATTTTGCTTAATCATATATAAGGAACAAACATAGTAGATTTTATACAGAGAGCGAAACGACCGATTTGTTTCGATTAATTCCAATGACACGTAGTTTATAGACATCCTTCCTACGCTCATAGAACACTTTGTACAGTATTTACTGCCCGAACCTGCCTATTCACAATAATTTTACTCTTGGGTTGAGATGATAATAAGTATTTCTGTCTACCCATACCTATCAGACGAGCACACTTATGCATGTGTGGCCAAGCAGCGTGGGTGCGTTCACAAAATCAAAATTTATGAGTAACTTATAATCTTTGACTATAGGTTCTAAGTAAAAATAACATATACGACTCACCTTATACAATTGTCCGGGTCATTTTTACAATCGGTGTTGCATCTAAATCTCTCCCAAGCCAGCCAGCCCATGGGCGGAGTCAGGGCTAGACCGTTATCTAGCCCTGAGATCTTGCCAAGCAGACACAGCACCACACACACTGTCCATAAACCAACTGATTTACAAATCGCCATGATAACCAAAATTAGTAAAACAATATTATCTCTCTTCAGAACTTATCCGCATAGTTTAATCACTGTCCGATTTAGCACCAACAAATTTAATGGGAATACAAATCGGTAAATGTCAAAAGATTATTGACATTTAGGTTATCACAGCAAAGAGATCGGCACATGGAGGTTTCAATCCTTACAGTGTTATCTGTAACAATAAATACAATTAAATTAATTATTTAATTAAATATATATTAATATTTAATAATAATATAATATAGATAATGTAATATAATAAGACATCATCGTAATATATTTTTAAGTTATATAAATTAATTGATCTAGAAAGAATACCCTTATAAGAATATTGTATATCGAGAAATAAAATACTACAACGGGGTCAGCAGAGTTACACTTCGTAGTGAATATACTTTACAAACAACAGAAAATGTGACCTCCAAAATAGTTGTAAGACATATCATTTACAAAGTAATTTATCAAAAATGCCATCACAGCTTTTTGCTTGATAATATAATTTCGTCTTCGAATAGGTAGCTAATAATAATAAAATATACGATGTGTAAAACATAGATGTTTAGCAAAGTGATTAGTCTGAACCGCTCTGAAGTTAATTTCGTGATAATTTCGCGTACCTCATATAATCGGCCTCGTAAAAGATAGGTAGTTGTCATTTAATTTCATCCACATCTTTTGCTATTTCTATCATTGTATAACCATTATAATATACAATTAAAATCATCAACGAGAAAATTATTTTACATTTGACGCTGGCAGAAATAGGTGACACAATCGTTGGTTTAGTTTCCATAATTAAAGGAGAAGAAGAGGAACTCCAATCTTCTGTCACCATTATTCCCAAAAAAATACGTTTACTGCTCCGCTACTACCGCTAAGTAATTGCGCGAGGAAGCACTTGCGTTTTCCTCAAGGGTAGAAAAAGAAAATATGGTTATTCCGAACCTTAAAATATTTAATGCTCAGATTAAATACCTGGAGCGCTAAACATTTTTACACAAAAATACTAAATTCATGCTGTCCCTCGTACAAGGTAAGGATGTAATAATTTAGCCGTTTAAAGACAGTCAGGCAGCTATTAGAAATTACCTCGTGGATCACTATCGACAACCATACATCATTATTACATGCAAATACATTGATTATCTTTAACTATTATTTAAATTTCTAACCTCGACACAAGATGAACAAACAATCTGTGATTATGTTAACGTTTGACCGACATACAGAGGAGATATTACGCATACAAAGCCTGTAGGGCAAGTTATCAGTAAGTTATCTTATAACCTGTAGTTAGCCGACAATATGGTATAATTATGGTGTATCTATATGATCTAGGGGTCGCATACGTTATTATAGAATTGCAGTGTATAATTGGAAGCACAAGGATGAGTTACGTAGGTACTTTTATAAAATGGTAGCAAATAATTAACTAGTTTTGTAACAAAACCCTGTTCTTGCAGTTCACGACATAATGTCTACAAATTCCGTGCCTTCTCTAGCAGAGATACCACTACCACAGCTCACTACTATACTACGAATTTGAATTATATTAATGCAAAGAAAGGCTTATTCAGGTAGTCTCTAGCAATTTGAAGTCTCTTAAATGTAATGTGTCTACTTATTACATAAATCATTAATACAAAAGTCACATTGAGAAGTTAGCAAGCTACTTATAACTTGTAATAAGAAGAACCTAAGCCTAATAGATCTAAACGAGATCAAAATGGTAATAAAAAGTTCTTCGATGGCAAATATGAGTTTGTTTGCCTTAGTTGTATATATATTGCTTAATAATGTTGAATTAATTTAAATTATAAACTTATCTACCTTAAACCACAGGTGATATCACAACAAGAACTGAACTAAAACTGACCGCATATTATTTCAATTCACAAAATCATCTCTTCTAAAGGTCAACGGCTTGAGTACCAACTGGTTTAGCTTAATTTATATTAGATATATATTCATTATTACGGACTTAGTATTATCATTTAGAAAAAATAATATGTATTTAAAGGTTTTTGAACTATTTACCGTTATTTGGCGATAAATTGGTGAGATATGGACAATTAAATACTAAATTATAGATTAAACAGCAAAACCTAGGTGTAATGACCTAATCATCACCATCATATCGTATCAATGACCAAATATTATCATTTTATTTGCGACCTGCCTTGCCTTTGCCAGTGAGTACAAAATACATATTTTATTATGTATTTTGTACGATATGATTAAAAATCGTTAAAATTCTGGACCTTTGTTTACTATAATATTATAATATTATGTATTTAGTATCCCTACATGAACTTTCCGAAAAAAAAATTTTGAATGAAGTCAACCGTAACAAAACAAATAGAAGAAAATAGCATCTTCACTTTATTACTATTTATTTTATTTACCTGAGATTAAAGCAGGCAAAGTTTTAGTATATTTGACTAAAACTCTGCCTGCTCCTTTAAATAGTACAGTATTATGATATTTATGTTACAAACTAGCTTCCTGTGACGCGGCTTCACCCGCATTAAGTTACATTTTAGGTTACTGCCCTACTCTGGTTAATAATAGCGTGATGTTACATAGCCTAAAACCTTCCTCAAGGACTGGGCAATCAAACGCAAAAATAATTATACAAATCTGCCTGGTAGTACCAGAGATTAGCGCGTTCAAACAAACAAACGAACTCTTCTGCTTTATAAAATACTCGTAGTAGTAGTATAGATAAATTATAAGTTTTCATCATATTCGAAATAGGTATAATTTTCGAATTATTACCGGTATAAAGGTTGGATTTTAAACGAAAATGAACATCATTAAAATATTAACTAACGTCTGCAATGTTTATTATTGCAATACCTATTAGTGTACGACTGTGCATCTTTCGACAGCTTATTGCCTACAATTTCAGCCTAACATATTACTAACAAAAATGTCGTAACATTAAATTAGTAAAGTGTTCAATGATTTTGTCATTTTGCTATTGCTCTAACCGTATAGTGATAGACATTTAATAGTAAACTAAACAGAGACTGACCCAGATGTTGTACTTGAGCGCTGTGCTTGCAGAGCAATAGACACACTACATAGTATTTGCTGTATTCTTCGATCACCGAAAACATTACTCATCAGGGGTTCTAATCGAGCTTAAAACCTTTATGAGAATATAGCAAGAATCTTACAGAACAGTTCTTTTTATTATTTTTTTACTGCTTACAGTGGCAGACAAGCCAACAGTCCACCTGATGGTGAGTGGTAACTGTCGCTCATGAATAGTACAGAACAATAGAACAGTACAGTAAGCCCTTCTGGCTGTTTTAGTATAGATGAATTATTTATTCATTATGGTTATATAATTAAACTTCTACTTGTATGACTTCTATTTTTAGAAGAACAAGATTGATAATAGAGTAGATTCTGTTAAAAAACCTCAAATAATTAGACTGCCTCGTGATTCATAAATGCGTTTGTTTATTATTATACGTTTGCAATTATCCTGCAAGACGTAGAGCTAAAACTGTAATTTAGACGAAGCGAATTAAAGTTAGTTTGTAGTATGTAAATCACAGCAACAGTTACTTACAATGTAATCCATAAAAATAACCATTGTTTGATTAAGCCAGGATTACAAATCATGTAAAAAACAAAACAAAAATTGTAACAAAAAATTCTTATTATAAATTAAAGATAATCACTAGAACAAATTATCTCAGATTATCAACTGCTTGTGGCACGCGATTCAGGGATATTGTTATAAAACAAACACACGTTCAATAGCTAATGATAATTATAAGGAAAAATAGTAAGAATAATGTTTAGCTAAAACAATAAGTAAATAATTAATTTTTATACAAAAAACAAAAACCGACTTCAAACCTACCCATTTAAACAAAAAAAGAAGCATTAAAATCCATTCATAATTGGCGCAACAAAATACAACGCGAATTTTATTGATAACCTCTTCCTTTTTTAAAGTCGGTTAAAAAAAATACGTTTTCAAGAAACTATTTTTTAGTTTTTTCATATAAGTACAGAAGTTAGTGGATCGGCTATTTAAGCACTTTTTTTACAGAATATTGGCATAAAGTTATTCCTTTTGCATTTTATTTAGAGTGTGGGAACGCTGAAGTTCTAAATTATCTCTTCAGTTTTCTTCTTGAATTATTCATTATATAGTCATCCCTTAACGATCGATAATGACTTCAGTGTGTTTTAAATTACTTATTTAATATTTAGAGAAAACAGCTACCTATTTTCATAGGGTGCCATTAACATTACATAATTTTGTCTAAGTGTTAGCTTGCACAAAGCAAGAATAGAATATAGTCTTTTGAAGTTGTTTTAAGCTTACAGTACTTTCGAGTGTACCAGACCTAACTGAGCAACTATCGGTCTAATAATATTCTTTTGTTATAAAAGCATTAACTGTATCTAATTTAAGTTAAATAAATGGCTTTATGAACTGATTATTGTCTTTTTAATTACAATATAATGCGATTGCAATTATAGATATAAACAATGAGAAAATTGCAGCCTATTGATGAGAACATTCATTATTTTTTATTACACTACAATCAGACAATTTAGAACTGCATTGTTCTGATAATATTTATTTGCTTTGTACAGATTGATTAAGACTGTAAATATTTGAGTTGATTGAGCTGTTTGAAACCGAAATCTGTTGTTCATTTTGTCACGTTTCTCTTTATGTAAATATGTCTTATATACTCTAAGAACTCTGATTCGAATAAAGTAAGCTAGAGTTTAAACTTTTGTCGTGTGGCTTGTGTATGTTATAGCATTGAGGAGTGACGATCCTACCGTCTACCATAGGTCATTTGTCTATAAATGATTGCAGTCAAACATCACACAAAGGATGCAAAACTTACGACTATCTAGCTATACTATAGCAGATTCTTTAATACCATTAGTATCGTGAAGATTATAATAGTTTATAGCTTGTGTCCGAGAAGTGTGTGTTTTTCTCAGACAATCCTTAGGTTAATGCTAAACGCTCTTCTGATGGGTTAATAAAGTTCTCGTAAAATCGTAACATTTTAACTTTAAATAATTATATAAAGATAGTTTATAATAAATAAACCATTTAGTTAAATTGCGTTAATAATTAACACACACACACACAAGGGTCAGAGACCCAATTACTCCCTCAGTCCTCGTATTTTCCTCCTCTTTTTCTTCCTTTTCACTGTGTTGTTGACAATGAATTAGTTTTGTTTTATTAGCATTGTTTGTGCATCGCTTAGAGGACACATCCTTGTTCAGTACCATCTACCATCAGATGCTGTATGCGTTAAGAAGAATAGTTTATATTTGCTGCAATAATAAATGATGTAATTTTTTTATTTGTTTCATTTTCTTGAAAATGACTCATGATTATTGATTAACTAACATTAACACGTTTATATGTTCACGTGACAGAAGTAATTTTATTGTATTAATCTTTGTTATATTTACTCAGACACCTCGCTCTACGTTTATTGCACAATTGCTCGACCATTGTGTTATGAGATATCAGGTCGTTTGAAAGGTGTCTTATTTCGTACCAGGCTTGACTTTATAGTTAAATACACATAAACCGGTGTTTGCATTGAATTGTTGATTCAAATAAGTAGTAGTAAGTATTATTTATTGTATTTTTTGATAATACTTTTACTTTTGTAAGCTGTAGAATATGGTGCAGAAACATAGTATATTTACAACAATCCAAATTAAATCGATTCGTTGCAATTAAGGCAAGACAACCTATTATAGATATAGAGTATCCTGTTTTTAGTGGTAGAAAAATATTAAGACTTAAAATTAATGCTGAAATCACCAACAGTTCACTTTAACGAACGCAACCACAGAACTATTACACGCACAAAACAACATACAACGAACAAAATATTAATATCATACTAGTTACAAAAGGCTAAGAAGAAGGCAGTAAAATACTAACAAATGACATATTTTATGCGAATACATATTGAATAATAGTTTAAGCCCAGTCAAAATAAAATTTATTTTTGATAAGTGAAAAAACGTGAATATACTAAAAATAATGTTGCAATAAGTCTGATCGAGCAGATAATTATTATTGCTCTAATTCGTTGTAAGCAACGCGCCCTTGTAATATAGCGTAACTGGAGTTGCAGCTCGAGTCGTTGCCCCACACTTAATAGTTTGTTTTACATGAAAATTAGGCTTCAGCAGCGCTTTCTACATAATATATATCAAAGCAACTTTTAGATGCAAGGAGAAAATAAGTGGGGCCAAGGTTATAACCCTGTAGCCTCCCCCACCTCGATACGTATAAATATGGGTCATGTCATATACAGCAACATATTAGAATAACTATTCTTGATGCTATTTATTTATCTGTAATGCTTAGTGTATTATTTTTTATTATTATCTTGGCAAAGTATTTCACATACTAAATATTATTCTTATAATAAACAGTATCAAAGGCGTTACTAAAATTAATAAGTTACAAATCACTGTTTAACAGAAATTTACCGTACGCTATACAAAAAACAACGTATGGTAAGTAAAACATGAAACCACTTGTTCAAGGTTAGTTCCACTCAAATGAATGAGCATTATGAGTAATGGTCAGTTCCATATACCACAATACAAAATTATCGTATAAATAGCAATTGTAAACGAATTATATTTAATAACGAGACATTACCATTGATTAGGGGACAATAGCTATTTCGTAGTTATGTGCAAATATAATTAAAATAGGTTTTTGTGTCAAATTGAAAAGTTTCTTATTATGTAGTTAGTTAGTACTAGTTAAATATGGGAAAGAGAAATTTGTGCAAGTTCCATGCTATTTTCTTGATGTTCTAACATTGTGAGGTCGCCTACTGTTGATAAAAAAATGATAATAGTCATATCAATGTGTGTTAAGAACTCAACCCAAAAAAAAATAACGGTTAGTAGCTTACAATTTTGAAGTTAGCTACGTTACTGAACATTGCATTTGAACTTAAGTAAATAAACACGTTTGTTGGCCAAATAAACGAATGACATTAGGAATGTGGCAGCGAATTATAATATCACTTGGTCTACATTCAGTAATGAACTGCAATAACTTGACTGTAACAAACATACAACTACTAAACCATTTTTTATAAAAAAAATATGAGACCAATTTCAGAGTATACCCTTTCACATAAAAAAACAATTTTTCAAATCCGTTCATAAATGACCGAGATATGAGGTAACAAACATACAAAAAAAAAACATACGACCCGAATTGAAAACCTCCTCCTTTTTGAAGTCGGTTAAAAATTACATAAGTATTATGAGTCACGTGACTTTCGCATGTAATTATTAAGTTTTTAGACTACAGTTTACTTTTACGACTGTCATACGGTAAAGGTAAAATGTTGTCAGAAAATCTTGAACTGCAACAAATATGAATCAATACCGTTTTTATTTGTGTTTCTAAAGTCAGAAATATTATTTTAGGTATTGGAAGTCTGACAAATCATTCTGTTTAAATTAATAGCTGATATTATAAAGCCAAAAGATTAGATTTTTTGGATTTTTGTTTGTTACGATTTAACTAAAAATCTACGTTGCCGGTTTAAAAATTCTTGTATCTTAAGAAAGCTATAATAGTAGCTGGTAATATAGGTAATATTTTATTATGTTCAACACATTATTTTCAGTAATTTTCTGAACTTTAATATTTACAGACTGCCTGCCTGTGCTTCGTTGGTACTGGGCATGGATTACCACGCAGAGGTGTCGGGTTCGATCCTAGGGTCGGGTAAAGTGATATTGGGTTTTCTGTCGATTTTTTTTTATTTTTCAATATTTCAAGCACCTTTGTAAACCCTTGCAATGGTATCGTATTGCATCATTCATGCAATACGATACCATTGCAATGATATTTTCTTTAGACGTTTTTTGTGACCGAATGAAACTTTTGATACCGAAGCGAAGCGAAGCGGTCGTCTATTGTCTTATAAAAGGAAAGTGCCTTCTCTCATTCCTTTTTAACAAGAGTAGGTATAGCCTGAACCATAGAATAAAATGATACAAATATTCAAAATAATGACAGTGTACTATGAACATGGTTTTGTCCGAGGTACGGTCACGTGTTTTAATAGTTGAATGAAAAACGTGCGCAGGCGCGTCCGGCTTCGGCTCGTGTTATATTTACGTAATTTTTATATAAGAAACCGGACTAAAGTGTAACACCGGCCAGTTTGTTACGTCTACTAACTTATTTGTAAGTACAGGCGATGAGAAAAATGTTACAGCTGTTATTATAATACACTTAAATATGCATTAGGTAGACAGTTTTTATATATGTGTATTGATTTAAAGAGGGAAAACTGTAGTCATTATTTCGTTTTGTAGATAATAATATGATTTTTTTGTATTTTTACGTGCATTTTTTGTGCGTAATCCATTTTGTTTTGTTGTGATAATGTTCATGAAAATATTTTATACTAACATTGTTTAAATAATACTTTGTTTACTTTTTCATTTCTCATAATAATAATTCAGTCAATAAATTTTATGGTCTAACTCCCTTACTTCCGTCTTTTACTTTAAAAAATACCGCTTCTTGCAATTATGCAAAATTATGTAGAGTACATTCATACATGAATTAAATTTGTTATTATTATATTTTTAATTTTTATCTTGCGATTTGAGTTTTCTTGCACTTACATAATATATGAGTTCTTTTATAATTTTATTGTTATAGCTCATGTTTTTAGAGCTTTACAGTATAATATGTTAGTAATGTCAAAGGTGAACTTAGATAGACCTAGTAACTACATATAAATAAAAAATAAAATTAAAATAAAGATTATTTTTATTACCTTCAATTTAATGGTACTCTTAAACTAGGTTTAAGAAAACTTCTAGTTTTAAAACACTTGTAGATTGTACAAATAGAATGAATCCTGACCTCCAAAATGGGTGAAACATGTGACTCAGGAAATATCACATTGGTAATGTTTCAAAAATTATTAAGGATACATTGTGAAAAATCTGGACTGCCAGTAATCAGGTAAGAAAAATCCTATTAATATTATAAATGCAAAAGATTGTGTGTATGTGTGTGTGGCTGAACCGATTTTGATGATGAATTTTTTTGGTATGTAGATAGATTCGGTGCCGGAGATGGATTAGGCTACTTTTTATCCCAGAAATAGGTCTGGTTCCCGAGGGAGACACACTTTTTAAGCGCGGGCTAAGCAGTGGAGCGCAGCTAGTATAAAATAATTACAAAGAACATTAGAAATTATAAGCTTTCATTTTTAAGTCTCGTTATAAAATACGTCTTAAGTCTGCAAAGCGACTCAGTGCGACTTTCTTAACACTACCTTATTATTATCTCATGTATATACTTAGGTATTAATTAATTGAGTTATGTAGTGCTACAGCTAGTGGTAAAAAAAGTTACTTACATCATTTCATATTATAATTATAAACTATTGCATTATATGATTCATAATTAATATGATTTTATTATTATGTCAACAGTTAAGAGATAAAGTTTAATTAATTAGCATAAACCACTTTGTTCTTTACTATCGTGACTATTGCTATTAGTTTTTCATCTAATAAACGCTAAGACTATCTTAAGTTAGTCTATATTTGTTTTATTCAACTTTCTTTTAATCAATATGTATTGTATGACACGTACAGTCCTCGCAACACGAAGGCGGACGATCCAGTACGATTTCCGCGCTTGTTCAACCTTTTCACATTTTATTACTCAATACTGCATTAGATCTGTGATAAATTGATTATTCATCACCATTGTGTTACATTCCATTGTCAGTATCTAAGTCATGATATAATACATGCGATAGCTTGGTAAACTATTTTATGACCGCAATAACAGGTGTTAATATTTCGTACACTATACGTTCGCCGTAAGTCGCCTAGTGCGATACTCGGACTAGATGGGATAGTTCAATATTCTTTTTTTTTTATATTTAATTTTTCGCATTTTTAAACTAACGACCTGATAATAATCCGCTTCGGCAACCGATGTATAAGTGCGGCTTATGATCTGTCAAAATTGCAATATTTGGGGGAGGCCTATGTCTAACAGTACTTAGATGTTATTAAGCTAAAATAATGATAATGAGAATTATGAATAGAATTGAAGGAAGATTTTGTCATCTAAATATATTTAAATAGTTTTGTACTCGAATGTACGAAATATAATAAATAGCAATATGTATTAGCTGGCTCGATATAATGTTATAGAAGCAATATGGGTCGACGCAAACCGGTATCTTTCTACAAGTATGTCACATTGCCGATATTGCTCTTGGAGAATGAGAATTTCATTATAATGCGTAGCAATATGCCTTTTTTATTTTAACGGGGTAGGTAGAATTCGTGGCTAGGTTTCATTAGAGTTTTTATTTAATTTCCTTTATTTTTGCAACACACACGGTAAAATAAAATGTCAAATTGTAGTTCTTCGAGTAAATACCAGAGGCACTATGATAGAGATACAGAGCTGAGCTCTTTAAAAGCATACTATAAAATGTCAGAAGAAGAAATGATCATAAAAATATAACTAAAGAATAAAGGTCAAAGATATGATTTTTACAGTAACACATTAATGTTTTTATTAATGCATGCTTTATCTATTTAGAGTATAGTATCTATTTTATTTAAGAACACGTGATTGTCAATATCAAAGAAATATGGTCATCGAATCTCTTTAATGAACTAATAGAGACATTATGACCATAATACACTGGACCGTTAATTTATTATTTCTCTATTTGGAGTGATATTTCAATAATTTATGAACGATTCAGTGATAGTCATTCATTATAAGCTGAGACTACACTAAGCAATGATGAGAAAAGAATGGCCAAATGAGGGAGGGAATTAGATTCTCTTCTTTTCCGCTCATGTTAAAGAGAAAACTAGCTTTACTATTTATCATTTATATTCTCACTGCAGGGCCAAGGTCTCCTCTCATGTAGGAATTGTATGTGAGTTAATCACCACACTTGCTCAAGGTGGATTAAATTGCCGATTCTTTTATAAATCCATAATTTCCCTTTTTTTTTCTTATGCCTTAAGTGATAGTAGTTTATATTTACTTTTAAGACAGGTTTGATATAATCTACGAAGGTTCAGCAACAATAACGTTTTGATATGATCGCCATGCAGCAGACAAAATGGACTTAAAATATCATATTTTAAGTACAATATAATATTCTACTATAAATGTAAAAGTTCCTTAACAAGTATAGTCTCAGCCTAAGTCTACGATCAGACTTATCCATTAAAACAAGATACCACTATCACATCAGCATTGTTATAACACTTAAGCACGCGATCTTCAATCTTACTTATTAACTCTGCAAGACAATGTTATTGTTATCTAGCTATTTAACTGCATATTTTTCTAATGAAAGTGAAGATTTTATCAAATAAATTGTATTTTATTGTAAGCTCGGTCTACGATAAATATCCAACTGCTTATTAGAATGGAGTAATTTTGTTTTAATTGTATAATTAGTGAAAATAATACATAAACGTATTTAAATATTTTAAACTCACACAATTTGTACACATAACTATATTTATGAAACGGGTCTACTCGTGTTAGAAAATTATTATATTATATTATTAAATAATATATAAACGTATTTCTCGCAGAGAAAACTAAAGATATAACAAACCGCGTGTAAGCTTGTAACGTAGGAACAACACAACACAGAGTACAGAGGCTGTCTTATTAGCTTTTGTAGTACTAAGACAGCCTCTCTACTCTATGTTTTAACCGACCATTTTAAAACTTAAGTTAACAGTAATATACTCATGTGGTAATATTCACTGTCTACATATCTGTCTCAGTGACTCAGTAGTTCTGTGTATAGACTACAGACACTACCACACAGAGGCCTAGAGTTCGATCAACGGATCTAATATTTTTTTTCTTTCGAGAAATTCACGATAAATGAAACATTGCCCGGTAAATGGCTAGGCCTTCTGCTACATACAACTATAGCTAGCATAATATGGGTATTATTTAAGACTGTTCACACCTTAGCGAAAAGTTGCGTTGACTTTTAACGTCAGAAAAATCAAATATCGAGTGGTTAATTATCAACCTAGTTTTAGAATTCGCTCAGGTCGTCCCATAGAGGCATCTGATTTAACTTAACGACAGTTGTCAACTTGGTAAAAACCAGGACAGACATGTTCTCCGAAGCACGGAGACGCTTAGATCACATAACACTATGCGGTCACCCATCCATGGGCCAGCCGTACTCTTTGTTGCTTAACCCAGAAGAGTGAGCGCAACGAGCTATGAGTGCCTTAAATTTAACGTGAGGTTTATTTTCATTTATTTAAATAAGATAATGTTACGTTACTTATCGGTACATATACAAAGATATTTAAGAATCCATTGTGTAAGCTACGAGTATGATGCATTGGCCTTATACTCTAACTTAATATATGCTTACATAAACTTAACAGGCTAACTTAGATTGCACTTATTTACATAGAAGTAGACAATTTACATAAAATATTAATAGTAAAACGCACTTGTTTCTCGCAATAGGATATTAGATATACTTAAATGCAATATAAACAGGCTGTACATACACTGATTAAAACAATCATGATGACATTGAAAGCCTTCATACCGAGTATCACCCTTCTACGCGAAGGGTATTAGCAGATATATGGTATACACAAGTTTTTTTTCTCTGCACCTTATGCTGCCTAATGGTAAGCAGTCAGTGAGGTTTAGTCTTCTAATTCTAGGTAAGCAAATCCCCGAAGACCTACTCTTAATGCATTCTATGCTTCCAATTTCAATTTCAATTTCAAATTTCAATGGTAAATAGTCGTTTCCGTTCAAATCCTATGTTGCAGTAGTATAACGACTGCTGAAGGTTTGCTTGTTAAAAATGTCTTGTTTCTTTATATAAAATATCAACGAACATTGTCCGTCAAATAGCTGCACTTTGACTGGTCTAAACACCGTCAACCAAATACCAATTCAATAACAAGAAAGAAAGTGTCTACCATACAAATAGCCCGTATATAAAACTTTCTAATTAAAGTGGCGTATATATTATCCTATTGTATAGTTCAATGGCATTATCTAGTTATCTGCACAGCATTTATTTCCACCTGTATCGTGCGCTCGAGTAATTGAAAGTGAAAAGAAAACGTGTGACGCAAGCGCTCTACTCTAGTTGCATTCTATAACGTAGGTCAGTGTTATTGATGACATGTTATTTTATTGTGTTATGTTATGTAACTGATGGTTAAATACCAAATGTTTTCGGAATCTATTTGCCGCCTGCCAAGCGTGATGAATATAGTAAACACCTATCTTTAAGAGGTCTATGTATTGGACGTCTTCAGTTGCTATTAATGATGATATATTATAATTTTAACTGACTCGACGTAGTGGAAATGCGTGAAAACACATTTTTGTGTAATCCATAAATATTTGTTGCGAGTCTGGTATCCAGTTTAAAAAATATTAACTTATCATCTGTTATATCTCATGTGAAGTTCCAATTGGGTTGCTAAAAGCGTGAATAATTAGTTTAATTTGATCTAATTAGTAACTAATTAAATCAAATTAAACTATTTATCAATGCTGTTAGCATGGTTTTATGTATTTCATATGAGATTTAACAGGTGATTAGTTACTTTTTCGTTTAATAGCCTTTCATAAACTGGGTATGGATGTACTTTGTGTCGGTTAATTGCATAGCAAAGTCCTAATGCGAACATGTTCTCGAAGGATACATCTCTGGCAAAAAAACATATGAACAATTTTTGTCTTTTTTTGTTACATTTGGCAATCACTGTGATAGTTTTATCACAGAACACTGCTGTTTTGTATTGATTTCCCTTTCATATGTAAAAATAATCACCTTAATTTTTATGAAACTATAACAGATTAGCTAATTATATTGTAGAATAACGCTGCCATCTGTAGCAGGTCTGTGACAGTAAACAGAGGTGTATTGTGAGTAAATACACTATCACTTTCAACCTTTGTTACATACATTGTTAGCAATTATTAGTAGAAAAGATTAACAAAATATTATAACACTGTTGACCTTTTAAATTAACGGGCTTGAGTTTAGTTATGTTTATTTTTTTTACGTATTTGCAACATCTGCATTTAACAACATATTTTATTTATTGCCCATGGCTTAAAGAAGGTCTAGCGAACTATTAATAAAATCTCAGAAGTATTAAAAGTACAGTCGACCATACCCTTGGTGGCTGGCCATCTTCTGTTACTGTGAATGTAAATAGAAAACAAACACTTGTAGCCAAAGGCACTTATATTTTGCTGCATGGTAGTGCTTTTCTTAGAGTCACTGACAACTTTACATACATATTAATTGAAGAGCAAAACATATAATAATAATAATAATAATAATAATATTCTACCACATTCACACAGCGCCATCTAGCCCCAAATTAAGCAATTATATTTGCTTGTGTTATGGGTACTAAACAACTGATATACTACTTATATACATTTTTTTTTTTTTGTAAATACATACATATTATAGATAAATTACACCCAGACACAGAACAAACAATCATGCTCATCACACAAAGGTTTGTCCTGGGTGGGAATCGAACCCACGACCTCCGGCTTAGCAGTCAGGGTCACTAACCACTAGACCAACAGGCCAGTCATATCATATCATACATATCAACCGTCAGGTCAATTATCGGTATTTACGACCTTTACGAGAAAAACACTCAATATCATACTACCCGCGGATCGAACAGTAGTGTGTATCTACTGTTCGATATTACTGAATGAGAAAGAAAGAAAGAAGCTTACTTAACTATTATGATAAGCCAGTGACAAAGAACGCATATTAACAGAGATGTTGTATACTTACTCAAACTATATAGCTACGGCACGCGACTACATACAAAAACAGTTTCCATTAAAATCGAAATCGTCTCTTACTATCACACTAACATTATCAAACAAAAATAGTGAGAAAATATCGTAAACATTTTGTAACAATGCAAACTTTCACGGTTTATTATTCACGTACAATACCATTCACAAGGACCGCCGTTCAACATGCAAATTATACAAATACTAATTAGACAAGCTTTATGAACGAAACGTGCTAATAAAGTATCTCCTTGCTCATTAGTCATTACGACATTACGGTTTTATAGCGATACTTTAAACAGTTTTATAAGATTTGATGAAAATCAGAAGAGAAGAAGATTAAAAATAGGTCGAAGGGTACAGGACAAAAATTCAAAGCCAAAAAAAAGAAGAGAGCGTCACAACTTCAAACTAACAAATATAGTTTGGTTTACACGAACATTCTAAGCTAACCAAGGTGCTACTTGGCTACTCTAGCCAAGTAGCACCTTGGTTAGGTATCATCTGAACAGCCACAACATCTATTACCACGCTAACTAATACCCATGGACTGTTTGTTAGCCCCTTAAATCTTTATTATTATTAACATAATCATTTATTTAAGTAACAAGACTCATTTTGTTAGTGATACATAAAAACTAAACTTATGTTAATAATAATTGTCAGCACATCAAAATCACGGCTGCACTCCATGAGAGACAGCACAGCAGTGACTGATGTACCTACAGTCCAACCTACTCGCAATCGTAGCCAGTAAGCTGTTTAAACCAGCCCGCACCTTGCGCACCAGAGATGCACGACATTTGCGCAATAGCGAAATAATTCACCCTCGCCTCCGCGAATATCCCGGACGCACTGCAGAAGCGGGGTAGTTCCAACAGAATTCTGTACGCGTTATTGAATTGAATACGGAGGGAGTTGTAAGCTTTTCGAGTATATCTAGCCCACAGGCTTCATGTATAAGCTTTATTGGTAATTAAATGAAATATTCTTAATTACCTACCCAATTAGTTTACAACAAAACATTATGTCACAACCTTGACAGTCATGTTTCACCGACCAATCGTAAAGCAGTACATATGATAACGATCTTGGGAAGGTAATAATGTCTCAATTCTTACTTAGACAATGAGGTACATATTATTATGAAATGTATAGCATTAAAAGAATGTACTAGTGACGGTGTGTGATGAATTGTATACAATTGACATTGAAGACAAATATTATTATATTAAATCTATTTGCATTGGTCTGGGTGTTTCTATGTATAATATGTATGTATTTACAAAAAAAAAGTATATATGTATGTATATCTGCATTCTAGAACCCATAACACAAGCTATATAAATATGCTTACTTTGGGTCTAGATGGCGTTGTTGTAGTTGTTGTGATATATTATTATATTACAATTCCATCTGGACTATTAACAGCCATAAAAAAATTGTGAGGAAATTCTAATGTTGCCTTTATTTTAATGCGTACATGACAAGAATGTCTTGATAAATGTAAATCTTAAAGTTTCAGTGAAAATTAAGTCGATATTTACAGGAGCTTGTTACAATAGCCTACATTCAGCATCTTCATTCGTACTTATACTTATTTATTTAATAAAACATTCGAATCTTAAAATACTTGGGTATTCAATGCACCCTCAAACCTTCAACTACGTTCTGACGTGTGACAGACGTAAAACAAGTATTAGATATTTAGTTTTCAAAATAAACACATGGAGCGCTGTTCCTTATTCATACAAATATCTCTGTCATCGCCTCATCGGAGTAAGGTAAACGTACAACATATTGTAAGCTGCAGAATTAATGAGAGTAAAGTATTCTGATTGGTCTGTTTGTAAACAGTTTTAAAACGTTTTATATGCTTGAGTTATAGATGAAGTAATGTTTTAATGATTTAAATGGTTTTTATAAGCATTGGCTTAAATTGATCAATTGACTTTTCATAAGCATCATACTTTATGGTCAAAATGAAATAAATGCTTTGAGTTTGAGTAAGTAATAAATGTAGGTAGGTAGCAGACAGTTTTTGAAGCTTTCGCCTATATTTAACAATTAGTAGGCACATGTTTATTCTCATAGATCTAAGGACGTGAAGTTATATGTCATTATTAAAGCATTTATTATGAGTACAACCTTCCTTTGTCTTATGTTTAGAAATTATTTCGGTAACAACAATTTATTATTTGTATTTTTTTTTTATGTAACTTGTACTCTGTTTCTGAAAATACCAAATGAAGATCAGCAGAATCACATTAATGTTTACGGTAGTAGATCCAAGCCGGTTTCAGCATGAATGGGCCGGATCGTCCGGGGAAGTACTACCCTCTCATAGAAGATCGACGTAAGAGTAGTTTCGTACTACTGCATTTCGTTCGGTGAGTGAGAGTGCCGGTGGCCCAATTGCCCCCCTTTCCTATTTCCTCACTTCCCTCACTCCCTTCCCCTAACCCCATTCCCAGCCGCCATAGTGAAGGTCACCGTATCAGCAGTTTAAAACGGTGGCTTTTGGTATGATGGCCACCACTTCTGGATTCCACTGACTGCTTACCATCAGGCAGGGTGGAGTCACTTTGGTAGGCTAGTATAAAAAAAAAAAAATGACAACTACCAAATGCCAAGCGGCACAACTATGATAAATACCTTTGTTTGGGACAGACATACTTAAATTTGTACTAGCTGTCTGAAGCATGGATTCACCCGCGTTATGTTAGATCTGTTTACTGCTCCACTCCTGTGGATCGTAGCGTGGTGTTACTTAGTACAACCTTCCTCGAGCATAGGACTATCAAATGCAAAAAGAATGATTCAAATACGATTAGTAGTTCCAGAGATTCAAGCACTTTTTTTGTTTGAAGCGCGTTCAAACAAAAAAAACTCTTTAGCTTTGTAGATTAGCATAGATGGCCTCCTAATGACGTTAATTGTAACATTTACGTATTATACTACTACTTTCACGGTCCACACACCACACAATAAATTCAACGGTGAAATACAAAGAAATCGCATAAGAACTAGAATACATTATTAAACACAGCACGTGTGTACATTCTAGTTGGCGAATATGTTCAAAAGATTCTTATCTGCCGCATTCCAAGTTATGTTTCGATAATAAATAATCATTTGCCACTTCGGACGTGCTTGCAACTATCTAAAGAAAAAAAACGCGTTATTATTTAATTTCCAGTTCAAGTGTAGTTACTGTAGGCTAATTAGCTGACTTCATGTACTTTGACTTTTCATAAGCATCATAATATATTTTATGATCAAAATGAAATAAATGCTTTGAGTTTGAGTACGAGTTTACTTGATATGTCCAGAAATGGATATGTTTTGACTGAATTAATGGTACTTACTTAATTGTTAGTGTTTTCTTGTACGTAGCTATATAAAATATGCAACAGCTCCACGGAAATAGTTCTGAACTTCGTAACTGGCGACTAAGAAAATATGAGCATCAACAGCATTACTAGCGGACTAAACTCACCTTACTGCTGTCACTAATCTGCTTGCCAAGCTTGATTAATATGGCAAACAGCTACGTATAAAAGAAGCTTATGTCTTACAATTTAAATTTAATAAGTACTTGTATAGGGCTAGAATAGTAATTACTTATTAGGCGACACACGCCGTTGTTGCCCGAAAAGAACAGATGCTTTTTTGTTTTGCGCATCCACTTGCGCTACAGTAGTTGACCATTTTTATTATACAGATATTTAAAAAAGTTTGCCATCGCCAATCTGCCTTGAGCAACCGTTGAGATTAATGCTCATGGCTTCTGTGTATGAGAAGA
This sequence comes from Parascotia fuliginaria, assembly GCA_963082885.1. Classification (NCBI taxonomy): domain Eukaryota; kingdom Metazoa; phylum Arthropoda; class Insecta; order Lepidoptera; family Erebidae; genus Parascotia; species Parascotia fuliginaria. Next base: position 9,954,375 of record OY720184.1, read on the forward strand.
GGCCTTTCCCTGCAGTGGGATAGTAACGGGCTGGTATGATATGATGATGATCATTAGACAGCTGTATGTTTTTGGACCATAATTCATAAAAAAAGTTTGAACAATATAGCTCTTGGTATACATAAGCAAATAATATATTCCTTGCACTTGTGATTAAACATGATAATGCCACTCTGTCTAATCTTGATACGCAAATACATTCTTCACGTACTAAATATATCAGAACGAATACTATTTATGCATCAAGATAATTATTTAAATTAAACATACACTTATATATATGGCATTCACGATTCATATTCACTGGGACTACGCAGTATATATAGTTGCCATTTATTTTGAACTTAAATACACTGTATTTATAAGCGCATTGTGATAATTGTTGTTCGAAATACCTATTAATTTTGTTACAATATTTACGTTGATATGAGTATAGACTATTGATTGGGACTCTTTATAGTTTAAAGTATTGCCTCTGAGTTTAAATAAATGCTTAACTATCAAAATGAAATCGACAAATATCAGATTAATTTATTTGCCAATTTTTTTTGCAACCTGTTGATGGTGTTTGTACCTATTTGGGCCAATTAGGTAAAGCAGATATTCTTAAGTTAATTCTTACTACACACTTGAGAGATGATTCGGATTTTATGGCCGCCATCACAATGAAAATGTTTACCGAATTTTGACTGATAAAATTCTCTATTCTCTATACTCTCTTATCTTTATACTCTGTTCCAGTGGTTATTACTCGTACTGAGATCACTGCAGCACTGTGCATCACTGCACAGTCGTACGATGAGGTAATGCTTCTATGTAATTCATCTTTTCTAATTCAGAATATAAAATACTTTTCATTAATTAAAACAACGGTATTTCATATTCGTTACGCAAAGAATCATGTAATAAGTTAATGAATAACTTTGACTTGAAATTAAAACTTGTGCAGCTAATTAAATAGAATTAAAAATAAGTGCATTTCATTCAGACACCACACACAAAAATGATAAAACGAAAATGAAAAACAAATGATTTTTTTTTTTTAATTTAATTAAATTAAAGTCAAAGTTTACAAAATGTCAGCAAATTAACCTACAGCCAGTTCGCTGACGAAGTAAAGCCTGGTAAAAAACTGGCAAGAAACTCAGACCACTATTTTTAATCGCCAGGTTATTACAATTTTTGTAAGTTACAATTTCAAGTAGCATGGAAAGTGACACAGGCAATACAACTTAACTCTATAGGTAATTAATTACACCTTTCTATGTTGTAAAGAAAAATAAAAAGTAAAATGTGTGCTTTACAGGCTGCCTCAATTTGCATATTGCTACAAAAGGTAAAGGCAACATGTGAACTGTGGTAAATGCTTCTATGTAGATATTATATAACTGATTAAATAATTAATCAGTTGGTATGTAAATGGTAGTTTTCATATAAAACATTACTATTTTATTTGGTCGCAGACTGATGATCTGATAAGGTGGCAAAACTTGGAAGCAGCCTAAGTTCTGCAATGGATATCTTTTGGTTATTATGATGATGACTCTTTAGTTCCTCTATTATTATGTCTGGAACTATTTCTTAAGTCCATTGAGATCCCTATTAGGCACATTACGTATACTATACTATTTGTGTATACGTGTTATAAATACCTACTTGATAATTATTCTGCATAAATAATCCTATTGCGTGGAAACTTATAGCTAAAAAATAGCTGTATTTATACTTAGGTTGGCTACAGTGTTATGCAATGTACTATATCAATATTATAGAAAAAAAAAGGTCATAACATTAAATCTATACCTATTAATATTTTAAAGTTAATTCTATTTTTCATTTCCAATGCGGAACTAATTGTAAAATGTAACACAAAAATGTAAAGCATTCCCTATTATTTATTATATTACTAGCTGCGTTCCACGGCTTCGCCCGTGCGTAAAATATAGTTTGTTGTATCCCTCGGGAACCAGTCCGATTTTCGGGATGAAAAGTAGCCTATGCCCGTCTTCGGCACCGAATCTATGGAAATCGGTTCGTTCCACCTGATAGTAAGTGGTGGCAACCATAATCATGACATTGTTATTGTTTTCTAAGTATTGCAAAATTAATAATGCTTAGAAAACACAACCAAGCCCTTATTGATCATGTAGGAAAAAGGGAATGAGGATGAAAAGGAAGAGAACCGAAGGAGTATTTAGATCTCCGGTATTATTGCGGTACTTTCATTTACCGAACAAAATGTTTTTTATTATGGAAACTATTACTTTATGATGGTATTTTGTGAGAGGGTAGTACTTCCCCGGCCGCGCGCCGCCCGCCGCCGCGCCGCGCCGTCTTGAAGCAAGAATTACCTACTACCAATAAATTTAGTAATATTTATGTAGCTATTACATTTTTATTTACGACTTTAGATAGGAAGATATGGCAAAGTTATTCATAATAAAATTACAACATTACCTACTTAAGTGACGTCAATCATGTACATGGCCATAGGTAAGTAATTAATTAGGCAATCACTAAAATTTATACATGAACTGCATTTATTAGCGCTAAAATAATTTATTTCATTTAGTAATAATTAAAATTTAGTCATCATAATTTTATTTTAAATTAATATTTAATTATTTCAAATTAAGTATTAGATCTTATAAATTATTACGTAATCAATATATTTTAATAAATAAATATTTTATTAGGATATTTGCTGATATATCGACTAAATGATTATGACAAATTAAATTGAGATCTTTCATAGAGGTCACAGTGAGGTCTTGAGAGTTCTCCTTTTAAATGGTGCAGCTCGACTACCTCAAAGAAGACTGCTGTAGCATATCTAACAGTGCTTTTGTTTATACCGATTTTATGCGATAAATCATTCAGCGCTGAATCGCTTTTACAATATTGACATAATTATTATGTCTATTATTGACAGCGCTTCAGCACCAAACGAAAAATCGGGTTTTTCAAGAATCTTGGATTGAAGTAAAGAAAGCCACTATTAGTAGTGCTGAGTCCTTGCTGGTTAATATTGATATCTAGTATTTCTACAGAAATTACTATTTTAGGAGTAGAATAAATACCTTTGGCTTTAGCTATAAGTACAATGTTCTGTCTTTCTAAAGTGGCACATATAAGCTTCTTTCTTTTGGTTCAGAGGCACATTAAAAACCTACTACCATCATGTGGGCCTCTTGCTCAAGTAAAATGTTCTTTTATTTTCTTCGGTCTAAGTTTCAGTGTTAACATCAAATGGGTCTCTTGTTCTGTCATTATAAATAAATAAAAAATAATACAAAACAGTACTCTCTCTACAATAATTATCTTTATATGAGATGTAAACAGCGCTAACAGCTATTATATACTTGTATAATATAATTATATACTCGTAGTTATATAACACTAATTATACATAGACGTTTTAGCGCTTAGTAGCTAATTAACTTTCACGAGAATTCTTATAAGAGGTCTAAGAACTTTGCTTATTGGAATATGGTGTTATTTTTTTATTTCCGACAGTGGCAGACGAGCCAACAGCCAAGTGTTAACTGTCGCTCACTGGAGTTTTGCAATGCCAGGGACTCTTGCCCTCACCGAACGAATCTCAATAGACTAGACGAATACTATTACTCTTACGTCGATTTTCTATGACAGGGTAGTACGTCCTCGGTCGATCCGGCCCATTCATGCTGAATCCAGCGTGGATCTACTACCGTGAGTAATGTAACTGTATAGTCTGCATTTATAATAAAACTACAAACTAATCTAAAGTCTATCTACAATAGATATTACGCATAACTAACCTTGAAACAAGAAACCACTAGGTAATATTATAACGAGTGCACTAGCAGTACACAATATAATTATTATGACAGTTATGCAATACGATACGTCGCACACAAATTATTCGCAGCTCGTCAAAAGGGCAGAGATCAGTGTTATATACGGGTTAATACGCGTCAAGAACAATCAAGTGGTCAAGACATTGCGGTAGGTCATATCAATTAGTTGAACAGTTGGGTAATATTTGCATCATACGAGCTCGAAATTAGGTATCCCACTGCAGGGACAAGCCTCTTCTCATATGAGAAGGCACATTGATCACCACGTTAGATCAAGATGGATTGTCAACTTAAAAAAAATTCTTTAGTCCAGGTTTCTTCACGATGTTTTCCTTCATCGTAAGATAAACTTAGAGAGTAAATGTAAAAAAGTCAAATTGCTACTTGCCCGGTCTCAAAACCAGAAACTCGTAAGTCAGTCAGTTCAGTGCAATGATAAAACTGTCACTGTGATTGACAATCTGCCTGCCATCTATGGCAATTATGAATTACCTAATGTTTGGCTAATGGTTTAGAAGCAATATACCTACTGTTATAAAATTATAAAAAATGTGGCGTTTACATTACAAAATAGTTAGTAAAACATAGTTTTGTCTTATAAAACAAACTAGATCTAAATTTAGTTATTTTTATAAGTTTGGAAGAGGCATCCAGCAGTTGACGTATTTACACTAAAATTTTATCGCTCAAGTGGTACTGCTAGTGCAAGCGTCAACAGGCTACGGAAACTGTTTACCACCAGGCGAACAATAAATATTCTTGTTTGTTACCTTAGTCGTATTAATTGAAATTAATGGACTGATTAATACGGTCCAAAAATCCTTTATTCAAATGTGCTGCGTAGTAATAAACATACTGATTATTCTTTGAATCATCATACATTCAGAGATATAGGCCTAGTGATTACTCTACTACACTAATACCATTTGTCTAGGCCCCTTGGTGAAAATGTATGGGATTGACATAAGCTAACGACAATGTTGGCGTTAGCTTATGTCAATCCTATAGGTACATTTTTTATCTTTTCTATTCTATTAGCATTTATGACACGTGTCTAGGCCCTTTGTTAAGCGTATGATGGTGATTACTAACCTTAAGATTTTCGTATTGTTTATGTGTAAACAATACGTAAGTGTATAACTTCAATAATTGTTTATGTATTTATTAATGTAAATAGGATTCGAATACGTAGCTGTCAAAACGCATATTTGTTTCGTTTTATTTTCTACTTAGTGCCATACAAAGCAACTGCGCACCTGATGGTGTCTGGAATGAAATGGAAACTATACTTCTGAACAAATTTCATTATAGAAACTGGTCAAGTATGCAAAGTTAGCAGGCGATATTATTCGACAATTGCTGTTTATATGTTAACACTATTTGACTCTCACTACGGCCACTGCACCACCGCACCTACATAACCCGGTTGGTTCAGGGTTGCCGCTATCAATGTTGCAAATTAGCTTTGAAGAACCATCTCTATTTTATAGATTTAAGTGGTAAACAAACACATATACCACAAGTCTTATCTTCAGTGACTAGAGTAATTACCGTAGCCTTCGAACGTAGCTCAACATTGCTGTGACAATGCTGCAAAGATACATTGAAGCCGTTGCTGTTGCGAATCTGGTGAATTAAGAATCTGGTAAACTGCTCCTGAGCCAGAAAGTGCTGCCCTCTTACAGGTACGTTAATATCTGACACTGGTGTCCGAATATATTCGTTTGTTAGATAGTAAAGACAAAAGGAAAGGAATCGATGGAATATCAACACGGTAACTAGATCTCGTGATACGGTCACTCATCGAACGAAATGCAATAGTGTATATAGGTAAGAACCTTAGATAGCATCTCACCCCGCCTGTTTTTCACGCATGCCTGGGTGATAACTGCACGTAAGATTTGCAGTCACAGTAAAATTACGTTACATTACAGAAGTAGTAGAAGCATCAGGGACCACTAGAAAGGTAGGCAGTGATAAAGGTATTTTAAAATTGTCACAAAAAGGTTGTTTCTTCCGTACTACAGCTCTCTGTACCACAACAAAGAAAGTCGAAAAATTCCATGAATCAAAGTGCAGCTTGCACTTTGATTCATGGGATTTTTCGACTTAATAATATAATATATAGAATAGTGGAAAAAGACGAGCTAAAAATTTGCTCGTTATCATTTCCAAGGAATAAACGTCTTCTAACAGGTTAAGAGATGAGATATCTTCTATTGCCAGGTAAACAACACCTTGAACAATAAGATCAGTTACAAATAAAGTTGGTGGTAGCCCTATCAGGTAATATTGGCAACGTCCGCGGCATGCATCATTGCGTCGAGTAATGAAAGTCACCGCGCCGGATTCCAGCGCACTTGCTCATTTTGGACGCAATATCAACCAGTCAGAACTTTTAATAACTTAGCCGTTCTTGTTTATACTATAAATATGCACAAATCGATCGATATACACGCTTTTGGATGTTATTTTGTTGTAGGAACAGGAACGCTATAAATGCAACAAATTAAAGGTAAAACACTTCTAAGGGCTTATTTTAGAAGTCTGATTCCTCATAGCTTGTGTTACGTACTCGTAAGTACTTACGATGTTTTTTATTAGCAGGGTTGTTTTAACTTCTATTAACTATACTTTTGTTATGAATAAGGCGTGTTACTAATAAAATATTTCACCCTACCAGGAAGAGTAAACTTTTGGTTGACAAATTTTGGTCCTTAAAGGCTAAAGATCGTAACGAGCCTTACACTGTACAAGTGCATATAAAATTAAGGTCACACGAAGGTTATAGGGTCGGTTTGATGACTGCTGGGCTGGTTTGCCTTTTTCATGACCACTTTCACGGTCGTGAGGTCAAGACTCCCACAATGATGTATTATGCGGAAACTGTATGTTGTATTAATATTTACCTGTCAAGATGTTTTAGTATTTGAGTGGTTTATTTAAAAAAATACACTGTTTATTCCTACATACCATCGTAGGCGCCAGCAGCATGGTGCAAGGGAATGTATTTGCACTCCCCTGGTAAGAAGAAAATACATAAAAATTAAGATATTTTTTAACTTACGTCATTTTTTTATGTCATACAGAAAACAATATTATATAAAAAATAACTTTTCTTCAACAATTGTAATTGTTTATTCTTCAAATCAAAGAAAATGTATAATTTTGTATATTAACGTAAAAGTATACAATATTGTATATTAATATTGTATAATATGCGTATCAAACATCTAAACAATGGTATTTTTAAGCAAGACGCAGTTAATTCTAGTCCTGTTTCATTGCATACGGAAGCTGGAATAAATTGAGAGAAATCTACTAGTTACGGCAACTGGCTGCAATGGTATCTATCTATCATTAGAGTGTTTTATCACAGTTGTTTTAAAGCCTGCAGAGTGTCAGGTAAGTGTTGTTAATTAAGGTTGAAAGAACTTAATTATAATTATGTCTGTTTTGGCATATCACTATATCAATTTATTTAAAAAAATATGTATCAAAATGTGCTCCCACCAGAGACCAAAAGGCTTGAGCCACCACGACGATATAGTCAACGCAGAATAAACAAAGTCATTTGTGGCCTCCATTTTCCCATTATAATTTGTACGGTAGAAGTTGGAGTGTTGTCTATCTCTTAAACCCCACTGATTGCTTACCTACACCATCAGTGAGAATGAAGGCACGTAAGACTGGCCTGTTAGTCTAGTGGTTAGTGACCCTGACTGCTAAGCCGGAGGTCGTGGGTTCGATTCCCACCCAGGACAAATCTTTGTGTGATGAGTATGATTGTTTGTTCTGTGTATTTACAAAAAAAAATGTATATAAGTAGTATATCAGTTGTTTAGTACCCATAACACAAGCAAATATAATTGCTTAATTTGGGGCTTAATGGCGCTGTGTGAATGTGGTAGAATATTATTATTATATTATATTATATTATATTAAGTCTACCAGTAGCGAAGAGTCACTTTTCCGAGGAGGGAAGCCGGTGGGACTAAAATACTTTGAGGTTCGGAAGGCCAGTTAGACTTTGAGTAGACACTCAAGCAGTGATAGGTATAAGAAGGTCAGGGCATATTTTAAAAGGGAAGCCGGCAGGAATCGTGTTATATGGACGCTTCGGCCCTGAAGTCTACACTCTGAATGAACAGCATTTAGGTATAAAAATACTATAAAACTAATAATAACCTAAGATTACCTAGATCGTATCAGTTAGCAACCATATCTGTATGACTACAAGATATTTTATATAATCTAAAAACATAATGATGAACAAACTCCTATAATTTGAGTAAATTCAAGGATGTAATTCACATCCTTATTATAATAATAAGGTAAGCAAAAGTCAAGGGCAAGCTAATCTATTATTCAGTAGAATCAGTAGTCGCATCTAATTATTGCTAAATTTCAAATCTCGTGAGCTAGATACGTGGATCGTATAATATTATTTAGAAACTAAGTTTTATGACGTCATTGTATAAGGAACTGGGCGTGAATGTCTGTAGTAGGGCAGTTACAGAAATATTAACGTTAAGTTAATATTTTTGTAACTGCGCATGTGGTAGTAAATGATAAACATAATAATATAGAGTTCTGCGAACCTGAGGGCTTAGACAAGGGCATAAATATAAAAAAGTATGGGATTGACATAAGCCAACGCCATCATTGTCGTAGTCTATTGTAAAGTTAATACTCTCACATCACATCATCTAACTGATGGTATTTACTGTTGGACATAGTAGGCCTAAGTTCTAATAGGAATTAGCCATAGTTATTCGTTTTAAGGTAGATAACGCTGCTTTCCTGGTATTCATAGTCGCCTTTTATGACATCCACGGAAAGAAAGGCGGTGGTTCAATATTACACACAGGAGATTATACACTCGATTGAGTGCTCTCATCAAACTCAATTATAAGAGAGAATTTATTCAATATTATTTTCCAATGTATTTCAGAAAAAAAGATAAATAAGTATTATTAATATTATTACATTATTTATTTTACCAATAAACCGCCCGTACGCAGGATGACCAACACGTTTTGCTCCCAACATGGTCACTCTAGCAACACCGGTAACTATCACTTGCAATACACTATAAATTCATATACTATCATCCGCTTCCGCCAGTGTTCATTTAGAAAGCTCAACATTAAATAATAAGTAGCGGACATAAATGTAATACTATATACATTTACGCATAATAAAAGACCTTGTTAAAAACAATCGGTGTTAACTCATCGATGGTGTTGTAACAAAATAAAATTCACGTGTACACGATAAAGTCGCTTGAGGAATATTCTGATCTACATTAACACACGAATGACCAGATTAGCATTTTTAAACTATTAATCTATAACTCAATGGTTTGTTTATGAAAATTTATTGCTGAGAGAAGCGACGATGGCGGATGAAATATCAAATCATGTTAAATACTTGATATATATTATGATTCCGGGTGATAATAAATATTAATATTATACAGAGCACCTCGATATACTGGGTGGCGCAAAAGTAAAGGCCCTATTTGGTTCAGCTATAACATTTTTTCTAAATTAGAAAACTAGATTTAGATTTTTTTAAATGTATATTTGTGCCATTAAATTTCGTACCATTAGGATTTAAAGATGATGTCTTTTAAATGGTGACCTCCAGAGTTGATACACATTTGAGCCCTATTTATGACATTTTGCATAACTTGCCGTAACACTTCCTGCGTTTCCATTTCCATCTCTCAGGGCATGTCAATAAGCAGAATACTCGGTTCTGGGGCACTGATAATCCGCGCATTATTCAAGAAACACCTCTACACCCACTAAAAGTTACTGTATGGTGTGGCATCTGTGTTGACAGAGTGATCGGACCCTATTTTTTCGAAGACGCTGGAGGCAATGCGATTACTGTCACTGGAGAACGCTACAGAACCATGTTACGTGAGTTTTTGATACCCAGTTTGGACGAATTGGGGCTGGAGCACATTTGGTTTCAACAAGACGGCGCTACGGCACACACAGCGCGCGACACTATGGACTTAGTGAGGGACGCTTTTCCAGGCCGAGTTATCTCTCGTTTTGGCGATTTGCCTTGGCCTGCAAGATCACCCGATCTGACCAGTCCAGACTTCTTTCTTTGGGGTTTTTTGAAATCTCGGGTGTATGTGAACAAGCCACAGACTCTCGCAGCTCTAAAAGAAAACATTCGTCAAGAAATAACGAACATATCGCAGGAAGTGTTACGGCAAGTTATGCAAAATGTCATAAATAGGGCTCAAATGTGTATCAACTCTGGAGGTCACCATTTAAAAGATATCATCTTTAAATCCTAATGGTACGAAATTTAATGGCACAAATATACATTTAAAAAAATCTAAATCTAGTTTTCTAATTTAGAAAAAATGTTATAGCTGAACCAAATAGGGTCTTTACTTTTGCGCCACCCGTTATAAATAATTTAAATTCATTGTAATTAATTTTAACAGTTAATTACCGGCAAAACATCTACAAAAGTGATGAGTTACAATTTTTATTTGACATTTATTAGAAACTAGCTGTTGTCCGCTGCTCCACCTGCGTGAATGTCGGGTATTGCTTTATATTTAATTATTAATTACTAATCATGAATAACATAGCCCACTCCATCGCGCGATCGTTTGAGAAACGAAGAAATCCGCAGGCGAACCAAAGTAACTGACGTGGATCGCAGAGTTGCTTCTCTGAAGTGGCAATGGGCAGGACACATAGCTCGCAGAACTGACGGCCGCTGGGGCAGAAAGGTTCTAGAGTGGCGACCACGAACCGGAAGACGCAGCGTGGGCAGACCCCCCCCCACAAGGTGGACCGACGACTTTATAAGGGTGGCGGGCAACCGATGGATGAGGGCGGCGAACGACCGGCTACGGTGGCGAAAATTGGGGGAGGCCTATGTCCAGCTGTGGACGTATTTTGGCTGATATGATGATGATGATGAATCATGAATATAATAATATTATCTATTTGACTGGCCTGTTGGTCTAGTGGTTAGTGACCCTGACTGCTAAGCCGGAGGTCGTGGGTTCGATTCCCACCCAGGACAAACCTTTGTGTGAAGTTGTTTAGTACCCATAACACAAGCAAATATAATTGCTTAATTTGGGACTAGATGGCGCTGTGTGAATGTGGTAGAATATTATTATTATTATTATTATTATTATTATTTACATTAAAGATTTTTTATACAGTTTCATCACTTATTTCGGTTTATTGGACGATTCGCACCAATTGAACTCGCACAAAACGTGCTCGACTCCTTTAAATAATAAGTATTATTTTTCCTGTAAGCGATTCGCATTTCTAGTAGGCTATTTCTATTTCGATTCGCACGTTTTGTGTGAGTTCAATTCGTGGAAATCGTCCAATAAGCCCTTATTCTAACCCTATAAGCGATTTTTTGGCGATAAAAAATATGCCTATGTTGTTTCCCCAAGGTCTAATTTATCTCGATACCAAATCGGTTCGGTGGTTTAGACGTGAAAGCTGAACAGACAGACAGAGTTACTTTCGCATTTATAATATTAGTTTTAAATTTAACTACCTACCAGTTAATGCGTTACCTGTTTTTTTTTTTGTATATTATGGATTTTACAATAAAACATATAGGAACGATCGAATAAGGTCAGTATGTGATTGTAGACTACACAACTGAAGTCTAAGCGAGTTTTGCGCGTTCGATTGCCACGAAGGTTACATACATACATAGCTTCACGCTTTTTATCCCCAAAGAGGTATTCAGAGGTGTTTAATCGCCCACTTCTCGCCATTTTTTATTTTTTTTAGGTCCCATGTAACAAAGGACAAGCCTGTTGCTATGTATCGGACACAATACCAGACTCCGGGCTAATACTGAGAACTTTTCGACAGCAAAACCCAATATCACTTTACCGGATCCGGGGATCGAACCCGAGACGTCTGTATGGTAAACCGTACACAGTACCACCGAACCACAGAGGCAGAAGGTTTAAATTTGCTTAATTTATGTTACAAGTTGTAAAATATATTTTACTATTTTACACACGTATTAAAAACCACGCAGAAATATAGGCTTAAGAGGAGCATAAGCGTTTATTAATTTTCAGTCTTAATTTAATGAGGACAAGATGAAAATTGCTGGCACACAGCCTATTTTATGTATTTCCTTTATGGGCGTATAAGTATACTAGTCTTACGTATGTGAATAAACTGATGTTATATTTCCTACTATAAAAAACAACAAACAAATAATGCTTTATCTACTTAATATAAATTAATCTGATTTCGTATTATATTACCTAATTATAGATTTTATTCACATTGGCACGAGGAAGTGACGACCCCAATTAATAGCTAAGCGTTCGTATATACTTCACTAACGTAATCAAACATGGCCACTATGGTAAAAATGCCTTCGGTGGACGTCTTTGTGCTTGATGATATACTGTTATATCTAGTATTGTGTGACATATATTAAACGACAATTAATGTCAATATAATAAATAATATAATAATATTCATTCAACAAACAATATTATTATTATATGATGTAAGTAAATATCAAGTCTGTGTAACCTATTTAAAGTCATATGGAGAGTAAGTAGGTCACCTTCGATACAGCATACGGTGAAAAATAACATCATGAGAACATATTTTCTCACTATAAATTATGTCAAAAAGTTGTGGACTGTCAAATGTGCAATTTTTATCGACCAGACTCTAAACAAAATGGACATATTGTCATAAAAAGATCGTAAAAATAACCCGCTGTGATTTGAATTTATTTTATGAATATAAAAAGGCAAAAGCGATAAAATCATAAAAAACTCATAGCTATCTAGTGATTTACTTAGTAAAATTTACATTGACAAATGAAATTAAAAATTTTAATGTCGAATAGAAATAAAAAAGGAAATAGTTTAAAAATTTAATAAGTTTTGTTGCTAGCCAGTGACTACACAAACTACTACAAAAAAAGCTGCTACTGCCAAATGTTACAAATAACTGCCTATTATTATTTACGACTTCATTATTATTGTTAAACATAATACTTATCTTAATTATCTTTTGTAAAATTTATACGATAATTATATGATAAGAGCATATACTTAATATTATTGTTATCGGTTTTCCCAACGAATTACGTACTAAACTTACGGCATAGTGCAAATAATGCAATTTAATAACGAATCTACCGACTGTATAACAAAAAACGATTATATTATTAAAAAATTTATAGCGGTTAGAAAAATATCCCTGTTAGAAGTTTTAACCACTGATTAGTGGGATTTGAACCCGGATTTGACTTTTTCTGTGAATTGAATTATAATCACGTTTAGAAAAGATTTCATAAATAAACTGGTTCACTGGTTTAATAATGAATACACCTGACATTTTATGCTCTCAAGTATTTTTTCATTAGTTTTATAAATAGACTTGTAACCAAAGTTTGTCTATTACTTACCTATTGCCAATATAATATTATAATATATTTTTTTTAATATAATATTTGCAACAACTACACACAACGCCATCTAGACCCAAAGTAAGCATATATTATAGCTTGTGTTACGGGTTCTAGAATGCGGATATACATACTTAAATACTTTTTTTTGTAAATACATACATATTATACATAGAAACACCCAGACCAAATGCAAATATTTGCACTGAGCAGGAATCGAACCCGGGACCTTTGCGTGGTAGTCCATACACAGTACCACCGAACCACAGATAATAAAAAAACTCATTGCGAATAAAATTCGTTTGTAGCTCTGGCAGTAGCTTTTTTATAAAACAGCTACTGTTGTCATATATGACAACATACGTTTTAGTGTTTTATCACATAGCAAACGCGAAAAACTGAAGTCTCATAAAATTATAAATATATTTTGTCACTTTTAGGTAGGTTTTTTGTGGGTGAAGGTGGTATCTGTTTTCTTTAAGCCAATGCTAGCAGATGTATGTAAAGACACAGCGAGTAGATGTTAGAAGGTTTCTTATTGGATCAGTCCAACTAGGAAAATAGTTTTATGATCATTACATTATTAAACTAATTGCTTTAAACTTGACCGATTTCAGACCTCAAAATATACCTACTTAATTATTTTTTTTAACGGAAAACAAAAATGACACCCAAAGTATATTTTGTTTTAATTCAAGATTTGTAGCAGACACTCATTAGGTACCACCACCAACCTAGATATTCTAAAGCTAGGTACCGCATAGATTAGTATGAATTTGAATTACGGTATGCACTTTATGGTGCTATAATGGGGTTGACCGGTGAAAGCTAATCGCAGATGGCGCCAGCATAGATGGTACACTGGTATATACGACAGCAATTGTTATGTTTTGAATTGTTTACGAAAAAAACTGTTTTCAAGCCAATTTATAACTTGAAAACGTCTATATAACATTATATACTTAAACTTTGTCTATTAAACATTATGTGTATTACATATTATACTGGCGGGTCAAGAAAGTGAAAGATGAACTTATAAAACGTGATGTTTAATTACGCGAAATAAAGGAGATGTTGTTGAAAAGTATTTTGTTATATGTACTATTCGACCCTTATTCCTTAATTCTTCTATAGTAATACGATAAACAACTGGTTAATATTACAATAACATGTATATTTTCTTAATTTGATTAAAAATATGAAAGAATCTTATATTTAATCTCAGTTCATATTTTGGTTACTTTACAATCAATCAGAACTTTAATTTCGGTCGTGCCTACTGCTTATTATGATGAAAATAAAGAACCTGAGATGTAGTTACTAAGAGAGAATCTAATTGGGATATTAATAGTATTTATCAGTACTCTGCCACTCCCGGCCTGGATATGACAATGATAAGGCATTAATCAGTATAATACTAATGAAAGAAGGTTTTATCAATAGTGACTATAAAATGAATATGTTTACAAGTAAAGTTAATACCTGTGTATTAAACTAGGTTTTTTTTTCGTAGTCACTTTCTAAGAAAATGTTTATCGACATAAACTTAAACTGTTTTTTTAAATTTTTTGCGATTTTTTCATATAATATAATATTATTGGGCAGTTTCTATGACGAGATAGGTAGACTTTTATATAGAAGGTAATTACTATTATTACCTACTTTGCAAATATTTTAGAACTTTAAAATAAAAATTTAAGCTGCAAGGCAGCCCGAATAATACTATTTTTATCATGTATATTACAGAATTACGATTCTTAATATAGGTATTTACTTAAAAGTAAAAAAATGGCTTTTAGCCAGACTCACAAATTTTCTTTTTTGGTATGTACTTTGATTTCATAACATTTTGATACGATACAACGCGTCATTTTAATTGCTGTTAAATATTTTTTGATTTTCTCCATAGAAAATTGCAATATTTTGATACTAACTACGCTAGCGTCACTTTGATAATTGCCAACCCCATTATTAATATTTTTAATTAATGTAATGTTATAATTATATTTTAAAGCACATAAATTTACTACCCTAAATTATAATTATACATAAATAATAAAAATCATAATATAAAAGTAAAATTAATATTTAAGTGCAATAAAAATATGCTTCATTGTATATAAAAACATAATCATGAAAATTTTGAAGACGTTTTGTATAAATTTTGTATTCTTCAAAGAAAACAATAAGTAATTAAGCGCTCCATTCTACAATTAAATATGTTTTAAAAATTGTATATTTATACTTTTAAATTACCTATGTAGTTTTTCTTACGATTGCCCAGGTAATTATATTTTGTACAGAACTGTTTCGTTTAAAAATGTGCATAATTACGAAAATTACGTTTGAAGTGAATACCATTACGTTCAAACAGGTCATTCTAAATTAGTCCTTCAATAGTTGTAGGTATAACTTTTTAATTATTGAAACACGTACACACTGAAATAGACACTTTTTAAAATTAATAATTACTTATGTGAACTGATATATTTTTATAAGTTTTGTGTCAGGCGTTCGTTGATGTCTTTTGTGCGACATATCACCTGCGCTTGAGTGCTTTTTTAACTTTCATGAGAGCGGGCAAGTGTTGTCTTGTTATTATATATAATAATTTAATAATATATATAATAAGTAGAAATTTATATAATTTAATGTACTTAGTTCTGAATTATTAGAATACGTTCTAATACATGATTTTCAAAATTACGTAAGATAAAAAAAAAGATTAGCAAAAATTAGAGTTAGGATAGCATTAAATAAGTCATTATTGTGTATATTTTTAACTTAATTAGAAAGAGAATTAGTTAACAATTTAATTTATCTTCATTGGAATCAGGTGGGTTTCTTTTACTTCGAACGATACTATTATTTTTTGTGAGTATAATCAAACAATGCGTATTATTTTCGTACTATACGTGATGATCGATAATTACCTACACACAAATACATTACACACATTATTCTCACGTCAACATAGTCATTCACTTAAGATTTATAATTTTAAATGTCATTGTATCGGGCAAAGAAAATGAAACTACTCTAATGTCTATACAGTGTCACGCTATCACGTTAAATGTTCATTAATCAATTGTCAAACAATATAAATCTCTTTCAATTTTAATTAAATAAAAAACACTCACCGTAGGGGAAACGACGAAATGTGAAACACCAAAACTTCGACCAAAAATATCCTTTCAACTTTCGAATTTTATTTTAGCAACACCGGTTTTATTTTTATATTTTCACGAGTCACTTTCTAGGGGCAAAAGTGCAAACGCGTTCAGAAATCGAACTGCAGTTCGATATTTGAAATTTTTTCGTACGTTCGGGAGCGAGCGAATGGCTACGCTCCTAGACGATGACTGCGGACAGAGTGCTCAAGTGCGTTCCCCGCGCATCGGTCAACGCAACTCCAAGGCACCACTTATTCTCTCCTAACGCCGCAATCTACCTCTAGCACAACATCCATTGCAATTTTCCACTACTATTTTCTACTAACTACACTGAATTAACGTGCAATGTAAATAAAACAATACGCTTTACTACAATTTAAAATATCTTATAATAAACGCGTTCGATTTATTCATTGAAGTAATTATATCAAGTGTTGATAAACCAAAGAGCTTTTATATTAACAACATTGGCAGTCACGATCGCGTTACATTTTGAAGATAATGCAAGTACCTAATTTCGAGTTTACTGTATTTTCCGGTATTCGCTATTTTCCTTAGAGATTATAATTCTGTCTAAATATCGTTGATTTAAAAAGTCATTTGAACTATTTTGTTCCCATTTCCTGCTATAATAATTTGTAATGCCGAATTGTTTTCAAATTATGAAACACGCAACAAAAATATCGCATTAATTTTTTAAATGATGAATTGTATTTTACGGCTTCATAGGACCATGGACTAGTCATGTATATAATATTAATTTGAGCACTATACCTCCTCCACAGATTTTCGCAAATTATAATCTTAAGCCTTGCAAATTTTCTCGTATGTTTTACAGTTTTTATTACCTTACTACCAGTCGAATTACGCGCCCTCAGTAGTACGGTCAATAAACGTTAGAAAACTTCTGAACAAAATAATTGGGCTTAGCTAAAACAATAATGGCACTGAACAAAAGCCAGACAGGCACGCGATCATTGAACCACAAAATAAAAGTCATGTAATGTACTGTAATACTGGTAAGCGTTGTCGTGAGCACGCGCACGATTTTGTACCACTGCGCACTGGTATTAGACGTAGGCGCCATTACCACAGCTCGCGAACAACAGCTATATCACATAGACATATTTTTATTTATTTACACTTTACATGTTTAAGTTGTACACCCCATACCAGCAAATCATAAAAATGATTCTTACAATGTAAGTATAATTACAACGACAAATAGAGTATAATTATAAATTGTATCTAAGTAAATCGACCAACTGACAGGTACGAATTCTGTTTTTATATTAGTCTACAAAACTGTCTCCAGTTTGCTTAATATCAAGCAGGGCGACTAGGCACTTGGCGGCTTTTAATGACATTGTGATGTTTTATCACCTCCTACTTTAAATACCCGGCATCAAAATTTAAAATTAATACATGCGCTAGTAAAGATTTTCAGGCTTTAATTGAGCAACATAACTATAAAATACTCAACCGTTTAGGTAGTTCAAGACTCTTTACATTTTACTGTGAAAGCGTGGCACTTCAGTTCCGCATCTATCATTCTAGATAGGAAGAGAGTGAAGATTGTACTGCTATGATTAGGGTTTTGTGCATTTTGAACAAAAAGTCTTATCAATGGATTCTTTAATCCATACTTACCAGTCGCAACTCGACGACGATCAGTTTGAACCAGCTGGCCGGTTGTAAACTATGCTCATTACGCAACACAATTTAATATTTTTCGCGTCGTAAACCCGTGACAACTTAGTGGAGGGATTATGGCAATTTGAGGCATTTTCATTAAATTGTAATAGTGATACGTAACTAACAAGTAACAATAATGTTTTGTTACGTCATCTAACGCTAACGATAGTGACAATAAGAATTTTATAGAAAACTATATAATATAATGAAAACGTGAGGTAATTTTACCTTTCGTGAAAAAGAAAAGAAAGTTTAATATACCATATCACTTCTACAATTCAAATAAATTTTTAGCGCTAGTAGGACTCTTACAATTGTTTTTGACACACATAATACATAATACTCCTGCTCTTTCCTTCAAAATAAAACCTATGATGAAACAGAAGAATACTTAAAGTAAATGATGATGATAAGTTTATGCATTGTACCACACACCCTACGCATCTTACTCACTTACACCCAAGCAGCCGAGTAGAAACATTCGCTCGACATAGACACACATTTACAGCACACTTACACATGCGCTACACACACTTACACACACACACACTACACATCCTCACACATATACACATCCTTTCTGTCACACACGCACACTCACACCATTTGCAAAATTATAATGATGTAACTTCTTTATACTTTTTCTCATAATACCCACTTAGAAATTGTCATATAATAAATTACTGTTTAATGTACTAAAATGTTTAATATCAATAAATAGAGGGGTTCAGGACTGTAAATCCTTATTACAGGCTATTGCATAGCCTAGCTAGGACAACAGCACCTCACCCACTTGATTGGCAATGTAATAGTACACCTACATACTTTGTAAAAATAACTAATGTTTATTATTTTATTATACACCAATCTGTTGTTTTATGAAATAAAGATTATTATTATTATTATTATTATTATTATTATTATTATTAATACATAATACACTACGATGAGTACCTATAACAATTTTTTTACATATTTATAGATACTGGAAATGATGTACAAAGGTATACCGATGAATAAAGGCGGCATACTACCGTTCAATGTGAAGAAGCTCAAGAGAGACCCACATCTAGCTGTGAATGTCTTTCATCGGAAATGATGACGTTTAAAATGTACGAACGTTAACTCATTGTTTGTTTAGTCATATCTTGCATCTGACTATCAAACTTGCAACATAATCATTATATCAAAATAAACGAGTTTGATCGGATGTAGCCCATTAATTCTTAACTTACATTATAAATACCATTCATAAAGGCATGTGCTACGATAATAAATAATTAAGTGCCTACGAGTTTGATGCAATCTATCAAGTATATCGACATACTTAAAAGTTACTTAAACACACACACACAATACTAGACAAAGAAACATTTTTATATAATTCTGCCAAGGTATGCCTGACGGTAAGCAGTAGGTCCAAAAGTGGATACCGTTCCATAAACCATCACCATCGTTTCGTTATATTAAGTGTTTTTAGCAGCACTGAAATCACTTGTCAACAGGAACATAACAGTACTTACGTAGTAGGTATTACATATGTTACGATTATACGTAGTTTGTCATGATTTACAAATACAGAATAGTTTCCTTACGCGGATTAGATGAGTAAACATCTCTAGGATCTCTGCCTATTCTACCTACTAAAATGTAGGAAAACATTGTACAGTCAAAGGTTATTGTTCTGTAATGTAACTTCACTTCATACTGATCTAGAGTGATGACTAGGTAATTTGTAACACAGGGTTTCAGTTTATCGATTCAACATAACGTTCCGTTAATATTCCACTGCAGGGAAAGGCCTCTTCTCATAAAGGCATATTTCGTTTATCGATTACAAATACACAAATCTTTCCTCTGTATAATCGTTGTACGCTATCAGTGTTGTGTAATGAATACAAACAGACAAGGTTACAAGGTCAGCTTGTTTACTTTGAACTGAAAATAGCTCTGTTTATACACAAGCAGATATAGATTAGTTACTCTAGTACTCGGATCTTGGGTGTTTATAGGATTATTCCACTTTTCTCCATCAGCTTCGATCCATCATAGGTATGAGTAATATGATAGCTAAGCTTTTGATTACCTTTCATGCTCGTAAGCGAAATGTAAAAAAGTATTTTATTGTAATACTAGCTTTCCCCGGCGCGGTTTCACCCGCGTCTTAGCTTACTGCTCTGCTCCCGTCGCCAGTAGCGTGATGTTACATAGCCTATACCCTTTCTCGATAACAGTAACTGGGCTATCATACGCAAAAGAAAGAATTTTTCAAATCTGACTGGGTCCAGAGAAATAAAAAAAATAAACAAACTCTTTTGCTTTATAATTATAATATGTTGGTTAACTATGATTAAAAATATACATTTTATATATATTTGTTTATATTTTTAACCTGTTAAAGTGCGGAACCAGATTTTAAAGCATTAGTGGCTGGTAGATATAAAATGAGATTTTTTTAAAGCAAGACAATCGCACTGGTCATGGTCAATCCGTGAATGAGTAACCGATTCCAGGGTAGATTACGAAAACGGACTACTTTCCACTAGGCTTATATCTTTACTAGAGGCATGAGGTAATTAATTATGAAAGAAAAACTATAAAGTTTACTTTTGTTAAAAGATTCAAAAGTATCACGTGTTCAGAATGATGATGTTCAATAATGCTTATTACAAGATAATAACTCTGCCACTAGACAATAAAATAAAATTCAATTAAAAATATACGCAGTACCTTCAGTTTTTTTTCATATTTTATTGTTTTTTGAATGTCAGCAAGTTAAATAACCTTGCTCCAAAATATATTTATAAATTAATAACGCATTGACGAGTTTTATAAACGCATGCAGTCTTATTTTATTATTATTTTGTTTTTTGTTTTTATTTTTCTCGGCTAGCCGGTAAAACTGATGGCACGGGCCTAAGCCAAGTGTACATCAGTATCACTAATGGTTTGTGTAGGGTTAATGGGTATATCGTGTGGTGTTGGTGTGTTGTGTATGGGTGTGTTGTCGGCTGTGCACTGTAAAAATTTTCTGACTAATCTACACGTGTTCAGTATTACTGCTTTTTGTAGAAGGTGGTAGGTTTTAGGTGGAATGTTGAGAGTTTTGAGAGATTGGTGTAACTGTTTAGGTATAACTCCTGTTGCAGAGAGAACTATGGGAACGATTACTACTTTTTCAAGGTGCCAAAGTCGACTAATTTCATCTTTTAATTCTATGTATTTAGTTAATTTTTCTGCTATTGTTGTTTGAAGATTGTGTGTGTTTGGTACAGCAATATCTATAAGGTATCCGGTTTTATTTGTTTTGTTTACTAATGTAATGTCTGGTCTATTGTAATGAACTGTTCGATCTGTGAGGACGGCACGGTCAAAGTAAAGTTTTGTAGTGTGGTTCTCTAGAATAGTCTCTGGGTTATATTTATAATATGGTGGTGTAGGTGTGTCAATAAGTTTGAACTGTTGTGCAAGTTTTTGATGTATAACTTTAGCAACCTGGTCATGTCGATGTTTGTAATCGGTTTGGGCTATTGATTTGCATGCGCCTGTAATGTGCTGTATTGTTTCTGATGAACTATTACATTTTCTGCAGATATCTGTTGGTAAATTTTTAATAATATATTTTCTGTAGTTTTTGGTTTCAATAACTTGGTCTTGTATTGCTATCATAAAACCCTCAGTCTCTGGAAAAAGTTCACCTCGGTTTAGCCACGCGCTCGACGCCTCTTTGTCGACATTTAGGTTGCATAAATCTTGGCGATGTCTTCCATGTAGAGACTTTTGATTCCATTCGGTTAACTTAGTTTTATCATCTACAAGCGTTTCATTTTTCTGTTGTGTAGTATCTTTAAGGTTAAGTGGAGTGAGCTTATAATCGTTTTGTACTATTGATTTATGTAGTGTAGATGATTCAGTTTTGGTGTAGAAATATTGTCTAAGTGTAGTGATTTGCTTATTGTGTAGGTTTACAATGTCGATGAGTCCTCGACCTCCTTCTATTCTAGGCAGTGTCAATCTTTGCAAACATGATCTAGGGTGGTTTTTACGAAATTTTGTCATAGCTGTGTTAATTTTCCTTTGTAGTTGTTTAAGCTCGGTCTTGGTCCAGTTGATTACTCCAAAAGAATAAGTGAGTAGAGGAATGACAAAGGTGTTGATTGCTTTTATAGTGTTCCGTGAGTTGAGTTGTGTTTTTAAGATTGTGTTTAGTCTATGTTGAAATTGTTGTGTCAGCTGCAGTTTAGTTTCTTTGTGGTGTATTTGTAGGGACTGGTTATATCCTAAATATTTGTAGGCGTCTTGCTCATCTAGTGATTTTATATGTGCTCCTGTATCTAATGTATAATCATGTTTATAGTTCTGCCCTGCTTTAATTGAATTTATTTTGCATTTGTCTATACCAAATTTCATTTTTATATCGTTTGTAAATTGTTCTGTTATGGTAGCTAGTTCATACAATTGAGTTTCAGTTTTTGCGTATAGTTTTATGTCATCCATATAAAGAAGGTGATTTAACATGTTTTGGGTGTTGCTGTCCGTAATTTTTAAAGGGTATCCTATTAAAGTTGAATTAAGTATTTCAGAAAGAGGATTTAAAGCAAGACAAAACCATAGTGGGCTAAGGGTATCTCCTTGAAAAATACCTCTTTGTATTTCAATCGCATTTGTTTCTATTGTTAGGGACGGAGTAGTGAGTGTGAGTATGG
The DNA here is from genome assembly GCA_963082885.1 of Parascotia fuliginaria. Classification (NCBI taxonomy): domain Eukaryota; kingdom Metazoa; phylum Arthropoda; class Insecta; order Lepidoptera; family Erebidae; genus Parascotia; species Parascotia fuliginaria. Next base: position 9,977,253 of record OY720184.1, read on the forward strand.
TAGACCATTTGGTCATAACGGCTTTCAAAAAATTAACAATTAACGGATGAATTTTGTAAATTTCGAGAACTTTAACTAACCAAGAATGAGGAACAGAATCGTAAGCTTTTTTGTAGTCGATATACATACTGAAAAGGTCTGATCGCTCTCGCTGGACTTGTTTAAGAATAACAGAGTCGATAATTAATTGTTCTTTACATCCTTGACTAAATTTTCTGCATCCTTTTTGTTGTTCTGCTAATATATTATTGGTATTAATATGCTCATAAATTAAAGCTGAAATGCAAGCTGTTATGATTTTGTATAGAGTTTGTAAGCAAGTAATAGGTCTGTATTTAGCCGGGTTTGATAAGTCATTACTGTCTTTTGAAATCATGTATGTTCTGCCTAGTGTTAAGTATGTGGGTACTTTGGTGGGGTCTTGGATAAATAAATTTATATAATTGTGCAAGTAACTGTGTACAGATGTGAACTTTTTATACCAATAACCATGAATATAGTCTGAACCGGGTGATTTCCAATTGTGTAACTTTCGCAGTACTTCTAGAAAAGTTTTTACAGGAACATGCTCATATGTCATTGTGTGTATGTGTGAGTCAGTGTTTGAGGTTTGTGTATGTATCCAGTCAGCATCATCGTTGTGTTCAATGGGGTCTGTCCATATCCCTGCCCAGAAATTTTGTAATGTATCTGCTGTGGGGATGTTATGAACATCGTCATTCGTACTATTTCTCGGTGTGTTGGTGGTTGCTTGTTGGATGTTAGTTTCTCATTTCGAGTGAATTGTATGTTTTGCTGTTTCCTTAATGTGCACGCCTTATATCTTTGTAATCTACCTGTTGTAACTGCAAGTTTTTGTTTCAGAGTGTCTAGTGTGTGTGTAATTTGTGTGTTTGGTTCTTCATGTACAGTATGACTTTTATATTGTTCTATAATCTTGTAAGCATGTCTAACTACATTTTTACTTCTGTTGCCATTACAAAATTGTGTGAGTCTGCCTATCTTTGTTCTTAGGTCTTCCAGTTTATTTTCTAATCGCTGTTGCCATTTTGGTTTATATTCTTTTATTGTTTGTTGTAGGGTTTCTCTGTTTTGAAGTGTTAACCTTGCTCCATTAACTTTAGCAGCGGTCCAAGCCGCACAATATATGACAGTTTGTAATGTATTAAAATTTGTGTATACATCAGTATTTTCAGGAAGAATTATTGTGTTTAAGTAATTAACAATGCTCGCAAGTTTTTTTGATGATTTTTGTTTGGGTATGTAGGTTCTATTTGTAGGTTCCGAATCTTTATAAAACTGTAATGCCTGTTGGAAAGTTTCATCTATCTGTGGTAGTCTTTCTAAGTTTACATTAGGATTTTGACCTAATTCTTGCCTATTATTTATGTTTAACGAGGTCTCAAAATTTTCATTGTTATATTCAATAATATTTAAATCGGTGTTAGAATCAATGTTGATAGTATTACCTAGATTGTTATTGCTTATTCCTAGTTCTACTATTACTTCTTCTTTTATTACATTTAACCTGTCTTTACTAATATACCTGTTATTAATTATTACTCTCCTCTGATCTGCTATTCGTTGTTCACTTAAATGATTTAGGAATAGAAATTTACTAATAAAATCTGCATGTAGTAGTGGTCTATAAGCTGTTTCATTAGTACCTAAGTTTGTTATTCGGTAGTACGACCGTATTATTGCTTCATTTTGTTCAGTCGTCCATTTTATTCGGGTTTGTTTTGTATTTTGTGTTTTTTGTGTTTCAGGTGTGTTATGGTGAGTTTGTGTCGGGTTACCAGTTGTCAGAACTCGTTCAGAATCGTTGTGCATTTGTTGTGAATAGGAGCTTAATTGTAACTGGCTTAATTCTGTCTTAATTTCGTTATATATCTGGTCTATTGTATCCTGCGGCAACAATAATTTATTGCGAACTGTTATAGGGACCCTTTCAAAAGACTTTTTAAAAAACACTTTTTAGATTTGAAGGACGTTTATTACGATAATTACAGAAACTAGGGTCAGACCGCAAGCGTTACGACACGGTTCAAGAGTTCAGCGCAGACTGAGGTTCTCTTGGTCTTCACTGTATAATAAAGACTACAATATGCTGACTTGCGATAATGAGCAAGTCGCGGTTGGCATTTCTATGTACATATTGGGTATATAACACCTCCCCCTTTAAGAATGAACTTAGCGTTTTATAAAGAATCTAAGTTCATTTAAAAACTATATTTTAGAACTGACTTCTAATATTTGGTTGTGGGGTTTCCTCCATTGTATCAGAGCTAGATACTGAGATTTCACCTAATTCAATATTATTGACATTGCTAGTTGCCGATTGAGTTTTACAAAATAATGATTGTATGCGCTTGCTGTCTGATTTACAATAATAATAGAGATTACAAGCAATTAAAGTTATGACAATAAAAATAGTAAATAAACTTAAGCTAGAGTAATGTATCCCATATTTAACTATGTGCGGTGTTTCTATAATTTTGTCTAATTTATTAATGGAATTGGTTAAGATATCTTTATTTGTATTTATGTTATCTAAATCGATGTTTTGGAGATAAACAGGAGATACATTATTTTTATACTTATTGAATACATCTATGTTACAACAGGAATCATTTATGAGACTAAATTCTGACATTACTATTGGAGCTGTTATGTTGATTACATTATTCCTTGAATTCAGGATAGTGGATTTACAGTAGCCCGTACAACCAGTTGGAATAGTTAACATTCCTGTACCATTTATATTAATTTCAGATGACCCTAAATTCGGGCTGTCCAACGATACTTTTGTAGGTTCTGATTGTATAAAAAGCCACTGATTATTGGATAAAATTTTCCATATATCTAAATTACCATAAACTAGCATAGTTTTACACTGTTTTGGAACTTCGTTAATAACTTTTGAAATTAATTCACTTTCACAGGTTGGTTTCGCGTCACTGTTGAAAACACTTGTTATTTCACATATGAACGTTTCGGAAGATACTGTTTGACATAGTTTTAAGTCTTGTAAAATACAATATTGAGTTTTGTCTTTGGTCATTGCAATATATTTAGTGTCTGGTACAATAAAACTGAAGGAATCTGGTTTCTTAACATTATGCGGTATAGGTAAAGCGAATACATGAAACAGAGTGAGCTCGTTAACATGAACTAATGGAATTTGTAACACAAATATTATTTTTCCATTGGAAAAATAACAAACTAATTTGGAAACATTAAGTAAATTGTGCATATGATTCAGTTCCAATGGTATAGGTAATTCGATATCATTAGGTAAGTGTCTATGGTTGTCGACAAGTTCTCGGTAGAGTTCAAATGGTGTTATAACAGCAGGATGCAGAATATTTTGACTGCTAAACAAGATAGCGTTTGTGATGTCTTCTAATTGGCATGATAAAGTAAATATTGAGGTTGATAATCTGTCTAAAATTATATTAGTAAATGTTTGTAAGTGTAGTTCGTTCATCGAGGACGAGATATTCTGTAATTCTACCGAAAGGTTGTCGATGGCCTTTGATAACAAGTTTTCATTGGATTTAATTTTGTTTAGCGTGTTATTATATGATACAATAGTAGAGGTTAACACAAGAATGTTTTCTTTCATCAACGAAGCTAACTTCACTTGGTTATTCTGTACTGATTCTAAGGCTTCATCATACCTCAATCCGTCATCTTCGTCTAGAGTTCCAAAAATTGTCTTTAACACAGTGCCCATACCACCTATCCAAGCACTGCGTTTGGATCTATTCTCTATTAGGTAAGAAATGGATGCGTATTCCTTTTTAACGTCACGGTGTCGAGCAATTAGGGGTTCTAACATGTGTTCTGGTGCTGATCTGTCTAATATGGGTGATTTTTCAAACAAGTCCTTGGACTTAGTTATTGTAGATTCAATGTTTTGAATATGGGTACCAAAGTTCGAGATATCCAATGGCATCAGCACGTCCAGCTGGCTACGGTAAATTTTTAGTTCTCCCAAGTGGTCAAAGTAAAGGCCTGAGCTCATTGGGATGGGTTTTACATAGGTTGCTTGACTTCTTGTAATAGCGCTGTAAGTAATTACGAAGTTCTGTTAATATTACCTATTTATGTCTCCTGTTGTATTTATCTATACTATTAATAATACTAATCTAACGTTGTCCTATCTCTAATTCTTATGCCTAAGGTATACCTACATATATTATATATGTAGATTATGATTTGTACATAAGTACTTAATATTTTATATCTATATTTTAAGCTTCGTTATGCTGTTCGGCTAGTTTGACCTCGTCAAAGTGGTGTCGAACGTGACGTCTATTAATCAGTAAAGATAGCGTATTGTTACCATGCACTTTCACCACCTTGTATGGTCCTTTCCAAATTGGTGATAGAGCTTTACGTGATCTGAGGTGATTTTTAAGATAGACATAGTCACCAGTTTTGTACTGTACTACTCGACTACGAGTGTCATAATAGTTCTTTGAATTGACTTTGGATTGTTGAATGTATTCCAGAGCCTTCTCTCGAGTGTGTTTCAGACGGTTCTGGAGCATTTTGACATATTCGGGATATGTAACACTAGTATTTTCATTGAATACTGAATTTGGTATATATGGTTTGTGACCAAACATAAGTTCGTAAGGAGAATAATGTGTGGTGCAGTGAATTGAACAGTTATATGCCAACATAGCGGTATAAACATATCGAGGCCAGTTAGTCTGGTCTTCATTGACGTATGATTTAAGATATTCCTTCAAGGTCGAGTGGCTTCTTTCAAGAGCACCTTGAGTTTGGGGATGATAAGGAGAGGACCACAACTGTTTGATTTTAAGGAATTCACATGTTTTCTTAAATAATTCGGCGGTAAAGTTTGTACCTTGATCCGTAAGTATAGTTTTAGGAATGCCAAAGATGGATATGAAGTGTATTAAGCATTCACTTGTTTCTTCTGCTGTAATAGTTCTGAGAGGATAACCAGTGGAAAATTTGGTAAGGTCATCTTGTATGGTAAGGATATATTTCAGTTTGGCATTGCCGGCTTCTGGAAGAGGTCCTACGATATCCATGGCAATGCGTTGACAGGGAGCAGTAGACGTACTTGTTATTTGCATAGGACTACGATTGACCTTTCTTAAGGCTTTGTTTTCTTGACAGGCTTTACACTGTTTTACATAGGATTCTATGTCACTGCGCATCCCTTTCCAATAATAAGATTCCTTGATCCTATTATACATACGAGTAGATCCTAGATGTCCTGCAATTGGGATATCATGATTGTCATGCAGGATATTTTTGATTTCAGTGGGAGAAGGGTATATTATTTTATTATGATATACATTAATTTTTATAGATGTTCCATGAAATAGAAAGGTAAGCATGTTATATATTTTAATAAAGGAATGTTTTTCAAATGGGTTTTTAAAGTCGGAAATTGCAACTTCGTTACTGTTTTCGATGACTAGGATTTCATTTTTAACACTTGTTAATGTCTTGAAAATTTCGGGATAAGTTGCTTCATCGAAGTGGTTTACTTTTGTGAACAGGAGATAATAGACTTTGTTACCTGACATGATTCGTTGGGAGGTATGTAATTCTCTTTCTTTATTGAGTATGTCAGTGGCGTTCTCAATGTTACTAACGATTTCTTGGACATAAGGGTTAGATTCATCAAGATCAATTGATGTAGGTACGATGATTATTTTAGAAGTAGACTTAAGTAAGCTTTCGTTATGCTCTATAATTATGGTATCGTAATTTGTATTTTTATTTGCAATTGATTTCAGGAATATGGTGTAGTCACTAGACGGCGATCCAGGATTGGGACTAAGGTTGGTTAGTGGGTCAGTTGGAGGATCAAGAGGTAAGTAATCATTTTCATTTACAGGAGGAGCAGAGCTTTCACCTAGTGGTAGTTCAGTTATCTCGAAAGGTAAGTTCGAAGGAATTGGTTGTGATTCGGTTTCAGAGTCGTCGTCGTCAGGATTGAATGGTTCGATCTCGTTAAGGTCGAAAGATGATGGTGAGTTAAAAAGGTCCATCAGGTCTCTATCAACATTGTATGGACTAGGGTTTTGATAAGGGACAGTACCCGGATTATTGGGTACATTTGTTCTTTGGATAGGGTTGACAGGAAAACGCGATAAGGCATCGGCGTTGACATTTGTTTTGCCCTTTTTATATTGAATTTCATAATCAAATTCCTCGAGTTTTAATCGCCATCGGACGAGTCTGGAACCAGGGTCTTTGCAATTAAAAAGCCATTGCAATGGCTTATGATCAGTTACGATTTTGAAACGGTAGCCGTATAAGTACGGTCGGAAAGCTTTGGTACCGAAAATAATGGCAAGGCATTCTTTTTCGGTAACGCTGTAATTGCACTCTGCCTTGTTCAGAGTACGGGAAGCGAATGCAATAGGACGATCTTGTCCTATAACGCCTTGGGAAAGGATTGCAGAGATGGCATAGTTAGAAGCGTCGCAGGTTAAGACGAATGGTTGTGAGAAGTCAGGGTAAATTAGAACAGGAGCTGTGATTAGTTTTTGTTTAAGAGAATCAAATGCAAATTGCTGTTCGTTTTGCCAGAGGAATTGTGTATCTTTCTTTAGGAGACTCGTTAGAGGTTTGGCTAATTTGGAGAAGTTAGGGATAAATCGTCTATAGTATGAGACAAGTCCTAAGAAAGATTTTATATCTTTGGCGGATTTAGGAATAGGAAAATCTGACACCGCTTTAAGTTTTTCTGGGTTTGGTTTGACCCCTTCTTCACTTATGATGTGCCCAAGATAGCCGACTTCTTTGCGGAAAAACTCGCATTTATCGGGTTGTAATTTGAGGTTAAAAGACCTAAGTCTCTGGAAAATAGAAGTGAGGCTATTAACATGCCCGGGAATGTCCACGGAATAACAGACAATATCGTCTAAATAAACAAAACAGCGTATACCTTGCAGTCCAGACAGGCAGGTATTCATTAATTTTTGAAATGTGGAAGGCGCATTTTTTAGGCCGAATGGCATACGTGTAAATTGGAAATGGCCTTGAGGCACGGAAAATGCAGTTTTCTCTGCGTCTTGAGGAGCTACCCTTACTTGGTGGAACCCTGAAGTCAAATCGAGGGTTGAGAAATATTTACTTTTTCCTAATTGGTCTAGAATTTCTGATATCTGTGGGATAGGATAGACTTCGCCGATTGTAATATCGTTTAATTTACGATAGTCTATTACGATGCGCCATTTGCGTTGCCCTGAGGCGTCGATTTTCTTAGGTACTATCCAAATGGGCGCTGACCAGGGAGAGACAGAGGGTTGAATGATTCCTTGATCAATCATCTTATTGATTTGCGAATCCACTTCCTTTTTGTGGCATTCTGGGAATCGATAGGACTTAGTATGTATAGGAACAGAGCTTGTTGTACGAATTTCATGTTGTATTGCATTTGTAAAGGAAAGATTGTCGCCCGGGAGGTAGAAGATATCTGAATACTTAGAACAGATTTCAAAGAGGGCAGATTTCTCTTCATCGTTTAAATGGGAAGTCCTGAGTTGATTTAGTACTTCTCTAGTACGGTCTGAAGAGTTACGCGAGATTATAGATTCAGAGATACACGTCTTGATATCTATTGGTTCAATTTTTAACCGGAGATTAGAATTTATAGTAATAGGGCTTTCTGATGTGTTCACGACAGTAATATTGATACGTTTATTATCTTTGACTGCAGTGATGCAGTTAGCAACGAAAACTTGATCAGAAATATGTTGATCGACTATTATACCTTCTTTTATTTCGGGATTCTGTACTGTCGATTCGATGACAGTTTCGGTTCGAGGTGGAATGACATAGAAGGGATCCATGAAGCTAAGTTCTAACGTCAAGGTACCTATCTTCAGTGTGTCTGAATTATAATCGATATTGCAACCAAAGGCCGTAAGAAGGTCGGACCCTATGATACCATCATACGGTAAGCTAATATTTTGAACTACATGAAATTTATGAGCTATTGCTTCACGTTTGTGTAGTATTAATTTTAATTCGAAATGACCTATGGTTGGTGTTAGTTGATCACTAGCATCGATTCCTTTAAGGTTTACAGGTTTCTTGGTTATATTTGGAGGGATCTGAATAGAGGATTGTTTGAGCAGCGATATAGCAGAACCGGAATCAATGAGGAAGGTTAGAGGAATATTAGATACAGAGGTTTTCAGGGCAATATGCGGGAGTGACCTGGTTAGTTCGATAGAGATTTCGTAAACTTCTAAGTTATCAAGATTGGGTTTAGGAGTTTGTATTTTCGACACAGTGGGAACAGTGGTGGAAACAGAGGTTCTAAAGGAATTTCCGTTTTGGGACTGGTTACCCTGTTGTGTAATTCCTTTGGGATTGGATACAGCGGAAACAGTGGCTCTGAAAGAATTTTCCTTTTGAGGCTGGTTACTCTGTTGTTTAATTCCTTTAGGATTGGATACAGCGGAAACAGTGGTTCTGAAGGAATTTTCTTTTTGGGGCTGGTTACCCTGTTGTGTAATTCCTTTAGAAATGGATACAGTGGAAACAGTGGTTCTGATGGAATTTCCTTTTTGGGGCTGGTTACCATGTTGTGTAATTCCTTTAGGATTGGATACAGCGGAAACAGTGGTTCTGGAGGAATTTCCTTTTTGGGGCTGGTTACCCTGTTGTGTAATTCCTTGAGGAATGGATGCAGCGGAAACAGTGGTTCTAGAGGAATTTCCTTTTTGGGGCTGGTTACCCTGTTGTGTAATTCCTTGATGAATGGATGCAGCGGAAACAGTGGTTCTAGAGGAATTTCCTTTTTGGGGCTGGTTACCCTGTTGTGTAATTCCTTTAGGAATGGATACAGCGGAAACAGTGGTTCTGAAGGAAGTTCCCTTTTGGGGCTGGTTACCCTGTCGTGTAATCCTCTCAGAAACGGATACAGCGGAAACAGTGGTTTTGGTGTCGGCTTTTAACAGACGTCTCGTGCGACACCCTGACAAGACGTTTGGTTGTTTAAATCGTGATCGTCGTTTAGTTGATTAGCGTCTACTTCATCGCGTCCCTCAGATGCGGATGGGCTTTCGAAAGCGAAGTTGACGCGTGGTTGGGCATGGTTGGAACTAGTATTACCGGATTTTGAAGAGTTATTATTAGATTTTTGGAAACGATTATTATTATATTCGCGTTTCTTACAATCGCGGATGTCGTGTCCGTATGCCTTGCAGTATCTGCAAATAGTACTGTCGGCATTTACTTGTGGTCGGACAGTCTGAGGAGATTTTTGAGAATACCTTTGTATGTTATTAGCTGATTTACCCTTATATTCAGGGTTTGGATTGCGCTTATATAAACTTTGTTGGATACGTTCTTCTGATACGGCTGTGTTGATAGCATCGTTAAGGTTCTTAAGCGATTTACATCTAACTATATTAGAAATTCTTGGGGTTAACCCCATAAGGAAATGGTGCATGGCCAAGTCTTCTATGGCTGCAATGCGACCGGCTAATTCTTTCTGTTTGGTATTGGATATCGAGATTTCTACTAAAAGTTGCGATAGAGACGTCTCCACGCGTAAGGCGTATTGGGCGACGCTCTCAGTGGAACCTTGTTTGCTCTCTTGTAATTCGGTAAGTAAATGTGAGTAATGTTTCCTCTCACTGAATTGCGTTTTAAGGAATTCTTTTAATTGTTCCCAGTTATTAAAATCTTTAATAGAGCAGGCGGTTTCGGCTTTTCCTTGTAACTGGCATAAAATATATTTAAATATCATAGGTTTTTGAAATTCGGTTGCCATCTCATAAGCATTATTACAGTTAACTATAAAGGCGTTCAGGGTTTCCCTATCGCCATTATATGGTTTTACAAATTTTAGAAGGGTATTGATTTCGAACACCGGGGTTTCTGACACCCCTTGTTTGGCTTTACTTGGCTTAGGATCTGATTGGGCAACATTAGGAGATGGATTTTTATCGCTTGTTATAGGTATATCGACATTTATTTTGGTTTCGGATTTAGACATGATTGTTTAAATGTTACCACGATCAGTACAAAATATTCAAGAGTAAAGTATTATTACACACACAGTACAAAGAATCTAAATAAACAGTAGGATAAGTTATAGTTAAGTTGACATTCAATTCATAAAATATTACAGGCGTTAGATTAAATATGATGTGGTTTAGTAGTTTTTTAAAAAGGGAATCGAATAGTATAATGAACAATGCAAAGATTTAATATAATGCCTGTTGTTCTTAAACAATGACCAAAGACTCACAAAGTTGCGTAGGCGAAGACGATAACGGTGAGTCCGAGCGGAGAATACATTCCAATGCGATAAGCACGTCTGCGACACAGGAAACGGGCGGCGCGACGGCTGCGAGTAGCCCAAGTCTGCCTGATTTTAGGCACCCGGACTGGATTTAGGAATTCGGATACGATGATTGGCGAGATACACTAGTCGATACGTATGGATGCTTGCAGTTGGATGATGAACGGTAAGTACACTTTTAGCACTTCACAGGTAAGTATAACGATTTTGTTTCTATTCTTTCAGGTAAATGAGTCTGCACTGCGCGGCGAAAGCTTTAATAAAACACGAGAATTCTGGATACAGCGAGGTTTCGGTTATTATATAGGAAACACTTTCACACCGCGTATTAGCACTGGGGATTTTCGTATCCCACCGCTGCCACCAAATGTTATAGGGACCCTTTCAAAAGACTTTTTAAAAAACACTTTTTAGATTTGAAGGACGTTTATTACGATAATTACAGAAACTAGGGTCAGACCGCAAGCGTTACGACACGGTTCAAGAGTTCAGCGCAGACTGAGGTTCTCTTGGTCTTCACTGTATAATAAAGACTACAATATGCTGACTTGCGATAATGAGCAAGTCGCGGTTGGCATTTCTATGTACATATTGGGTATATAACAGAACGATTGCTCTACGTTGATCTCCTATTCTTTGTCTGCTTACTTGCATATGGGGAAATTTTTCTATGAATTTAGTGTGTAGAGGTTCGAGATAATTTTTTGTATCCGTGTCAAGTGTAGTTAATTGAAGGTAAGTACGCATTATGAACTTATTCATTTCAGGTGTCCATCGTCTGCGCATCGAAGAATTGTTGTCCAAGGTGGGTGCAAATTGTGAGTCTAAATTGACACTTTGCACAACACTGTTAGACGTACTAGTGGACAAGGTAGATGTTCTTCTTGTCATATAGGAAGGGCGAGTAGAAGGAATCGATGAAAACAACGAACTACTATCCTCGCCTAAGTAGTCAGCTGTAACATGTTTGTCGATGGGAGCCCGCCGCCTGTTCAACTCCGCATCGCTGATGGTTCGCATGCTGAGACACTCAGCATCAGCTCCAAGTGTGCCCCGGCGACCCCCGGGCAGCGACCGTAAATTATATACTTTTTTACTCATCTCCATAAAGGGTTTACCTTTCCTTGTTAGCCGCGTAAGTTTTATAAGTACGCGTGTCCGCCCCCCACGTGAGTCTGATGTTCGATTCGGACGTAAGGTAGGATTTTAGGGGGCTTATTATTATTATTATTATTATTATTATTATTTTAAAAGTAGGTAGGTATAAAAACTTTATCTGTACATACAAATAGTTCCTTCATTGATTGAAAGGCAACTTACGACCTTAAATAACTCATGGATTTTAATTGATCCCAATCTTTCCCTTTCTATTCAAATCGACACGTACTCATAAAATGGAACCCTTTGCCTTGTGGAATCTAAAGGGATCAGTAAGTCCCAAGGGTTTTTAGGCATGTCTTGTATTACAATAGAATCCTAATACGGCTCATTACACAAGTGTGAGAAATACAATGTCAGGGTCAATGTCATACTTCAGTATAAATGAACACAATATTAATTTACTTTCAGATTTTAACATGAGAATTATACCTACGCCCTCAACACTGACTCAAACTAAACCCATGCCAACTGCAAGAAACATGTTTTGGGAAAACCAGTCTTATCTTCGATATTTTAGATACATTATCCTATAAAATAGAAGTAGTTACACTATTTTTAAAGACATGATACTCGTATATCATTAATATTGTTAACTATGCATCCGACGGCGACGTTGCTGTCAAAACTCAAAGTCTATTAATTTCATATTGCAATATATAACATTATATCGTTAACATATTTTTTCTCACGTGTATGCAAAATATGTTTAGAAAGGAATAGGATTAAATTCAAGGTGTACTTCTACCGTATTAGATTCTGCACAGCCTACATCTGTTTCGAAATATCAACGTACTGCATATGTAACGGTATCAACGAAAATACTGGTTTTGTCGGTACTTAAAAATAGGTCAGGGTTAAATGTGTTCGTATTTTCGTATTTTTATATATGCACATTTGAAGTTAATAAATAAATTGGCCCTAAAAGTAGAATACAGAAAATTGTAGGTTTAAATACCCTGTCATTAAAAGTGGACATACAAAGTACCTACTTTTAAAAACCAAGATGACTTTTAAGATGATTTTTTTTTTTTTGAATTTGTGAAATTAACTGAATGCTGCATTATTCATATCATCATCACTAACTAGTTAACTAGATAACTGTTTAAAAACTTTACTTTCGTTTGTTACTACCAGTTTGCCTGGAGTCGACACCGGACTGTAGTGTGAGGGCTCTCGTACATCAGTTTCACCTTTATCAGGTCAATGGTAGGTATAGATGGCGGTCAATCGATTCATATTATAATTAATTATAATTGAAACATAAAAAAGATCTTTAAATTTAAATACTACACTAATCTATTAAACGAGGCGGCGCTATTAAAAATGTATGAGGAAGACAACTCGGCCTAGTTTTCCTAAAAAGTCGTGACAGGTTGCATTGTATCAATTTATTAACATTGTCAAGGCTATTGTTGCCAATAAGATGCAGTGACGGTCTATAAACGTCTTGTAAAGATCAACGATGTCACCATAAGCCAAAACATATACAAGTTTAGAATCTGCTGTGGTTCACGAGATCGGCAGTAGAGTGAATGTAGATGCCTATACTACATATTATTTGATAGTTATATCAGCCAATGGGCTGTGAGTTGCATTAGACCGAGAATTTAAAGTCAAATACTGATATACCTACTAGTTAAGGACACCGTATTTGCATAGTAGGTAGTGTACATACGACTTAAAGATCTTAAAAAAAGAACTTAAAGAACACATTAGAAGAGTTTCAAATCTATCAGAAAAATTGTGAATGTTGCTAAAGCAAAATAGGTATTTATAGTCTTTAGTGAACTTAGATTCGTATGGTAAATGCATTAGTAATGGACACGGAACCAGAGATGGACATATCTTGTATAATATCAATATGAGTAGAAATTAGTTTTTATTGTTAGGAATATTTTACCATAAACAAAAACTATCATTTGAAGTATAAAATAATAATAATACCAGCCTATTTACTGTCCCACTGCAGGGCAAAGGCCTCTTCTCATAAAGAGAAGGTATCATTTGAAGTATTTCAATTAAATTTGGCGGGAATTATTTTCGCGGTTATTGTTACGAAAATTATTACTGAAGTAAGGTAGAAGTTTGCCTTTCAATTTACTACAGCTTTATTTAAGCCAGAATGATATTTTGTGCTTGGAGTATGCATGAAATTAAAATAAAAACTGTGTTAACATTAACAACACAGCGTGTTTAAATCTTAATTGTCCATCACTGGTGCAATTAAAACCACATTAAAACCAATTGCAGTGTCGTACATAAAATACAGCAGAAATGTAGAAAAAACACAGGACCTTTAATTTTCAATATGAAACAATCAATATTATACGAAATTGCAAAAGTATTTACTACAACTTTGCGCTTAAAGTGTCTATTACCTACTGGTGCCTTTCCTATTCTTTGCAATGGTTTCCTTTTTCAAAACTAATTTTGTTTAATGTAATCTGGGTCAAAAACTTTTAAGGATATTTCATTGCAAATACGTGGTACCGTACTGATATATTTTTATACAGTCGCAACACGCGAATACAAAAATATAATAAACTTTTTCGGATATGACTCATACAAAACGTAATGCACTTGAAACACTAGTAATAATAATAAAACAATTGACTCAGTCGTGACGTCATCAAAATAATATGGCGGCAATTGTCAAAGACAGCTGAGAGCTGTCAAATACGAAGTCTAGTACAAAAAATTACCTACTCAAATCTATGATACTCGTATTACAATCAGTCTAGTTTCGCAGTCTAGTTTTCATTTCCTTGTTAAATTACCTACAATTAGGTTTCATATTTTATTTAAGCGGATTACATGGCTCAAATGTCAAAAACACCCTAGGTAAAATACATATTCTAGACGGAGCCTTTTGTGGATTGATCATATACAAACTATAATCTAATATTTAAGATCATTACAAACAAATCATGTTTATTAAATTTTTAATAGATTTTAGCAAATTTTGATAAAATAATAAATGAATAGACCCTACTTCTACCTAAATTGAAAATGTTCTTAATAAGTACTTAATGTTAATGCATAAATTTTATATAAAAGAACGGTAATAACGTATTAAGCAATTCGTGTTCATCCATTTTTATGTTTCATTCATAATTCTTAAATAATACAGAAGACCCCTAGAGGAGAGCGGCGCCCCGCTAGAAGCACCCCCCCTAGGCCTGTAAAACTGTCAAATTTGACTTTAGTCGAGTCTCAACGACTCGTGTGAAAGGAGTCCCCCTTTCACACGAGTCGTTGAGACTCAATATGTCAATTTCGTACGTCGTACGTCAATTTTTTATGCAAATAAAATACAAAAAATATTCATTTCAAATAATTGTTAAATGAAAACATATTATAAGTAGCACAAATATAAATATAACGTAAAATAAAAATAGAAATTCAGTTTATAAATATATAAAATTTGTTTGCAAGATAATTTCGTATTTTGATCATGTCATAGAGTAACATGACAATTATATCTTGACTATTATGCCTAAAAGAGAAAAAAAATGATCTTATGGGTAAGGACCCGTGGTCCTACCAATTTGTCCGACTACTGGTTGGATTACGCTATACCACTATGCATCCGTGATCCTTCTGGGCTAAGGGCAAATTAATATATCGATATGTGTCGGTATTTTTATTCAATAAATAATTAAAATTAGCATTTTCTTCTTCAAAGCCAAATGAATATCAATAAAAAAATATACAAATAATTAGTAAAATAATAATATCACATCAACACAACAACGCTACCTAGACCTAAGGTAAGTATTTAAGTGTGGTTTGCGTTCTTGAATACGGATGAACTTATTTATATACTTTTTTTGTAAATACATACATGTTATACATAAAAATACCCAGAACAATGCAAATATATATATTCATGCACAAAAATATTTGCTCAATACCTATCTACTGATAACATTTAAAAGCTGCCTGTGAATGTTAAATATGGAATATATTAATTATTATTATTCATATTAAATAACTATAAAAAGAAACTCTTTGAATCTGAAACTACTCACTGAAACCTGTGATAATTTGTTACTTATTCCAAACTAGCTTTCCGCGGCGTGATTTCACCTACGTCTTTACCAACTGCTCTGCTCTGCCAGTAGCGTGATGTTACATAACCTATACCCTTCCTCAGAAACAGAGCTATCCAACGCAAAAAGAATTATTCAAATCCAACTAGTGGTTCCAGGTTTAAGCGCGTTCAAACAAACAGGTACACAGTTCTGCCATACTGTTTTGTACGTGGATTACCACGGAGAGGTCTCGGGCTCGATCCCCGGGTCAGGTAAAGTTACATTGGCATTTTCTTTTGAAAAATTCTCAGTATTAACCCAGAGTCTGGAATTGTGCCCGATAAATGGCAACAGGCTCTACTATACGTGTCATTCACTAAGCGTGTAATGGATTTCTAGTAAGTACCTACAAGTTTAATCCATTTATTTGGGCGAGATCGGGTTAAGTGCACTCTGTACGTACCTACTACTAAAAGTTCTACTGGTACAGCAAAAAATATTATAAACGTACTATTTGTACTACTTTATTTAATATAAGTTAGTCTAATCATTGTCTTTGTTTGTCATTTTAATCATAGATCGGAATGATAAAATTTTTAAAAAGCAGTATAATATAAACGGCTAACAATTATAGTAAAACTATTTATAGTAAATCATATCTACAAAACAATTCCTTCGAGCCGGATTTGTACCAGCGACCTATGGATTACAATTTTAATTTTAACACAGCTACAGTCCACCGCTCTACCAACTGAGCTATCGAAGGGGATTCTAATTTTATAATTTAACGCCTTGGTACATTTTTTTTTAATTATATTTTTTTATGTACCTATATTGCATACTTAATCATGTTTTAATTATTTTTCTTATCTATTTATTTTTGGAATTGCGTTTAATAATAAATTATTTTAATTTAAACTATTTATCTACCTATTTTATTGTTGTTTATTCATTAATAAATTTCTTAATTATGTACGTAAAATTACAATTAAATTTGTACTATACTCGTAAAATGTAAAATCCTTATTAGTTTTATTATTCAAAAAAATATATAATTATTGTAAAAAAATACTATTATAATTTATCCCTTAACCAATTTAATTTAAGACAGCGTAAAAATAATTAACTTATAAAACTTATTAAAAAAACAAATTCTTTTAGAAAATGTGCCATAAAGAAACGCCCCCGGGTGGGCTCGAACCACCAACCTTTCGGTTAACAGCCGAACGCGCTAGCCAATTGCGCCACGGAGGCAGACGTTCCTGTTGTTAAAATTACTCATTAGTTGATATGTGATAATATGCATTAAAACTAGGAAACAATAACGTTTTTAGCTGTAATAGATCACACATTCCAGAGTGTAATTTGTTTCCGTCATTTTTTTAACTATAAGTATAAACAATAAAAACATAACTATAAAAATAAAAAAAGATCATTGGCAGTATATAATCAATAAAAACAACGCTACTTACCAATGAATTTTTTTTGGGCATTAAATTTTTAATGTCGAACAGAATAACTAGTTATTTATAAGATTCCGTGCAAGTGTCACCCAATGAAGACGTCCAGTGCAGGTGTCACCTCACCCAAAGAGGGTAAAATCTTCACTACCTAGTGACTATTGCTACAGTTACCGTATTGCTTCTAAAAGAGAAAGCTATTATATCAAGATACGCAAACAAAAAACAGCATGCAATTCTCATAATACCTACGGTAATACCTATTTGATTTTCAATTAGGCTTAGATAATCTCCAAACGAAATAGCATGAATTATAGACACTGGTAATATCGCAGTTAATTTTCTTTGTGGTTACGGCACAACTTCACCCACACGCTCTTCACTGTGACTCCTGTGATATGATGTTTGTTAAAGGCATTCAAAAGTCTTGGTGGCCGCTAAAATTTTAATACAACAAATTTAATAAGCTAAGAGTGAAAAGCATCTCTTAAAGCCGCCATAGTGGAGGCCACCACACCAGCAGTTTCAGACGACGGCTTTTCGAATGGTGGTCACCACTTCTGGATGCCAGTGACTGCTTACCATCAGGCAGAGTGATGTCGCTTATCATAGGCTAATATAAAAAAAAAGCAAAATGAAACAAAAAATATCCACTCCCTTACAAAGCGGACGATAAATTTAATATGTATGAGATTATTAGCTCTTTATGTTATACACAGAAATATACATATTTCTGATAAAATTTGTATGCTATTGACTTTTGCCCTTAACCCGTGCAAAAAGCGCCACCTAGTAATAAATTTGGTACTAAATTATTGTTATTTATTCATAAGCAAAATTATAGGACATATAGGTCACTCTAGTCACACACTAAAATCTCTAAAACACTTGTCCCATCGGGCTCAAATTTGGTAGGTAGGTAGTTTATAGGTACAGTAAAAAGAAAGTTGCCTACAGAGAAAGATTCTTATGATATTTTGACTAACTGATTAAATTTGTTGGTGTTTTGCCTATACTTACACGTTTAACCTGTATTTTTATAAATATATTAATTAATTTTAATTACTGTATTTATACATCCTGGATAATAATTAATTATTGATGAATAGAATACAAGGCTGCTAACGGAAATAATTGCGATTTAATCATGAAAATAAATAACAATTACCCACCAGCTGGTAGTTTTATCAACATTGTTATCATAACTGGTAGTGCAAACTAGTTTTAGATTGCGCTACAAGTTTGAACACTATTCGAACGCGTTCCGCTATATATAATAGTGCAGATTAAAATAAGTTCAAGATACATAATATCTATCACCATAGAAGTCTACCGATCGACATTGGCCTCCTCTTATGGAATCTCACCGCGCTAATAAGATGTTTGGGTAGGATGGACAAGAATGAAATTTGCATGGTATAATTTTAAATTCAATCCACGTCTTTTTTTATTTAGTAGCCTACCAAAATGACTGAATTTTTTTCGATAGTAAGCACTCAGGGGGATGTGGAAGTAGTGACTATGATTCCAAAAACCATCGTCCCGAACTGATAGCTCGCCCATATTGGTTTGTTCATTCAATAAATCAATTTATATGACACAAACTAACCGAATAACGAAATCCTAAACGATACTTGACCTATGTAGTTGAAACATGGCAGGTAGCGTCCTATAAACACAGCCCAACAAATTTTAGAAACGTAAGAGACATCAGCTAATTTTGCTTTTTATTTGGAGATACGACCGAATTCTTTATCTCGACTGCTACTGGAGACGGATCGTAACCGTAAATATTAAAAAAGCCGACAGCTACGATCTTCTCTCTTTCGTGGCGACGGCTTGTCAAGTGTATACATCGTTCATAATCATACTTAGATTTTTTGGCCATGTCGCCATGAATGTCTCTGTAACTGCAGTTAGGGTGGCGACGTATTAGGCCAAAAAATCTTCAGCTACGTTAATAACAACACATAGGTACTATAGTAGTAACCTAAGACCCAAGGACACAAATACAACAATGTGAACAAAGTATGGTCTAACAAAGGTCGGTATCAGCACGAAAGTACACTTCGATGGTTATGAGTAAAACAGAACGTGGGCGGTGACATAGGTATCACGACCTCTGTCCGACACTACTGAGTACACGGTTTCTTTGTCTCAATGATAATACGATGGTCCCTACGTAAAACATCGAAAGTTAAAAATGGTACTTTTTAACTTTATTATAAAGTTATCTTTTAAAGTACCGCTCAAAGAAGAGTTAAGTATTTTGATTATAATATTTTTATCTCTTTTTATATTAATTGGTTCCTACGAGATTCATAAGTGGCTGTTACCACTTTCTTCACCTTCAGACAGTAAAACCACTTACCCAGCTGCTAGCCTGCTACCATTAGAAATAAAAGAAATAAACAATTTACAATATTCAAAATATAATTATAAATGTTTTAAAAAATCACATTTAGTGGGCGTATAGTTTAAAAGACATTACCATTTTGATCTTTTAAATGTCATTGAAGGAATGTGATACATATCGCAAAGATTCACACGTTGATTTACAACCTACAATAAAATTAATTGCGAAGAGCCTTCATAGTGCCTTACTAAGTAAGAACGCAGCAAGTGCATGAACAAGTATTACAAAAAAACACTTCTAATTGTGTTGCATAAGGTCCACTTTCCCAAAACGTGTGTTACAGTAGTGTACGGTGTTCTTCATTAGTAGGAAAGCACATTCATTTCACAAAATATTTTGCGAATATTTTAGTGGTATCGCTATATATACATGTTAATGAACCTGTTCGGTCGTGTTACACAATTTTATTTGAAATAAATTCGAGTCAAATGTAACTTATTTGGAGGATGTAACCTTATTTTTGTTAAATGTTATATGTAAATTTAATATGCAAACCAAAATCTTCATCCATCCTGCCTAGCAACTGACCGAATTTTGGTCTCACTTAACTATTATTAGATAAGGTGAAGTTATAAATATTGATTCATAATAATAGTTGTTACTATTCACAGTCACAAACTGTTAAGACGGTTAAGACGTTAATAACTTGACTGAAAATAAATAAGTTTCGCTATTTGAACCTGTTTGTATATCTAGCACTGAAAATGCTATAGGTAATTATAGCTACAATATTATGTACATACGAACATAAACTAAAAAGTAGAACATGTAACAGAAAATAAAGTTATAGTATCTTAAAACATAAATTGAAAGTCGCCATGAAAACTGGAAGAAAACCACGAACCAAAACATCGTCTGTGTATATATTTTCTGTTTTTGTTAGGTTTTTCAAATATTAAAAAAAATATTAATATTTATTAACTTTTTAATAACGATATCAATATTCGTTTTTAAAAACTACTCTTCAATATCTAAAGACTGTGCTTAAATAAATTAATTACAATACCTACTTACTAAACTCACAAAGTAAACTTCTACAAACAAGAGCTTCACACTTAAATGATAGAAGTTAATTTTTCGGCAAAACATCAGGCGTGTAAAACGACAGTGCAGACAGAAGCTACTTATTTTATAACATTAAGATAATACGGATATCTAAACTAGGAAGTAATAAAAATACTGTAAAACGATATTAAGGTAAGTAGGTATTATTGTAACAAATGATTCTGAACCGGATTGCTATAACTAATAAAATTTGAGTGCTTTATTTACATAAAATATTTATACCTTTTAGGTATTTTAAACACATTATTTTGTTTACAATGTCATTAATCTGAGTATCTCGGGTTTTACATAAACACAAAGAACGTTAGTGTAAAAGAGTAGTAACTCGAAATACCTGATAAGCAATTTTCACCTAATTTGAACTACACTAAGATATATAATGAATGTATGTATGTATTCCACAAATCCGTCAACTCTACGTCGCCTATATCGCAAATCCTAAAGATCAAGGTCTTTGACCAGTTGAGTGCGTCCTACCTGCAGTGACCTATGGTGCTGATTCGTGGACACTCACAATTGGACTGGTATTAAAGTTGACGGTCACTCAATGCGGGAAAAGCTATGCTTGGCGTTTATCTGTTCGACTAAATCCAGAGGAGATTCGACGGCAAATTAAAGTTACTGACTTAGCTCTTCGAATCAGCACTCTGGAATGGCAATGGGCTGGTCATGTTTATCATAGAATAGACAATCACTGGAACCGTTCCGTTCCTAGAGTGGATCTTTTAGGAACGAAACAATTTCTTTTACGTAAGTAATTTATAAAATATAGTTACCTAGTAGTAAATACAAACTTTATATCCCTGTCCACACTCTGATTAAATTCTAACAACATACAACAAAATTTAAAAGAATTAATACTGACTTAATAGACCTGTAAATGACAAAAAATAGATAAATAAGGATATCTAAATATTTTAGTTAAATGAGATATTTGAAAGCGGTTATCAAAACATCTCAGTAGTTCATTGACACATAAGACATAATACCTAATAATCAAAAACAACATTAAAAGCAATTAGAAAAATGTCAGAAATATTATGATAAATTATAAGTAGATAAAACATTTAGGTACCTATATAATATTCTAAAGAATGTTTTATTACTAATCGTAGGCGTTAAAAGGTATATAAAATGCTTTTATGTTTTAACACATTGTAAATATGCTTTGTAACAACAAACTTATGTTGTTTAGAAAGAACAATGCAAGTACATGAAAGAACTTGTAGTAAAATAAGCTTAAACTATGACCGAATAGGATAGCTTTTTCCGTGTCTCATGTCTTTTATTTACGGCTTTCTTTCTTAGTGCGGCAGTATTAATGATTACAAATAGCTTGGTACTATACTGAATTTTATTAAATGTATAAAATATTCATAAGTAGGTACATTATTTTTTAGGTTGCATAATTTTATATCATTGACGCGTACCTAAGTTAAGGTTTATTAATTACTTCTTCTTCTTCTCCTTTTTTTTTTGGCAACTGAGCCGACGATTGTGTCAGCTATTTCTGCCAGCGTCAAGTTTAGAATAATATATTCTTGTTGATGATATTAATGGTATATTACAATGATAAAAAATATAAAAAATGTGGATGAAATTAAATGACATCCATCTTCCGTGAAAACAAAAGATGGACCCCGTTTATTAATTACATTATGAAGGTCATATCGATTTGTCAACGATCAATAGGCTGACAAGGGTAGAGTTGTACCAAAGATGAACTAGAAATAAATTATTATCCGCGCAGTCTAATTACTAAGTGAATACTATGATCAGTTACCAGAGTAAACAACTAGGTAGGTATTTTATTGAATAAATACTATTAAATACCGATACTTAATAATTCGAAAATCGTCACCCAACCACGGATTGACCGCAACAGCTATACTTACAGTCGCAAATAGTAGGCATATCGTTCAGCTCTGTCTTACTTCTTAAAAATCCACGACCTTCTTGATCAATCTTTTTGTATCTCACGCATCAATTACCAATGCCACAATGCGAAACCATTTTGTTCTTTACTGTAAGACACACCTTTTTCCGATACAATTAAACAATACAAAGGTTATATTATTTGTTTAAAACGTTGTAACCTTTACATCGCCTTCACCTTTACGTAGGGCGAGCGAAACTGGGACATTCGTACCAATTATACCTACTTATTACCGATACCGATATTGCCCGTTCACTTCCTATTTCGCGAACTAGTGTTGCAATCTTATCCATTCATCTATTGACTTCAAGATATGTATCTCAATGTCAATTACACGTAGGTAGTTTTATAAAGTTTGGACTTTAGAACAACAACTCCGGTTTGTCCTAATAAACATATTATAAACAATTAACATCAACATGAAGATGTCTACTATTGGGTTTAAGTCGGCCTTAAAGGAAAAGTTTGCTATACCTAGTCATCACGCTAGCTTGGTGGCAGCAGTAAAGTGATAATTATTTAGTAGGTACCCATAAGTAAATCTACTACTCGTTGCCTGATATTTCTTTAGCCGCCTCTTACATAATAATATTAGCCATACGGTCTCCGATTCAGACTCAAGCCATGCCATTTAATTCCATGGTTCCTTATTAAAGCCCTGTCTTAAACATAGTTAAGTAGGTATAGTTAGGTTCAATGTTCAATCACATCATATCCTAGAAAGAGAAGTAAGTAATACAGGTTTTTAACAATACGAGCAAACATTACGCCATAACCCACTATTACAAACTCATTACATGATTGGACAATACATAAGCTTTTTGGACAACAATAGACCACAGGCCAATACAATTTCCCATAGATTATTAAAAGAAATAGTTTAGCAATCTATTGTTTGACAAAATTGAATTATGAAAAAAATAGTTCCAAGTCTCATGATACTCTATGACAAGGTTACTATATCTTTCGCAATTCATATCTTTACTGATTTTTTGAAGCTGTGTTATTTAATCTTTTATCCAGCTTACACCCAAGGACGTAATAATAGGTCCATGTTATACCTACCTTGTTATGATTAATAAAAGCTGCTGGCTACCTAGATAAAAGTTGCCTTCTAGTTTTCGGGTATTTTTCACGAGCAATTGAAACCATCAAACAAGAACAGCGTGTTGCCATAAGGCAATAGCTACTGTGTTCGTCCATCCATTCATCCAATCCATCTGCTGAGTGTGGCTATTATGGCAAAAACCCTAAAATATACTACGCGTTGCATGATATAAATTTATTAACATACGGGAATTAACGCGATCACGCATTAGGTATTTACTTCTTCTTCTCCTTTTTTGTGGCAACAGAGCCGACGATTGTGTCAGCTATTTCTGCCAGCGTCAAGTGTAGAATAATCTTCTTGTTGATGATATTAATGGTATATTACAATGATAAAATAGAAACAACCATCTTCCGTGAAAACAAAAGATGGACCATTAGGTATTTACATACCTTATTTTGCTTGACTTCGCCTCACCAGTCTGCTTGTGACCACGGCCGATGTAACCTGGTCGAAACGTCAAGCAAAATAAGGTATGTAAATACCTAATGCATGATCGCTTTAATTCCCGCATGGTTATAAACCTAAAATACTTGAAACTAATATACAAGCCCAATCCACCAGCGGATTTAGAGAGATGGTTTATGTAAAAAATTTC
This sequence comes from Parascotia fuliginaria, assembly GCA_963082885.1. Lineage (NCBI taxonomy): Eukaryota > Metazoa > Arthropoda > Insecta > Lepidoptera > Erebidae > Parascotia > Parascotia fuliginaria. The sequence goes on from OY720184.1 coordinate 10,001,352, forward strand.
GTCCGACTATTTAAATCCTTGCCATCAGTCATTAAAAATGCAGATTTATTAACTTAAAGTTTCTGATTGCAACACTTTTTTTTTCAAGTATCCATCATTTAAATTTTGCCCGTACCAGCACATTTACATGGCGAAATGCGAATTAACATGTACCTATTAAACGACTTTCTATTTAGCAGAAAATTTTGTAACAAATCTCCTCTGATGAATCACAATTCTACTCCATACTCTTAAAATTGTTTTTAGGCGATTTATTTTATTGTTGTTCTACAAGAACGAGTTTATGTTCCTTTTGTAGAAGGAAATTGTACTTAGGTTCAATTTTGGGCCACCTTGTGGGCGCCATTTTAGGTGCTGCCACCTTGTGGGCGCCTAAAATGGCGCCCACAAGGTGGCAGCACCGATGTGTCAGGTCTAGCTGACAAGCGCTCTCAAAAATTTAACCTCTGATTGGCTCAATGTGAAAGTGAAAGTGGCGCCAACTGATGCCGAAAATTTTTCTAAACTCCTTTACTGTTAAGGTCTTCTTTTATGTATAAAAATAATACCTGTACTAGGAGACCAAAAATTTCTTCTTACAGCAGCTCAGAGCAGTCAGAGCAGCTCAGACCAGTACCAGTACCGTTTATATACCCCACCAGAAGGTGTTTTCTTTGCTCCGTGCGAGCTAAGTCCGAAGTCTATTTAGAGACGGGCCATGGCAATGTATGTCTAGGAGTAGGAGGCACTCCCCAGGTTAACTACACAAATGGATTTGGTAGAGAAACCTGCACTTTTGACCACTTTAAATCTGTACATATTTATATATTACGTCTCTACCATCAGATCATTAATCTCAGAAGCTTAGTAGCACTTTTAAAACTTTTTGCTACAGTCATCCATCACACTCAAGGTAACAAAAACCGCAAATACAAACAATAGTTTAATTCACCCAAACGCGAACCAATCTTTTTCTTCGTAAGTCCTATGAAAAAACCCGCGAGCACAAAAAAGGTGCGAATACATAGCATGCTTGGCGAATACGGTCAATGACATAAAAACTACCTATAACAACATAGATAAATAATATTATTTTATAAGATTACCAATTATTTTATTACTCAAATTTAAAATATTATACATGATACGTATTTCGTAAGATCAAAAAACCAAAATGATATCACTTAAAATAACTTAAAAAAACTCGGAATGTGGTATTTTACATTCGGACACCTATACCAGAATGCAATATATTATTGAGAAGAAGAGAAAAACATGAAAATACACAAATATTTCACTGAAGGGGTTTTCAAGTAGGGTTTATGAGATGCCTGACTTGAAAAGTAGCCGCAACCCTATAGAAATTTTATCATTTTTTTTTAAGATAGGTGACAATATCATCTGTCGCAGATTATATGGAAGGATAGGTAACACCTACACTCAGAATTAAGAAAAAACTCGATAGTTCCCCCCCAACAGAATTAATTCAAAACGTCAATTTACTCAGAGCAACAAACACACAGACAGAACCATTAAAAATCTGTTTATTTTTGCTTATCTGTTTAATTTTATTACAAGCTTACATAAAATACTAAGCAAATATTTGTTTTAACTTTATGTAAAACTAGCGGACCCGACAAACGTTGTCCTGTCTTAATTATTATCTAATTTTTCGCAGAACCTTCTCCTGACAATAACAAACACAACAAAAAAAGAATTAACGGAATCGGTCCAGTCGTTCACGCGTGATGCCGTGACCAAGGGAAATAGGGATTTATTTTTATATAAATAGATATTTCTAATCTCCCATTCTACAAACCCTCTTTCACCTACCTACAGATATCCCTCGTAAACTTTTCACTACTTTCCCCTATTCCCCTCTCCCTTCTTTCCCACTCCTCCCATTCCGCTGCTTCCCTCCCTCCCCCATCCCCTACCTCCCCTCTCCATCCCCGTCATTTCACTCTCCCTTTCCCTGGCTTCTCCCTCATTTCCCCCTTGCTTACCCCTCACTTACATCTCCCTTCCCCTACCTTGCCCCATACTTCCCACTCACTTCCTTCTCATCTTTCTCTCATTTTCCCCTCACTACCCCCTCACTTCCCCCTAGCTTTACCCTCACTTCCCCCTCACTTCATCCGCACTTCCCCTCACTTCTTCTTCCCTACCCCTCACTTCTCTTTCACTCCCCCTCCCTTCCCCCTCTTTTCAATTTTCAAGTCGCTAACTTCAAAAGCAAATATCTTTCCATATAATATTTCATCCCTAATACCGTCCCTCTAAATCCACCGCAATTAAAAAAAAACAAGTATTCCAAAACAAAATTTCAAAACTATGAAGAAGTTTCATATAATCGTTTTCATCCCTTTTCAGACACGCTTAACATTTAGGGGGATGAAAAATAGATGTTGTCCGATTCTCAACCCTAGCCGATATGCATACAAAATTTCACGAAAATCGGTCGAGCCGTTTCGGAGGAGGAGTTCAATAACGTACACCGTGACACGAGAATTTTAAATATTAGATAAAGTAGCCATTGTATCTTCATTAATATGTTAATTAAAAGATAATAAAAAAAGTAAATAGTGTTAAAATAGACTATGGCTATATTTTATGTAGATAAGTAGGTACCTACCTATTTAGCCACAGTAGTCTATTTTGGGATCGCGTCTAATGTTAAAATGTATACTACTACTACTACTAGGTACTAGCCTAAGTAAAACCATCCGCTTTCAGGTTTTGGTCGAAACCGGCCAAATACTATTGTATTTTCAAATTTATATAAAATTTATGTAGCTTTAGGTGCTTTAGGTTGCTTACCACCATCAGCAACTAGGCAACGCATCTGCATTCTCAAAAAATGCATGTGCATATACCTAGTGTTTACCTTGATAAAACCGTACTCCGACGGCGTCAAACTTCCTTCAAAAACCTATCTTATCATCACTGGTTCTCGCCCTCTACCCGCTACCTTAGCTCATCATCAGTCATAACTGTTCCAATTGTCAAGCCTCCTCCAAACTCAAATCGTAGATCCGCCATGGCCTTTTTAAAGGAGAGTGTTTGCCATAGTTGAACTAAACGACCTACTACCTAATACCAGCGACCTACCCTTCACTGTCGAAATTCACAGAGGTACACCTTCCTACGCACACGGATAGGTAGGTACTTTTATGCTTTCTTTTATTAAAAATAGTTGAAGTTCTCTACAGGTAGTTATTAAATTAAACCTTCGGGTTCAGGAAGAAATTTAATGTGTAAAAATCTGTTGTGTGGTTAAAAGAAATTAGCTAAAACGCATTAGGCAAACAATACCGCAACTTTTCTTAAGGCGAGCTTTTCCCAAAATGCTCAAAAACAGGTTCTTAGTTTTCTGTTTTATTCCTAAACGCGATGGAATTAAAATCTGAAAATCATATATATTATTGTTCAGTCTTTAATCTAGAGATTTCGGTAATTCAATACGCAATGTCTGCAATTTGGCTCGATCCATTTTAGTCTCAAAGATAAGTCTAAACTAATTTTCAAACATATTTCATTCAGTGTGTATTAGTTTTTGTGTAATGAAACTTTTATCAAATGAATTGTCGTTGAAAATGTAAGGTTTTTCGGTAATCAAAAAGTAAAATTTAGAACGTCTTCTCCGTTTCCTAAGAAAATGTGTTTTCGTCCTTGCTGAGGCTTCCGCGCTCCTCGTTCAGTCCCGCTGGGACAGCGTCAGAGGTCGGACCTGTGTCAATTTTTTTGTTATCCAGAAAAAGCGCGTAATTTGAGAAAATAATAGCTTCGCGAAGGCTAAACAAATAATAGTAATAGATTAGGTAAAAAAGTATATTTTAACATTATGTTTCTGTTATGAATTCATTTTTATTATAAAATCTAATAGTATTTAAAAATGCATTGTATTTTGGGTAAACTGACGTTTCATTGGTGTCATATTAAAGAAATGTTGCAGTAAGTTAATTACATGTAATTATGACGTCAGGCTTGGACTTTGTATTACAGGTTGGTACGAGTACAATCACTGTCAATAAAATCCTAAATCAATACTATTATGTAAAGCGGGAGAGTTTGTTTGCTTGTTTGATTGAACGCGCTAATCTCTGGAATTTATTTGCGTATGATAGTCCAGTTCTCGAGGAAGATTATAATCATAAATTTTGACAAGAAAAATGGAATCAAAAATTATTAAATTTTATATGTACAGACTTTTGCCTGAAATTATTATATATCATCCGCAAATTAGAGGAGTAAGAAACATTAAAATGAGCGATAATTAAGAAAATAATGAAAATATAATGGCCCGTTTTTATTTCTAAATCACTAATTATTATTATCCTATTCTATCCTATACTAGTAAGTAGGCTATTGTTTTATCATTTGCAAGTAGTTATGTGAATTGATAAAAACTTAAAATTTAAAATAATTAAAAAATATCATAAAAAGCGATCAAACTATTTAAATAATGTATATACTGTGGTTGTGACTAGCTGTTGCCCGCGACATCGTTCGCGTGATAATTCATGTGTGCCTGTATGAGGATATTACCTGCCTGATCTTACGGCAATCGTACAATGTATAATCCGTCATTATGGTAAATCCCATTTAAATCTATTTATCCGCTACCAGTAAAACTGACGAAATTTGACACAAATTTGCGACTCCTATTTTCCCACTTAATAATGGTAATTTGTTAGTAATAAAAAATGAGTATTTTCTAGTAATTTGGAAATCCTAATAAAAAAACAACTACAACTAGGTAAATAAAACTTCGAAAGGGAAGTCGACAGGAGGATTCAGTTGGGTTGGGCAGCGTTCCACAAACTCCGTCAAGTCTTTACGTCGACCATACCGCAAATCCTAAAGACCAAGGTGTTTGACCAATGCGTCCTACCTACAATGACCTATGGTGCTGAAACGTGGACACTCACAAATGGACTCATTGGTTCATAAGTTGAAAATCGCTCAGAGGGCTTTAGACAGAGCTATGCTTGGCGTTCGTCTGATCGACAAAATCCGTAACGAGGAGATTCGACGGCGAACTAAAGTTACCGATATAGCTCTCCGAATTAACACTCTGAAGTGGCAATGGGCTGGTCATGTTTGTCGCAGATCAGACAATCGCTGGAGCCACAAGGTTTTGGAGTGGAGACCGCGACGATTCACAACGGGGGGCTGGCAGAAACTGGATGTAAACAGCCGTGAATCGGGCAAGATAGCGCGCCTTGGGAGAGGCCTATGTCCAGCAGTAGACTGCCGTAGGCTGATGATGATGATGATGATGATGAATAAAAAAACTATAGAAGTTTCATACATACAAACTTTGTCATCCCTATAAACCCCCTTCGCAAAATCTCGCCTCAGTAAGCACCAATCTCCTAAAAGGAACCCTCATGCAAAATTTGAGACTTCTAGCTTTTGTATTTTCTGAAATTTCGTGATGATTGAGTAAGTGAACTTTTGCTTTTATCTAAATATATATAGTTTTGTTTTTACTATTACCAGAATACTCTAGTTACTCTGGAGCATGCCACATACAACTTTCCTTTAAGTCTAAATCCGTTACCTTAAGAGTTTAACCTTGAGCTTTGTCTATGGTCATTCTGAAACAAACTTTGATGGGAAACTGCACTCTTTTGAATTAAAAGTGGTATTTGATGGTGTAAGGGGGAATCCTAGGAATAATCCTCTCGAGAATAACCGGTTAGTATAGTTGGTTGTTTCGATTACATAACATTGTTTATTGCATTGCAATCTGGTACCATTGCACAATTTTGGTGGATTTATGTTGCGCATTGGCGCGCTCTCAATTTGACCGTAGTGACTTGTGCCCGCTCATTCATATAGCGTGGTTTTTCCCCTTCTGTAAAAGAAGTAGCCAGCACCACCTTTGACCCAGCTGATCAGCATCAACGACCTGTGTTCCTATCGCATCTTGCAAGTATATATAACTGTCCGCTGTAAGCTGCGCCTGATTGTTCCTAATATAACTCAAATTTTTCGTTTTCGCAAACAACAAAACTGGCTAAGCGACACATGAAAATATAGCAGATGATTATCTTCTCCTTTCTTAATCATTACACGGTAGAATAAAAACTTACTACTAGCTACTACTAGTAGATACTACTATGTTTATAATACTGGGGTACAAAAGTGAAGTATCTATCTATCCTCGCCGTAGCAAAACAAAAGTGGGTACTGTAATTTATCGTATGAGAGATGGATTTCAATTATTCGACACAATGATTGTGTTATCATAGTACTCAATGAGGGTGTTTAGGAAATTTTGCCACCAGTTGGCACTACTTCAACAGTCACATTGGGCCGATCAAGGGTTAACTTTAAAAAAAGCGCTTGACAGCTAGACCTGAAGCATTGGTGCTGCCACCTGGTGGGCACCATTTTCGAAAATCATTTCAGTAATTTTCTTTTGTCCATAAGCATGTGAATTATCCATTTTGTAAATTAAACATTAAAATTTGCAAAATGAGCAAAGATAAATATTTGTTTTTTTTTTTGTTACGAAAATTTTCTTAAACATTCTCATTACAATATCACTCTTAGAAAATAGCTATCCAAAAATAATTATAGCAACTTCATTTGAAGAAGATTGATTGAGTTTTCAAACATGTGTCAAAATTAAATATTTTAAATCAAAAGCGTTAAGGTGTATTGATATCAACTTCGAAGCAAATCATCCCCAAAATATTTTTTTTCCTTTCTAGCCCCTTTAATGGATGAATTTTAATAAAATACGGAACACATCTTCCATCAATTCTGTTTAAAAATGTTTATGCAAAATTAGAAGTAGATTGTATCGATATCTACGTTTATATAGGTGAAGGTGTGACACTTTTTGCTTGATTTTTGTATTAGACCGACGTCTAGTTGTTACTATGTTAATGGTTATTAAGACAAGTGTTTGTTATTTGGTTTATTTTATTATTTTCTTAATCATCAACTATTTAACTGTCAATTGATGAATGATTTAAATTGTGAAATAAGCCCTAAATTATATTAAACAATTTACATACGCATCTTTTAAAATCAAGTACGTCGTCTCCCAAGATTTGTCTCTTTTGGCTTCCATCTCTGATTTTGGTTCCTAAACTTAACCCTAAACCGATTGCTAAAGAATTCCACCTTTGTACTTTCGTGCATGATGTTCAATAATTAAAAATAAAATAAAAAAATAAACTTTAGTATGTAACGTTTATCCAACATGTTATTGTTACTTCGACAAGATTATTTAATACCACCACTATACCTTCATTTAAGGTTTCATAAGCCTACATTAAATTGCACACAACACTGTAGTAAAATACTGATTTTTTAGAATCATGTTAAAAAATATACCTACTGTATGTGTCTGCATTATAGCGCGGCACGAGCTTTACGATACGGAGCTTGCGGTGCGCAAACTGTCAACGCGTGACGTTGTGCCGGGCCCGCCGCTGTCATCGTATGATGATCGTAGATAAATACGTCGTACTGTATTGGCGAAGGCTGGGCTAGCGTTTATACTACCTTAGAGTGCCTATCTCCAGGAATACCTCGCCTTAAAGAGGTTGTTACGTAATCATCCCCGTAGTCAACCTTTTTTGATCCTAAGAAATCTCATCTCATTTCTGGGTGATAGGGACTAGACATAACATACCTAAAATTAAAACTAGATAAATAACTAGCTTACCTACTTACATTATATTTATGAACTAACTTCCGCAGCGCGGCTTCATCCGCTTCTTTGCTTACTACTCAGCTCCCGTCGCCAGTAGCGTAATGTTACATAGCCTATAACCTTCAAGAACTGGGCTATCATAAGAGACATCGCCTCAGTGGCCGTCTTCTATCGCCTTTACCATGGAGAGTGTTCTGAAGAGCTCTTTGAATTAATCCCACCCTCTCCCTTTTTATCCAGAACGAGACGTGCGGGACTAAAGTGCCACCCTTTCACAGTGGAATCTAAAGGGTCTCGAACCAAACGGTTCAGCACTTCATACTTTTGTCGCTCAATTAAAGCCTGGAACTCTTTGCCAGCGCATGTGTTCCCATCTAATTTTGATCCTGGGTCTTTTAAGCTGGGCGTGAAAAAGCATCTCACTAAGCCGCCATAGTGGAGGCCACCATACCAGTAGTTTGGCTTTTGGAATGGTGTCCGCCACTTCTGGATTCCACTTACTGCTTACCATCAGGCAGAGTGGATTCACTTTGGTAGGCTAATATAAAAAAAAAAAAAAAAAATACGCGAAATAATTATTCAAATCCGACTGGTAGTTCCAGAGATTAGCGCGTGCAAACAAACAAACAAACAAACAAACAAACTCTTCCGCTTTAAATAATAGTGTACATAGACCTGGACCTGGATATATAATGGTGTTGATTAAATGTTATAATTTTAATTTTATTAGACAGATCTTTTGTCCTAAGAAAACGGTGTACCTATTATTAGATTAACCCCCAGTTTATGAAAGGCTGATCAACGAAAAATTTATTAATCATCTGTTAAATCTCATGTGTAGTACCTAAAAGCATGCTAAAAACGTTGATAATTAGGTAGTTTAATTTGATCTAATTATTTACTAATTAGATCAAATGATACTAATTATTCTTGCTTTTAGCAACCCAATTGGTACTTCACATGAGATTTAATAGGTGATTAGTTAATTTTTCGTTGATCAGCCTTTCAGAAACTGGGGGTATGTATTACAAAATTTATCAATGGACATCATATACATAAAGGAAAAATTACATGATTATTGTCTCTAAAAACGGTACATTTACTTAAAATAGTTTTGAGCGAAAACATACTGTTGCTGTTTCCCAGGTTGAAAGGAATGAGATATCAAAGGAAGAGAACCGCGAGGTTACTAATTGTATCTTCTCTCCGACACTCTTGTCTCTGTAACTCACCTGAATGTAATAGCCATTGACCGTTTTGCATAAGATAGATACTTACCTACCCACCCATCCACAAATTGGCCCCAGTAAGTGCACTTAACCACGCTGCTTTATCAACCCACGCAGTTGTTAGATAAATATTTGATACCCTATCTATAAAATCAATAACTACTTAAAATATACCAGATTAATATTTATATGTAGATATTGTTTTTAAATCACCATCATTACTTACCTACATCCCACTTAATTTACATAATTAACGATGAACTAGCAATAAACTCTAGAGTTCATCGTTATTTACTTTAGTATAATATAAATAACATGTAAAACAGAAGAGGTTCTCATTATATATAGGTAATAAAGTATTTTCACGTGACTGAGCTCATGTTTCTATATAAAGTAGCATAACGTAGGTAACAATGATATTCTATCATTGGTAGGTACAGAGAAAACTGTTTCCACTAAGATGCTATTTTTAAATGTCTGTTCCTCTCCGAATTCGGAGTGAAGCATAATAATATAAGGATTTTACATTCATATTAACTCTTCAGTGAAAGGGTGGTTCTCAGAGCAAAATGTTCTATGTAAAATACATGCATGCATATTATTCTAGATAAACGACGACAAATTCTACTATTTTAGATATATTAATAATATTACCTACTAATAACTACTACATACTACTATTTTTAAGTCAAGTCCTAATAATATTCCGAATTACCTAAGCTATCTACTGACCGTAAAACTTTTAGCTACTTAATAGGTAGTACTATTAATAAATCTACGTGCTAATCTAGATATGGCATACCTCATATCTACATAATTTTGATTATTATAAATTCTTCAAGATAAAAATTTACTTTGTGTCTTAATTTCCTCATTGTATCAAAATATAAAATGACATTAACGCCATCTAGACACGAACGTGCTTAGTGTAAAACTAAAAACGTTATGTACTTTGTTCCAAATTTAATTACTAGGTGTCGCTAGTACAATCATCACATCAGTAGGACAGGTAATCTAAATGTTTACCATACTGACGATAGATGTCATTGACATGATTATTTACACTGCAGTCCCCCGAATCTACATCTAATAGTGGCGCCCCCCTAAGGGTGCGTTTCCACTGACGCGAATTTGTGCGGAATGGAGAGGAACGGACCGTGAATTGGCCAATTACAATGCTCGAAATCTCCACTTTGTGTCAGTGAAAACAGTGTATGCTGAGTTGAACGGAACTGAGCCGACTTTCAAATAAATATGTAAATGCGTATTTACGCGGCCCCGAGCTGGACAGAACAGAATCGAGTGGACTGTGGTGCCCCCGCTCGGCACCTCAGTTCTGACTGTGTTACAGTGTTCAGCTCTGTTTCTCCTCTTCACTGTGCCCAGCTCCTCGTCAGTGAAAACGCACCCTACCTTCCCTCAACGAGTAGGTAGAGTAGCGCCGTCAGACGTCATTCGGCTGATGATGACCGAAGGGCGGTGGTCGATATTTGGCTGGTATGGATGAGTGGCGGCAGTTGTCATTCGGCTGAGATGATGAGCGGTAACTCAGTTTTAGTAGAAAATAATCAACAAGGAAGCCTTATAGTTTCGCCATGGTCGTCTGTCCGTTATTGTTCGTCCATCTGCCTGTCTGTCTGTCTGTCCGCAGACTAGCGCAGAGACTGTTGGTACTAGTAAGCTAAAACTTGGCATGGACATACAATAAAACTTAAAAAAAAAACATTTTTATTTAGCATACCTCGTACATCCAAATTCAAATTAGAATAAGAAACTAGCTCAACTAACTGTTGCCCGCAGCTCCGCCCGCGTGAATGTCGGTTAAACTCGTATCTCTGTTTACATTGACGATTTTTCATACAAACTTTCATCCCCTATTGCAACCCCTCTAAACCATTTTTCGCGATAAAGATCCTCGATGTCTTATCTACCTACCTCTATATAAAATTTCATTAAAATCGGTTCAGTGGTACAGACATACAGACAGAGTCACTTTCGCATTTATAATACTTATTAGTAATATGGATTGAAGTTTTGTTTATTAATGTAAACAACCCTTACAAGGGAGTGAAATAAGGGGTGTAAGTTTGTATTGAAAATCTTTTATTTTTAAAGGTATCAACTCCAAACTCATGTAATTATACTCTTTACTAAAAAAAAGTAAGACACCATTTTTTTATATTTAGAAACTATCCATATTAGGTGGGAAAATAGGAGTCGCAAGTTTGTATGAAATTTCATCAGTTTTAGTGGTAGCATGTAAAGACATTTAAATGGAATTCGCCATAGAGACAGATTATACTGAGTATTACTGAAACAATGTACGATTGCCGATTACCGTAAGATCAGGGGGGCTACCATTACTTCATAGAGCAGTATTATTTTAATATCACTTCGTGTTTTGTCTTTTTCTTTTGTACCAATAAAAACAAGGATAGAGACAAAGTAAGGTTATTGAGGTTATGGCAGAGCCCTAGTTAGGCAATATTTTCATTCAGACACACATCTGAACGAGCAACAGCTAGTACTTGTATAAAACATTGAGTATAGAATAGATATAAAGAAAATTAAATTAAAATTTAATTCCATTGTTCTATCACACCAGGGATGATGAATGACGAGATTACGGTGGCCGTTTTTCAAATAGGTTGTAAACAGGTAAAGTAAACATCAACCTACTTTATAACTTTGTATACATGACGTATGGTGTAAGAAAACATCGTTAGGAAACCTACATTTACAATAGCGATACATTTGAAATTATCTGTCTGTGCTTGCTCAGTCATGGTGTTTTTGTATGGTGATCAAACCTTTCATATAAGATTACTTTATCGGATACCCAAGACCGTGAAAATGTTGACCGCCTCTGTTTACCACTGAATATTAGGTGACCGTGACGGCTATCCTTGTGGAAATCCTAAATATACCTAATAGGTACGAGAGAATCGCACTACATTCACTTTTCTAACATAAAAACAACTAGCGAGGATGTAAATGCTTTGTAATGAGTATTGGCATTAATGGTAATTTTGAGTTTTTAGATGTCAAACAAAAAGCTTTCATGATTTTCATTGTTTATTTTCATATTTGCATTTTTTATTATTTAAGTTATTAAACAAGGATGATTAGGTATAGGTATAAAGGCGGACTTAATGCCAACGGCATTTTCTACCAGTCAACCGAGTGATGCAGAGTTGACTGTGGTTCAACTCTGCATCACTCGGTGCATGATAGCAGATACTAATTTTTAATTTTTACTGTTACTTACCATAATAAATAAAGTATAGCCATTCCTAATATATCAGATTTATTACAGCTTAAAAGCGATCTTTATATTACCAAATATGATTTAAGAATATGAGATATTTCTGCATGAATATTTTCCGACAGTACGCTGTGTCGTGGCGCCTTTTCCTTTAGCCGGTGATTGGCGGGTGCGGAGTGACGTCATAGCACCCACGCTTTTTCTGTGACGCAAGCCGATCGATGACTATCTCCATCCTTTGCAAACTTGAGGCCTAAATTAACTGTTTGTATATTGCCGTCTCCTTCTCGCATGTATGAATGCCTCGAAATTCAAAATCGTAGGCGGTTCGTGCGTAGCCGGCCGCTATGCCGAGGTAGTACTGATATTTTACGACATCTCGGTTTATTTTAGAGTTTTGTTTTGTTAGTAAATAAGTCTGTCTCGACGAAAATGAACATCATATTATGAAAGCACAATATATTGGCAGTTTAGCCTTAATAAGTCATTAAAAAAACAGCTTTTGATAATACTACAGAATGACTTTGTCATCAAGCTCTCTTTGTCATCTTAGCTCATGACTATGAGCTAAGTATACCTCCGGTGACGTAATACTATCATGTCTGTCGGGTTTAAAACATTCTAAACTGATATTAAGTTTGAAATACAAACTAAAATGCGCTTTTACGTCAAAGCTGCAGATTTATTCTACGAAACACGACATCGATTACAAAGTTTTAGTACGATAATTTATCAAAAGTTATATAATATGTCTAGAATCGAAGATTTATGTAGATATCCATAGATTTGTTGACGACAAAACGTTTTATCCATACTTAGAGGGTGACAAACAGGGCTGTCTATTCTTTGAATGAATTTTCTAAACATATTTTTCACGCTGTTTTCACGTCATCGTTATTTTATGCAGTTCTTCTTTTAGAATAAAACATTGCTTACTATAGTTTAATTTAGACGTTTTTGTATAAACCTACCTATTGTCACCTATACTTATTTTTTTATTACCTATTATTGTCTTTACTCTACGAGAGTTGTGAGAGCTTCTATTCGCTTTGGACTCTACATCGCCCAAATGTTAAATGGTAAAGAATGCCTTTAGCATTACTTGTGGCCGCTCTTTGCAAAGTACAGTATCTTATGTAATCTGTGGTCTGAATTTCTCCTGTTCGATATCCAGATTGAGTAAAAGGGACTTTCGACCTTTCTACTCAGATAGGTATGTTCAACATTATGCAGCAAAACTACGCAATGTATGGTGAATGCCCTCTGTGTAGTCCTAGAAAAAGCCATGATGCCATGGTAAGCGTGTAGGTGTTTCCTGGAAAGGCATGATGCAATGATAACTTTTACTCCAATGCCTGTGAATCATAGTGTTGACTAATCGTTTTCAATTTTACAACAAGATCTGTCGGTCACATAATTAAAGTATTGTGTGTAGATTGTATGTTTTAGTACCTACTTAGATATGATCACCGCGTAGGGAAGTAACGACTGCACCTCCCGACCCCCTAGAAAAGTACATTTCATTTTACAAGAATGTTAGACCATACCTAGAAGCATTCATCGTCATGTGATTGGTTTTTAAAGAAGTATGTTAATGATTTAAATTTGGGCGAAAAGAGTTCACCGCTGGACATTTTTTATAAGATTAAGGTGACAAACAAGCATACGGTCCGCAGAATGGTAAGCAACTACCGTAGCCTATGGACGCTTGCATCACCAGGAGTACCACTTGCGCGTTGCTGACCCTGTGAAAAACCTTTTAAAATAGACCTAAATAAAACAAGAACACATTTTTTTTTACGCGTTTATCATAACACAAAGAGGTAAAGGCATCAGGTACACAGCCTGTTCCGGCGATAGCGCTGCCTTTATGGATTGTGGTCCATTGTCTTTTATCATTAATAATAAAAAATCTATTAATACACTTGTTTTTTTTTATTATCCTACCAAAATGAATCCACTCTGCCTGATGGTAAGCAGACAGTGGAATCCAGAAGTGATGGACACCATTCTAAAAGCCAGACTATTGGTATGGTGGCCTCCACTATGGCGGATTAGTGAGATGCTTTTTCATGCCTCGCTCAAAAGATCTAGAATAATAATTAGATGAACGCATGTGCTGATAAAGAATTCCAATTACAAAGCCGATCTGAGACCCAATGGCATAGATTTCTATTCTATTCGTAGAATAGATTAAAAAATGTATGGAATTGACATAAGCTAGCGACAATGTTGGCGTTAGCGTCAATCTCGGAATTTTTTCTGGCCTCTGATCTGATAAAGCTTTGTTGATGTTAAAACAATTACAATTACGTTAAGTTGCAGCAAGATTTATCCCAAAAACATTGCCCAAATTGGGCAAGCAGATTGAAGATGTAAAATTCCTGCATAATACGGCTAAAGGCCAGTTTCATTAACTCGTCAGTTTCCTGCTTCGTCAATTTCATGAAATTAATTAAGACTGCCTCTGTGGTTCGGTGGTACTGTGTACGGGTTACCACGCAAAGGTCTCAGGTTCAGATTTTGGGTTTTTCTGTCGAGAAATTCTTAGTTTTAACACGGAGTCTATTATTGTGCACGATCTGGCAACAGGCTCGTTCTTTGTTACATGTGACCCAAAATAAAAAAATGGCAAAACGCGGGTGGTTAAACACCTCTGCCTACCCCTTCGGGGATTAAAGGCGTAAAGCTGTATGTGTGCATTAAGTCATCAGTTTCCTTAATTTACCAGTTTTGCTAACTCATCAGTTAACCCATCTTGTCAATTTACTGCATAACTCGTCAATGATAGAGTATAAGTCAATGCAAACAGTATAGATTTATTGTCTCTAGAGCCAAAACTTGTTGGTACAGCGATCTTTGATAGACACCAGTTCAGCAGTACTTCTTTACAGAGAACATTTACCATTAGACTCGTTTAACATCAGCCCAAAATTACGTCAAGATTTTGCCGCAACATGTATTTTTGATACATCGATCGTTATATTTGGCAACGCATTCAAATTACACAATACTTTTATTGAAAGGGAGATAAATGAACAGTGTTTGGCTGGTCTGTCTGGCCTCGGTCTGGCGAGCCGGCGCCGGAGTGTCTGCTCCTTAATCTGAGTCTAAGCGTCTTTGCGTCATGCTTACGTCACAACAAACTTCTGCAGATGTACAGTTGAATGGGAAGTTGTCTTATTCATTAGACGAACGTTTAACAGTTTGGTTTAAATTTTCGTCTATATATGTTCAAGTATATTAAAGAAAAGTTTGTTTGTTTGGTTGTAACAATCTGAGACAGCGATAGTGTAACTTGTATTATCCTAATATTATAAATGCGAAAGTTTATATGTATGTGTGTGTGTTTGTTACCACTCAGCGCCTAAACGGCTAAACCGATTTCAATGAAAATTGGTATGAAGATAGATTTGGTTTTATCCCGGACATCTTGGTTCAAAGTCAAAGTCAAAGTCAAAGAATTTATTTCATTTTGATCATAAAGTATAATGCTTATGAAAAGTCAACATTACATGAAGTCAGCCAATTGACCTACAGCCAGTTCGCTGACGAGGTAGAGCTGTGAGAAGAACTGAAAACACTGGTTTTACACAACTGGTTTTCGAGAGATATAACACATACTGTATGCGAGGGCGAAGACGTGGGGTGCAGCTAGTGATAAATAAGGGGTTAGTCAGAGGTGATTTGCCCGTAATATCGAGTCCCATATACCAGGAGGTCTGCTTGTTGTCCATTTGATCGATCATTATTATTTAGGTCACCCACTGATGGACATACTCCTAACCATACCCTCTTTGGATCTTAAGTTGTTGCCCACAAGCTAATGTACGAAAATTACATTTGCTTCGTAGTCCCGACCCGGGATCAAACCCGACATAATAACAAAGCAGTCGTAAGCACTATCACTGCAGCACTGAGGCATTACTGAAAAGTGTAAATGTCAAATAAAATAGAAATTTTTGGATCTAATAGAAGTGAAAGAGGGTCCTAAAAGCGACCTTTTTATAAATATACGTTAAAGGTCAGAACAGCTAAACGACATTTGGGTTTATTAACATAATACCTAAAATAAAACCGCCAATCAACGTACCTACGTGCAGGTAGAGACATTAACTTTAAATTAATCCTATTAATATTATAAATGCGAAAGTTTGTGTTTGTATGTATGTGTGTTTGTTACCACCCAGCGCCTAAACGGCTGAACCGATTTTAATGAAAATTGGTATGCAGATAGATTCGGTGCCGGAGACGGACATAGGCTACATTTTGTCCCAAAAATCTGTCTGGATCTCGGGGGGATACAACAAAACATATTTCACGCGCGGGCTAACCCGTGGGGTGCAGTTAGTTTTTGTATAGAATTCTTAGAGAAGTGAAATATCTCTAAGAGTCAATATACTTACTGTGTACTGTACGATTAGTTTATATTTTCTTCATTATAAATGGTCTACTATAAATTATAGGTTGTTGTTGGGTCTTTCTTTCTATTGACCCAATCTATTTCTTACATGTGTTGTTATTATATACTTTTACATGTAACAACCGTACATTTGTGAGGGAACTACTGACTAAGTAGAGAACGACTAAGGGAACGACTGAAGTGTTGCGTTTGCCATACACTAAAACACTTAAAAACTAAAGGTCAACTAACGTGACCCCTTCACTGTACAGTGTCGTAAAGAGGTTGAATATTCTATTTATCTATATAGCACTTAGAAGTCCACTGCACATAAGCCTCTCCCAGGAACATTCCAAAGTCACTACTCTTGACAGATATGTAGACACGTGATATTTCATAGGTACACAGGTAACACTGTCCCTTCAGAGCAAAATGAGCAAAACGCAAAATGAACAAAAGCAATGTTTCCCATCTTCTAATATTCCCTTATACGCATCTTACGACACGCATAAAATGACATGTAGCCATTTCTGCCTCACTAATCAAGAACGCCGTAACTACATAGTAGAAGTTTTGCGACACTGAACCTAGATGTACACGTTAGAAGAGTGTTTTTCCTGTAACCAGTTAAATGTAGTTGCGGTGTTCTTCCTTTGTAAGGCAGATTTCATATTCTAACCTACTATACATATGGATTATAGCTTAGTGGAGTAGCTATCCGCAGCGCGGTATCATTCATTGACGACCTCTGTGGTTTGGTGGTACTATGTACGAACTGCCACGTAGAGGTCGCGGGTTCGATTCCCGCTCAGTGCAAATATTTGTGTACATGAACATGTCTACTTGAATTGGTCTGGTTAATTGTATGTATTTACAAAAAATGTACATAAGTATGAATATCCTCATTCTAGAACCCATAACACAAGCTACAATATATGCTTACTTTGGGTCTAGATGGCGCTGTGTGTAGTTGTTGTGATATTAATATATTATTATTCACGTTATTAGGTTCACGTCAGTCTTTAATGATCCGCGCCTGTGTCTCCTAGCTTGACGTTATATTTCTCATGTATTAGGCTATTAAATACAAAAATAATTTTCTAAATCCGACTAGCAGGACCAGAGATAGCGCGCTCAAACAAACTCTTTAGCTGTATATTAGTATAGGTTTATTACATCCCTACGCTTTTCTTTCTAAATTGACATGAAACCAAGAGCTCGTCTTCAATTACGTAAAAACTAAATTCTAAGAACATTAAAAAAAATGTATTTGCGTGTACAAGTATTTTTTTAAATTATCTAGATTACTGAAATAAAATTAGGTATACAGTTCTAAAACCTATTCCAAAACTAAAATAAAAATACTAAACAAATTCTTACGTAGAGATATTTCAAACGAAGGATGTATTCGTTACGTAAATAATGTGTCACGCCGCGCATCGTAGCGATTATGGGATAATAATAGCTACACAATATAAGTAATGAACCTACGTCGTAGCAGCTTGTAGAACACACGTTGCTACGACGCTCTTTTCGGGCTCCAGTTCTACAGCTGCTCTTGGCTTCGGAACAAATTCAATTTAATTAAAAACAAAAAAAATGTAGGTAATGTAAATTATTACGAAGTTGTATGTTCGAAACTAATGGGAATTTTTAAAAGTGATGTGATCTTTTAAAGTTTCATCTGGGCATTGTTTACTTGACTTACATTAAAGGAAAACACCATCAAGAAACCTGAATCTATTACAAATTTAAGCCCAAAATTTCTAGTCCATGAGAAAGCGTGGTGATCACATGATTTTTGAGAGGGGGACACCTTGCAGTGGGACAATAAGGGCCTGTAATAACAAAAATGTTATCTGTGGAACTTTTGAAAAAGCAGTAAGGCGTACATACATATACCCATACATGCGCGTAGGTGTATTTTGGCGGGTAGTCAGCGCGCAGGCGCGTTCCGCGGCCGTCCGCAGTCCTACCACCATTCTTTAGTTGCACACAGCCTGTCGCGGCGTTCCAACGTAATGCACTCGCGTACTATCAAACGACCGTATTGCCAACAAAAAACGAGCTAAAAACACATTTGCAACGAAAAACACAGTGCAAAACTAGACATCAATTCCAGAAAAAGGTATTTGTGTTCTATTTTAGTGAATATCTGTGTTCAGGGAGGCGTAACACGGTAAATAAATAGGTGCTGTGGCATAGAGATTTTTGTGAATGAATTTAAGATGGTGGACGGCTGTGTGAGAGTGTGGGGCGATATCGCGTTTTTGGTTTTATGGTAATATTTGGTGGGTCTAGTGGCGAGTGGTGAGCTGGCCTGGCGAGTGGTGAGGTGCCGAGGCGCGGGTGTGGTGGCCAGCCGCGTGCTTGTGTTGCGTGTGTGCGTTCGATCGAACTGGATGAATGACGATGACGTGGGTGTTCCGCGGCCAATATCTGTTTGATAACCTTCTTCACTATTATCAACCTAACAACATCGATGTCAACTAAGTATTATTTTTAGATCGGGCATTCAATATTTCGATATTTAAATATCTTTAAACATTAACTTGGACTTTCAAACATTCCATATTTCATCGAATCGTAGAATTTGCAAGACTATTATAAAATCGATATAATGCAAAAGTATGAAAATGCTGAACTGTGTAAGGTTGTGTTGGAGGTTGTGTTATTGAAGTATAACAAGCAATTCTTGAATCGATATTGCAACCTTGCGCGAAATTACATACAATAGTATCGCCACGTCGAATAATGTGTTAGACGATTTTATTCGAATAACGAGTCTGGAATAAAACGTTCAATGAGTTTAGCATTAAGAGTAAACATGAGCACGTATGAAAGTCGACGTAGAGGTCAGTACCCTCGAGCACTTCTGACAATTTGTCTTTTGTCTAGTCAACGCTAAGGACATCTTGAGACGCTTTGACGCGATGTGTATATACTAACATAGCATTACGCCTTTTTCCCCAAAGGGACAAACAGGTTTATTGTTATACACTCACGTTCCATCAAATATGTACCAATAACAGTGACAATACCAAATTTCGGCTTAATACTGGGAATAATCATACTACTCGATTTTGAAATCAGACTTTTTGTAAATATATACAAATTAAAAAGTCGAAATGGCCCAGTAGATAAGGCACCCGCTTTGTAAACACGAGGCAGTGGATTAAAATCCGGGCAAGTCCCAATGTGATTTTTCAAATCATAATATTATGTTCTTTCTAAGTTTATCTTGGACATTTCTGACTGACGGTGAAGGAAAACATAGTGAGGAAACCTAGATTCAAAAGTCTGAAATTGCGGATCCGCCTTGAGCAAGCGTGGTGATTAATGCTTATGCCTTCTCTATATGAGAAGAGGCTTTTGCCATGCAGTGGGATGGTAAACAGGCTGGTATTTTTATTACATATATAATAGGAACACCCACACCAATGAAAATACTCATGATACACAAATATCTTAAATATATCGACGGTGGAAAGCAAAAACTTCTAAAGCGCCATTTCGGCCAAAATGAGTTATATTATATAAATCATTAGTAAGGATTTTTTTTTCTGCGTCGACTGGTGCAACTTTTATAGCGATCGGAGCATATTTTTAGCGTTTTAGAAATTTTTCTTACCATAGCCAGTACGAACAGCATCTAATTTTCAGACTGTTACATGACGTGTTTCTGCTGATTTGGGATAGAAGTCGGTTAAGAGTCTGATTTTTGAGCCATATTTTTCAGTATTGATTTAAAAAAACCTGTAATCAATTGTTTTTGAGTTAAATACTTAAGCATTTTTCTTGTCTTCATCTGGATGTTATTTTGGACGTACAAAGTTTTTGTTTATAAATTTTTATAAAAATATCCTTAACGTTTTTTATCAAATCATATTCATAAAAAATTTACTCATAAATACAGCATGAGACAGACGCATTAGAAGTATTTTCTGAACAGCGTTGTCAATATTTTGTTTTTACAGGGTTTACTAAGATCTTTTCTGCATTTTTTACTTCCTTTAAGATAAGAATTTCTTGATGACTAACTTTTAAGTAACTTACTTTTTCTGAAACGCCAACTATCTTGCGATAGAGTAAAGTTAGGAACCTGCTTTATATTTGAAAATTTTGATGAAATTTTATACATGTTATCTTCCAATGACACCAACAACTGCCAATCAATAACACAAAAGTTAATGGGGCACTTCGACTTAAGTTGCATTGTATATTATTAAGTAATGCTGTACTCATTGTTATAGAGCCAAATAAAAAATAATAAAAATAAATAAATAAAATAAAATTTCAACTTAAAACTTTACTTATCTAAGTTGATTTACATATTCTGATAAATAAATATATTATCTTTATCTTTACTTCTCATTAGTTTAATTATTGACCCTGTAGAGACTTGCGAAATTTAAATATCTATATATAATAATATGTAGGTACGTATACATAATGTGTCCGCGTATAGATACATACGCCACTGACCATGCCCTCCCCCTACCCCAGTAGTCTCAGGATTGTTCTATTCTTAGCCAGAAATCACACATCTATTGACACAATACACTCACGTACATTTTTTTATTACAGGTATTCGACGAGCCAAGATCCACAAGAATTCGTGTAATGCCTACCAAAAGTGTTTAAAGTGACAATTCTAAATTCAAAAAATAACGGTGATAGGTATGGATATAATATAGCTACGCCCTGATTCGTTGAACAAGTGTCCGAAGTTTAAATTCGATAGCTGTTCGGTGATAAATATGGGTGATTGCCAGCGCACGCGCAATCAGCTATGACTGGACTCAAAAACAGCTTGCAATCTGGCAACACAATATGATAAAGGTAAGTCTGTAATATAATTTCCCGTCAAAATCGGTCCAGCCATTTCAGAGATTAGCCGGAACAAAAAGTTAAAAGATGTTATTTTGGTGTATGTACCTTATATATATTCATACACTCCAATTTTATTATATGTATAGAAGATAGATATAGATTTATTTAACTCAAACTTATAACTTATTTAGATGAGACTGACTAAATTTATCTACAGCCAGTTCGCAAGAACGCAACTAGCAAGAAACTCGTACCACTTTTAAGTATATTTCAGAGTTTTCTTATGTTTGCAACTTTCTTAATAATTCAGAACATTTTGATTCTAGAGATTTCTGCACGCCTATTTTATAAGCTGCTAAAGTTTCCTTACAGCGACAACAAAGTTTGTAAAGCATGGTACACACATCTGCCGAGGTTGGCAGATGTGTGTACCATGCTTTACAAACTTTCGGGTTAAAAAGCGTTCTGTCATTTTATGTTTCCATATAATGTTTTCCTTCACTGTCTATCAATAATGTCAAAGATTATATCTAGGGCATATTATTATGGGCGGTTACCGTAACCACTAGGTCATCACGACTTATAAAAAGAAATCCTTTTATAAACTACGATCAATTATCTATAAATATCGCTACTAAAATAAAGACGAACGTCATGTGATTATTCATCCATTCTTCCACTACATCGCAATACCCTTTCTACGCATTCCTAAATAGTAGAAATTTTTTGATTTTCCTGTCTGTTTCGCCGCTTAGTTCTTCTAAACAACGCAACAAATTTTTATACGTACGATAATATGTTTTTTATAATAAGTTTTTTTTGTATTATAATAATCATTACATGTATAGAGAAAATACGCTTCAATGATTTGTACTAAGCAGGGGTGGATTGGATGAAGCTAGTTATTAGCAAAATATACCTAATATAAGAAATTGTAACAAATCTTGAATTTACAAAAGTTGTCTATCCGCTTTGAGCAAGCTTGGTGATCAATGTCTTATCTGTGTGAGAAGAGACCCTCACCCTGCAGAAGGTACTACAAACCATTCCATAGGTTAGATTTTTTAATGCGTATAGTCGATGGATTAAATTATAAAATTCTACCATACCGAATTTAGTATTAGTCAATTCGTAACTACGAGATATTAAGAATCAATTTTGTTTTACATCATATTAGCGAAAAAACTGATGGCTTTGAGACTCGTAATATGATTCCGTATATCTTTTTTTATAGTTAATAATAAGTATATATATACACTAGAAACAAAAACCCTACAGATTTTTTTGCTCTTGAGTATTTGACCGAGAACTTTGATAGAAAAAAATTAAAGATTTTATTTATTATTGTCTTGCAAATTTGCAATCTATCTACATTTTGCTCATGATAAAATGATGCAATGTTATCAGTCCCTATTGACCCATATAGATAGAGATAATACGACAAATTTATCAACACTACATTTTATATTGTGCTTTTGATCGACGCTATTTCTAAAATTATTAGTTATGTTAATTTTAATGACATTTGCAATGCCATCTAGTTTTTTTTTTTAAATTGAATTAGTCAAAGATATTTCTTTTTAATTTGCCTTTCCTCTTTTTTTATCCCTGACAGTGGCAGACAAGCAAACAGCCCCACTAGGATATTTTCGTCTCATGCCACTCGAAACTCAAACCCAAAGTCTAAAATTACAATTACAAAGTACATCATTTCATTAGTGGTGTGATGAGATCATTTTTTGCAAAATAATGCAATTATCTGATATTTCATCATGAACTTTACTATGATAGTATTGGCATTGGTGAATGGCAGGCTATCAAATTGACAATAGCCTTACAGTCAACGTGACATAAAGAGCTGCACTTCGTTCACAAAATATTGATTATTGATCAGTGCAACAAGCTTTTACACAAAATTATAGCAATTGGAAATCAAAGATTTTCGATGTATGTAGGTACGGAACGATTTATGCAGGTACGACATGTTTAGCTTTTATGTGTGATCCCGCTTCTGTCGTTTGTGAAGTATCGTTCATTTACGTCAGAGCGGACATGATCCTAATATTATGTCTTCTTGATACAAGAATTGCATTCACACCCGATAAAGAACGCTGCTATATCGCCATACTACGTAATATAACATCACCGTTACCAGGCATGATGACGCCACTTCTTGATGCCAAAATACGAATAATATGTGTGATATAGGTACGGTTGTAGTAGAAATGAGAAAAGTTGTAGGGCAGGCACACAGTCTGGGAGAAGTGCCAAGTAGCACAGCACTTGTGAACAGACCTCTTGATAGCTTTGATTAATTAGTGCGAATATAAAGTTATTTCGTTACATTAAAGATGTATAAATAATTGTTTTATAATATCTATTTTTATACGCCTCTGAGCACTATTTCAAAAGTTTTAAAACTGTTTTATTACTAAGTTAACAAATGAATAAATGACTTTGATCTTAAGTTCATTTTTTGTGGACTGAAAGTTTCGTTTTCCGAAAATAATATATCTACATTTAATCTTATATTTAGGCTAAGGATATCCCTTATGGGCTAAAGCACAGACTTTAAAAAATTTAATCCTAGTAGAACATAATGATCAGATACATATTTACATGCAATACAACATCAAAATTAGGATAAGGTTGCGTACATTATTTCATAAATATATTAGTTCTGATATTACTGTAACCACAAATAAAGTTGCCGTGAATAGCTTATCCTACAAATTATACGCACTACGTTACAGTGCCAAAGAAAACGAAATTCAACTGTCTACGAGTATTTAACAGACGTACCAAAAATAGACGCGTAGAATAAGCTATAAAGCCTTATATTAGCTGACCTTGGTAGATTCCTGCAGTTATTCACCGTATGATACGCGACATCGCCAGCTAGCCACATTCAACCCCTCCCTCCCCTAGAACTTTTCCCCTATATTGTTACAAATTGATTGCTGCAATGCTTTCTTACAATTTAAATGTTTTGGCGCCCACCGTAATATTTACTTCTATATATCTAATATACTTTTCTCAAACATTTAAGTACGAGTAGAACAGAATTTACGTATTATTGAATGTGAATTTCATCTCTACAGAAATCTATATATATTTAAAATGTAGATAAATATTGGTTGATCTCTACATCATCACTACATAGTATAAAACAAAGTCGCTTCTCGCTGTCTGTCCCTATATATGCTTAGAACTTTAAAACTACGCAACGGATTTTGATGCGGTTTTTTTTAATAGATAGAGTGATTCAAGAGGAAGATTTATATTATGTATGATACGTGCAAAATATAGTAGAGAAACACTGGTAATTTTAGATGTTTCTAATGTAATGCAGGGACATAGCAGTTGCGGCGATCTATACCTACCGGCTGAAAGCCGCCGGCCTCTAAAGACAATATGACATGTTTGTATTGTCTAAGGACAAAAAAGCTGTGAACGTTGTTTAAAAAGACATTCTGTAGTATATTTAGTATCAGCATAATACCTGTGCGAAGCCGGGGCGGGTCGCTAGTCTACAATAAGTCACATTTTTATCACTCAGATTTATCTAAATACTTACGGCACATTGATTACTACAGTAACCCTTCTCAGACAATTAAAACTCAAACCTCGTGACCTACAAGAAATTTCTAGAAACCGCAAATAGTTTTCTAAGTTATTTACCACTCGATCGGATGCCGTATCCAAAAAACAGATGCTAACACAAAATCGATCACAATCAACACCTGTCTACAAACGCAGAAGCAATTAAACTAGAGCGAGGAACTTTACCGTTACAAATAGTTCATGTGCGTAAATACAAAATCAAGTAATGGCGAAATAACTCCGCTTTTTTCGTCAGCTCTTTAATTAACACTTACACGTGCGAATAAGGGCCTAAGTAACCCATCGGTTCTCATCCTTTTCCTACCTTAATACCTGCTCTCTTGGTCGACAACGGCGTGGTTATTTTTTTTATCATTGTTTTTATAATACAATAGCTTTCCGCGGCGGAGTTTCACCCGCGCGTAATATATGATTTGTTGTATCCTTCGGGAACCAGACTGATTTTCGGGATAAAAAGCCTATGTCCGTCTCCGACATCGAATCTATCTACATAACAATTTTCATCGAATTCGGTTCAGCCGTTTAGGCGCTGAGTGGTAACACACACAAAAACACATACAAACTTTGGCATTTATAGTATTATAATAGGATATAGGACGCAACTATGTCCTACGTTACAATTACCATCAGGTGGACGTTAAGCTTGTTTGCTATTATATTTGTATGAAAAATAATTAGGTAACTATTTCTTAGAAGATTTTAGAAACATTTTGTGGTGACATGTTTGTTGTCGTTAGACAATAATTTGACCCAAGTAGGTGAAATTAGAGTAAAATGATGGTCGTGTTCGAGCATTACGTTATGTGACCTTTAACATGTGGTGGGTAGTAGTGTGACGTCATAGCTGATGACAGCCTTCAATGGAAGCATCGCTTGGTAATTATTATGTCTGTGGACCGCCAACAATCGAATGTTGTTCCATTAATACGAGTATTGTGTCTCGATTGGTATTATTTATATTATGACATAATACTTCTATTACCTTTTCCTAAATTATTACTATATAGGCAGTATTAGTAATAATTAAAACTGCAGAGTTCGATCGGCCAAATAGTTTGGTTGTTTACAGAATATAGAAGTATGGAAGTGCGTATACATTATAACTATTAGGTATCGACTCGGTATCCATACATTTTCATACTAAGTAACCAACCAAACTATCGGTTGATCGAAAATCTGCAGTTTGAGGGCTATCTATCTATTAACTAAATCAGTTAGTTAACGCCTCTAGGCAGTGGAGCGTAACTCTTGTAATTAGGGCGTTCGGTCGTTGGGCGATCGGCCAAAAGCCTGCAACTCCAGCCGGTCTACATACACACTAGTAGTTAATTAGTTGTTGAGTTTTAATTAATATCCTTCTGACCGAACGAAAGGAGTCTCATTCACAGAACAAAACGTTATACGCGTTATTCTTTTTATAAATAAATAATTAATAACAAAATCATTAATTTCGGGCCGCATAAACCCATATATGAATTCCTTACATACCAACATACATAGTTACATACTAACATACACACAAACTTATAAACTACTTCACATACGCTACGACACTGTGCGTTTAAAATCACAGCTCGTGGCGGTGCGTGGAGTATTTATCACTCTCTGTCTTCTGCCTGTTGCATTGCTATAACTTTATGGAACGGACCTATTTATGTAGAAACCAATAGGGATTTACTACCGTTAAAACTATCAAAAAAGACCTGAATTTCAAATTAAAAAACTAATAAATATAATCTATGCATGTGGGGTATTATTTCGATTTCGCGGCGGAGTTTCGCGGTTCAGTTGCCAAATGCGACCCAGTTCCACAGTTGGAACTTTGACAACCGCCACTCATAACACGCCAACACCAAATGACCGGTGAAATTAAATTCTTGATATATACCATCTTTATGAATTTAGGTGTTCTTAATTTCACTCGCCGTATAGAAAGAAAGAAGGAAAGATTGAAAATACATTTGTTTGACACAGACAAAATACATACACAAATTTACACAAGATAACGGACGACATAATTATATTAACAACAACACAACCACAGATAAAATGAAACAGGTTAAACATTGAACAGGTTCAACTCCTAAAAAAATACAAAGAAAAGCAAAACCTCTCTACCTGTACATACAATAACATGCACCAATAGAAAACCTTTTAAAATTTCCCTTTGAAGTGCGCTAAATTTTAAAAGCCAAATGCGGCGGCGGCTTACAAAGCATTTACGTCCTTTTAGCTTTACATCACTTTTACGATAGCGTCCACGGTTGCTTCTGTACATTCACGATGCAAGCCCGAACATTTCCCTGCTAAGAATTTATGTTGCTTTTGATTTTATGAGTACTTGCAGTAAGTTGAAAACAAACATGTCATGTCATACTAATAATCATGTGTAAGTAGACACTAATCGAGCTAAATAAATATTGGTCACAACAAATGCCTGAGGATCTGCATGTATGATGTCCAAGTAGTACTTCACTAACTATTGATTCAGGTGGACTGTTGAGTTCTTTGCTAACAAATATTTTGAAAATTAGATGAAACTACATAATTGCTGAATGAAATAATACTTACCAATTCGTTACTATCCTACTGCAGGGTATAGGTCTCTCTTCATACAGAGAAGACATAAGCCTTGATCACCACGCTTGATCAAGGCGAATTAATAGATAATTATAATTTCATATATTTATACATATAGTTTAATTTTCCTCACGATGTTTGCCTTCTTAGAACTTGATGTATTTGCATTTTCTTTCAAATCAAAATATATGTATAAATGTATGTACGTATATTTTTTACGTACGTAAATGGAGAATGATGAGTCGAGTTATATGTGAGCGTGTCAAAGATAATCTCGTCAGGCGCTAAATGGATGAAGCGTCTTGTGACTGCATAGCGTGTCCTTGGTGAATTTGTAGCACATGGTAGATACAAGGAGGTTTTATTGGAACCACTACTTGTTTTTTTTTTAAATAAACGCGCAAAATATTTTCTTTCTTCTGTGTTTTTGATACATTTCATTGGTAGGTAATGAAATTATTACTGCCTATTGTCATCATCATCATTTTATCTAAAAGACGTCCACTGCTGGACGCAGGCTCCAAGTTCGTCACTATGGCCGGTCATGAGCCACTATCTAGTATTGGTAGCTTGCCACCTTCATCAGGTCATCGTGTTCCTATATCATCAAAAAAATATAATATAGATAGGTATTTATGTATGTTACCAATTCTTGGCGTAAAAGTATGTAACTATGTTAAATACGACAAGTTCTTTTGTCGCATAAACAATAATACGAAACATAAATAAATTTGTGAAAATAATCTTAAGTACCTATTGCTTATGTTATTCAGATTTCTGGGCGTCTTCCAAATAGACCACGAGTGATTTACATGTACCGACTGCAACTATTTTTACGTACGTAAATGAACCAGTTTTATACAATATTTGACATACAGCTCAGCCCGCCCCTTACAGGTTTAATATTTGAAATGTGAGAATCCTCGCAACATTTGCTCCCAAAATAGCGATGACCTTCAATCCATAGCTTTCACCCCACCACAATTTTCATTGACGAAAATTCATCACGACCGGCTAAGGTGGCGAAAATTGAGGAAGGCCTATCCTATGGACGTGAAGGCTGATATGATGATGCCTTTCCCAACCATTTTAATATTAATGAACAAACTAAATAATAAGCAAGAAAATATTTTTTTTGATCTCAAGCTATTTTCTTAACCTGTGGGACCATGCAATACTTACCAAACATTATTAACGCATTGCTGACCCTAAATACTAAGCCGAATTTAATGGATATTAAAATATTCTGCCAGGTAATAGGGATGATGTATTCGACATTATTTTATTATTTAAAATTACTCCCGAACTAGCAAACAAGTTCTACAAGTCCTTCTACGCAGCAATTGTTTGCTAGTTCGGGAGTTCCTACACTTTTTTTACCTATCAAACATACAAATAACGGATACAGAGTACCTACACACAGATTTGTAGCAAATATTTTCTTGGATAACAATCGCACTCCCTCTTCTGCTCCGCCGAGGCATTCAAACATTAATTAATTTCATATAATTGACAACATCGTTAACGCAACACAGTTCATTCATTCTGTTGCATCATGAAGTGTTGATTATTTATCATAGGGAACTGCTCCTAATTCCAACTATGCCACAATCAACAATAAAACAAATTCGACTAATATTATAATTGTTATTTGATGACCAAATGCCACATGTTTTCTGTTTGAATGCACCGCCGTCCAATGAGGTCGTCGCATTGCGCGTGCGGGCAGCCCATTGGTCGCGCGGGACCTCAGTTCGTTCAACTTTGAATCTGCAAAACGCTGCAGGAGTTGCCAAGAAAAATATTTTTTTTGTTTTGTTCTTACTAAAATCGAATCGTAAAGTATAGAATTCGTATAAGTTATTTTGAAATTTCGATTTAGTTTTGTTGAGTAAAGAGAGTTATGCAAAGTAGATAAGTACCTACATCGATATACATATTACAACAATTTTTAGTAACAATCTTTACAGGTAAAGACAGTCAAGTACTACCTAATTAAAAGACTTAATATATTTATAATTATTTTAATTTAGTTTTAGTTTAATTTTGATGTAGAAGTCGAGTTTTAAAGCAGAGAAGACTGGGATTACACAGTGGAATGTAAAAGGTTTCAAGCTTTATCTATTCGCAATCGATCAAAAGCTAAAGCTCTTTACCAGCGCTGTGCTCTCTTATAATTTTGATCTCAGGGTTTTTAGCTCGGGTGTAAAAATGATGTTACGAAGTCAATACTTATAGTGGTGGCCACCATATTTAACGATGATGGCGTTCACTACTCGTGCATTGAATAACTGCATATTAGAGACAGAGTACATTTTAGTAGACCCACTTTGACATTAAAGACACTCGCCGCACTCGGGATATGAGCCTGCTCGTCGTTTTAGAACGTCCATAAGCTAGTAACACGGGCTACGGTAACTACTTACCGTCAGAAGTTTATTCGTTTGATTGCCACATAAGTGTAAAAGTATGTGATACAAAATTATTCTGCACTTACTTGGATGGTTAACATCCAAGTAAGTGCAGAATAATTTTGTATCGCATACTTTTACACTCTAAAACTAATAAAAACTGTAGTCATAATAGCTTACTACATTTAAAATATGACAACCAAGGTGAAATGTGGAAATAATAGCTTCAAAGTCTTTACAGCAACAGTAACGTTTATGAAGACGTGTTATATGTTGTATGTTTTTATTATATCGTAATACGAAATTAACTTAAGGGTCTGAATGTAACTACAAAAAGGGAAGCAAGACAAGGACATCGTTTTTTTATTATTTACTAGCTGTTGCCCGCGACTTCGTTCGCGTGAAAATTCAGATGGGTGACTCTATGAGAATATTGCGTGCCTGATTTTACGGCAATCGTACATTGTATCAGTATTATCCGTCTCTATGGCGAATCCAGTTTAAGCCCGCTACCGCTAAAACTGACAAACCACTTTCACACAAACTTGCGACTCTTATTTGCCCATTTAATAAGGGAGGGGTTGCTGAATAATAAAAAAAGAGTATTTTCTAGTAATTTGGTAATCCTACTATAAAAACTATAGAAATTTCATACAAACTTTGCCACCCCTTTATACCTCCTTAGGGGATGGATTTCGCAAAATTCCGTCTAAGTGAGCACCTATATCCTAATAGGAACGACAATGCAAAGTTTGAGATTCCTAGCACTTGTTGTTTCTGAGATTTCGTGATAAGTGAGTGAGTGACCTTTTGCTTTTATGTATATAGATAGCATTTTTATATTGTGTAAATACTGTTATTTATACTATTTTTAATCTCCCATTCATACAAATCCTCTTTCACCTACCTAAAGACATCCCTCGTAAAAACAATATACAATACACAAGGGCAAATTTTCACTACAATAACTTTCCCCTTCTCGTTCTTCCCTATTGCACTTTTTCTCCACTCTCCACAGTTTCCTCCTTCCTCTCCTCCCCTCCCCCTTCTCCTCTTCACCTTCTTCAGAATCCCTTGCCCCTCCTTCAGCATCTCTTGCCCTTTCCTCCACTTCCCTCTACCTTGCCTCCTCGTTCTCCCCTCTCTTCTCCCTTCCTTCTCCTTTCTTTTCCTCCTTTCCTCTCCCTTTCTATCGCTTCCTATCCCTTCCCCTCCCTTTTTCCACCATTCGATAACTCCTTTCTTTCCGCGTTCCTTCCCTCTCCCTTCCTCTACTGTCTCCCTCACTTTCCTCTAATTTTCCCCTCATCCACCTCTCACTTAACCCTCACTCTCCCTCACTTCCCCTCACTCCCCCCTCACTTCCCTCTCACTTTCCTCTCACTGCACCCTCACTTCCCCCTCAATTCCCCCTCACTTCCCCCTCACTTCCTTCTCACTTCCCCGTTTCTTCTCCGTCACTTTTCCCTCACTTCCCCTCACTTTCCTCTTACTTTCCTCTAACATTCCCCTCACTTTCCCTTCACTTCTCCCTCACTTCTCCCTGGCTTTCCCCTGAATTCCCTCTGACTTCTTCCTGACTTTCCCCTCACTTCTCCCGCATTTTCCCCACACTTCCTCTTCACTTCCCCCTCACTTCCCCATCACTTTCCTCTCACTCCCGCATCACTTCCCTCTCACTTGCCCCTCCCTTCCTCCTTCTCCTCAATTCCTCTTTTTCCTCCCTCCTTTCCCTCCCTCCCCCTCCCTGTAAATTTCAAGTCGCTAGCTTCAAAAGCTAAAGATCTTTGTATAGAATATTTCATCCCTAATTTCACCTCTCTAAATCCACCCCTGTTAAAATAAAATTATAAGAAATTTTTTTATTTAAATAAAAGTATTTCAAAACAAAATTTAAAAATTGTAAGTTAAAAAATGAAGAAGATTCATACAATCGATTTCATCCCTTTTCACACACTTAGGAATTAAATTTTAAAAAACCGTTTTTTAGTACAACCTTTTACCATTTAGACAAACACACCCTCCAAATTTCAAGTCACTACGACCAGCAGTTTAGGCTGTGCGTTGTCAGTTAGTCAGTCAGTCAGTCAGGACAAAGCCTTATATAATATGTATGGCTGTATGGATGTATGGATTAGACGTATAGCCATTGGGGATCAAAGCATACAGGCTGCTAGGAATGCTAACACGTGATAGAGCCACATAAAGCTGACCGTGCGAAAAACAGCTAATACTTAGATCCACGCCCACAACTTTTAGTTCTGTCTGACCTTGGGCTTTATTTATTGTCATCGCGAAACATAGGCTCACTGGAAACTGGACTCATTTAAAACTAAACGGAAGATTGTTTAGAATGAGAGGAATCCGAAAAATAAAAACGCTATTAGCTATTCCGTAACCTGTTAAAGTCTCTGTTTCTATCAGAAAATGTTTGACGTGATTCTTTAAATTGGCATAACTTTTTTATTTATGAACCGATTGACATGAAACAAACACTAAATGTTAAGTGAAGCTTACCACAATGTATTAGTGAAAATCATATCTAAATCGGATAAGCCGTTTCTGAGATTAGCGTGAACAAACGCACAGACAAACAGACAAACAGACAAACAGACAAAAATTGTAACAATCATTGTTTTGGGTTCTATTTGCGTTGATAAAGGCCCCAATATTTTTTTTTCTCATATATCTTCCATGTACAGACAGCGATCGGTTACATTTTTATTATATGTATAGATTAGTTTACTAAAGTGCCTCCACCTCGCCCGATGGTAAGCACCAAATACCAAAAGCCATCGTCTCAAACTGCTGGTATGGTGGCCATTCGGTTTCTAGGCCATTTCGTGATCATCTTTAGATAAATTGCATGAACAGCTTAAATAGGGAAGTAACTTTAACTTATCAAATATCACAATTAAATGTCATTAGGTAGTGAAGTAATGTATCAGCTTATAATTCTCCGACTGCACTTTCATACGCTTTTTCGCAGGATTGGCGATTATTAAGTTCTGGTTTCCTCTCAATTTGACACTGCAGAATTCTTCTATATTACTTACTTGTGAAACACGGTTCATTTCTACCTACCATCACGTATAATATAATCTCAAGTTTTTCGAGATCTGTGACATTATACTTACTTTAAACTAGGTATAACGAGAACACTAAGTTTATTTATGCGTTGATTTTAGACACTGATAATTACAAAAGGGTGTAATCGGCAGTAAACACCATATGATTTGATAACTCGTCTGCCGCTGCAGGCAATAACTAAGACTTTTTAGCCTCTGTCTATACATACAATATATGTATAGGTAACAGTTTAACATACAAAAGGAATTTTAAGTAATTGCAAATGACAGGTAAGCTCTCAATGATTCCATAACATACATATTTACAATTTTATTTTGAATACTGCAATATCGAGATGATATTTTTAGTTCTACAAGCAAAACTACTAAATATATAAAATCTAGGCACGACAATCACTGTCTCTATCAGAATTTAAATCAGAAATAGATGAATCATGAAATGAATAATCACATGAAACAAAAGATAGTGGGTGTTTAGATGAAGGCTAATTTGATAAAAAAATTTCGCTGAGTGGCGAGAAAGTCGGGATAAAAGGAAAAGGTTACAAAATAAAACTACAACGTTGAATGATAATTATTTTATTCCATTATGTATCTTCGACATACCGCCTGTGAACAAACAAATTGCAAAATTTCTACACGCTTATCAAAGTTTGATGTGAAAAATGTCATTATGATTTTTTGACTTTTTCAAAAAGGTTAGGCTACACGACTACGTGACGTGTCGGCACTGATGTGTGTGTATGATCTTTATTAAACCTATCTTATTCCTATCCTATCTATCTTTGTTTAAGGGCGTTCCGTCACATATGACCTTGAGCGTTTCGCTTCCTCACCACCCCGCGCCTCACCCGAAAAAAACATTGCGTGCGAGTCCGCCCTCTAGCGTCAAGTAGCAGTAGCACAACTATAAGACAATGACCTTACTTGTCTGAAACCGCAGAGCTAAAATCTGATAGACGCGAAAATAATGAATTATTTTTTTAGTATCTTTTATTATTTCGTTTAGTAAGTATGTATATTTTTTAGTATATATTATTTATATATTTATTATTTATATAGTAGCGAAAGCAAAGATGAGTGTTTAGAATCATGACGTTTGTTAAATATGTAGTAGAAATAAAAATAACTACTGTGGGTTAAACCAATAAACTCAAAATCCAGCTCTACCGTGGTATAACTAAAATGCCGTTAACTGCCAAAGTCGAGTTTTGAGTAAACACTCAAAAAACGCGGCAAAAATTGAAACCGTTGTCACTTACAAATGACAACAATTATTTGAGATTTAAAGGTACCAAGATATAGATCAAATGAAATACTTTCAATTTATTCTCCTGTCAGTTTGTAAATATAATTAAATTTTATAATAAAACGTTTTTTTGCGTTTTAGTATACCATTGGTGTTACAAAAATCTAATAGATCAGCGCCTAAAATGCCACTACGCTTAGCGTAACGGCATTTTAGTGTCTCTATTTCATAAAAAATATTGTTTGTTAAAAACCTAAAAAACAAAAGAACTTAATTGTAACTAAAATGTCGGTATAGCACATAATGTCAATTTAGCTTATCATTAATACTTGTGGAACTACCTCATGTTAAACGTGGTTAACGTCCGTTCACTGCTTTTAAGTCTGGTAGTCTATAATTGTGTTTAAATAAGAGTACAAAACTTGATTCATTGTTACGCTTAAACGCGGTTAAACTTAAAACCTTATAGTTTAACGGCATTTTAACGCAACAGAATTATAAAGTATTAGATCATTATCGATCAAACTGAAGTTAAAAGTTATTAAAATACACTCATTTTTTAAACTTACAACTAACACAAAACTTCCCTTAAAACAAGATTATAGGTATCGCATCAATTATTATAAATTTAAAACATGGTTTTTATAAAATTTAAATTGACTTACAAACCACTTTATAATAAAAACAAATGTAGATACTAATAATAAAAATCACAAGTAAGTTTAACTTACACTTTAAACTAATAAGCATAAAAAAACAATTGGACCTACTTATGCAAAAAGGAACCAATCCACACATATGCCAAAATTGAGATAATTAAACAAAAAGCATAAAATGCACCTTATAACTATAATATAATAATAATATTCTACCACATTCACAAAGAGCCATCTTAGCCCCAAATTAAGCAATTATATTTGCTTGTGTTATGGGTACTAAACAACTGATATACTACTTATATACTTTTTTTTTTGTAAATACATACATATTATAGACTAGCTGTTGCCCGCGACTTCGTTCGCGTGAAAATTCAGATGGGTGCCAGATTTTACGGCAACCGTACATTGTATCAGTAATAAATATCAGTATTATCCATCTCTATGGCGAATCTCATTTAAACCCGCTACCGCTAAAACTGATGAACCACTTTCACACAAACTTCGACTCTTATTTGCTCACTTAATAAGGGTAGTTTCTGAATATTAAAAAAAGAGTATTTTCTAGTAATTTGGTAATCCTACTATAAAAACTATAGAAGTTTCATACAAACTTTGTCACCCCTTTATACACCCATAGAGGATGGATTTTGCAAAATCCCGTCTAAGTGAGCACCTATATCCTAATAGGAACGATCATGCAAAGTTTGAGATTCCTAGCACTTGTTGTTTCTGAGATTTCGTGATGAGTGAGTGAGTGACCTTTTGCTTTTATGTATATAGATAGCTTTTGCCCGCGGCTTCGCTCGCGTGAATATTGATTTTTCCAATAGACATTTTTATATTGTTTAAATACTGTTTTCCATAGTATTTTTAATCTCCCATTCATACAAACCCTCTTTCACCTACCTAAAGATATCCCTCGTAAAAAAAAAATACAATACACAAAGGCAAATATTCACTACAATAACTTTTCCCTTCCCCTCATTCCCTATCGCCCTTTTTCTCCACTCTCCACAGTTTCCGCTTCTCTCCTCACCTCCCTCTTCTCCTCTTCACCTCCTTCAGCATCCCTTGCCTCTCCTCAAGCATCTCTTGCTCTTTCCTCCACTTCTCTCTACCTTGCCTCCTCGCTTTCTCCTCTCTTCTCTAACACTTCCCCATTTCTTCTCCTTCGTTCCCCTCATTTTCTTCTCCCTTCTTATCCCTTTCCCTGCATTCGAGAGCTCCTGCCTTGTCCCCCCTTCCCCCTCCATTCCTCTCCCATCTCCCTTACTTCCCCTTCACTTTCCTCTCACTTCCTCCTCATTTACTCCTCACTTTTCCCTCACTCCTCACTTCCTCCTCACTTCCCCCTCACTTTCCCCTCACTTCCACTCACTTCCCCTCACTTCCACTCACTTCCCCTCACTTCCACTCACTTCCCCTCACTTCTAACTTCCCCTAACTTCCCCCTCACTTCTCCCGCACTTCCACATCACTTCTCCCTCACTTCCCCTAACTTCCCCGTCACTTTCCTCACTTTCCTCTCACTTTCCTCTCACTTTCCTCTCACATTCCCCTCACTTTCTCTTCACTTCTCCCTCGCTTCTCCCTGGCTTTCCCTTGACTCCCCTTGACTTCTCCCTGACTTTTCGTACTTTTTGACTCTCTTGTTTGCCGATGACCTAAAGTTGGTAATGGAGGTGAAGCGGTTTGGCTGGAGATGTACATAACGACGTAAAGTGTAAGTTTTGTCTGAAAGTCAGTGGTCCGAAGGCATAGTTACCTCCTCGGTCCTCTTTATTTCCTTTTTCTCCCACAGTATCTTTACTCTGTATGGCCGCCACTGCACTGAATTTGAAACAGCACCATTCACCAGCAAAACTGAATTCAAATGACGGAGCTGATAAGGATTTTCAGTTACACATGCTTTAAACAAAGCGTCATCATTCCTATGTGTATATCATTATTTCTATAGAAATTGATATTTTCAATGTACCCTATCAAAATTCAAGGATGTTGCACAAAAATGTATAGTATTGGATATCGTATTTTTTATGATATCGTATTGGGTTTTTATCTGTAATGATATTGTAAATACTTTTTCAATAAATAAATAAATGTTGATTATCTTCTAGTAAGTGCCCGTACGTAAGGTACACAATATCATGTACCCTTAGCAAAATAAGTAACACGAACAATTGCCAAAGTAGACGCATTGTACCCACTGTTTGAGTGATTTGGATGTACCGTGAAAATTACCTCGCTAGAGATTCATTATAAGTATAGATTACTTCAATATGTACATACAAATATATGTGTACATACATATATTTGTATGTACGTACATATTGTAGTATTGTAAATGTATAATATAATGCAAAATCGGTAAAGTAGAACTAATGTAATATTATCGCTAAGTAACGGATCCATGCGGACGACGTCACGGGGTAGTTTTACAGTACATACACTTATAATATAATATAATAAAGATACATACATACATACATACATAGAGTGCTAAACCATAATTCTTTTGCCTTTACCTAGTTAGGTAAAGACTGTACAAAAAAAGAGTAGAATTCTTTATACTGTGCCACCGTGCCGGGTCTATTACTTTCTACATACACCTATTACTCGAAAAATACGGTATTAGTTTTGTTATGTCCAGTAGGCACTCAACAATATATTATTTAATTTTAGGATTAAAAATTCATATAGTACGATAATAAAGGAACAGAGAGTAGGATTTTTAATTTACCTAATTGTGATAATTTCACAGTCTTCAAATATTTTAGTTTGGTTAGAGACTAAGACGTTTTGTAAAGCCTTTTTTCTTCCTTTCTTGCAATCAAATAAATAAATCAAAATAAGATGCATTGAAAGTAGAAGGGTAGGTATTTACTTTAGCCTAGTATCTTATCACTGATTTTATCAGCTCATGAAAAAAAATCTAACGAGGTAAATACTTGAATATTTTATCGGTATTACTTACCGATAGAATATTCAAGTACACACCGTATGTATATATAGAATGTATAGGTATTTATGCTCGTGCAAGATAACGTAGATAGTTAGGTAGCTAACAGCAGCGTGTATGGTTGTTTTGTGTAGGTACCTAACTAGATCGCAAACCGACGCATGTCACGTATAATCATTGTAATTTGAGTTCTATGCTAGTTGTACGACCGACGCCGACGTTCGTGTTCCGACCGAAGCACCTCGTACCTACGCCGGCGTCGTCGTCGTCGCGTCGCGTCGGTCGGAATCGGAAAGCGCCCTTGCCACATGAGTAAATATCCAAGTTAGATATTTTACTCATGTGCCCACCTACCACACACCTAGTTCGAAATGATAGTAGACATAGACAATATTGTAGCAAGCTCATATTCATACCCCTAGGGTATATAACAGCAGGAATTTACTGATTCTTGAGGCCTGGTGTTGCCTTGATCTTATCACGAGCGACAATAGGCTCACCACCTGCTACCTAGTTTACGTGGAACTAAACATAATTAAAGGATATCCTAGGTAAGTATCTCAAAGAAGGTATTTTACTAAAAATATGAAGGTAGGTATATACCTACTTACAGGATATTCTATTATTGAATCCTTTGCATTTGTATTTGTTTCAGTCGTGAAATTTTAGTCATTTTGATGAAAAATAATAATAAATGTAGGTAAATACCTACGTATTTAATACACTAAAAAAATCTAAATAACTAATCTAATTTATTTGCAACACTAAATCTATCCACACAATATTTTTTTTGATATTATTAAATTTGCAATTATTGAATTACGTAAATAATTTTTAAAAAAACCGCATACGTCCGTCCGTCAGAAGGGCTTGCGCCGCTCTGCCGTTCTGCCTCCCGTCGCCCGCGCAGAGCCCCTGCGACGCTGATTCAGCCAAATTATCAATAACTATTGAAACATTATCCTAATAAATGAAATAAACCTACAGAGTTGACATTTGGTTTATTCCGGTTGATTCAATATAACTTTTATATTTATAACTATAGTAATTACAAAGTAATATTTCAAAATAAGTGAAATCACGTTGTTTTAATATCGTTGGTATAAGTTATATAATCAATTATTGTAAATAATTCTTCTACTATTCTAAAGTTCATGAATCAAAGTATATTGTTGGCAAAAAAAAAAAGAATAAATAGCATTAGAATCTACTCAATTATCGAGATGAAAGTAGCGGATTTCGTCGAAATTTCGTCGGAACCACCTTAAGGCTCAAATTGTAGCTGAGTAAATTGTCCAGTAGGAATTTTCTCAAATTTTTAATATCATTGTACGTTTTCAAAATATCGAGAGCTTAAGGTGGTTCCGACGAAATTTCGACGAAATCCGCTACTTTCATCTCGATAATTGAGTAGATTCTAATGCTATTTATTCTTTTTTTTTTTGCCAACAATATACTTTGATTCATGAACTTTAGAATAGTAGAAGAATTATTTACAATAATTGATTATATAACTTATACCAACGATATTAAAACAACGTGATTTCACTTATTTTGAAATATTACTTTGTAATTACTATAGTTATAAATATAAAAGTTATATTGAATCAACCGGAATAAACCAAATGTCAACTCTGTAGGTTTATTTCATTTATTAGGATAATGTTTCAATAGTTATTGATAATTTGGCTGAATCAGCGTCGCAGGGGCTCTGCGCGGGCGACGGGAGGCAGAACGGCAGAGCGGCGCAAGCCCTTCTGACGGACGGACGTATGCGGTTTTTTTAAAAATTATTTACGTAATTCAATAATTGCAAATTTAATAATATCAAAAAAAATATTGTGTGGATAGATTTAGTGTTGCAAATAAATTAGATTAGTTATTTAGATTTTTTTAGTGTATTAAATACGTAGGTATTTACCTACATTTATTATTATTTTTCATCAAAATGACTAAAATTTCACGACTGAAACAAATACAAATGCAAAGGATTCAATAATAGAATATCCTGTAAGTAGGTATATACCTACCTTCATATTTTTAGTAAAATACCTTCTTTGAGATACTTACCTAGGATATCCTTTAATTATGTTTAGTTCCACGTAAACTAGGTAGCAGGTGGTGAGCCTATTGTCGCTCGTGATAAGATCAAGGCAACACCAGGCCTCAAGAATCAGTAAATTCCTGCTGTTATATACCCTAGGGGTATGAATATGAGCTTGCTACAATATTGTCTATGTCTACTATCATTTCGAACTAGGTGTGTGGTAGGTGGGCACATGAGTAAAATATCTAACTTGGATATTTACTCATGTGGCAAGGGCGCTTTCCGATTCCGACCGACGCGACGCGACGACGACGACGCCGGCGTAGGTACGAGGTGCTTCGGTCGGAACACGAACGTCGGCGTCGGTCGTACAACTAGCATAGAACTCAAATTACAATGATTATACGTGACATGCGTCGGTTTGCGATCTAGTTAGGTACCTACACAAAACAACCATACACGCTGCTGTTAGCTACCTAACTATCTACGTTATCTTGCACGAGCATAAATACCTATACATTCTATATATACATACGGTGTGTACTTGAATATTCTATCGGTAAGTAATACCGATAAAATATTCAAGTATTTACCTCGTTAGATTTTTTTTCATGAGCTGATAAAATCAGTGATAAGATACTAGGCTAAAGTAAATACCTACCCTTCTACTTTCAATGCATCTTATTTTGATTTATTTATTTGATTGCAAGAAAGGAAGAAAAAAGGCTTTACAAAACGTCTTAGTCTCTAACCAAACTAAAATATTTGAAGACTGTGAAATTATCACAATTAGGTAAATTAAAAATCCTACTCTCTGTTCCTTTATTATCGTACTATATGAATTTTTAATCCTAAAATTAAATAATATATTGTTGAGTGCCTACTGGACATAACAAAACTAATACCGTATTTTTCGAGTAATAGGTGTATGTAGAAAGTAATAGACCCGGCACGGTGGCACAGTATAAAGAATTCTACTCTTTTTTTGTACAGTCTTTACCTAACTAGGTAAAGGCAAAAGAATTATGGTTTAGCACTCTATGTATGTATGTATGTATGTATCTTTATTATATTATATTATAAGTGTATGTACTGTAAAACTACCCCGTGACGTCGTCCGCATGGATCCGTTACTTAGCGATAATATTACATTAGTTCTACTTTACCGATTTTGCATTATATTATACATTTACAATACTACAATATGTACGTACATACAAATATATGTATGTACACATATATTTGTATGTACATATTGAAGTAATCTATACTTATAATGAATCTCTAGCGAGGTAATTTTCACGGTACATCCAAATCACTCAAACAGTGGGTACAATGCGTCTACTTTGGCAATTGTTCGTGTTACTTATTTTGCTAAGGGTACATGATATTGTGTACCTTACGTACGGGCACTTACTAGAAGATAATCAACATTTATTTATTTATTGAAAAAGTATTTACAATATCATTACAGATAAAAACCCAATACGATATCATAAAAAATACGATATCCAATACTATACATTTTTGTGCAACATCCTTGAATTTTGATAG
The DNA here is from genome assembly GCA_963082885.1 of Parascotia fuliginaria. Classification (NCBI taxonomy): domain Eukaryota; kingdom Metazoa; phylum Arthropoda; class Insecta; order Lepidoptera; family Erebidae; genus Parascotia; species Parascotia fuliginaria. Next base: position 10,042,910 of record OY720184.1, read on the forward strand.
GGTACATTGAAAATATCAATTTCTATAGAAATAATGATATACACATAGGAATGATGACGCTTTGTTTAAAGCATGTGTAACTGAAAATCCTTATCAGCTCCGTCATTTGAATTCAGTTTTGCTGGTGAATGGTGCTGTTTCAAATTCAGTGCAGTGGCGGCCATACAGAGTAAAGATACTGTGGGAGAAAAAGGAAATAAAGAGGACCGAGGAGGTAACTATGCCTTCGGACCACTGACTTTCAGACAAAACTTACACTTTACGTCGTTATGTACATCTCCAGCCAAACCGCTTCACCTCCATTACCAACTTTAGGTCATCGGCAAACAAGAGAGTCAAAAAGTACGAAAAGTCAGGGAGAAGTCAAGGGGAGTCAAGGGAAAGCCAGGGAGAAGCGAGGGAGAAGTGAAGAGAAAGTGAGGGGAATGTGAGAGGAAAGTGAGAGGAAAGTGAGAGGAAAGTGAGGAAAGTGACGGGGAAGTTAGGGGAAGTGAGGGAGAAGTGATGTGGAAGTGCGGGAGAAGTGAGGGGGAAGTTAGGGGAAGTTAGAAGTGAGGGGAAGTGAGTGGAAGTGAGGGGAAGTGAGTGGAAGTGAGGGGAAGTGAGTGGAAGTGAGGGGAAAGTGAGGGGGAAGTGAGGAGGAAGTGAGGAGTGAGGGAAAAGTGAGGAGTAAATGAGGAGGAAGTGAGAGGAAAGTGAAGGGGAAGTAAGGGAGATGGGAGAGGAATGGAGGGGGAAGGGGGGACAAGGCAGGAGCTCTCGAATGCAGGGAAAGGGATAAGAAGGGAGAAGAAAATGAGGGGAACGAAGGAGAAGAAATGGGGAAGTGTTAGAGAAGAGAGGAGAAAGCGAGGAGGCAAGGTAGAGAGAAGTGGAGGAAAGAGCAAGAGATGCTTGAGGAGAGGCAAGGGATGCTGAAGGAGGTGAAGAGGAGAAGAGGGAGGTGAGGAGAGAAGCGGAAACTGTGGAGAGTGGAGAAAAAGGGCGATAGGGAATGAGGGGAAGGGAAAAGTTATTGTAGTGAATATTTGCCTTTGTGTATTGTATTTTTTTTTTACGAGGGATATCTTTAGGTAGGTGAAAGAGGGTTTGTATGAATGGGAGATTAAAAATACTATGGAAAACAGTATTTAAACAATATAAAAATGTCTATTGGAAAAATCAATATTCACGCGAGCGAAGCCGCGGGCAAAAGCTATCTATATACATAAAAGCAAAAGGTCACTCACTCACTCATCACGAAATCTCAGAAACAACAAGTGCTAGGAATCTCAAACTTTGCATGATCGTTCCTATTAGGATATAGGTGCTCACTTAGACGGGATTTTGCAAAATCCATCCTCTATGGGTGTATAAAGGGGTGACAAAGTTTGTATGAAACTTCTATAGTTTTTATAGTAGGATTACCAAATTACTAGAAAATACTCTTTTTTTAATATTCAGAAACTACCCTTATTAAGTGAGCAAATAAGAGTCGAAGTTTGTGTGAAAGTGGTTCATCAGTTTTAGCGGTAGCGGGTTTAAATGAGATTCGCCATAGAGATGGATAATACTGATATTTATTACTGATACAATGTACGGTTGCCGTAAAATCTGGCACCCATCTGAATTTTCACGCGAACGAAGTCGCGGGCAACAGCTAGTCTATAATATGTATGTATTTACAAAAAAAAAAGTATATAAGTAGTATATCAGTTGTTTAGTACCCATAACACAAGCAAATATAATTGCTTAATTTGGGGCTAAGATGGCTCTTTGTGAATGTGGTAGAATATTATTATTATATTATAGTTATAAGGTGCATTTTATGCTTTTTGTTTAATTATCTCAATTTTGGCATATGTGTGGATTGGTTCCTTTTTGCATAAGTAGGTCCAATTGTTTTTTTATGCTTATTAGTTTAAAGTGTAAGTTAAACTTACTTGTGATTTTTATTATTAGTATCTACATTTGTTTTTATTATAAAGTGGTTTGTAAGTCAATTTAAATTTTATAAAAACCATGTTTTAAATTTATAATAATTGATGCGATACCTATAATCTTGTTTTAAGGGAAGTTTTGTGTTAGTTGTAAGTTTAAAAAATGAGTGTATTTTAATAACTTTTAACTTCAGTTTGATCGATAATGATCTAATACTTTATAATTCTGTTGCGTTAAAATGCCGTTAAACTATAAGGTTTTAAGTTTAACCGCGTTTAAGCGTAACAATGAATCAAGTTTTGTACTCTTATTTAAACACAATTATAGACTACCAGACTTAAAAGCAGTGAACGGACGTTAACCACGTTTAACATGAGGTAGTTCCACAAGTATTAATGATAAGCTAAATTGACATTATGTGCTATACCGACATTTTAGTTACAATTAAGTTCTTTTGTTTTTTAGGTTTTTAACAAACAATATTTTTTATGAAATAGAGACACTAAAATGCCGTTACGCTAAGCGTAGTGGCATTTTAGGCGCTGATCTATTAGATTTTTGTAACACCAATGGTATACTAAAACGCAAAAAAACGTTTTATTATAAAATTTAATTATATTTACAAACTGACAGGAGAATAAATTGAAAGTATTTCATTTGATCTATATCTTGGTACCTTTAAATCTCAAATAATTGTTGTCATTTGTAAGTGACAACGGTTTCAATTTTTGCCGCGTTTTTTGAGTGTTTACTCAAAACTCGACTTTGGCAGTTAACGGCATTTTAGTTATACCACGGTAGAGCTGGATTTTGAGTTTATTGGTTTAACCCACAGTAGTTATTTTTATTTCTACTACATATTTAACAAACGTCATGATTCTAAACACTCATCTTTGCTTTCGCTACTATATAAATAATAAATATATAAATAATATATACTAAAAAATATACATACTTACTAAACGAAATAATAAAAGATACTAAAAAAATAATTCATTATTTTCGCGTCTATCAGATTTTAGCTCTGCGGTTTCAGACAAGTAAGGTCATTGTCTTATAGTTGTGCTACTGCTACTTGACGCTAGAGGGCGGACTCGCACGCAATGTTTTTTTCGGGTGAGGCGCGGGGTGGTGAGGAAGCGAAACGCTCAAGGTCATATGTGACGGAACGCCCTTAAATCGAAAATTGGGCAGAAATTTTTTTTTTCACTATTTTGGCCATAATGTTTTTCGTTTTTGACTTTCTCGAATTATTCATTTTACACCTTACAGTTCTCGTAAATACTCGTCTTTTGAATCTTTTTTAATATTGTATCTTTACAACTCGCCAAAATATAAGTGGATCGCATTTTTTCGTAAAATCGGAGCCTACATTGAAGCGAACGAAAAGACATTTTCAAAGTCAAAACTATTTGGCGCTGATCACAAGTAATATGGCTACGGTTGCAGAAGAAGTAAACAACTTTTTAACCATTGAAAAAGCCCATAAATTACTTGCTTATTTACATAATTAGTTTGAAGACTTTTATAAATATTATATTACTTAAATAAGTAAAACACCAAAGACAAACAAACAACTCATAAAACTCTCATAACAAAATTATCTCGAATGAGAATCAAACCTAAAGTAGGTACTAGAGGTAACGGTAGCGATGAGGTACCTTACCTTTACTGGGCATTTCGCGGCAATTTATATTTCTAAACATATTGTTAAGTTTTACTTCGCCGTCGCCATCTATATTTAGCTTCAAAGCTTTCCAATTTGCTCCCTCAAAGTAATATTTCCAACAAGAAGATATTAATACAAATTTTACCAACTTTCAAGTAACATATTACTAAGAAAAGCCTTCAGGAATACCAACTTGAACAAAGTTTAAATGACTTTGCACACATGTGTGGTCTACAATAACTGCATCCTTATTGCAGACACTCGGCTAATGGGGAAAATTAGACTTGTATAATGCTTATGTTTGTATACGCTAATCGCAAAAACAAATTTTATAAATTGTCTTACTAAAATTACTATATTCTGCTTGATAGTAAGTTAATGAGGTCCAGAAGTGGCAGATACTAAAAGTCAATGCGCCAAAATGCTCGCATGGAGGTTTTATCACGCCCTGCTTTAAGGGCGTTCCGTCACATATGACCTTGAGCGTTTCGCTTCCTCACCACCCCGCGCCTCACCCGAAAAAAACATTGCGTGCGAGTCCGCCCTCTAGCGTCAAGTAGCAGTAGCACAACTATAAGACAATGACCTTACTTGTCCGAAACCGCAGAGCTAAAATCTGATAGACGCGAAAATAATGAATTATTTTTTTAGTATCTTTTATTATTTCGTTTAGTAAGTATGTATATTTTTTAGTATATTTATTATTTATATAGTAGCGAAAGCAAAGATGAGTGTTTAGAATCATGACGTTTGTTAAATATGTAGTAGAAATAAAAATAACTACTGTGGGTTAAACCAATAAACTCAAAATCCAGCTCTACCGTGGTATAACTAAAATGCCGTTAACTGCCAAAGTCGAGTTTTGAGTAAACACTCAAAAAACGCGGTAAAAATTGAAACCGTTGTCACTTACAAATGACAACAATTATTTGAGATTTAAAGGTACCAAGCCAAGATATAGATCAAATGAAATACTTTCAATTTATTCTCCTGTCAGTTTGTAAATATAATTAAATTTTATAATAAAACGTTTTTTTGCGTTTTAGTATACCATTGGTGTTACAAAAATCTAATAGATCAGCGGCTAAAATGCCACTACGCTTAGCGTAACGGCATTTTAGTGTCTCTATTTCATAAAAAATATTGTTTGTTAAAAACCTAAAAAACAAAAGAACTTAATTGTAACTAAAATGTCGGTATAGCACATAATGTCAATTTAGCTTATCATTAATACTTGTGGAACTACCTCATGTTAAACGTGGTTAACGTCCGTTCACTGCTTTTAAGTCTGGTAGTCTATAAATGTGTTTAAATAAGAGTACAAAACTTGATTCATTGTTACGCTTAAACGCGGTTAAACTTAAAACCTTATAGTTTAACGGCATTTTAACGCAACAGAATTATAAAGTATTAGATCATTATCGATCAAACTGAAGTTAAAAGTTATTAAAATACACTCATTTTTTAAACTTACAACTAACACAAAACTTTCCTTAAAACAAGATTATAGGTATCGCATCAATTATTATAAATTTAAAACATGGTTTTTATAAAATTTAAATTGACTTACAAACCACTTTATAATAAAAACAAATGTAGATACTAATAATAAAAATCACAAGTAAGTTTAACTTACACTTTAAACTAATAAGCATAAAAAAACAATTGGACCTACTTATGCAAAAAGGAACCAATCCACACATATGCCAAAATTGAGATAATTAAACAAAAAGCATAAAATGCACCTTATAACTATAATATAATAATAATATTCTACCACATTCACACAGAGCCATCTTAGCCCCAAATTAAGCAATTATATTTGCTTGTGTTATGGGTACTAAACAACTGATATACTACTTATATACTTTTTTTTTTGTAAATACATACATATTATAGACTAGCTGTTGCCCGCGACTTCGTTCGCGTGAAAATTCAGATGGGTGCCAGATTTTACGGCAACCGTACATTGTATCAGTAATAAATATCAGTATTATCCATCTCTATGGCGAATCTCATTTAAACCCGCTACCGCTAAAACTGATGAACCACTTTCACACAAACTTCGACTCTTATTTGCTCACTTAATAAGGGTAGTTTCTGAATATTAAAAAAAGAGTATTTTCTAGTAATTTGGTAATCCTACTATAAAAACTATAGAAGTTTCATACAAACTTTGTCACCCCTTTATACACCCATAGAGGATGGATTTTGCAAAATCCCGTCTAAGTGAGCACCTATATCCTAATAGGAACGATCATGCAAAGTCTGAGATTCCTAGCACTTGTTGTTTCTGAGATTTCGTGATGAGTGAGTGAGTGACCTTTTGCTTTTATGTATATAGATAGCTTTTGCCCGCGGCTTCGCTCGCGTGAATATTGATTTTTCCAATAGACATTTTTATATTGTTTAAATACTGTTTTCCATAGTATTTTTAATCTCCCATTCATACAAACCCTCTTTCACCTACCTAAAGATATCCCTCGTAAAAAAAAAATACAATACACAAAGGCAAATATTCACTACAATAACTTTTCCCTTCCCCTCATTCCCTATCGCCCTTTTTCTCCACTCTCCACAGTTTCCGCTTTTCTCCTCACCTCCCTCTTCTCCTCTTCACCTCCTTCAGCATCCCTTGCCTCTCCTCGAGCATCTCTTGCCCTTTCCTCCACTTCTCTCTACCTTGCCTCCTCGCTTTCTCCTCTCTTCTCTAGCACTTCCCCATTTCTTCTCCTTCGTTCCCCTCATTTTCTTCTCCCTTCTTATCACTTCTTATCCCTTTCCCTGCATTCGAGAGCTCCTGCCTTGTCCCTTCCCCCTCCCTTCCTATCCCATCTCCCTTACTTCCCCTTCACTTTCCTCTCACTTCCTCCTCATTTACTCCTCACTTTTCCCTCACTCCTCACTTCCTCCTCACTTCCTCCTCACTTTCCCCTCACTTCCACTCACTTCCCCTCACTTCCACTCACTTCCCCTCACTTCTAACTTCCCCTAACTTCCCCCTCACTTCTCCCGCACTTCCACCTCACTTCTCCCTCACTTCCCCTAACTTTCCCGTCACTTTCCTCACTTTCCTCTCACTTTCCTCTCACTTTCTTCTCACATTCCCCTCACTTTCTCTTCACTTCTCCCTTGCTTCTCCCTGGCTTTCCCTTGACTCCTCTTGACTTCTCCCTGACTTTTCGTACTTTTGTAGCAATATGCAAATTGAGGCAGCCTGTAAAGCACGCATTTTACTTTTTATTTTTTCTTTGCAACATAGAAAGCTGTAAGTATTTAATTACCTATAGAGTTAAGTGTATTGCCTGTGTCACTTTGCATGCTACTTGAAACTGTAACTTACAAAAATTGTAATAACCTGGCGATTAAAATGAGTGGCTTGAGTTTCTTGCGTTCTTCTCATGGCTCTACTTTGTCAGCGAACTGGTTGTAGGTTAATTTGCTGACATTTTGTAAACTTTGACGTTCATAAGTGTTAATTTAATTAACCTATATGAATTAACATATTTTCATTTTCCTTATTTATTTTCGGTTCAACTGGATATCACAAATATAACTTCAGTAAATCGTTCTGTATATTGTATAGCTAGCAAAAATTTTACGGAAGTAGATCTTTTAGAATAAGCGGGACGGTTTGGCTGGAGATGTACATAACGACGTAAAGTGTAAGTTTTGTCTGAAAGTCAGTGGTCCGAAGGCATAGTTACCTCCTCGGTCCTCTTTATTTCCTTTTTCTCCCACAGTATCTTTACTCTGTATGGCCACCACTGCACTGAATTTGAAACAGCACCATTCACCAGCAAAACTGAATTCAAATGACGGAGCTGATAAGGGTTTTCAGTTACACATGCTTTAAACAAAGCGTCATCATTCCTATGTGTATATCATTATTTCTATAGAAATTGATATTTTTCAATGTACCCTATCAAAATTCAAGGATGTTGCACAAAAATGTATAGTATTGGATATCGTATTTTTTATGATATCGTATTGGGTTTTTATCTGTAATGATATTGTAAATACTTTTTCAATAAATAAATAAATGTTGATTATCTTCTAGTAAGTGCCCGTACGTAAGGTACACAATATCATGTACCCTTAGCAAAATAAGTAACACGAACAATTGCCAAAGTAGACGCATTGTACCCACTGTTTGAGTGATTTGGATGTACCGTGAAAATTACCTCGCTAGAGATTCATTATAAGTATAGATTACTTCAATATGTACATACAAATATATGTGTACATACATATATTTGTATGTACGTACATATTCTAGTATTGTAAATGTATAATATAATGCAAAATCGGTAAAGTAGAACTAATGTAATATTATCGCTAAGTAACGGATCCATGCGGACGACGTCACGGGGTAGTTTTACAGTACATACACTTATAATATAATATAATAAAGATACATACATACATACATACATACATAGAGTGCTAAACCATAATTCTTTTGCCTTTACCTAGTTAGGTAAAGACTGTACAAAAAAGAGTAGAATTCTTTATACTGTGCCACCGTGCCGGGTCTATTACTTTCTACATACACCTATTACTCGAAAAATACGGTATTAGTTTTGTTATGTCCAGTAGGCACTCAACAATATATTATTTAATTTTAGGATTAAAAATTCATATAGTACGATAATAAAGGAACAGAGAGTAGGATTTTTAATTTACCTAATTGTGATAATTTCACAGTCTTCAAATATTTTAGTTTGGTTAGAGACTAAGACGTTTTGTAAAGCCTTTTTTCTTCCTTTCTTGCAATCAAATAAATAAATCAAAATAAGATGCATTGAAAGTAGAAGGGTAGGTATTTACTTTAGCCTAGTATCTTATCAGTGATAAGTTATCACTGATTTTATCAGCTCATGAAAAAAAATCTAACGAGGTAAATACTTGAATATTTTATCGGTATTACTTACCGATAGAATATTCAAGTACACACCGTATGTATATATAGAATGTATAGGTATTTATGCTCGTGCAAGATAACTTAGATAGTTAGGTAGCTAACAGCAGCGTGTATGGTTGTTTTGTGTAGGTATCTAACTAGGTCGCAAACCGACGCATGTCACGTATAATCATTGTAATTTGAGTTCTATGCTAGTTGTACGACCGACGCCGACGTTCGTGTTCCGACCGAAGCACCTCGTACCTACGCCGGCGTCGCCGTCGTCGCGTCGCGTCGGTCGGAATCGGAAAGCGCCCTTGCCACATGAGTAAATATCCAAGTTAGATATTTTACTCATGTGCCCACCTACCACACACCTAGTTCGAAATGATAGTAGACATAGACAATATTGTAGCAAGCTCATATTCATACCCCTAGGGTATATAACAGCAGGAATTTACTGATTCTTGAGGCCTGGTGTTGCCTTGATCTTATCACGAGCGACAATAGGCTCACCACCACCTGCTACCTAGTTTACGTGGAACTAAACATAATTAAAGGATATCCTAGGTAAGTCTCAAAGAAGGTATTTTACTAAAAATATGAAGGTAGGTATATACCTACTTACAGGATATTCTATTATTGAATCCTTTGCATTTGTATTTGTTTCAGTCGTGAAATTTTAGTCATTTTGATGAAAAATAATAATAAATGTAGGTAAATACCTACGTATTTAATACACTAAAAGAATCTAAATAACTAATCTAATTTATTTGCAACACTAAATCTATCCACACAATATTTTTTTTGATATTATTTATTTGCAATTATTGAATTACGTAAATAATTTTTAAAAAAACCGCATACGTCCGTCCGTCAGAAGGGCTTGCGCCGCTCTGCCGTTCTGCCTCCCGTCGCCCGCGCAGAGCCCCTGCGACGCTGATTCAGCCAAATTATCAATAACTATTGAAACATTATCCTAATAAATGAAATAAACCTACAGAGTTGACATTTGGTTTATTCCGGTTGATTCAATATAACTTTTATATTTATAACTATAGTAATTACAAAGTAATATTTCGAAATAAGTGAAATCACGTTGTTTTAATATCGTTGGTATAAGTTATATAATCAATTATTGTAAATAATTCTTCTACTATTCTAAAGTTCATGAATCAAAGTATATTGTTGGCAAAAAAAAAATTTGTAATGAAACACATGCGCCGGTAGAGTTCCAGGTTTTACTTATGTATCTAAGCGTGAAGAAGAGAACCATTTGTTTTGAGACTTAATAGATTCCTATAACTGCGAATTATAATTATAACTTCGATTTGGAAAAAACTATAATCAATCTAATGCTATGCACAAATCGGGCAGCGGAAGCTATCATAAAAATATTATTTTTATTTTTATTTACATAAAAAAAGTTATGGAGTACTTACCTAAACATTTTTATACGGCCACCATACAAGGCCGCAGTGCCGAGTAAGAATTGACCCTTTCCCTTTCAATCTATATGTGATGTCTAAAGATAATAGAAAATACCTACATCGATTCTTATAGATAATATACTAGCTGCGATTTGCGGCTCCACCCGAGCGTAAAATATGTTTAACTCCAGACCAGAAACAGACCGACTTTCGGGATAAAAGCCTACGTCCGTCTCCGGCACCGAATCTATCTACATACCAATATTCATCGAAATCAGTTCAGCCGTTTAGGCGCTGTGGTAACAAACACAAACAAACACACACAAACTTTCACATTTATAATATTAGTGTCCCCGGAATATGCCACGCTTGGGGCAACTTAGTTGACGAAACGTTAATAAGTAGTAGTAACTTACACCGCTGCCTACACCTTCCTAAAAACAGGATAAAGCTTAAATCTATATGTAGCTACAAAATTTATTTTGTATTTTTAATACCACACACTGAAACCTAAAGTATTTTCACTACCACAGTTCTTAAATAATATCACGTAGGTACCTAATATCATCGTAACTGGCTTTAATATTAGATACGAAGTGAATTTCCATATAATTCAAATGTAGTGCATGTAACAGTATCAAAATCCGTCCATATTTCATGGTGTGTGTCTGCACCAGGCATCGGCAAGCCTGCAACTAGGTCGCGCGGACAATGACCTGCCCGCACCCGACGATGCACAAAGTATATTTTAATTTACCATTTTAATACTATCTCTTGCTTTTCCTGAAAGCCTGGTATCTCGAGCTTTATTTAAAAAATTATGCGGCTTTAGGAATATTGTGTTTCACTATATAATAATGTAACATCCCACTGTTTTTTATAAGCCTGGTACTTTGAGGAAGTTACTAAATTAAGCCAATATGTAGTTATAAGTAAGTATAATATATAAGTATAAATGAATTTAACTGCAGTGCATACATAGAAATACTGCTTCTAATAATAGCTTTGCATTATGTACTCGGCCTTAAGAGTAGACTAAATATAAACCTTATCTGAAGGCAAGATTTTGTGTAATCACTACGAATGGCAAGCGAATTGATGACTGCAGTAAGATAATGTTTATACGCAGGTAACGCGTTACCTGGTATTCCATTAGTCGCCTCTGACGATAGAAAGACATGACTCTTACATGTGGTGATTCATCATAATTTGAAGCTTCTGATTACACCATTATACCTTGGTGGCTATTAAATGGACTTATACTCGTACTACCTTAAATAATAATAGTGTCAGCCTGTTACTAGCCCTCTGCAAACCAAGGGCCTCTCATACAGAGAAGGCATAAACAATCACCATGCTTGCTTCTGGCAGATTGGCAGATTCAGATTTTTTTTTATCTACGACCTTACTCTCTGTTTTGCAACACAATTGTATTGATTCTCCTTTTTCTACCGATCTCTTTCTCAGACGATTACATTAAGACTTCACTGAGTTACATAGCTGTTATTATATTAAGCTGTATCAATATTGATCGCAATATGATTTCGATTCGTCATTACATTTGCATTCGAGGGCAGATGTACAATCAAATTCAGTTCCACTTTGAACAACTTGGTGCGTACTGCACGCACACAGCCATATTTGATTTGTTTAGAACCTTTATATATTACATTTCGTGTAAAATGTTCGTCATTTTATTATACATGCCGAGTGAAAAAAAGTCTCAGCCTTTGATTTGCCATGATTATTACAAGAATAAGAGAGTAGAAACTATGTATAACTAGCTGCACCTTGTGACTTCGCCCGCGCGGGAAAGGGTATTTTTTTAATTAATTTAACTCGGTAATCAGATCGATTTACGGAAAAAATTATCGTGTGAGACGGCACCGAATGTATACATACCAAATTTCATTGAAATCGGATCTGCCGTTTTAGCGCTGAGTGGTAACAAACTTCTACAATCAATATAAAATTAACTAACAAATTAACAAAAGCTTTTAAATTATGTTCATTTCTTCAAAACTATTCTGAGAGATTATAATGAAAACTTTGAGCTCAATTTATTAATATTTTCAATACAACATACATATTGTAGATAATATTATATTAATATCAGTATAGCTAAAACCGGGAATTAGCGCATCAGTAGCCATCATCCGATAACTATTTGTGACCCCTTTCTATCGATATCATTTGAAACAGATTAGTTTCAGACGCTTATTGATTCCTTTATTCCGCCCTGTGCCACTGGATTTGCCACTGGGGTCATTCCGTTGCAGCTGCCAATCTAATAATAACCCGCACAAATATTTTATTCCAGATAACTCCAGCAGACTAGCTGTTGTAAATATTTTATGTTGCTAAATCTATGTATCTTATAATAATGTGTGCTAACAACTACCGCTAAATTTCAGCACACATTATGTGCATCCAAAGGTTGCCTGGTAGAAATCACTCTTAGCGATAAGGCCTCCCGTTGTACTATATTCTGCACATTATGATAATCATGTAATTGTTGTTTTGGTACAGCAAAAATGTGTCTCTATAGAAGCTGTTTGTGAGATTGAAAACAGTGTATAATTTGGCATAATTTAAAATTCTAAAGAAGATTATCTCTTTGACGAAAGTATATCAATAGGTACTTACACTAAATGCGGTCTGTTTGTTTTCTGTGATTAAGGTATTAAGTAATGAAGAAATAATTCTGTAAACAAAATTCAAATCGTACGTTAAATATCTACAAATTACACAACATTTAATCACAATTAAATAATACAAAGCATGTCAATTTACAATGGCATACTTAATATTATGTCTGACGATATAACAAAATAGATTCTCTCCATGAATGCATAGGCACCCCTGGGAAGGGGGTGAAGGTTCCGCAGCGACCTGGTTTCGGCCCAGATGCGTTGCTAGGCAACGGGCACGCGCCCCACCCGATCGCTTTATAATCGTATCATACAAACTATGTTCAATTAGTCCTTTGGCACGACCTAAAAGTTATTAATAAATAATGTTCTGATTTTGTAAAGATTCTTTACTTATGTGCACTTATCTAGTTAGGTATTGGCGTTTAGAAGGTCAATATACTCATGAAATTAATACACGAATTCTCAATTATAATGTGGCGTATTTGTTCGATTCGTATGAAACCGATTTTAACCGCGATTTTAGCTAATAGCGTAATTAAAGTTATTAGTAATAATGATTAATTAAATACTTAAAACAGTCACAAAAAAGTTATAAAAGTTAGGTACTCACCTACTTACCATATTTCCTATTTATTTTATTTTTGAATGGAGTTGAAAAATACTCACAATATTTTGAAATAAATAATAAAAGTAAAATTTAAAATTCAAACATTTCTTACTATGTATAAGTATTTATTTTTTGAACGTTTTTAATAATTAACGAGAAACAAACTTTGGTAAGAGTGTGTGTGAGCAGAAGTAGACAACAATAATTAAAAAATATTTAAAAAATTAATTAATTACATTTTAATATCAATTCAAAACATTTCTTACTATGTATAAGTATTTATTTTTTGAACGTTTTTAATAATTAACCAGAAACAAACATTGGTAAGAGTGTGTGTGAGCAGAAGTAGACAACAATAATTAAAAAATATTTAAAAAATTAATTAATTACATTTTAATATCAATTCAAACAACAGAGTTTCTATTACACTGTCTATACAAAATACACCTACTATTTTATGTGTCTATCATTAAAGAATACCTATAAGTAATAAAACCTTGTAGGTACTCGTAAACATAAGATTATTCATATTTGAAGTAAGCCGACCCAAGAGGTCGAAAAAGGACGAAGCTGCTGAATCCTGAACTTTGCTAATAAAATGTTCCAACTACCCGCAACAGAACATATGCCGTATATTTTATTTGATTCCGTTTACTAACGACCAGAACTGATGTTACTACCAACAAAATACAATATTTGGGAATGGGTTTCGTTCTTGTGATACTACTTTTATATTTTGTATCAATGCTTACATACAATTGTTGTGCTGAAGTGCCGTATTTGATCCCGCATCGAGTAAAATGTCACAGTATTATATTTCTGGCACATAGTCTTTCATCATTTCAATTCTTGGCTTTTCTCTACGCATGTGTAATATGCATAGTAAAACCGTATCAAAATCCGTAGCGTGGTTTAAAGAGTTAGCGTAGAAACCAACAGGACTGTGCGAGTTGTTTTTACGTTAACGCGATCAAAACGTTTACTGCGTTTGGCTCTCTGATTGGTTAAGAGTTTTGAGCAGACCAATTAGAGCACCGAACGTCATAAACGTGTCGACAGCGTTAAACAAACTCGCACTACAAAACAAAACAATAACTTTGCTTTATTCTATTTAGAGATATTACACCTCATAAAACAGTTTTTATATGAGTTACATTATCGCCAATCTGTTAGAAGCTAGATATTGCAGCACAGAAAAATTGTAAGGATATATATTTTTCATAAAGATTTCGCTCTATAGAATACGACGTGTTTCACTCACATGGTTTGGCTTTACATTACACAATTAAAAAACACATGTAAATCCTTGTAAAAAATCTTACAAATCAAAGCTACAACGATCAACACGAGAGTGGCAATGCATCGTTACTTTTAGAACACAGACAAACATAAGACAATAAAAAGATTTTATATTTGTTTATACCTACTTACGAATTTCAATTAAAAATTAAAATATCATATACATAACAAAATAACAAAATCCTATACAAAAAACTCAATACAATGCATTTTCAAAAAAGATAAAAAGGCATTACTTTAAAATTCCAAGAACTTTTAAACAATCCATTTGTAGAAAAAAAATTAAACGTCTGCATTCGATAGCGATTTATACAATAGCAATACGAAATTGCCAGTGCAAAAAAATACGCGAGGGGTAGGAAAAAGTCTTTGTTTTAAGAAAGAAGTTCAATTTAATAGTACATGGAAGGAAACACAGTCACGTCGGCAGCAGCCGGGATTTATGGCTCTAAGAGCTGATAGGTGTTTGGGACGGACTGTATAATTCAGGGTTGATACATTATTGCTATAAAATTTTAAATAAAGCTACGTTACTTTTGTTAAGTTAAACTCCTGTGTGATTGTAGGTTTGCGCCCCTCATTGGACAAAACGACTGTGATTCATAAAATATGTGTTTCGAGTCTGCTGTTTTTGCCTCCATGTTTTATTTATATTTAACCAAAACTCGAAGCATTTATTTCATTTTGATCATAAAGTATGATGCTTATGAAAATTCAAAATTACATGAAGTCAGCTAATTAACCTACAGCCAGTTCACTGACGAGGTAGAGCTGTGAGAAGAACTGGCAAGAAACTCACGCCACTCTTTTCAGTTCTCTTTAGTTAACACTAGGCCACAAATAGGCTATAATTTAAATGAATAAGTGTCATAGTGTTATGTAGAAGAATTACATACAAAATAAGTACCTACTCTACATGTTCCATCTTAATTTTCTATAACAGAAATCAAATTTCTTACTAGTCTAGTCAAGTCTCAAACTACGAGCGGTTTAGTAACATATATCATCATAATCATCATCATCATCATATCAGCCAAAAGACGTCTACTGCTGGACGTAGACCTCCCCCCAATTTTCGCTACCATGGCCGTCGTTCGCCGCCCTTATCCATCAGTTGCCCGCCATCCTTATATGGTCGTCGGTCCACCTTATGAAGGGTCTGCCCACGCTGCGTCTTCCGGTTCATAGTCGCCACTCCCGAACCTTTCTGCCCCAATGGCCGTCAGTTCTGAGGTCTATGTCTCTTGCTCATTGCCACTTTAGTGAAGCAACTCTGCGAGCCACGACAGTTACCTTGGTTCGCCTGCGGATTTCTTCGTTTCTCAAACGATCGCGATCAGGGAGACGCCTACAGATAGTAACACACAAAGTACCTACACGCAGAGTTGGAATTTGTATGAGTTATAAAAACTTACGAGTAGGTATGTCCCGTTTCCCACATCGAAGAAAACTTTGCATCTTTTGAAGAGTGCACGCTCTCTCACTGCGCTACCAAACAAGCCATTTCATTTAATTTTTGCCATAAAATCGAGTAAATTTAATCTACAACGGCATCCCTATCCCGGGCAAGGGCCGGGTCAGCAGGTCGCGCTCAACTCGACGAGATGAACACAATTACGCACCGCTTTTGTTTTTAATACCTACTAATGTAGTTAACACCGGCCGTTCATGAGATCAGAATGTCAAAGTAAAAATGTTAAATTGAATATTGGGCAATTTAGGACTTTACCGAATATACCTACAGATTCATTTTTAACTTTTTATAATGTTGAAACTAATAAATTCTTCTATCCGATGATAACACTATTCGTTCTTAAGTTTAGTAGTCGTACTATTAATAAGTACATCTTGTATGAAATATGAACAGCGCCTCTAGTATTTACTAAAAGAACTAAATTTTCTGATAAAAAATTGTTGTCACCGCTACATATAAACCGACGACGCACGTTAACTTATGTTAAAGCTAAGGAATGTATTATCAAAAAATAAAATGCAGGTCCCAAGTTCTTTTAGAACTACGAAACACGAACGAAAGATAATTAAAGTGGTAGCCTCACCATTGACTGTCGTCGCCTACTTTTGGTTCTTTTCACACCCGTTACCAAATGACTAAATACTAGTGAATACCTTGTGTGATGCACCAATGAATTTTGTATGAATATGATGGGGATGTACTTTCTGTTCAATATTTATATGTCTGTTGTCTCCTCAATGACTTACAGCGTCTTCTATACCAATGAAGATGTCTTGCTTAAAATAAAATACAAAGTAAAAATAAATAAAGCAAAAAAATAATACGCTGTAGCAGCTACGACGTAGCCTCTACTTAATTGTGTAGAATTTGCTACATATTACCATATAGTATGTTTGTAGATAGACACTAATAAGCTAGAGTGACTTAAATTGACTTGAACACTATTGTAAGGTGATTTGATTATTATAAACGTACTCATACCAAGTTTGTAATTATCTGGTGACTAAAAAGAGTGGCCATATGGCAGTACTTCTCATTGCCCGGTCAGTGAATTAGCTGTAGATAAAGTAGGGGACATTTTCTATACAGACAAGTAGAAACACTTGTCTTTAAAGACATCATGTGTGCTCTAAATAAATAAATGGGTATGCACAACTCCACTCAAAATAAAGGTATAAAAATATATGAGAGCTTGATTAATATGATGACGTATACATACGACAGCCTTGTGCGATTATTTCTATATAAAGATGCATGTGGACAATATTGATGATACTATAAACGTGTGCATATCGATTCCTCGGAATTATAAATAGCATACATTCTTTACTGCCCAGTAGTATCTACCTACTGTGTGTAACTGCTACGGAGAGACCTTGGGTTCGATCCCCGGATCAAGTAGTGATACTATTGAGGTTTTCAGTCGAGAAATTCTCATCATTAGTCTGGGGTGATAATAAGGAAGCAGCTTACTTCATAATGAGAAGGCGATCGCTAAAATTCAGAAAGTGGGTCCTTTATGGGCAATGAAAACTACTACTCACCAGCACGGCTGTCTAGGTAATGATGCCAGAATGAACTGTGCTCTATTCACATACTCCAGTCGGCTGCTCTATTTAGAGTGAAAATCTCTAATGACAAATCTTGCTGTTTCTGTCCATACTAAAATTCTGACATAGACATCCTTTTGCTCCGATGCGGTGTAGCACAAACCGGAATGGCAGAGGTTGGCAGACTGGTATATTAACCATGTAGATAAAAGTGTAAAATTACTCTGCTGCACTGATGTAAGACGACCTTAATGTATTAACAGCATAATGTATCATATTATTTTATGATTCCAGCGCAGTGCAATGGCGGTGCGGTGATGGCGGATGGCGGCGCGGGCGCGGGCTTTGACGCGGGCGTTTGCGCGCTCGGCGAGGCGGAGGCCGGCGCCGAATCAGCGGCGAGGGGCGCGGCGCTTGAACGCGCTTATGTCCATGACGTGTACGAGCAAGCGGGAGATGACGGCGATGACGCGTCGAGAGCGCCTGCGCCTGGCGTGCGGGCGTTTCTGTCAGAGTTGGAGACCGGCAGCCTTGTGTGTGATGTTGGTGAGTGTTTGTGATGAGCAATATGCTGCTTGGTTGAGGGCGGCTTACAACCGACCAAGGCGGCGGAAGTTTAGCAGTGGACGCCTTTTAACTGATGTAATGATGATAATAAATACGAATAGGTACGCTCCTATTTTATTAGTATTGGGACGATTAGCTCCATTATGAAGAGTTTTTACCCACCACATGACAGAAACATTGGAGTCATTTTAGTACGCTAATATAAAAAAAATATATAAAAAGTAACATGCATCTAAAGAAGTCAAAGAATTGGGACCATTTGAGATTGTGTTTTATGCTGCAAGCTGTAGTACGTTCTTGTTTTAAATTCATCTTATAGCCCGTTATTGTCACACTGCTGGGAAGGGTCCTATAGGAAAGGCATAAACATTACCCGCGTTAAGTTACATCTTTAGTAACTGGTCCGAACACGTCGCCCGTAGCGTGATGTTATATAAAACCTATAACCCTTTCTCCTTAACGCTATGAAACGAGAAATCCATATAGTAGTTTCAGAGATAAGCGCGTTCAAACAAACAAACAAACTTTTCCGCTTTATATAATAGTATAGATATAGATAGTTGTGGTATATGTATTTAGTAGTAGTACCTACCTATACCTAATAATCAAAAGCTCATAACTTAAAATAGTATAACATTTGCTGCAAAAGCTTTCAAGAAAACGTAAGGATTTTCTCTCAACCTTTGTCTAAGAACATCTGACTAACCACACTGACTTATAAGTTTATTTAAAACAACATAATTAGCGAGATTTCTCCAAGATAATGTAGGTATTATGTCTTAAAATGTCAGTATGTGGGCGCTTTGTAGCCAATGTTAAAGATGAGATAGCAAAAGAAATTGTGTTGTGTAGGTAGCGACTACAAGAGTAATGTTTTCTTTTCGGTTTATAAAGAGGTTAAACAGATACGTGGAAATCTTAATTATGATGTAGGAAGATATAAATAAAATATGTACATCACAACCTACCTACTATACCTACCTCTTGACACGTGTTTCACTCTTCCGTTGAGCATTTTCTAAAGTTTGTTACTTTTTTAAATTGTTAGAACTTTTGGCATAAAGAAGGTCTTCTGTTTTGAATCTGATTCAACTGATTTCAGGATCTTTTGTTAACATTCGTAATAATATTATTTACACTCAAAATAAAGATTTTTGTTTTAAAAGATTCGTACTTCCAAATACACTTGTCAATCAATTTGTGGGCTAAAGATGTGGTACCTGTCTTATAGAAAAATAGCTTTAAAGTGTAACCTGCTCATTACAACAAGGACTAGTAAATTATCCCTGTTACCGTTAGTTAGTCAAGATGACGTATTACATAAATAAACCAAACCAGTCGCTGACGTCATAGCCTCTATTAATAGAAGTCAATAGGCTATAAGTACTTCGGTAGCTGTCTGTAAGCTTACCCTTACGTAAATTTACTAAATATACGTAATTTAGATGCCTTAAAATCAATATATTTGTTCCTAGAGATAACGCTTTTTTTTAAATAGAAGAGTCTAAGAAGAAATGTCGAAAGCAAACTAATAATATCAAGTAAATAACCGGGTTGGTAAATATTGGGGCTTTAATATTACATAGTCAATATTATGGAAGTACTGGTAAGTAGGTATCTTTCACGTGCCGTTTTTGTAGCCTAAAAGTTTTAGCAAGTACTCGGCGTATTTGCTGAAACTCTTGAGGCTAAAAATTTGCGCCTAATTAACTAATGATTATATAGCTACTTACAGAATACATTACTAACTTGCAGTCTCTCGTTTTCTTAGGCATATGAAGTAATATTTATTATTTTAACTACATTGTTTGTACACAGGTTGCGGTAACGGCAAGTATTTGAGCGTGAACCCATCTGTGTACACAGTGGGCGGTGATCGCTGCACGAGGCTGGCGGGACAGGCCAGACATCACAACAATGAGGTTAGTAGTAACAAACAGTAGCAGCAACATAATATATTCTACTTTACAGCCATACCAAACGTTACCAAATTATCTGAAAAAAATGTAAAGGCGGAAGATGATACCTAACTAAAGTATACAAATAATAATAATAATAATAATAATATAATTTATTTCTCTTCCACAAAGGTGTCTTAATGCTAAAATACATGTAAAAATGGTTAGGTTACTAATCCTTTGTGGGAGACTGGTATCCGTACTAGGAAAACCTGTCACACGGATTACCAGGCCCCCTCCATACAGACTGAGTTGACTTAACTTATTTTAAACAATTGTAAGACCCTTATTATTATAAGAGAACATTAAACTAAATTAAATGAAAAGGGAAACAAAAAAAAACCCGTAAGGATAAAACAAGTAAACAAAAACACAGAATACAGTAAGAACACAATTTCAATCGACACACTTATTTTTAAACATTTAATAGGTTTTCAGAGGCAATATAGTCCAGGCTTAATAGGTATGAGGTAATAGTTTGCTTACACTGCATTCTAGTTAAAGGGTATATGTTTAAGATTGCATTAAGTTTATTGTAAAGGTAATTACTTAGGAAACAGAAGCTACGGTGTGAAAGACTATTACGATATAATTTAGTGTCGCAAACTTTTCTTTTATTACGTTTATCAGTGTTTAATATGGGATTAAAAGTGAGACTGGAATGTTTGCGTAACACTGTGTGTATAATAAAAAGTTGGCGAACTGTAGGAAGCTGACATTTTAAGTATAGTTCAGTGGTAGGGTAGTAGAAGGGTAAGTAATGGGCCACCTTAAGCACTGCTCTTTGCGCTCTTTCTATTTTTAACATTTGAGATTTCGAAGCACCACCCCATGTAGTGATGCAATATGTTAGCAAGGATTGGGCTAATGCGTAATAAACAGATTTTATAATTTTAGTATCTCCTACAGATCTTAGGTTTTTAAATATGAAAATGAGCTTTCTTACTCGTTTGGACAGTTGCTCAATGTGTTCATTAAAGTTCAAGTTTTTATCTATTATGACTCCCAGATATTTAATGGAATCAACTTTTTGTAAATTTGGACATGTACATAAATTTGGTAGGGAATTGGTGCATGAGTGTGCTGTCAGGTGTAGAGAAGAATTGTGAATGGAGTGAGTGTTAGATAGTGTGAATGTTATGTACTTGGTCTTGTCTGTGTTGAGTGTGAGTGCATTAAGATTCAACCAATTAGAAACAATTGAGAAACCAACCTGTGCAAAGTTATAAGTTTCTTCCCAGGTATCACCATAAAAGATTAAGGCTGTATCGTCAGCAAAAGCAACGATATTGCCGTTTGCAAGTTTAAGTGTACAAAGGTCATTGATAAATATTAAAAACAATGTAGGACCTAGATTACTTCCTTGAGGAATACCGATTTTAACCTCGCAGTCATCACTAATCCAATTATCGACAATTACACGTTGAAATCTACCTGTTAAGTATGATTGAAATAATTCGAGCTGTGTACCACGGATACCAATATGTTCCAGCTTTTTCAGCAAGAGTGGAGCAGAAACTGTGTCGAATGCTTTCGCTAAATCAAGAAATATTGTTAGGACTTTTTTATTTTTTTCTAATTTTGTCACAATAGTGTCAGTCAGTCGGTGAACGGCGTCATTAGTAGAGATACTCTTTCGAAATCCAAATTGATTATCTGATAGTATATTTTTTGTTTCTAAGTATTTAGTGAGTTGAATGTTGAAAGCTTTTTCCAGAATTTTTGATAGTACCGGCAAGATTGAAATTGGACGGTAGTTGTTGACACAGTCCCTGCTACCACTCTTGTGAATTGGATGAATGAGTGACTTTTTGAATTCCGTAGGAAAAATCCCCGTCGAGAAAGAAGTGTTACATATGTACATTATAGGCTCTGATAGTATATCCGAGTATCTCTTAATTATACTACTGGGAATATCATGAGAACTTTGCGCACTGCTAATTTTCAAAGAAGATATTATAGTCTTTATCTCTCCTGCATCAAGGGGAAGAAGTACAAAGGAGAATTGATTAGATGATAATTTTGGTGGTTGGTATGTGTTAGGAATTTGGCTTATAATGGATGCCGCTAATTTGTTACCTATGTTGATAAAGAATTTATTAATTTCATTAACTGATTTCAATGGGTTATTATAATTGATGAGACTTGTCGATGGTGTGCTTTGAGTTTCAGTGTATGTTATAGCTTTAATTGTCATCCACAGCTTCCTCGTGTTACCGTTACAATTAGCCAATTCATTTTTGTCATAATTTTGTTTTGCCTTTTTTAATATGTCGTTACAAAAATTACGATAGCGAGTATATGTTATCTTGATAGTCATATCATGGGGATGTTTTTTACATTTCAAATGTAAATTGTCACGGTTTCGCATGCACCTTAATAATCCAGGAGTAACCCATGGCTTTATTAGGCGCTTCCGTCGAGGGACAATCTTATTTATTGAGCAACTATCTACCTTAGCAGATAGAGTCTCAACAAAATATAAGACAGCCTCGTTCACGTTGCCCATAGAATAAATAGCGTCAAATGATAATTCTTTTATTTTATTATCGAGACATTTGTACTGGATAAATTTAATTTTTTTAGAGAGGCGATATGAGGAGCGCACTTTAGATATGCTTAATATTATACTATAATGGTCGGTTAAAGTTGTAGGTGAAACTATACATTTAACGGATAATTTAGACTTAACCATGACATGGTCAAGGCACGTCCTAGTATGTGTGGGGAAGTGGTAGGCTGGTAACATGCCATGCGAAGCCAATAGGTTTAAATAAATCTCTGTTCTTGCATCTGTAGCAGAAGTTGAAATGTCTATATTAATATCGCCGGTAAGGAACACGTTTTTATATGACAAAAGCGACAAAAGCAACATATTAAGAGATTCTAGAAATTTAGAGATATTCCTTTCTCCTGGTGGGCGATAAATAGCCAATATTACAGACTCAGTATTAACATGTAACAATAAACAATTTGCATCTTTCAAATCATGTTCATATATATTATATGGAAGGGAGGATTTATAATATATAATAACACCCTCATTTTGCGACCTATTATTCCTTGTATATGTAAAATGATAATTGAGCAAAGTTGGTATAAAAGTATTTTGTGATATCCAACATTCAGTCAAGATAATCATATCCCAGTCAACATTAGATTGAGCTATAAGTGCTTGCAATCCAGTAATATTACGTTTCACGCTTCGTATATTTTGTATTAAGATATTCAGAGAGCTATTGTTGCTAGTACATATTAATTTAGAGCAATCATCGATCTTACAAGTGTATGAATCCGCCACAGATAAATCATCAAGCTCTTTATGAATAAAAGATTGCGAATTGTTATCGAATTTTATTAATAGGTAATATTGTTACATATTTACGTTCATTTATGAGGTATACTAACTGTAGATTAGAAAACTTGGTCTTATTAGCGTGAATGACAATTAGATGTTTTATATTCATATATGTATAGTTTGTGTTGACTGTAAGCTTAAGTTGGGTAGTAGTTGCATTGATTAAAAGTTGACTCTTAGTGTGAGTGCGGTTTTTAGGATAAAATAAAGTGTGATATTTTATGTAAGTTATATGGGAGATCATGTGTAGGCAAAATATAACTGCTTGTGTGGTAATTATAAAATGGTGTATATCTGAATGAGTATTGATAGTGTAAGTGTGACATTCTATTCCGAAATGTCTATTATTTGCAAAACAAAGAGTAAACAGTAATATGGTTAGAAACATGCAAAAAAAATAATAAAAAATAATAGAATAAAAAGAAGTTATAGATAGTCATTTGGCATTCCTTAGACTCTCAACATCATGTTCAGAGTTAATGCGTATAGGAGATGAATCAATATTTTTCTTGAGATAGATTATACCGTTAGTTGTCCAGCAGAAGGCAAATCCGTGGGTCTTCTGCAGTGTTCTTGCTAAATAGTAAAGTTTATGAGCATAATGAGTTAGAGTTTCGGAAACATATATTGGTTTTATTTGATGATTATTTTGGAGATTAAGATGCGACGTGTTTAATTTTGCATCATTAGATTTAGTCTTATTGAAATTTCTCACACCCCTGATGAATTTCTCCTTAAGTAATATCGTGGTGAAATCAACAATAATTGAGTTTTTATTTTCTTTGGAATTAATCCTGTATATGTCTTTAATTCCAGAGTCATCCATACTAATATCTAAAGTTTTGCTCAGGTTCACTATTGTGTTACAGAGGTCGGTTTTTGATTCTCTTTCGAATTTAGGAATATTGCGAATCTCAATTCCAGACGAGCAAGCCTTCCGCTCTATTGTCTCGAGCTTAAATTCAAGGTCTCGTATCGTCTTTTTGTCAGCCTGTCTCTCTGATTCTAAAATACTAATCTTTTTTAAAAAGTCATCATATTTGTCAGACATCATCGCGACACTGTTCTTTAATTCATCATTTTGTTCCGTAAGTTTGGAGATTGTGCATTGAAGATCAATAAAACGTTTTTCTTGGTCCCGGGAGAAATTTGAGAATAATTCTTTAATCATTGTAGATATATTACTGTCCTGTTCAGAATATTTCCTCTTTTTACGCTCAGTAATATGTGACGCAAGTGAATGAAGATCAGGTGCCGATTCACAATGTTGTATCTGTGAATCCATCGCAGCCGAAGCTTGTAACATATTATCCGCTTGGTTATAAACAAGCGCAGGCGCCGCGGAGGACGACTGCGGGGCAGGTGAGGTGGGAGGTGTGCGCTTGAGCGGCATGCTTGTCAATGTACTAGGACTGTAGGGAATATTCTGCAGTGAGCGCTATTTAACTCTTAAATACTTATTATGTCGTTGTAGTTCAAGGAGGTCAAGTTAAAATGGTTGAGATCGACGATTCCGTTGCTATTCACTTTCCGTCCAGCTAAGCGAGACCCCTCACTAACACAAAGGTGGTTTATTTGCATAGATTAGCGATTGTTTTAACTAACTGTCTCATTCCCGCACGAAGCTTTTGATGTTGGTTGGCTCATTCAATACAACTTATTAGTTGATCGATGACAATGTGTGTATCTATGCTGTGCGTCAGTCTCTGTGTGTGGTGTACTCACAGTTTGGCAGGCGCCGGCGGCAAACTGGAACTCTTTGAGATCTATGTTTTCCTAGTATTTCACTTCAATTTATGAACAGTATTTTTGGCAATAAATAATTATTAGAAATATTTTTTGTGAATAGTGTGGACTCAAAACACGTCTGTACTCAACAGAGGTCCGGAGGGAAGGGAATAGGTACTTACTAATATAAATCTGCAATGAGAATCCAGGGAGGATTATTAGAGGAGGCTTCGGGGCTGAAATGGTCAGACTGCGAACTCTGTCGCAATCCTAATCGGGAGTGTGGCTGCACGCACTGACGTCACCTCACCTGAGGCCCTAGACAAGTGGCATAGGCTTACGACAATGTTGGCGTTAGTTTATGTCAATCTCATATATTTTGTCATCTATTCTATAAATAGAATAGAAATCTATGCCACTTGTCTAGGGCCTCTGGGCACTTAACTTGACGATGACTCTTTGCTGGTAGCAGTGGCCTTCCGCCTGTGCTGCTGGTGTGTGAACCCCATGCATGCACCTGCAGTTCCATGGTGCCGGCCGATGGTCATCGTGCTCTGAGTTTTCGTCGCTGCTCAGGGAGGTTTCCACGACATCACGCTCTCAACGACTTAGTGCGTAGAGCTTTCGTATCGGCCAACGTCCCGTGGATGCTCGAGCCTCCAGGTCCGAACAGATTTGACGGGAAGAGACCGGACGTGCTGACTTGTGTACCTTTTGAAGAATGGCAGCTGCCTAATTTAGGACGCTGCATGTGTCAGCACTGTTGTAGCCAGCCACCTGAGTCGGACAGTCCATTCCCCGTCAGCTGCTGCGGGAGACGCCTCTTTAAAAGAGAGGTTTAAGTATTCGGCATTGGAGCCAATATACCAATTCGTACCCATAGCAGTAGAGACTATAGGCAGTTGGGTCACAGACGCAAAGAATTTTGTTCGCGAATTAGGGCGCATACTCAATGATGTGTGTGGTGACTCCCGCTCCGGGTCGTTCCTGGTGCAAATGTTGGCCTTTGCCTTTCAGCACGGGAACCCGGCAAAACCAGGGATGGGTTATCTGATTGAAATTGTATTGTTTCATTAGATAATTATGAGATGTATTGTATAATAAATTCATTAAAGTTACGATGATTAATTTAAAATATATAAAATCTAGCGGCCCACCCCGGCTTCGCACGGGCGGACATTTTTTAAACATTTTAGGATAAATATTTCTCCGTAAGAACCATCCTCATACTTCAAGGAATATTATAAAAAAAGAATTAGCGAAATCGGTTCAGCAGCTCCCGAGATTTACGCTTAGCAACACATTCAGCGATTCATTCTTATAATAAAGATATATTATAAATGTTTAAGAAAGAGTCAGTTTGTATTTTTTAGAAATTTTTGTTAGACTATGTTATTTACATTACTATGATAAAAAGTTTGGTGTAGCGACAACATTTGGTAAAATACCTAATAATTAAAGAACTTGAAACATGTTCTTTTATTGCTAACTAGCTGACCCGGCGAACTTCGTCCCGCCTAAAAGTCAATCAACATTACTTTATTTTTCTAAAATAAACGTAGCCTAAGTTACTCCTTATTACATCAGCTACCTGCCAATAAAGGTCCCGTCAAAATCGATCCAGTCATTTCAGAGATTAGCCGGAACAAACAGACAGACCGACAGACAAAAATTGTAAAAATGTTATTTTGGTGTATGTACAGTATTTAAATTCATATACATGTAGTAAAAACGGTTATTTCAATATTACAAACAGACACTCCAATTTTATTATATGTATAGATATCTCAGATCAGAATTCGAATTTAAATAGTACTAGTTGCGCCCTGCGGCTTCGTTTGCGCGAAAATTGCTATGTGTTTAATTAGTGTAACTCGGAAATCAGAGCGATTTTCGGGATAAAAAGTAGCGTATGTCCCGAAACTAAATCTATCTACATACCAATTTTCATCGAAATCGGTTTAGCAGTTATCTTAGTATTTCTTTCATAAGAACCTTCTCCTGACAATAACAAACACAACAAAAAAAGAATTAACGAAATTGGTCTAGCCGTTCACGCGTGATGCCATGACCAAGGGAAATAGGGATTCATTTTTATATATAGAGATTATCTACTGAGAGAAAAATATGATTTTTAGATTTTCTAATCATCAGTTTAAGGCGCAGAATTAATTTCGAGTACAAATTCCTTCCATCTGCCTTGTGCCTAGTTCAAAAACCATTAGGTCTGGTTTACTTTTCTATACGCTGTTACTAATTATTACCATTGTTACCTTTTTTTGATAGTATTAAAAATACCTAATAACACCACCACACCATATACCATAGGGGACACGCTTGGTTTATAAATTTGCCAAAGAAACTTCTTTATAAGCATGAAAATGTAAAGGTTAAATATTCTCGCAGCAGGTGGTGGTTTGCGACAACCTCTGCCTACCGTTCCGCGATGAATCCTTTGATGCAGTGCTGTCCATTGCTGTGGTGCACCACTTTGCGACAGTGGAGCGGCGCGCCATGGCCCTACGGGAGCTCGCCAGAGTCACCAGGATAGGAGGCCGGCTGTTACTTACCGTGTGGGCCATGGAACACGAGGGACGGAACTTTCATTCACAAGTGAGTAGCATCATCATCATATCAGCCAGAAGATGTCCATTGCTGGAGATAGGCCTCCCCCAATTTTCGACACCTTGGCCGGTCTTTAGCCGCACTCATCCATCGGTTGCCCGCCACCCTTTTAAGCATAGAATATTCATAGTGAGTAGCATATTCATTTTTTATGTTTTATCATTTTAGTCATCATTTCTTTCTATGCGATATTACGATGATGATGAAAAAAAACAGTAGGCATTGATTAAGATTACTAATTCTGATTTTAGTTGTAGTCAATTATAAAATCGCTCTCAAAATTTGTCCTAATTAAAAATAAGCTGCAAAGTTTGTCGAAATCTTATTGAAATTATTAGTATTTAAAATAACTTATTATTATGTTTACTTTCTTATGCAAATTAGTATAGCTATAAATCATAAAAATTAATGACATCATAATTTAATATTTCAGGACGTATTGATTCCATGGCATCGACCTGCAACACTGTGTCCACCTACACCTGCTCCTAGGTTCCTCTCCGTCGATCACGACCAGTAAGTACTACAACCATTATCACAAATAATAAACAATATGTGAAGAGCAATTTATAACAATTATTTTTCTTCTTGCAGTAATCCTGAACATTGGAAAAGTAGAGACGGTTCACCGGGATCGTCATCCCTCTCATCACCAAACGAAACATGCTATTCATTCGTACGGAGAGCGCTGCAGCGGCTAGCTGGCAGAAGGTCCTTCCTCCCTTCATGGTCGATCGGTGCAAGGGTACCGCAACGACCTTGTATACGCCCTGAACCACCAGCGGCTGACCTTCCGATTGAACTAAGGCGCCTCGACGAAGCATTACCACCTAGATTAATAACACAAGCTTCTGACGCATCAACCATAAAGTCAAGAAGTCTAACAGATATCGCAGATATAGAAAGACGCGCACTTGTCCGGTCACGATCCAGCTTACCGAGTCTTGGTGGCGAGGAAAATGAACCACAACTTCTAGAAACTCCAGGTCTTGAAGTGATCGAACCCCGAAAGAAACCTCGATTGGTGAAACAAAAGAAATCCATTAATGAGGATGACGCTGAGGAGGATCTTGACAAACCGACTGACATGAAAAGTCTGGTGGAAGAAATGCCTAACTTTAAAATCCATACTCACAATAGGTTACAGTCCAAAAAGCCTGGCGTTTTTAAACAAACGTCGCTTAATGAGGAATTGATGTCAGTTGAAAGATTAAGAGAGAAAGAACATTTACGAAAAAACATACAAAAACAAGCATCGCTAAATGAAGAATACCTGTATCGTAGACCGGGTGCTCTAGACTCTATACGTGATTCAATATTTTTAACTTCCGCGACCACTGCCAAGAAGTTCCAATCACTCAAAAACGGCCTCACTAGTAAGTTCAAAACCTCTACAACGAATATAGACAAAGTAACCGTATTCGTGAGAATGCTTCAAGGTTGGAAAAGTCATGGACCTACGCCTGAAGTTCCTACGCCGAGCGACAATAATACTGGCAGTGAGAAAAGCTACCCTGAAAGACGACATTCCAAAGAGGACGGTTCAGATTCATCGAAAGACAGTAGCCTTCAAAGCGATACTAGTGTCGATTCCGAAGATAGTTTCGCGTCTGTGATATATGTTCCAAAAGCTGACGGTTCGGCTGATCCTCTATCGCCTACTCCATTATCTCCTGGACCCACTTCACCAAGGTTAAAGGTATCTTCAGTACCGACATCACCTAGAATGAAAAGCTCGCCAGGCTTGCCGTCGCCAAGGATCAAACAAGCATTCCCTCTAATTCGACCACCGTCTTCTCCAAACGCCGTTACTACGCCAGGGTCTGTAAACAAAATATTAGTAGCGCAATATAGCTTAAAGAACTATTCGACAACTACTTCTGTAACTGCTGGTCCATTAAGACCTCAATCAAAGAGTCAACCTAATTCTCCACCTAAATCAGAATCAGATGACACCATAACTAGACCGGAACCTCTACCAATCATAAATAAAAATATTTCAATTGATGTTTTCGACGAGGTAGATCCAATACCTCCTATCAAGGAAGAAGAAGAGAGTCCTACAACAGCCACAGAAGAATTAATTGCAGAAATAAATAAAGACATAGAAGAAATTCATAAATTAACAGAAGAAACTAATCAATTGAAACCACGCGTCATATTACAAGATGTCAAGCCTTATCCTAAGATTACGTTACAAACAGTAGCTGAATTACCGGAGATTCCTCAGTTCAAACCAAAAGAACCTGTAAAACCATCAATTACCGATACTTTAGATTCAAGATCTGCAGATCGGAAACGCAAAGAAAGAATACGTCAAATCAAAGAAATGTTGAACAAGGGTATACCATCAGTAAATGTGAGTAGAAGACCACCGTTTCCGATCGTGCGAGGCGCTAGGAACACTGAACCGATTGCTAAGAGTAAGCCCACACTCATTTCCTTGGAACTGTTTAACCCAGCTACAGATGATATGGATAGCGACTCCAGTGGCGTATCTTCACCTGACTCAGTAGACAGCGTTATCAGTGTAGTTCCAGAAGAACTGCGTAAAACCGCAATTGAAAAAGGTACGTATGATATTTAAGACTGGCGAAACCTTAACAAAAATACCAAAATCATCATTATGAAAACATAATTTCACTATTTACTAACGTTTTCTTTTTTGTTTTAGATTCAGCAAATTCCTCAACATTAGAACCAAAAAAGGACGAACCAGCTCCTGATAAAATACCTCTAATTTCTTCAGGCCCACAAAGTTTGATAGAGGCTGCGGCTGAAGTTGCACATTCCTTAGATGAAACTTGTGAAAAAGTTATACAAAGTAGTCCTAGGTCGAAACGAAGACATCTTGACAAGTTGGAAAGTGCAGAAGCAATGGCTATAGTACAAGGTACATCTAGTAGCAGTAGTAGTAGCAATTGGAGTCTCAACAAACTGTCACCTGGAGATCTGCGGATATTAGAGGACAGATCGAGATCACATTCACACACTAGTTCCAGTGGAAGTTCTTCGAGTCTGGAGCGCCTTTCACCAGGTAGGAGATCCAAAGACCGTTCACCTAAACTTGGCAGCATTAGTAATTCTACCTGGAGCCTAAATAGATTATCTCCCAATAGACCTGAGGGACGATCACTTGATGAGAACCTAAGCAAAAGTCACAGAAGTCCAACTAGATTGCCTTATGACTCCATTTCAATATCAAGTACAGATTCTGAAAAATCAATATCCAAATCTGAAAGCTTTAACAGAATACAAAACGAACCTCTAATAACTTGCAAGTCAGATATGATACCCACCGAAGAGGAGTGGCCCGAACAGGACCGTCATCAACATTTGACTGAATTTGCAGAAAAACTTAGTGAAAAATTACTTCAGGAGATAGACCAATACTCGAAAAGAATCAATGAAGAAGACTTCGACTTACCAAGTAGTAGCAGTAGTGAAAAGAGTATATCTCTGCGATTAAAACGAGAAGAAGAAGACAGAAATACACAAAAAATATTAGATGAATTATCAGATAGTCTACAACACTTAGAAGACCCATATATTCATAAAATTAGTACTGAAATGCAAGGTCTTAATAAACTCAGTGCTGAACTCCAAGAAAGGCATAAATATATAGCTTCTATGAATGACGTCCAGGAGACAGACATAAGTAAACTATTTCCTAAATGCGTTTCAAAGACGAAGAGTAAGAAAAGGTCGAAAGACGTCGATCCAATCATCAATAAGTATAGAGAACTAAAGAAATCTATGAAAGTTACAAGTGATGAGGACATATACCTTAATAACTGTGCCAACATCCAATACACAGCTAAACCAATTGTTACTGAAACAAAATTACCAGACATAGACGCAAAGAATCCAGACGATGATAGTGCAATCTCATCGAGTAATGGAAACCCTGAAATCACAATCGACTCGGGAGCTTACGATACAAGTCAATCCCTCGAAACTGGATACTCATTAGAATCTGAAATTAGTGTGGATTCTTTATGCACTGACAAAAGATCGTCACTAAAAGTCGGACAGTCCACAGACTCCAGCGATTTGGACAAAATGGAAATCAGTCCCGAATCTGTCACATCTCGTTCTAGCACCAGCACAGCTCCTTTAAAATCTGGTTTCTCTATCGAGTCCAGTGATACGTCGGCCGGTAGTGACTGGAGCCGTCGTGACAAAACTGGAAGCACAGCGTCTCTGGGGTGTGCCAGTCTAGCCTCATTGCCCTCATGTAGCGAATCCTCAAAAGACAGAAAGTTGATAGAAACTCGATCGTCATCAGAGGACACGGCTCCTGTTCCACCGGCGCCAATAGTTCGACCGTTACCACACGCTCCTCTACTACCTTCTCTTAGTGACGGCTCTGATAGTCTGCCATCAGAAGGAGGAGCGGTTACCTACCACAGATACTATCACGTCTTCAAACGAGGAGAACTCGATCAATTAATCGAAAAGTACGTGGAGAGTCTTCACGTAGTATCTTCGTACTACGACCAGGCCAGTTGGTGTGTTATAGCTGAAAAAGTACAAGTGTGGACCATATAATCGACTTATAGTGTACGTCACTTTTTGTCTAATGGCTGATAAGATTTCGTTGCGGGTATATTCAAGGGCTGATGATAATTATAATTAACGGTTCAATAATTATTTAATCTTATGAAATGAACATAAGACGCTAACAAGTGCAGTGTTTTCAAGTGACCTTCATAACAAACTCTTAAGTGAGTGTTGAGGATATTCGTGGAAAACGGATCTTATAAACGGTGTTACCATACGCAAAATTGCCAAAAGCAAAGCTTTTGTTTTTTAATAATGTATTCTAGTCACTCTATAAAATTTACTAGTTGTTACCTCTAATATAATCTTAACCATTTACCCATCGCGGAACGCTGTTTGGCTTTGATAGAGAGACGTACAGACACGACTAGCGAGCTCGTGCTCTACTACTGTATGTAGCACATACATTCGAACAGTGCTTCTCTCGACAGTCATAGTCAAACTAGCTGTCTGCACAGCGGGCATTAGTATTCGATGCGATAATAGATTTCGCATAAAATGAAAACTAAGAGCTTTAAATAGTGAAGATTAAATATAATATATTATATACTTCAGTGGCTCAATATTATATAAGCTATCCATAGCTTATTTACTCTACAGTTCATTATATACCTACAGAAAAATTTTAATGTTATTCTCACATATTTATAGGTACCTATAACGAAGCCATATTCCAAGACCAAAATAATTAGGTGCAAAATAGACAGTGTATAATATTAATAATCGTAAAAGACAATAACGGAACAGTAGGAAACACGTCATGCAAATATTATTTTACCCCACACTTACCTACATTTAGTAAATGCTAATATTTTGGTTTTGGTATATGAGCTAATATAATTTCAATTAAATATAATCTGACGTAAAATGTACCTACTTTGTTTAATAAAGCGATCTCATACGACTTGTATAAAAATCAATGTATGGGTCCACGATACCATCGTTCCGCAGGATTTAAATAATTGTAAAGTTCTTACTAAATACGGACCATTTAGTGAATTTAGAGATTTTAGTCGTGGTAGTGGCATAATGAAAGACCCTCTTGCCTATTTATACATATAATACCTACTTGAGAGTACAAATACATGCATAAATTAATTTATTTAATACTCAATGTACCGATTTAAGTGATTCATTCCTATGGTAATTAATTACATTTGCCGTCAAAGCATTAATTTTCAAAAATAAATTTATATTTCGCTACGTTACATGGAGCTATGGTGGCCATATTGGTGGCCGTTATGGTAACCATTTTGTTGATGTAGGTACATCAGAAGACAAGTGATAATCTGGCATTTGATTTCTAAAAAAACATGATGCGCGTCCACCGAGATAATAGCATACTGTAGCTTTTTCTTAACAATAAAAAGCTCTAAATCTACAGATTGTTAAAGTAAACTTATTGAAGATTTCTATTGAGCTCATACTCCCTCTTGAACAACAGCTATAACTCGTGTAAAAATAAATATAAAAACATACGTTGTTGACCTTTCGTCCTCAACGACAATGTCAACAAGGACAACAACAACAACGACGTGTTTATAACATTTACACATAACAATTTCATGAAACTATCATTAAATAAATACTGGTGGTATTTAGAGATAAAATTGATATTCCATCAACAATTGAGTATTCTATTACCAGGAAAAAGTAGATATATTTAATTTACTCGCGTAAGTAAAAGAAAGAAATATCTATGACTAACCTACATAACATAATGCTGTACTTGCATAATGTTAGTAAACTTTAAATACTTATTAAAGACTTATTTAAAGTAAAAACTTAATCGAAATAAATAGCGAAGTTCTTTTATATACCAAACTTAATTCCTTTAAAGCATAAACATATTATAAGTGAAAATAACGAATTTTAAATTTCATTTTTATGCGTATTAGTTGTTAAGTAAATAGATAAGTTAACAAAATACATTGTGTAAGTAGGTATTCTAAACTCCTTTTTCCTGACATGCGGGTCTGTGTTCGTATACCTCTAAATAAGCACATGCGTTGCTCGCATCCAATATATATTTTTGTCATATAATTTTAAATATTCCTGACTGGAATAAACGGGCACGCATTGCTCTATCTTGCGCATTCAAGAGACACACATGTGAGTGAGACACGCTTATTTGTGAAAATCGATCTGACAGGGAAAGGGCTCTATCACACTATGAAGTTACAATATGCTATCTTATACTTTACATAGGAAAGAAGAAAGAAAGAAAGAAAGATTTATTTTTGTACACCAAACAGAACACACTTAAATTAATAAAAAGGTAAAAAAATAAAAATAATTAATAACTAAAATCAGAAAAATAATGTAAAAATAATGCTCACTGGCAACACTACATCTCCCACCTGACGCGCCCGATTACAAAAAAAAGGATGAGCTTCAAATTATTTAACGCAGACGCTTAAAGGTCCTATAGGCCTGAAAGTTAGTTTCATATTTTGACACACACAGGATGCTCCATCAAGTATGATGAATGATTTCTTAAGGTGTCCGTTTACATTCTGACGTTATAATATTATGATAAACTGCAGATGGGTCATAAAGAGTGGCACAAATTATTCTTAACCAATGAGAGTGTTTAGGAATTTTTTGCCGCCACTTCAACTTTCACATTGGGCCAATCAGAGGTTAACTTTCAAAAAGCGCTTGACAGCTAGAGGTGATTAGTCAATGCTGCCACCTCGTGGGCGCCATTTTAGAAAACCTTCTTAGCAATATTCTTTTGTCCTTATGCACGTGAATTATCCATTTTGTAAATTAAACATTTAAATTGCCGAAATGAACACTGAAAACTGCTGATAGAGAATGCCTTTGGCATTAAGTCCGCCATTGTACATTAAGTGCAATAAGTTTCAAAAAAATATTTATTTTGATAGGGCTGACCAAATGGAAGACCTTTTATCAAAGTGGCACTAACTGGTGGCGAAAATTTGCCTAAACACCCTCATTAAATGTATGTATTGTAAACGTAGCATGACAATTTGCAATATTCAAACTTATGATGAGAATCACAAGACTTGCTAAACAGTTGTATATTGTATGTAGGTATATGAACCTATCGGTTTTCCTCTGTAATACTTACTGAAAACAATAATCAATTAATAAACTGAAATAACCATCACTTTTATATATTTATTATATTAAAGTGCGCTTTTCTGTACAAAATGAGTCATAATAATTATATTTAAAAACAATAGGAAAATTCTTCCTTATTTAAAATAAATTAATTAAAAAAAACGCATTTATTTAAAAAGGCGAAGACATGCCGAATTACAGCCAAGTAACCACAAAGTTTCTTATGTGTACTAAACGAAACATTCTTTAAAACTAATGATGGCAACATTGCTTACAAGGTAGGTAACTTAGAGATGGGAAGTATTCGGTATTGTATTGTAAATAAATCGCTATAAGTATATAAAAGCTATTAGAAATTAATTATGTTATCAAAAATCAGTGAGATTAAAATTAATATTATATAGTTATACTTAGTAAGTATAAAAAAATGAATACAGCTGAGTATTTAATATTTTCAAATAAAATGAATCTCAAACGAATTTTTTAAAGGGAAATATTAAATGTACAGAATTCTCGCATTGTCAATAGGTATTATTATGCGAATAGTTTAATATTACAGAACCGTAGCGGTTAGAAGATGATATACCTATATATAAATGCACAACCGTTACTATATATAATAATATAATATCTAAACTAAATAAGTCTTCATTCTAAACTTGTGTCCGTCGGCATTGTCAATGGCGTACAATTATGTGACCGGGCAACATAAACAAAAACGACTGAAGAACTACATTTCTTGTATTTGAGTAACTATTAATATCCTTAATTTTTTCACTTTGTCCTTAGGAATTACGACTGCTGTATCTCTGGCTCACATCGTTTGTACACTTTTTTATATTGGTATTCGTAATACACTACTTTGAACGCCATCAAAGTCAAAGCATACAAAGTTTGGGTCTCCTTAATCTACGTGAAATAAACGTGATGTGGGTGATAATGCTGTATTGTCAATAATAATTAATTTGACAACAACAACGATACACATAAAATTTCCTCCTTCACATTTGCTAAAAATAGGATGTGAAAAGTACCGGTTTACCAAATTTTGCCCGTGTAGAAAACATTTAAAAAATATGACCTCGAATATACAATCATTTTTCTATTATATTATGTAAATTAAATAATTTCTTGCATTAAGTCTGTCCATTGGACTTTAAATTGATTTTATTGGAAGTTGTGAAGATTTTTGAAGCATATCACTGCTCTTTAAGTATATAAGATATGTATATGTTTTCCCTATTTTTGTATATTAAATTGCTTTAATATTATTTGGTAAATGAAGTCACAATATCGGAGCATCTATATTAGTTAATGCACGTAGTAGAAATATAATAGATAATATGTAGGGTGTTTATTCTCCATGTGACCAAAACTGACACCGAATAATATATATTTATTATTTACGAGAACAATACCAAATAGGTTGCAATTACTCCCGCACCCGCCGTTATACTTCGGTGGTGCCATCTAAGCATAGATTTTGTATAAATTAATAATTAATTTAAAACTGAAAATAATTCTGCATTGTTATATAGAGATAATTATACGTGTTGAATGTACTTATTTCATTGAATGCAGAGTTCTAATATATTGTGTACATACAGTATATTCATATAAAATGTATTTCATATTGGCTTAATCTGTGATATATAATAGAAAATTGGCACAATCCCGCGTTTATTTAAAATTTATTTACAAACGATTATAACGTACACATAAATATTAAGAAAATATAGAAATTTGCTGTTTATAATTATTGAATTTTCACTTTATCATTGAATGTGATATTAATTTTATGACCGCTTGATATTGAGTAAAAATATATATTATGTCCTTAATTGTGAACAGGGGTAATTAGAAAAAGACCTTACTATTTATGCGTTTTTAAATAGTATTCGGCCATCGCAATTGTTAGTTAACTGTAGTCATAACAGAACCCTATTCAAATGCTGCTTATTTCTTCGCCTAATTGTCAAAGACAATAACAAATTCTTTAATTCTGTTATTTTAAAATTTTATAAGTGACTTCTTGCACATTTTGCGACTTGCACATTATGCTATGGGACGTTTCTAATCACTCCTATTTACAATTAATCTAGTCTAAATTTAATTTCTCTTTAGCAAAATAGAAAGGTATATACAAAATAAAATGAAACAACGCATATGTTAGTAAATATTGAAATTATATGGATAGCACATGTGGTTTATGGATTTTTTTCTATCATAACCTTGCTACATCTATGCTGCACTCGTAAAATATTAACAATAGTATAATGCTCATGCTGATTCCTTCATATCAATCACGTACTGAGTATAGTTGACACAATGAAATAAACGACTAACTTACGGTAATTGGGGTATGCAAGTTCAAGTACGCAAGTTACTAAACGAAAAACAGTGAGGTCACACATAGCTTATCTTGCATCTCATCTTACATATTAAGTAATCTTTGAGTATTTTTTTAATATTGCATTGTAATATTAACACCACACAATACATATAGTATCTGTTCGAATGCCATCATGGCTTTAATCTATTTTAAAGTCAGGCCAGAATAACATAAAAAATAAAATAAAGAGCTATAAAGTTCGACTTAACATGAAATTTTTTGTCCAATAACCAATAAACAGCGTTATATTTTTGTATATTTTTTACGTTAAAATGCAAGATAAAAGGATGCAAGTTAAAAAACGCAAGTGACTTGCATTGTCTTTTTAGCTGAGTAAAAACAGTATAAACTAAACTTGAAACGCTTTTCTGTGGACAGTTCTGGCCTCACCAAAGCTGGAAGAGATTTTATTATAATCCGTAATTTACCTTTTGTAAGGGCTCACAGAAGATAAATTTTACGTTGTATAGTAAACATTAGTGAGTAAATAGTTCGTTTATTTTATTGCTTCAACTGAATGTATAAATAGCTAGCCAATAAGTCCCAGTTTTAATACAAGTTACTGATACTGTTCACCCACTCTTAGGAATACGAACAGAGTTGTAATATTTAATGTAATGAGAAATACAGTAATAAATTGTAAGCTTATGTCGTACTGTACCTATACATTGTACTAGGTGACAACCTTCACAATAAAATGAAGACTTCAACA
Organism: Parascotia fuliginaria; assembly: GCA_963082885.1. NCBI lineage: Eukaryota > Metazoa > Arthropoda > Insecta > Lepidoptera > Erebidae > Parascotia > Parascotia fuliginaria. Next base: position 10,081,409 of record OY720184.1, read on the forward strand.
TGTTACTTGTTTTATTTATATAAAGTTTAATTTGCCGCTTTAGTAAACGAATTATTATTAATAATAATAATAACCATTTATATCAGGCATTTAGAACCCATAAAATTTCAATATATATATAACAAAATAAAAACTATAAATAAACTAATACATATTTTATATAATTTAAAATTAAAAACTACTGTACACAAGAGGTCGGCGTCGTGTTACGCTGTGGGGTGTCAAGTACCCGGCCGCCGAAACGGCGATATAAGACACCCTTCGGCCAGAACTCCTCCTTAAGGAAGATCTCTAACTGTGGAGTTGGAGCCTGCACCTCGAACGATGTAAAATTGTTAAATTGTATGAAAGGTTCTTTTTGCTGCTAACACATTAAAACTACCTGGTGGCTGTCTGACACGCCCCGCTTAAAAGACCTGGGATCAAAATTGGAAGGAAACACATGTAGGTAAGAGCTTGCCGTTTGAGTCGACATAAAATTTGAAAAAGGTTTTTCACAGAAACAACTTTTGATCTGTTAAATTTAATTTATTTGAGTTATAGTACAAATAAATACAAATTTTTTAACTCTACTGCTAAATATGAACAAGTTAGGTATATTATTTTGATGAGACAACCTATTTATAAATGAAGAAATACATCTTGAAGAATTATTACTCTTCAGAAATTACGATAACGTTAATTTTATGATCAAACACGTATATAAATAATATATTTTATGCCAAAAAGCAAACTTGAAATGACTTCACACAAACTTCACTCGTATACGCATGTTATTGATCTCTAACTACATGCGTTTATTTCATTCAATACTTAAAAAGGCAATATAATATTTCTTTTAAATATAAGTGCAGTATTTAAATATCAGTATCTTTATACATATACGGAGAACATAATACTCTACATACTTACTTAAAAAACACTTCATCAAAATGACCTAATATTATTTTACTAACTATTCAAACAACTAACAAACACTTAGTAAAAATGTTTTACTAAATAAATACAGGTTATATTGGGTGAAAGGAAAACGCATGCAAAGGAATACTGAGGATTTCAGTAATGCAGGATCTCAAACTGCGGTCGTGCTTTGGTATTAAGTAATACACACTGACACACAGCTGATGTGCCAAGGCAAATAATAGGTTCTTAATAAAGTAGGCTCTATCACAATTATTAAATATATAAGTTACATAGTAAAATTAAAAAATAACTGTATATTTGCACATTTTCGGTTTTATGTGTTGTCACTGTATAATAATAATTCATTAACTATACTTTTTCATTTTGAGCGTTACCCTTTCAACCAGTATATTATATTACGCGAGAAAATAGGAAAATTACTTTAACTTATATTTTATTTTAATAAGGAACAATTGATTGGCATCTCTTATTAAAACAACCCAAAATAAGTTGAGTAGTAACTAGTGACCTCTTTAGGTAAAGGCTCAATATTATAACAACCTAAAATTTTACACGAGTATCATACACATAGACCTATGCCTAAGACAACAGTGAGATGCGTTAGTAGTTAGTAGTTTAGTTAGGCTAGTTAACCCTTTCATGGACACTACTGTAAACACAATAGATGTTTTATTGTCATCACGGCCATATACGTTTACTGTCCCGGAAAGTTTTAATCGATACAAAACTCTCCATCTGGCCGTCTTTAACGCGATCGCAACAAATAAATTTTTCAATGCTTAATATATGACAAGCTTACTAAGAAAAACAAACATATTTCAGGACCAATTTGTATCAAGTAGATATGTGGCGGCACACGTATGCGATTGATGGATATTTTATATAGTATTCTTGCTATATATTATCCTTCATATAGTGTTTGCACCCGCATGCATGATTTAAGGTTCTATATGCTCGTGTAGAGCATGTAGAATCTTAAATCACGCATGCGGGTACAAACCTACGTAACAGGAAACAGGCCCATAGACTCAAGGTCGGTGTCGATTAAAAAAGATACAAAATACAGATACTTATCTTAAATAAAATATCAAAATTTAAGAGAGCCTGCATAACTTAGATAAATCCGTGTACCTTTTGTATCACGTAGACGACGCACTATAAATGTATGTTAGACGAAGTAAGCGGCTAGTTGCGCCATCTTGTCCTTGGGTTGTTTGTTGCGATGGTTGTTCTTACGTGCGCGCCCGCCGCGACCACGGGACACGGGCGTGCGAGACGCTACTGCGCGATGTTTCTCCACCTAAATATAGCCATTATTAATTTTAATTGTTTTATCATCACCATATCAGACAAAATACGTCCACAGCTGGACATAGGCCTCCCACATTGTTCGCCACCGTGGCCGGTCGTTCGCCGCCCTCATCCATCGGTCCATTTAATTGTTTATGTATGGTCAAATGACGCTATAACAAAATTGTAGCGCCAATTGGAAGATACTTATGTCCAACAGTGGACTGATAAAGGTTGATTGATAAAAGTATGGTCTGTAAGGCATAATTATTGAGTCTACGTTATAAATTAGCCTCTGATAGATATCGCATAAACATTTATTTGTTCTGAATCAAGCTCACAAAAATAAGGTACGCGGAGACGTGGGATGCGTGACATACAAAAGTTGGTTGGATTTCAATCGTAGTGTCCGTAGTGAGTTGTTAGCGAATTTATGAGTTGTGCGCTTCTGTTATGCAGAATCTATAAAATTCGCTGCATACGTGACGGGATAATAGCTCGGACGGGACGTGAACGTGACGGGAACGTGACTGCCTCGTTCACTCGGCTCTGTGAGTATCACGTTCCTATCCCATCCGTACCTCCGTAACATATATTATGCTATTTTTTACAAATTTTGTATGTAACTATATTCCCCGTTCCGTTTAAGTACTGACCAGTGCACTGAAGGTGGGCTCGCAGTACAGACAGGCGGTCATCTCGGTGAGCGCGGCGGGCAGGCGGGTGCGCTCGGCGCGGTACTCCACCGTCACCTGCTGCGCGCCGCACAGCGAGCACGCCGTCTCGCAAACCGACACGCGGGTCGCGTCCTCAAATATGTTTATTATTACATCACACCTGAAACAAATATCACCTTGTATTTTTTTATCTTGTTGTAGATAATCTGTAAGGGTGCACATACCGGTTGCAGGCTAGCTTCCACTTGGGCGCGGAGGGGTCGAGCACGAGCACGCCCGCCTCGCACTCCACGCAGCCCGACACGCCCGTCGAGTTCACGCCGTACGGGCACGTGGGGTGCGTGCAACCGTTGCAACCGAAACCTTTCTTCATATCCCTGTAGAGACAAGTTACGTTGTATGTCACTCAACGTTACTAATAAATAATATATTTAATAATTTTGTACGTAACAAGCAAAATATATTATTAAAAAAATAAAAAGCTCGCCTGCCTAAAACAAACTGAAAATAATGAAACCCATTTTTCTTCTCGTACTGACGCTACATTGAAATATTATGTACCTTATATTACTCCCACAATCAATACGAATCTAATGACACCTCATATATTAAAATCCATCAAGCCATTTAGGCTGTAGAATCTGCCAAAGATAGACATACATACCAACATACATACATACACTCGAAAAACATTACCCTCCTTGACTTCGTCCGTCGGGCACAAACAGATAGTTGTAAATGCGCACAGTGCCGTTCTGCTACACATAATACGTTACCTGAACGGCGGATGGTTGTAGCAGTAAGGACACAGCGGGAAGCTCTTGCCCTTGTTCCCCGAGGACCAGGACAGCAGCTCGAAGTCGTCCAGGGGACACTTGAGCTCGCGGTAGATGCGCACCGTGCCGTTCTGCGGCAGCGCGTACGTGTCGTCGCAGTGCGAGCAGTGCAGCCGAGCTGGCTTAGCCTGACAACCGCCACGGTCGAATATTAATTACATATTTAATTTAAGACAGTAACAAAAACAAAACAAAAAAATCTAAAAGAAAAAACAATAAACAGCCAAAAGAAACTAATAAGTAAAATAAAAAATATAAAATCATGTGAATTAGTTACAGTACATTGCCAAAGTTATAAAAGCTATATTACTAATTATATAGATAAAGAGAGATTTCTCACCTGAATATATCTCATATAACGCCTACATTTGCCGCATCGAGACAATGCCTTCCCGCTGCTTTTCAACGAAGAGAAGTTCACTTCGAACAGTTGATCCATAGCTTCTATAGAGCGTACAAAGTACTGGAACTTTCTACGGAATATTTCCGAAGTATGCGCTAAAACTGCTTGAAAATCGGCTCGACCGACCGCTATGAGATTCAGTTGTTCTTCGACCGCTGAACGCATTGTTGGTAATACTAGTTCAGGGTCGATCTGTAAATGACAATGTAAGAAGTAGGAGATAATGTGCGTATGAGATGAAGTTGGACTAGATAAATAAACATTTACGAGAGATATTTATATAAGAATAGCCATATTATGTTTTCTTTATACAACTCCGGACCAGACGACTTACCTTATTGTAAGTGGTAACCGTAACGCATAGACTTTGCTCTGTTATCTAAGCTTAATAATCCTTAGAAAAGACAACAAAGCCAACCGTGTAGTGAAAAATGGATGACTGAAGGGAAAAGGAAAAGGACCGAGGGGGTAATCGGGGTTTCAGCGCTCTCTCTCACTGAACCAAACGCATTAGTATGCAAACTAATACTTTACTTCGATTTTCAATGAGAGGATAATACCTTCTTGGTTATTCTCTGCTGAAAACAGTAACTATCTACTACCGTTAAAAGATGTAGTAAACGATTAACTGTATATCATCAGACAAAATGGCTGTTTTGCTAAGAGCGTTTACTCATGAGTGGCCACATCGAAATTTAGTGTCATATTTAAATTTTTATCATTTAATCTTAGCTATATTTTAAAAATATATTCTGCTAATATGCTAGAATTAGGTAAAAGCTGTGTAAAAAGTAAGTAACTATAATGCTAACAGTTATTTTACTATGAAAATAACACAAGTTAAGTTTCAAATATATTTATTGCATATAAACAGATTTAAATCGTTATGCGTCCTGCGCTTTCAAAATCAGTCCACGTTTTAAGTCTGTGTGTGTGTGGCGTTAAGTCGTCCACGCACACGACTTGACATCGACAATGTAAACAACGTGCTCCGTTCACTGCTACTAACAAGTGACTACGACGGAAAGAGTGAGCTCACTCTTCCCAACGATGACACGTATTTGTGCGCATTAAGAGGGTTTACTGGCCTGTTGGTCTAGTGGTTAGTGACCCTGACTGCTAAGCCGGAGGTCGTGGGTTCGATTCCCACCCAGGACAAATCTTTGTGTGATGAGCATGATTGTTTGTTCTGTGTCTGGGTGTAATTTATCTATAATATGTATGTATTTACAAAAAAAAAAATGTATATAAGTAGTATATCAGTTGTTTAGTACCCATAACACAAGCAAATATAATTGCTTAATTTGGGGCTAGATGGCGTTGTGTGAATGTGGTAGAATATATATAATATGAATATATATATTTCGTGGTTTTAATTTTTTATAATCGGAGCTATATTTTAAAAATATGTTCTGTTAACATGTTAGAATTAGGTGAAAGCTGTATAAAATGGGGGTCAATCTAATTTGTCTTACCTTCTGATACCCATGCACAAGTACAATGCCCAGATTAGTAGGCACGAGTCGTCGCCCACTGCCCACTGTGACATAGTTTCGTTGACAAATGTTGTTGATATGCACAGGAATGGACGCGTCTGTGCCAATGCCGTGCTTCTCCATTAAAGTGATGACCTGGTGTGAAATACAAGTATATAGGAAACAACGTTTTTCAACACCAAATTTGGTGGTATTACTACAGATTGCTAACTACTACGCTATCGCCAAGAGGGTTGGCTTATCAATAGTAATTGGAGTCAGAGTAAACTAATAGGTATAACAAGTTAAAAAAAAAATACAACATTTGTCTAAAAAATAGTGGCGTGCACTCTATAAAGACAGAAAGGCAATCATAATTTTAGCTTTAGCAACATAATTAAATAATGCCTACCTTGTCAAAAATCACCGTGTACGACATTGCCTTACAGAATGACTAAAATAGCGACTATTTAATTTTAAAATTGAACTAAATGCGAATAAGCACGGTGTTTTACGACTCTAAAACCTATGACGTTATACAGCTAAAATAAAAAAATGTAATAATAACACGAGTTTTCTCATTTATTATGAGACCATTTGGGTACTTACTTCAGACTCAGTGAGATAGTCAGGGGGTGACGTTTGACACTCTACAAGTCTATGGTCGTGCGCCTTCAATATGTCCTCAGCGTTTAATACCGGTACAAACTCGTCTTTGCCAAACGCCTGCGAACGACAAACTTTGTACATTAATAAGTAATTATTATAAACAGAATATAGATATAAAAATTCATTAGCATATTAAAGTTACTATCGAGAAAAAAAAATAAAAAAAACTAATTAAAAAAAAAAATTAAAAAAAATTGATAATAATTTCTTTGTATTGATGAACGGCGAACAGTGTTTTCTATGTACAATAATTATATAGTAAAAATTCTAGATAAAGTTATGAGCTCACGACCTATGACCGTCCTTAAGTACCTACGACCATCTTTATCAATCGACAAACATGCAGACAATTGATGGTTACGAGTGTTTATGATTAAATACTTTCGAGAGCCCGATGTCCAGTGATGGAGGTCTTTCGGATGATAATATTCGATAGTTAACTGGAAGTTTAGAACTTAACTACGGATTTGACCTCTAGTTTATATGGTAAGAGAGCTCTTCTACAGATTTTACCTCCTAATCATTGTATCACCATAAATTTCAATGTCTTAAATTACTTTATATTTTTCCATATGTAAAAAAAACCCTTAACTCCAAAATGGTATAAATATATATAGGCTAGAACATAACTAATAAAGCCTACCTGCCAATGCATAATCTCCGTATACCCAGCATCCACTAACGTATTCCCTGTATAGTAGAAGGTTTCTGAACCGATCTGGAAGGTGACCGTAGTGGAGAGATATTTGCAGTCGCGCGACAGTGTCGCAATAAAGTGTCGAGTCACGTAGTCGTAGATACGCCACTGGTCGCCTTCCAACTCTGACTCGGCTGGAGGAACAATGTTACTTAGTGAAGAACTATGTAATCATTGATAAATTTCGCATACAATACAGACATACACAACTTATACCCGCTTTCGCTAGCATAAGAACTCACAACAAACAATACGATTGGTGCATTTCTGTGCATTCAAATGCTTGACCTTGAAACAGCAAATATCACTCTATGTGGTACGCATTCCGCTCCTACCACTTATTTTTGTGAGCTTGTACAGATTCATTCATTTTGTATAAGGCAAGACAGTTTACATAATAATATAATATACGCACATTTGGGTATATTGTACAAAGCTCTAAGGGTATATTGTACAAGCTTTTCATTTAGCGATAATGCCGCACATTATAGATAACATCTAACTGAATAAATAATGTACCACACACTACATAAGAAAAATTGATGATGAATACTCACAAGCAGGTTTCATGGGAGTGATGGGTGGATGGTCGCCAGCGTCGTGTCCCTTCTTAGGTCTGTTGATACCGTTAGCGATTATAGCTCGCACTTCCGCGCCCCATTTGTTTGAGTTTTGTTGCTGACGAAGCGTACCCCTTTAGAAACACAAAGCTAATAAGATTTTTTACTCAATACCAGAGATGATACCTTGAATTTGTGTGTTTATATGCTATATCATGCACCACGAAAATTTAAAAGAAAACAATACCAGGAGAGAAACTAGTCACTAACTTACGAAAGAAGCATTTTGGTGGATCACTGAAATATTGCCTGGATGCAAATAAAGCGATAAATTAAACCGAATTATTTGGAGAAAAATGTTGCAATAGTTCTGTTTGAGTGCTATTGTTAGTAGTGCTAGTTCAACTGTTGTTGATAAGACTTCTATGTCATTCAATTTATATACGCTCAATACGCTGACAAGGTAAGTACGGCCAATTCCAAAAAAATCTGCAAAATACTCTAATTTCTAGATAAATATCTAAGATAGTACAATTGGGTATGAGTATGACTTTTTAATAATATACTAGAAGGACAGCACAACTCAAACATTATATTACATAATAGATAAGTTAAAATATAAAAGTACTAACATTAGGTCATAATTCTCAGGATAGCTGGTAGTTTCAGTACGAGGGTAAGAGATATAACCTTGCGTGTATAGTCGTTCTGCTATCTGCAACATAATGAATTGAATTAAATACAATTTAGCAATAAGAATGGCGTTTCGTTTCAGGCGAACGGAATCAAACTGTAAGATGGAACTGTTAAACAACATTATATTATTATATAAATTACATTATTATCACCACTTTCACAGTCTCTGAAGCTTCGATAATATTATCGATGGCGCCTTTACCAGGTCATCGATCTATCTTTTGGGAGCCTGTCTCAGGCGCATCATCTGATTTGATCATAGATACTGCATTAACATTTATTCTGAGGAGAGGTCACAAAAACAAGAAGGAGTGGGATGCGAGAAACGTAACAGCTGCATTGGCGACTTTGAGGTTAAGATTTGAATGCAGAGAAATATACAATGCTACATGCATTTGTATATTTCTCTCTCTCATCCATAATGAGCGCTCAAGCTAGTGAATGAGGTAAGCGTGTCTGTTGCCGTGATACAGCATCTATTCCAGCATTATCTGGTTTGATAAATAAAGTTAAATATGTATTACCTGCATAGCATGATGCGGTCCCATACCAAGCCCGGCACTAGCCACTCTCATTAACTCCACAGTATTCAATGCTACCGGACGAGCTTTTACTTTCTCTTTAGCTTGGACGGTTACTACCCTGTAACAGTACATCATTGTGTTGATAACTATTTGTGATGTTTGAAACAAGAACATTTTCTCTTTAGCTTATGAGATGTTAAGCTTGTAAACTTACGTAGCCTCTTTAATCTCTTTAATACCCGCAAGAAACATATTGGCGATATCTTTCTCGAAGCATCGCACCCTCTTCCACTCTAATGGTAGCTCTCTCCCTTCAGATGTGCTGGCGGTCACTCGTAACACCCAGAATGTCTCTGGTTTGAAGGTTTGTATCTCGTCGTGACGTTGCACGCAGAACCCTAGCGTGGGCGTCTGACATGGTCCGTAAGATATCAGTGAAGCGTCTAAGTCACCATATCTGCCTGTAATGGTTTCTTAATTAATATTAGTATTTTTAATATATAGAGATACTATCTGCGCCCCACAGCTTGGCCCGCGCTTAAAATATGTTTGTCTCCCTCGGTATTTAGACCGAGTTTCAGGATAGAAAGTAGCCTATGTCTGTCTTCAAATCTATCTGCATATCATTTTTTATCGAAATTGGTTCAACCGTTAACGCGCTGAGTAGTAAAAAACACACATATACGCACACACTTATACTTTCAAATTTATAATATTATTAGGATATTATAGAGCTTGAGAAATTTTGTATACAGCTGCAATTGATTACAAATTTTAAAATGAAGGAGGAATCCAATGAGGAGATGAGCTCATAAGCTATTACACCTATACTTTTAAAAGTAACAAAAAGTAAAAATACATACCTTGAAAATATTTAGTTTGAAACCTAGTAAAAGCACAACCAATACGTAGATCAAGTTCTTGCCTTGCATCAACACTGCGCGACTCATTCTCATTAGGCCTTACAAGGTTTAACATAGCTGCCTTAATATCTTTCTCTGTGATAGCAGAGAACTTCGCTCTGTATGTAACTAATGGAGAACTAACATCTCCATTCATGTATGGTTGTACACAGCTCATAACCTGAAATTAAACATGAATGTAATAGAAGAAAATTACATAAATATGGGCAAGTCAGGATAGCTGTCTCAGTAGTCTATCACAACTAAAATAAAAAATATGTCTACAACCAATAGTCCATTTTTGTCAAGCATGATGGCTGGCCTGTGCCTTACCTTGTTCTGCCTTCACTCAGCAGTAGGCATATAATAAATAGGAAAATATACAAAGGAACAAGGCTGTAAGTGACAATATCAATTTTAAAAAGAACTTACTTCGAAGCAAATATTTTCTCCTTCTTTATCACAATCAAGCCACAATATAAGAAAGTCACAGCCCCTTGCTTCTTGAGCTAAAAACGCAGGTATTCTCAATCGCGGCATCGCTTCCTTCTTCTCCGTGGGGCAGCTAAACAACTCTACGGGGTCCACTTTGTCCCAATTGTTGTATTTACCGGTAAAGTCTAAACTCATCACGTGACCGCACACCGATGTCATTTTATAATGAACAGGCTCATTTTTAAACGTCCCATTCCATTCGTGCACTGAACAAGCTGAGTTAGAAGCTAAAAAAGAAAGTACAAACAATAAATTCTTTATTTAATACATACCTAACCCATCATAAATTAGTTACCTTTAGTAGATGTACATTTGCCATTACTAAGCAAATTAGCGAGATTTTGCGCTAACGATGGCTTTTCAGCCACCATCAAAGCTGTCTTCATTTTGAAAGATATCCAAGAATGTTCATGAAATATTAAACAAACACGACTCGTAAAACTAAAAACATTAGCTCACCAGACGAACGAATCAATTTGACATTTGACTGCAGCCAGTGACAGTCGACTAGAGATGTGACGTATTTACGCTACCAGGTTTTAAAACCAGGGCTTTGCTTCGGAGTACGGCGCCGGCGCCGGCGCCCTGGTACGAGCAGACAATACTTGCAAGTATAAAAGTATGTGCTATAAGGCGAACGCGCGATAGCATAGCATAGGAAAACGATTCATATTTCAATGTAGATAAAAAACACACTCGTATTTTGTTAATAATAAATACTTTGATCTTCAAAGTATTTTTTTATTTATACGGATTTGCGCCTTACCTTACTGGGAATACAGGTTGAATTCCTATGCAAGTATTTTAGATAAGACGCTCGCGTCCAGCGTGGTAGCGGGTTGCCATACTCGAACCCGACCTTTAGCGGATGGGACGACAAATACTTTCAAGTATTTTAAAACCTGGTTTTTGACCCTAGTATTTTTACGTACTTGTACTTAGAAGCCCTGGTATTGAATTTTGCAAGTATATCTCATATCTACAGTCGACTGGACGCTTTTGATTTTTGAAACTATATTGTACTCTATGTTTGAAACAATAAAATAACACCAACAATAGTCTTCAGTCCGGGATGCCTCAAATTTAAGCTTCATATACCAAGACTGAAACTGCTCTCTACATAATTTGGCATAAATTATGAAACTTACCTTGTTTCAATTTTATGTTGAAATTAATTATTTTAAATAGGTACCTACTTATTTTAAAATTCATTTTTAACACAATAGTAAAATTGCAACATTGACTTGCTATTGACCTTTCACATTGTCAAGCGGTGCGTTCAGAAGCAACTAAATAAAAGTTGTAAACCAACTATAACAATTTTTCATTAAATTAGTGCCCTAATTTTTTACCATTATTATGTGTTCACAAACAGAAGCATAATATGTCTATGTAAAAATTGATAGCAAATGAAAATATTTACTTAAGTTCTGTAGTAATATTCGTTTCGTATCGTTATTTAGATATTTGAACACTACCTTAGTAAACGTCATTCAACAAAATGAAGAGGTGCGCCTGCTTGCTGCTTTGTTAAATTGTTAGAAAACCTTGAACCATGCTAGCAGCGTAAATTGTGCTGAATTGTAAAATAGTATTATACACGGGTTTTTATAAAAACAGTGAACTTTTGCAAACATCAATAAATAAATCGCACAACATAGTAATAAAAATGGTACGGTGTAGTGACATGAGTGGTTTTTTTTTAATTGTTTATTTATGTAACTGCTTGCGTAGAAATTGTGATATGTGAAATGAAAGTCGATGTATTGTTGCAGAGCCATCCTCGTAGTGATAACATACCGTCGGCGCATTTGAGAGTAATGCTGCCGACGACGAACATTGACCATCACAATATGCCACCACCATTTATTGATATAAGTAAGTGATCACAACTTTTTCGCGACATTTTAATTAACATTTTCGCCAAGTGCTTACGTGATGCATAAGTTTCGCTGGTTTCACCATAGTGGGTGTATGAGTCATATTGTTTGAGTCTATCAATATGATTGTCATTGATTGCAGGAGTGTAATTTATTTACTAACGAATCGTTTTATTTAGGTACGGTCATGTTCTTGTTCATGTTTAGATGAAAATTTAACTCAGTCATTTTGCGTAAATTTAATGTTTATAAACATTGTTATACATGTTAGAACATAACAATGATGGATAACATTTAGAGATTAAACTAAATATACATAGAAACTGATAAAGAAATTGCTTGGAAAATGATAAGCTTTCATTTACTTTTCAAACATGAACATACTTACAATATTATTAAAAGCGCTTTTCTAATAAGATATTTCAAAATTTTTTTTTAATAATAATCAAAACATTACTTATTTATCACTATAAACAACTGCATTTATGTTGTAAACATTTATAGATATAATACTTACACTAACAACAATAGTCAAACATATATATTTACTTGCTAGTCAGTAAGTTAACACACTTTAATCACATTGTCTAAGTCACATAAAACATTTTTCTCCTTAGAACTCCAGCTATGTCCATAGCAATTTCATAACACCTATTTCTCATACAATTAAACATATTATATTAATAAATGCAATAGATGCCTATGCCTTTATATTACATATCTACAAGTAGTTTAGATATATGGTGCTTGTAAGTAATAGGAATTCAATTACAACATTGTAAACATATCTTTTAAGAGAGAGTGGTTTGTTTTTTTTATATTTCTTCTCACAACCAGTCTATGGTCATGGCATTAGCTGTAGACAAAACTGACACATCATTATAGTTAATGAAATGATTTTATTTAAATACTAGCGAACATCACGTGGTTTTACCCGCGTGGTTCACGTTTCCATGGGAGTATGAGGATAAAATATAGCCTATATGATCTGGTTATGTTTGTCTAACACACGGAGGAAGGAACATGTCTCCCTTTCGTTCATTCAGCAGCTGCCTGGCGCATGCCTGCATCACTGCGTCTCTGTCTGTCGCATGGAGAAGTGCGTGCAACGCATCTCTATCGCTCACCGCACTTGTCTCAAAACTTCACATCTAAATCACAGCAACTGTGGATGTGACAAACTTTTACTAAGATAACCTTATACTTTTAGAAAGGGAATAAAATAACATTTAATTAAAAAAAAATCAATTCAATAACAGATGAGGGTATAATGCTAATAAAACACTTGCTTGCATGTTTATATGTGGCAACTCCATAGTTATGCAGAGGGGAAAGTAGGCAACCTATATTTACCAGCTTCTTATGTTATGTTCTTTCAGATAATGGTTGATTTTTTTAAATAACAAATTCAAGAAGTTAATAAAATATTAATTTGGATAAATTTACATTAATTAACTGTTTGGCCTGCGAATTAGCTAGGCAAACCCATTTTCAATGTATTAATATTATTATTATTATTATTTAATGATGGACGAGCAGCATGTTTGCTGATATGTCCATATTACTGCACTGGAGTAGAGTTTTATTTTTATTTATCATAAATAAAGCATAAATACTATTGTTGAGCGATTAAAATTTTGAAATTAAATATAGGAGTTTTCAGTCAAAAGTTTGTTTTGTTTCAAGCCACTTATCCAAACGACACTTTAAACTATTTACTGATTTAGCAGACACTACACTTTCTGGGAGCTTGTTCCACATATCTATAACGCGATTGTTCAGAGTGTGATAGGCTACTAGTGTGTGTGAGGATGTGCGATTGATAGTGAGGCTGGGTCCACGACATGAATAGGCTTTTTGCTGTAGTAAATACATATCTCTGATATTGGGCAAATTGTAACTATAACCTAGGATTTTGTATGTCTCAATAAGGTCACCTCTCATTCTCTAATATAATAATTAACTAAAAAAATATATTAATTAACTAACATATAATCTTTGTTATCATCAAATAACAGATGAGGGTATATATTTCTATTACCGGATCTTATACTATTAGTGTTTCAACTGTTCAAAATATGTTGAACTTTTATATATTTTTTTTGCCTATTTTATTTGGATTGTTCTAAATTGATGAAATAAGTTAAGCAAACAATTTTGAGAAGATGCTGCACTGGTTGCCGAGACATAGTTCTTACTAGCTTGGAAACCAGAGGCTTCATAGGTCTTTGTGTAACATTACTGTGTTAAAATAAACGATTTGTTATATTGTATATCCTTTTTTGTAGATCATCTGCAAGATATACCACCTCCACAGGCAGATTTCTCAGCACCACCTCCATATGATGTCGCCGCTAATTCTAAATTACCCACATATGAGGAGGTGCAGCGAGAGAAACAAATGGAAGGGGAGGATCTACCACAGGTATACATTACATTATTAATAATAGATTTCATCAAACTAAGTTTTCTTAAGTTTATATAGTGACTGGCCTGGTGGTCTAGTGCTTAGTGACCCTGACTGCTAAGCCAGAGGTTGTGGGTTCGATTCCCACCCAGGACAAACCTTTGTGTGATAAACATGATTGTTTGTTCTGTGTCTGGATGTAATTTATCTATAATATATATGTATTTACAAAAAAGAAATTATATAAGTAGTATATCAGTTGTTTAGTACCCATAACACAAGCAAATATAATTGCTTAATTTGGGGCTAGATGGTGCTGTGTGAATGTGGTAGAATATTATTATATTATTATTATTATTATATTGCATGCATACTCTGCCCTGCTAAGAAAAACGCTGCAATTAAAAAGAAAAACAAGAGAAGCAAAAACACATCTATGTCATTTAAATCGTGACATGTTTTTCTTGTACTTGTATAATAGAGTCACGCCCTTTTGGTAGTGATTTCCCAGTCGATCTGGCCCATTCATATTTTATGATTGGTTGACTACATTTATCACTTTAGCAGATACTAATGATAAATTATATTTAAAATAAATAGCGTTTTTGTGGTGGTTTTGGTGGTCGTCGCATAATTATAAACGCGTCAAGTGTTGCTACCTCAAATCCATAAAATATTTTACGACACAAACATAATGTGTGCTGATTTTGCTTGGATACAAATATAAATGTGTATTTTTGCCAAACGAACAAATTGGGCTCTGAAACCTCTATGAGTACATCTGAATGTCTCGGTTGTGATTTTGATTCCCACGTGAGACAAACCTTTGTATGAGAACATTTGTTTTAAGTCTGGGTGTACTTTCGGTCAGTTTATTGCATGTTTGTGAAGTTCTCAGTACCCAGACCCCGTTACACTGCTTGTACCCTAGTGCGAAAGTTGTCCTAAAAACGTTATATTTTTCTTAGGTCCAAACGCTACGGATGTTACAGGCATTCTAATGTTTAAGCAAATTAATACAATATCATTTTGGTTCTTACTCGAACACTCAATTTTGTTTACAAGAGGCTTGTTACTAACGTATGTACAAAATGTAACTTTCCTACATACTTACAATACGACGTGTTTTCACCTTTCGCGGTCCACGATATACGTCATCCAATCAATCAGGCAGTCATTGAACTGTTTTTCGCATCTAAATGTACAAAGTATGCCTGAATATAGAGCACTATGTTAATTATTTGGCAATTATCAGACGTGTATGCATGTGGGTCTGATGCTACGGCTAGACTTGAAGGCGAAGATTCGTGTTTGCGTTGTCACGATAAAAGTTCTTGTTCGATCCATGACGAAGTGCTTGGCCACATTTCATTTCGCGGAAAGCATGGAAGAGGCGGTTGCGCTGTATCACATGGCGGCTAATATTATTTACTACATCCTTATGCCACTATACTATATACTAGTATATCATATATCCTAGGCAAAAAGATTAATAGGCGATGGTGTTTGTTCACATTCATAATTTTGTGTGAATTCTAATAGCCTCCCATTACTCTAATCCATGAATAACAAGTTCAATCAAACACGTTCAAACCGCTCAGCGTCTCGTAGTCAACTAAAGCGCGCAAAGTGTAGTCAACTGCACGAACTTTGTCGCGACAAATTCCTTTGATGTGCGGCAATTTACCGACAGCGGAGCGGCGCGAAGAGCATTCGTATTCGCGAAGATGATTCGCGATAGGACCAATTCTTTGGCTAGACGTGTCGCGCGATAGTGTGGCCCCAACATTAGGATGATGACAACCGCCGCGCCGCTAAACCAAGAGCGCTGTAAGCTGTTGGTTTGACACCTCCATCTGTCATTGCCATTATGTAAAATGTAGCAAGAGTTTTCTTTTTTTACGCGACTAAGACGGAAAACAAGTATACAGCCTGATGTTAAGCAAGAAAGCAGTTACCATAGCCTATGGACGCTTGCAACACTAGAAGTGTCACTTGCGCATTGCCGGTCCTGTTCAAACCATTGTACCTACCAAATCTATTGTGTAGGTATATATTTCGTATGCTAAGTATAACTAGTACCTACGTACTATCTGTATTATTATCTATACTCTATACTATAATATAAAGCGAAAGAGTTTGTTTGTTTGTTTCCTTGTTTGAACGCGCTAATCTCTGGAACTACCAGTTGGATTTGAATAATCTTTTTGCGTATGATAGCCCAGTTCTCGAGGAAGTTTATAGGCTACGTAACATCACGCTACTGGCGACAAGAGGAGAGCAGTAAGCAAGGACGTGGATATTTTACAACAACATTTCTGCCACGCGGTATCACCCGCGTCTTTGTTTACCGCTCAGCTCCCGCAAACATACAAAGAAGTAGGTACTTCATGTCTCGTTAACATCATTTAGAGCACAGTCATAAATTCATTACATATCACGTAATAATATAATGTCCCCTTAAATTATACATCATGCAATTTAATACATCTAATTGAATAATAGTACTGTTTCGTAATAGTTCACAATGTTGTTATGTGTACTTAATATGCAGTATAATAGCAGGTATAACAAGGCAAAACATTCGACATTGAACTTGATCTAGAAGATTTCATAATAAATACGTTATCTTAATTACATAATTATTATATAAATAATTTTAATGTGATACGGGGTTTGATTTGGTTAAACCAAGAATTATATTTTAAACAAACTTTAGCAGTTCATAGGTTCAAAGTTGGCTATACAGTATCGACCAAATCCATTTTCGGACAATGTAAACAAACAGTTTTTTCAATATTTTTCTATCAAAAACTCCATAAACGATGACACATGGGTTTATACAAATTCTGTTCACTATATACTTCATTTTGCAACTATTTCTACTAATGATTAATAATCAAATCTAGTTTACTTAATAAAATTACGAATTACTTTTTGCGGTCGAATTAGGACGTCAAAATGATTGACAGTTTTATTTTTTCTCTACTCTATATTGTCTTTGAAAACTAATGTTGTAATTTATCAGAAGAAATAAGTTTAACCAATACATATCATAGGTACATAATATTTTGTCATTTGCCCTCGCAAGTCTGAGTTCATTTGTTTTATTGTAATATAGAATAATAAAATCGTAACATACATACAAATTCCATATAATCAATATTTCACAATTTTTTATCAGGCGGGAAAATATTCAAAAGTATCCCAGTATTCCATTTCAGTCCGTGGTCAAATAGTTGTAATTAGAGGTCAATGCTTAATTTAAATTACATTTATTTATACATTAGGTAAATTGTTTGTCTTATTATCTTATATTTTATAAGTCAACGGTTACAATAAAATACAATACCATATTTAACATAAATACAAGTATTTGGAGTAATAAAAATAACAAATCAAATAGAATTAATCGATTACGCAAATAGAGTATTAGTAAACGTAATATTATTTAAAAATGTTAGAAAAAAAGAATGAGAAATTATTATTTAATTATGTATGATGACATTAATTTTATTTTTATCATCCTTTTCCCATCACTAGTAAATTCATGAAACCATAGACAATGGCAATATGGAAGATTGTTTACATTGTCCGAAATTAGATTTGGAATGGACTGTAGGTATTTATTCTCATAGCCTACTCAAACACCAGCTAACTTCAAGTTAGACTTAAGGGTATTTTTGTTAGATTAGAGTGACAGAAATTACGTGTAAGTTCAAGGTCTCTAAGCTTTAATGATGACTGTCTGTCATTTGATTGCAGTTCCTTTGGATTATTATGAGTGAAGGAATATTATATGCATTTCTTATATCGCGTACCTTCACCTAGGTATCTACGTGGACAATAGAATATCGTTGTTGCCGTTAAGATTGGCGTCATAATTATTAAATACCCGACACAGTTAATATTAGTAAGTATATTTAGTTAACAATCCACCACAGATGCGTCCGGCGGCGTAAACTATCGTAGTACCTATACGTACAAAATAGCCTATGTCCATCAGGCATAAAGAATCTTTCAATTATGTGCAGTAATTCCAGAGAATGTCTTCTACATACATACAAACTTACAAAATTCACACCGTCTTTGTAATATTAATATAGAAGAATAGTCTAGAATTTTCTTTGTGACAGTTCCGCGACGATGATTCAAATATTCTATTGTCCTGATGACACACTTTGTGAAATATCTCCAAAATGTCAGCCATGTAATACAATAATAAACGATTTGTATTATACACTAGCGGCCCGCCCCGGCTTCGCACGGGTGGACATTTTGTTAAACATTTTAGGATAAATAAAGATACTTTTGTATGGGAATATAGAAAAGTTTTTTTTTAGATTTTTTTTAATTTTTTTTTCGTAAGAACCATCCTCGTACTTCAAGGAATATTATAAAAAAAATTAGCGAAATCGGTTCAGCTGATTTCGAGATATGCGCTTAGCAACACATTCAGCGATTCATTTTTATATTATAGATTGACGTAACAGATTGTAGATATTCTATTATTTTTCCATATCACCCAGTCCTGGTTACATGGCCATGTTTATACCAAATCGAGTCTCACAACCTATGACGTAATGCTTAACATTTACGTTACAATGCACCTCTGACGCAAGATCTGCATGTTTTATATATTGTTTTCTGATCATAAATCGATTCATGTTTGCACGATCGTCGTCGGACCTACTGTCATTATCATCTGTTTACCCAAAAGACGTCTGCTGCTGCCATAGATCTCCTTTGCGTCTTCTCATTTATCAGTTCTGAACGGCCATCTTTCTATTTAAGTTTTTGCGAATGGCGATTAGTTGTTTTAAGAGTTGCAGAGGTTAGTTGACATCTCACTTACCAGACTTGTTTGTTTGCTGCCCAGTTTTAAATATGGAATCATTCCGTCTCTCGTCCAGTAAAGAAAAGACGATTTCAACGATTTGTAACCATGTCGTAAATAGTATAAAAGTACCCACGTGTGAAACGGGAGCAAGTCGCTAGTTGATAACAATAATGAATGTAGAATCATTGGTCGCTACTCTGCTATAGCGTTTCGTCACTCGATGTCGACGGAAGTAATAAGATAAGGCATCGGCAATACTGCATTCAAGGACCATTTTTGTGGCAATGTTGCGTATAAAATGGTGTTGATTATTATTTTTTGAAAATCGTGGTTCAACATATTCCGGAACAACCACGCCAGTTTACTACGATGACATTTGAGATAGTGTTCACCACTCCTAGACCGCACTAGCTACTTAGCACTAGTTAGAGTTTAACCCTTTTAGTTCAAAAAACTCAAATTAGTATTTTCAAGTCTCGAATTTTAAGCAAATTTTCAGATTCCTATCTTCACAGATATGTTGTCGTATGTCAGTCAGTTCCAAAACTCTACATGTTTAGGTTGCTACACAAAAAGTCTGTCTGTCTGTTATAGTTTTTTGTGTAACTGAATTAGAGTCGTATATTTTTCCTGTTTACTGTGGTTAAGTAACCGTAGATTGAATGACGTGCACCACTGATTACCTAATGAAAGCTCACATAGAAAGCATGTCAAGATAGTAGGTACTGCCTCTCCATATAAGTACGTAAGTATTTATTAAATACATGCAATCACTGTGTTTACTTTCGTTCTTTTCAAATTTTAAAGCTATTATAGAATAGAAAATGGATGGTTTAGTGAGGGTGTAGTTCCTACTTCATAACAATTATATAGTATATGATCGAATATTGTTAGTTTAATATATATCTGACGATATCGTGGTCATGGCTGAGACCGTGGAGCATCTCGGTGCAATGCTTGATGACCTCTGTAGATTCTCTCGACAAGTGGGCCTAAAAATGAACATGGACAAGACTAAAGTCATGACCAATGTCCATGTTACACCCACTCCTATTACGGTCAAAGGCTCGATGCTCGAATTCGTTAACGAGTAGATATACCTGAGACAAACAGTCCGATTAGGTAAGTCCGATTTAGAGGAAGAGATGACTCGTCGAATCCAACTCGGCTGGGCTTCTCGTCCGCACTACCGCACCGCAGTGTCTCAAGACCACGATCTTTGACCAGTGTGTGTTGCCAGTGATGACGTACGAAGCAGAGACGTGGTCGCTAACTATGGGTCTTCTCAAAAGGCCCAAAGTCGCTCAGGGGGCCATGGAGTGGGCCACGTTAGGCGTCTCCCTGAGCGATCGTTTGAGAAAACGGAAAAATCCGCAGGCGAACCAAGGTAACTGGTAGTATGGTTATATGGCTCGCAAACCTGACGGCTATTGGAGCAGAAAAGGTTCTGGAGTGGCGAACACGAACCGGAAGACGCATCGTGGGCAGACCCCTCACAAGGTGGACCGACGACCTTATAAGGGTGACGGGCAACCGATGGATGAGGGCGGCTAACGACCGGCGACGGTGGTGAAAATTGCGGGAGGCCTATGTCCAGCCCAGCAGTGGACGTCTTTTGGCTGATATGATGATGATTGACTCCACTCTGTCTGATGGTAAGCAGTAAGTGGAATCCCGAAGCGGCGGACACCATTCCAAAAGCCAAACTACTGGTATGGCAAAAACGAATACTTAGTCATCAATCAAATATTCTTCATACAAATAGGGATGTAAGCAGTCCGACATAACTGCCTTATTTTCTCGGACGGTGCTTTTGTAAATGCAAGTCCCTTTAAACAAAAAATTATTAAACTTATATTTTTTGTCGCAGATGCAAGGTCTCCCACAACACCAGCCAACCTTCGCAGCGTTTGTAACAGTGGAGCCGACAGAGGGCACTACGGAGCAGCTCGACCCTGAAGACAGTCTGCTTGGCACCGACATCATGTTCCTAACATCATTCTTTGGTAAGCCACAATTTACTTTAATACTTAGCTCATAATGACATTATGTTTAATTTCAGATGCTCACTAGACGAAGGCAAAGGTTACATTTGGAGGATTTTGATGCCATGCATTGGAATGTTCTTATACTATTCTCTATATAAGTACTTAAGCTAAGTTTGACTGGTAGATAAGAGAATGCATGGGTGCATGAAATTTTATCAATAAAATAAGTAAATGTGTATTCAGAAGCTGTATTCTTATACCACGAAACACATTTCATAGTTTTGTAGAAGGGCTGAACTATTATTGGACTCGATAAGCGACCATCGTACACGCAATTTTTAAAAATATTGGATTTTCTTTGTTGTAGGTAATCTTTTAAGTTGTATACTATACGTATACTGAAAGGAAGAATGATTAAAAGGAGATAAAATAAATCCATAATATAATATGTCTCACTATTAAATCTATTTAACACTAGCTGCGCCCTGCGGCTTTGCCCGCGCGAAAATTGCTATGTAGTTAATTAATGTAACTCGGGAATCAGAGCGATTTTCGGGATAAAAAGTAGCTTATTTCCCGAAACCAAATCTATCTACATACCAATTTTTATCGAAATCGGTTTAGCGGTTTAAATTTAATATGGTGGTTAAGTATTCTTAAACTTTCTAAATCATCGCGCAATTTTCTTAGTTTTTTTTTTTATAAGAACCTTCTCCTGACAATAACATACACAACAAGAAAAGAATTAACAGAATTAATCTAGCCGTTCACGTGTGATGCCATTACCAAGGGAAATAGGGATTTATTTTTATATAATTACTAGCTGCGCAATGCGGCTTCGCACGCGCGGAAATTGCTATGTGTTTAATTAATGTAACTCGGTATCAGAGCGATTTTCGGGATAAAAAGTAGCCTATGTCCCGAAACCAAATCTATCTACATACCAATTTTCACCGTAATCGGTTTAGCGGTTTAAATTTAATATAGTGGTTAAATATCTTAAACTTTCTAAATCACCGCGCAATTTTCTTAGTTTTCTTTCATTAGGACCTTCTCCTGACAATAACAAACACAACAAAAAAAGAATTAACGAAACTGATCTAGCCGTTCACGCGTGATGCCATGACCAAGGGAAATAGTAATTCATTTTTATATTTATAGATATAGATTTAAAAAAATAACGTAGCTACTTCCCTTGTTTGATGTGAAAAAATTAAAGAAGAATCTTTATCTTTTTTAATCTTTGATGGAATTTTGTTATTTGCACTCGTTGCCAAAACACACATCTCAGATTAATAATGCAAGTTTAAGGTAACTTACCGCGGTCAGTAGGTAGATGATGTTTTCTAAAATCCAAGCATCAAGAACAGTCGATCCTGCCCACGCCGGATCTTCGATTAAAACGGATTGCCGATATCAGGTTATCCATAAACTTATTTATTTATTGCACACAAAAAGATACGTAACAAGAAAAAAAAAATTATGTACAAAAAAATTGTACCTGCGCTATCAGTGGCGTGCACTCCGTATAGGCAGAAAGGCACTGCCTACCTTAATAATTGTTTGAAATCACAAGTTTAGCACATAATTAAATATGCCTACCCTGTTAAAAATCTATAATGCCTACCCTGACAAAAATCTCTGTGCACGCCACTGTGCGCTATGCCACTTACGAAATATCGATAGAAACACTACAATTATTAACTATCTGTCTCTGCTTCTAATGTATATACTTATACGTAAGTACTTTTATACATTTTACGACATGATTATAAATTGTTGAAATACTCAGCTATAATATGCATGTACATATTATAAGCACGTATACCTAAACCAAAAGAAATGCTCTAATGATAGTGAAAACCTTAACCAAATCCGTTGCGTTGTTTATACATCACAAAAACAGCGATTTTATATTATTCAGAGATGATATCTAAACAAAACCAGCTATGTACCTTTTATGTAAAATACGTATAATCGTTATTACGCATATTGATCTCTCTAACAACAAAATTCAATAGCCGCAAAAAATTGATAAATCTTAATAACTGATCGACACTTGAATTCGAGTGCTGTTCTAAACGTTTACGTTAATCATTGAATTTAATTAAATTATCTTGTGTATTTACTTTTTGTATAGATAAACTAAAATTTCGCGCGAATTATCAACTTGTATTTCATTCAATACTTGCAGGCATGTGTAACGTTAATCATTCATCAACTCGAAGATATACCTATCTTCACAAATTGACTCATTTTCACAAACATATAATAAGGTTATCTTATCTTATCGTATATCGAATGGCGAAGGTTTGAGGTCTCCCACCACAATACGATTATCGACGTAGTAGTATCTCCTTCACATCCAGAGTCAGGTTCAGCACAGTGATTTTTTCTTAGTAGATTTCGCTTATATTAAAGCATCCTGGCCGTGAAAGCAACTTCACCTTTACACTGTTTAGGTAGTGCTCGTGATTTCCCGTGCTTATTAAGCAATGTATTGGCAGCAGTAGGTGCCTTTAGCAAATAAAGTGTTGGTTCTTTTTACCGAGATGTGCTGAAGATCCAATTAAGCCATTAATTATTATTTATGTAGAAAAGGTGTCGACTTGTAGCGAATGCTACCTATATGTGCTGGAAAATTGGCTACGTCAATCACCTGGCAGGCACACCATCAAATCATCGAAATTATTCAATAGGTTTACTAGTTGACCAGTAACAGTGATTAAATACGCTTGAAGTTATTAGTTAGTTTGCTGTTTTTTACTTTTAGGCTTTGTACTTTATAGCTAACTGTGCGTCTGGTGCTTCTGAACTCCATGGGTGACGATTACCACTTAATATAAGGTAGACTCCTTGCTCGTGGGCCACCATAGGGATGCCTATCCACAAAATCGCAGCGGTACTTGCCGAAGTACATATACTAAAATTGGAACGATACAGAGAAGATTAGCATGGGCAAGGATGACATGCAAAATCGTGAAGCGTTCCACATTTTTTGTATTTTGCCACTCTGTTTAAATAATATTATTTTTGTTAGTTCATTTATGTATATATTTGTAGTTTTGTATTACGGGAGTGACATAGCAAAAATGTGGCTAAAACCTCCAGGAAAAATAAATAGAATTAAAAAAATAATAATAAAAAAATTGCAGCGAAGTCGCTGAGACGAGAAACGGGACATATTAACCACCACTCGAGCGGTGATTGAATGCAATTCTATATCTAAGTTAATATTGCTTCGTTCCTCCACTCTGCAGCCTCGCTCGGCTTTTGTGGACATTAAGCCTAAGAGATAAATAAAATTGAGCTGAGCTCTGAGCTTGAGCTGTCCCATAAAGAGCAGCATGTGAAAAATCTTTTAAAACATACTTAACTGCGTAAAAAAACTTTGAAGTATACAGACAGGGCATGATTTCTTATGAGTATTATGTTATTTTTAGCTTATATTATCATCACTATGTATTTATTTTAATCTTTATTTACATAACAGTGTACCGAGCTAGCACTTACGCGTTATTATCATATCAATGAAATGTCGTTCATTGATTTAGCAACGGTTTATTTTGATTCTTATATCGCTCAACTAAAGACTAGAATTCTTTAACAGCTTGTATTTCCTTAAGTTGTTGAACTTTTAGGGCGGCTATGTCTAGCAGTGAACGTCTTTCGGCTGATATGATGATGATGATGATGTATTCCAATTTTGATTATGACTTAAGCGGAACCAGAAAATATCTCCCAACATATACTGGGACCACCCACCGTGCCAGTGGGTGGCATTTGAGATAGTGTCAACCACTATGATTTCCCTGACTATTTACATTATGTACCAAAAAGATCGTTTCATACATGTATAATTACTAGTGATGTTCCGACTAGTCGGTAAAGCCGACTATCCGGCCAATATTGTAGCCGCCGACTAGTCGACGACTATTTGATTAAGAGCGCTGACTATCCGGCTTCTTATTTTGTATGTATTTTCAATAATATGTATTTTCATTTTAAATGAGCTTTTTGAATTTAATTAATACTAACAGTATCTTCACACAAAAATATCTTACACAAAAACACTTCCCTAATCCAAACAAAATAAAAATCAAGAAATAATCTGAAGTTAACATAAACGAATCCTATTCTGACACGTTCGTAGGCGGCGTTTGCGACTTGCGCGCGATTCAGCAGTAAGCGAAGCCTTACGGAAATCCCCGAAACAGTGATCGGCTCAGCCGACTAGTCGGCTTCTTTACAACCGAAACCGACTAAGCGGCTTGTCGGCTAAAGTCATAATCGCCACATCTCTAATAATTACACCTACTAACTACTGTTTTAATATAATACAACTACGATCGACTTATGAAATATGTTTTGTCCCACAAAAATTAAAATATTCATCATAATTTATTGAAATTAAACTTTATGTGTACCTACTTACTTATAAAGATTAATTTTATCTACTTAGTGTACCTAAAGTACCTGTACTATATCTAATGATATTTTATCATATAACAGTCAAGAATGTTGCCTGTCAACCATAGAAGGCTAAAACAGCACGCTTCAGTCCGAATGCTTACGATGACGGCATCAACTCGATTGAATGTTTGACGGAGAAGTCAATAAGTAAAGAATTGATAAAAGGGGTCATAATCAAATCTTATCTCAGAATAATAAATTACGATGAATTTTGCACATAGGTAACCGATATACGCGAATGAAAACATCTTGAAGAAATCTAAACTATAAGAAAAATATAATACAATAATACAGATAACTATAAATCTAACTGTCCGTTTTTCCACAAAATATATCCATATGTTTGAGAGCCGCTACGTCACAAATACCTACGTTACATAACAATGGGATAGTCCTCGAAAAGTATTAAACGACCAGAATACGGTCAATCGCGCAATAATATCATGTGAACTCGTGTCACGTTCGCACTTACAGCCGCAACATATTTGCATATAATTATGTAGCAAACGTGGCCGAGATTTTTCTGTATTTTTTGTTATTTCAGAAGTATTTTAATATTTGTTTTTAGATAAGTCACTACAATGGATAAAAACAGTTATAATCTTTCTTTTTTTTTATATTCCTCTACGGATTTTTATTCACCACGAAGAAAGTGTTTTTCTTATTCGCGTTCATGAAAACAACACTGAAATTGGCTTCAATATTTTATTTCTACACATTTTCCTTGTAATTCTGTACGCGATGACATCTTTTAAAAATGTATTTATATCACGCTAACTTAGTATTACAATTTATGTTTATATTTCTATAGTGACAAATACATACCTAGGTTATACGCGAAGTTGTTACTTTACGTGTCTTGTGATTGTTAA